>OY856409.1:641254390-642499390 GCA_963693085.1 Alisma plantago-aquatica | reverse complement strand
GTGATAGCTCGTCCTTCATCCTTGGCAATCGATGGGACTTTCCAATATCAGTGATCGCTGAAGATTCATGAAGGCAATTAGCAATCTCTAAAACATTACCGAACACCAAAAATAAAGATCAGCAACCGCTGCCACAAAATGCAATCATCAATCATTGGATTGGGACCCGGGTGAGTCTAACTAAACTCGGTCAGTTTGTCATCCAAAATCATCAATCTCAGGAACCTCAGATCATTAGAGACCACTGAGAAGCTAGCAATCACTAATACACCAACAACTGCTGAGAAGTCAGCAATCGAAGAAACGTCAGCGATCGTAGAAATATCAGCGACAACCTTTCAAAGACCTAAACCTGGTCGGGTCCATCGCCAAAAAGTCAGTGATTTTTGGAACTTCATGTCTTCATCAATCACTGGAAAGCCGGAGACCACTTCTCACATACGCTTCACCTACATCTACAAATAGCCACCCCTTCTACTTTGGAAAGGGTTCCACATTCTAACCCTTTTGGTTTCGAGTTCTAATTTTGGTTCCACATTCCGCTAGGTTTGAGAGGTTCCTAGAGCTCTGTGGAAGAGTTCTAAAGACTGAAAGGGCTAAAGAGCACACCCTACATCCACCCCTTTAATTTTCTTCCATCCACCATCATTTTCCACTATCATTCACCCACTTCCAGTAATTTCTAGCCACCTTCCACCTCCATACATCCACCAAAGCTACTATTTAGGGTGGAATCAAGGATAAAGGAGGCCAAAGAGTCTAGAAGATTAAGGAGGAGGAACCAAGGATAATATCCAACCCTTCTAGAGGCTAAGGAGAAAGAGTCACCTCTCCTCTATGGGATAAATCTCTTCTTAGACATCTTTCTTCTACTTTTCTTCTTTGTTTCTATACAAATGATGTTATTTCATATTTGTTTGGTGCCAACTATGTTTGTCTATGCCTAGTTGAGCTCCTTCTTGGCTATGTAGCCTGATGGGTATTTTTATGTACATTTACCTTAAGCAAGTAGTTTTATTCAAGAATCAACACTATATTTATTCTATCTTCTCTTATCGATTATGTTGTTGGTTTGGTTGATCTCTTTCTTGCTTGAACCTCTGTTTCTACTTAGATTGAGAGATTAGTTGTACAAATAGGTAAAAGAAGGTAGTTTGGATCAAAATCTAAGAGGAGGACATCCAAGGGAGGATTGGTAGATCACTTGTTGGAGAAATTTGACCTGAACCTTGGAATCAGTCATGCTCAGTTGAACCCAATCGGGTTTACCAAAACCCGACCGGGTTCATCTCTACCTACCCAGGTCCACAGCCTATGTTATGCACTAATCCTCTATTATTCCTAACATCCCTGAATATTCTGGACCTAAGAGGGAATTCAAAATATTTAAGAGTGTTGACGCGTTACCATCTAGAGAGGTTTTGGATCATTTTAGTCACGTTGTGTGAGAGCGAGTGGCATGACCTCCACAAGAGTGTTTACCATGATATGTGCCACGTTTGGAGGTTAGATGCTTGTAGGGTGTTCAAGGGTTGTCTACGCCTAAGAACAGGTGCATAGACTGCTCAACTTGTGGTTACGTAGCCATGAACCCCTTCTCTTGATTAGTAAGATTCAACTGACTTTGTTTTCTTTACTTTGTTTTGTATCATTTTGCTAGACTGTTCTAGCTCTTTATATGTATCAAATATCATATTGGATTAACTGACTTAAGAGTGAGATTTTAAGCGTCTTAAACATCCCCGTGCCCCTGTGTTTGAGCCTGTATTGAGTTCCAGAGATCTTTGAGGGTTTTGGGTTATAAATTTAAAAGTCATCACTACTACAGAAACAACATTCAATGTCGCTTTTCTGGGCATCGGTTATTTAAAAACATCGATGCCTATAACATTCCATGTCGGTTATTTAGGAAATCTGACATCTATATTCTAAGACTAACCAGACATAGGTATCGCTTTGTATTCATCATCGGCTGGGTAAAACAAATCGACGTCTAAAATCACCCGCAAAATCCAATTTTCGAGCGAAAAAAATTGGCCCCAAAGTGTCACATATAGTGTTGATTTTTTAACTACTAACCAACGCCTATATAAGATGAAAATTTGTGTGAAAAGTTCCAATTTAGGTGTCAGTTATCCTTTGATAACCGACACTGATAATGGTTCCCACCAAATAATTTAGGGTAAAGATTGTCTAATTGGACGTCGGTTTTTTACTATCAACCGACGCTTAAGAGTAAAAGTTGTCAGTTTTGTAGATAACTGACGCCGTTGACAAACTTAATAGACCCGTATCACCCGAGTCTTCCCCTTTCTTCTATTTCATCACGATAATTTTTTCTGCTGCTCGCCGCTCACCTAAAATCGCCCAACGAACCCCGCTGCTGCTTGCCGCCACTGCTCGCCACCGCCACCGTCACGTCCTCTTTCTCCTATTGCCACCGCTCGCCGCCACTGCTGCTTGCCGCTCTGCTCTTCTCCTGGTGCCGTTCTTCTCCCCGCTCGCCGCCTCCTTCTCTGCTCGTTGCTCTCACACCGCCGCCGCTGCCGCTCTTCTCCACGCTAGCTCCAGGTAGCCCTAGCCACTTTTCTTCCTTCTCCTTAGCTCCTTACCAACAGAAAGCACGGTCGTGGCTGTATTGGCCTACCACGGCCGTGCTGCCCAGCACAGCCGTGGTAGGCCAACACAGCCACGGCCGTGCTTGCTGTTGGTAAGGATATGAACAAATCTTTTTGTAATGCTTTATGTAAATCCTAGGATACGACCAAATCTTTTTCTTGCATATATTTGTGCTTCTAATCCTAATGCTTGACCTAATTCAGTAAATTTTGATGCATGTTGAAATAAGATTTAAAATTGTCCATTCTAGCATCCTAATTTGATTTTATTAAACCCTAACATTGATGAAACCCTAACATCAATTGTGATGAAACCCTAACATCAATTATGATGAAACCCTAACATGTACATATCTATTATTGTGTTTGTTGGCCTAGAAACCCATCCGAGATTTACTCATTAGGAGTAAATCTTGGATAGTCCCCAATTTGGGACTGTTCTTGAATACCTAATCTCACTTAGGATGTAAGTTTATAATGTGTATTGGGTTTTCGAGAAAATTTCGATAGCATTTCCCCGTTTGTTCTCTAAGTACATATGTACTTAGAGAACAGTGGGGAAATGCTGCCGAAATTTTCTTGAAAACCCAATACACATTATACACTTACTAGTGAGATTAGGTGTTCAAGGATGGGATAGGTGGTACACATTTATTATATATAAGAATGACATCACATGTGTTTGTTGGCCTAGAAACTCGTCCAAGACCCTAATCTTGTCCTAATATATACATGTTTTCTCTTTGATTATAGAATGGATAGATCATGGATGTCCATTCGCAATTTCTACACCCCATAGTTTATATCTGGTCTTGATCAGTTTATTAGATTTGCCGAGGAATATAGGAAAGAACCTGGAGATAGGTTCTACTGTCCATGTAGGCATTGCGGTAACAACTTGAAAGTCAGCACTGGTGACGAAATCAAAAGTCATGTCATGTGCAACGGGATTGTACAAGGCTATACAGAATGGCACTGGCAAGGAGAGATTTCAAACTTGAAACCAGTGGATGTCAATAGCAATGCTTGGGTGGAAGAATAAATTGCCTCCAATGACGTAGATGTGAACGAACCAGTTCCAGTAGACATCGTTGATGCGATGTTGGATAGTTGTAGGGTAGAGCACACCGATCCACCTCCTATCTTTAGAAACATTGTGCATGATGCTGAGATACCATTATACACAGGTTGTGCTAAGTTTATGAAGCTTAGCGCTGTGTTGAGATTGTATAAGTTGAAAGCTAACAATAGATGGAGCGACAAAAGCTTCACTTCATTGTTGACTTTGTTGAAAGAAATGCTTCCTGAAGGAAACAAGCTACCAATCTCAACATACCGGGTAAAGAAATTGTTGTGCCCAATGGGAATGGAGGCCAAGAAGATACACGCATGCTCAAATGATTGTGTATTATTTCAAAAGGACTATGTGGATTTGAAAGATTATCCAAAATGTGGTGCGTCACGGTATAAATTGAAGGGTTTGACATTAATGGGTTCACATGTTACACAAAGCGCCAAGATGATAAGAGTGTCATCCAAAACAGTGGGGTCACTCTTCAAGCGTCGACTATGTATTTTGCAAGTGTAAAGGATAAGAGTCCACGTGAAGCTAAAATGTCATATTACGGTGTCATTGAAGACATATGAGAGTTTGACTACATAGATTTCAGAATTCCGCTCATTAAATGTAATTGGGTTGATAACACCAAAGGAGTTATAGTGGATGAATTGGGTTTTACTTTAGTGAACTTTGAAAAGATTGGCGAGAAGGGTGAACCGTTCATATTGGCATCATAGGAAAAATAAGTATTCTATATTGATGATCCTGTAAATGATAAATGGTCGGTTGCTCTTCATGGTAAAAGACAGTTCATTGAAGATCCTATAGATGAAGAAGAGTACTATGATAAGTATGATGACTCCAGTCCATTCTCAGTTGGGTTGCCAACTCCACAAAATATTGAAGCTAATGATGACTTATATGTGCGCGGAGATCACAATGGAGGATTGTTAATTGATAAAAGATTACAATTTTAGAGGCATGCATGTTTATATTTTTTATTGAAGCTAAATGTTTGCTTTTTTTAATATTAATATTATTTTCAGATTTGATGTTTCGTTATGTTCTAGTTAATACAAATGCTAAATGTTTGCCTTTTTAATGACATTTTCAGATGGCTGACCATGGTGAGAATGATGTTCATGATGAGCATGAAGTCCATGATGAGCATGCTGCCCATGATGAGCATGGCGAGGATACCAATGTAAGTTCTAAAAATATAGCCTGTATTTCTATAAAATTCATTATCTTCTAGTTATGTCATATATCCTATATTTCTATATTAGGCTAATTCAGTGTGTTTATTTTTGTCAAATTTTAAATTGATGATGCACATGTACCCACTGAAGCACTGGAGGAACTTGATGCGCATCACCAAAAACTTAACAAGAAAAGGGGCATCACTCTGTTGAAGAAGTTAATAGTGCTAAGTGGTAGTGGATCCAGATTGGTTGTGGAGTTTGATAATGGAGGAAATGCAATTGGAGTGAACCACAATAATTTTGTAAACTATCTTGGGGTTGTCACTTGAAGCCATTGTGGTGTTAAATATGATAATTGGCATAAATTTCCTCAGGCGAAGAAAGACATGATATGGAAGGATTTATGCATGAGTTATTATTATTTGCAATTCTATTTTGTAGATTACAAATTCTATTATTTGCAATTCTATTTTTGGATACTAGTTAATAGCAATTCTATTTTACAGAATTTGTTTGCATTGGATGAGAAGCTGCATTGTAAAAGTGTGATGCAACACGCTGGAAAGATGCTAAGGAACTATAGGAAAAATCTCAACAGATAATACATAAAAGATGATGATAAGAAGAAGAAGTCAGCCCTTGAACAGTGGAACTTCTTGGACAAAGAAGATTGGGACATGTTTGTTGCTTCAAGAAAATCTGAAGAATTCAAGGTATTAAGTGAGGCACAAAAAGCAAGGTGTGCACTGAATGTGCATGACCACACTATGGGTCCAAAGGGCTATGCAAGCGTTCACCAAAGACTACAGCCAGAGTTTGCTTCTACTCAAGAGTCCTCTACTACATGTGCCACACCCATGCCTCACCATGATGTCTGGATAGCTGGGAGGCAAAACAAGAAGGGTGAAATAAAGAAGCCCGTAATGGTTGAGACGGCTGCAAAAATGGTAAAATACAACTCTTAGAGAAATCGTTTGAATATTGATTATTTGTGGTGTTAACTTACCAATTTCTGTTGATGGTGATTAGCACGAGCTGCACGAGTAGAGGAAACAAGGCACGTTCATCCCTCAGGGCACAAGGAATGAATTGACAGTTTCTCTGGGTAACCCAGAGCATCCTAGACGTGTTAGGGGTGCATGCGCTGGTGTGGGCATCAAAGCATTCTTTGGGCCATCCCAGCGCAAACCTAGAGCGGGACTTTCACAAGAAGAGGTAACCTATTCTTTTTTTAGAATGTTACTACAAAAGGGAATTCAATAATAAGAAGCTAATTTTTCTTTTATCCATGTGTAGGAGAATAAAAGAGTTGAGGATATAGTTGCTAAGAAGGTTAAAGAAGAAATGTTGCGGTGGCAGGCATCTCAGGCTTCCAATCAGCCTACGGTGACCCACTCTTCTCCTGATGCACAGACTGAGAGTAATCCTGTAGACCCACCACCTAACACGTCTGTTGTAAGTATTGTTTATGACATTGTAGCTAGTCTTTTCAAGATGATATGTTTTCAAGATGATATGTATATATGTATAACATTCTTTACATAAATTTGTAGGCGTTGAAGCCATGCCGCTTAAGAATGCAAGACTATGTTGTTGTAGAGGCGTAGGCTTACCCGACCCTTCCTGGGGTAAAGTTTCACTGGACTCCAATGCCACGGGGCTATGTTCGTGTGAGCCTGATACGTGTATTCCCCGATTGGAGGGAAGCTACATTGCCATATGCCCACCCGGATATTGATACACTTGCTGAGGCAGAAGGCGGGGTGATATTATGGCCCAAAGCAGATGTCGTCTACACTACTAAAATTGTAAGATAAATTTACATTACTTTTTATTGTTAATGTGTATATATGAGGTCAATTGATCTAAAATTATATATACATGTTAAAAAGAAGACACCCGGAGAATCTAGGCCTCCACCTCCACTTCCTGCATTACCAAGTTGGGTTCCAACTGACCTAAAATACCTGTTAGGTCCTGCTTGTAGGGGAATGGCATGTTGGCTATGGGCACATAATATACATTTCCCTATAATTGTTTCTTTAGAAGAGAATTATGCAGGTCAATCATACGAAAGCTCTTTATTTATACAACATATTATTGAGCTGTTTATATATGATTGGTTGAATACATCAATGATAGAGACATGGATAAGGTGAGATCTTGTTTATACATACATATACCTTGTGTAAGATCTGGTGATCTGGTTTCTTATATATTAATGCATACGTAATACATGTTTTGCAGCTACTTAGTCAAAAATCAATGTAAACAATTTGCATTTGACCATGTGGGATTTTTGATTCCATCATTGATTAGTATGGTAGCTAAAGACCCTGATAGTGTTAAACAATATTGTATAGATGCTTTTACAATTTTTGGTCAGCAAAAGAAGACGATAATAATATCTCCATTCAATGTCAAGTAAGTTTATTTTACTTATAATTTGGACTTAAGAAAATTACATTTTTATTGTGGATTTTGAGTTCTTAATTTTTAACTTTTTTACCTCTAGCGGTAGGCATTGGGAGTTACTAGTTTTTCTCCCCGAGACGTTCACTATTTATTATCTAGATTCGGCGAGGAGTACATTGAATACTAAAATTGGACACATAATGAGAATGCCATTATTCTGGTGAGAAACATTTCATTTTTATATCTGTTAACATTTGTTATTACATTACTATTTAATTATACAATTTACTGTGTTACATTAACATGTAGGGGTTTAGATGCATTCAAAAAGGCTGGAGGAAAGGTCCCTAGGAAAAAGAACCAACCAATAATTTGGGAGAATGTGAAAGTAAGTTCCCGACTCCAATGTATATATTATTTATGTGAACTGTGCTTAGTTGTATTTTTTAATATTTTGTATGTTTCAATTTATAGTGCGCTACACAAGAAAACGGTTGGGCATGCACATATTATGTGATGCGATTTATGTAGATGATTATCCAATATTCTGCATTGGACATCGATACCATACATGAGGTATTATATATAGTCTCATTAGTTAGTATGAAATATATCAATCTTATTTTTATATTATTACTTATATATATACATCATTCTCTTTGCAGGTGTTTAAAACTGGCCACACTATAGGTAAACACTTAAAAGATGTACATGCTCCATATACGATGAAAGTATTAAATGAAGTAAGAGAAGAATGGGCAAGAGCCATACAAGCAGTGGGGATTGTAAAATATAATTGGGATGCTGATAGCGATGTTGAATGATATTGTGTAAATGAATATTTTTGAATGTTTATACATGTTTGAATGTTTCTACATGTATTTGAATGTTTCTACATGTGTGAATGTGAGAATTGAACAGTATATTTGTTGATTTTGCATGTTTGTGGCCTGTTTGTTGGCTGATATCAATGGATGTCGTAAACCTACAGTTCAAAACTGAACTGTAGGTTCTCATCCTGCTGACCAGCCACAGCAGGCCTGCAAACTAATAAGAAAAAAAATTTAAAATATAGGTGTCAGTTATTTATAGAAAACCGTCATCAAAGACTTACATCGTCAGTTATTGGATAAAAACCGCCGCCTAATGTGACAAACAACCCGACCGTGCAGAAAAAGCACGGCCGTGGCGGGAAATAGCATAGGTTAGTACTATAAACCCGACGCCTATAGTACTAAACACGGCCGTGCAGGGAAGCACGGCCGTGGCGTTTGGGAATATGGCGTCGGCTTACTATAAATCACAGACGCCTATCGGTGCCCTACTGGCATGTTTTCGGTGGCGCAAAGCCTTTTGGCGTCGGTTATAAAACCGACGCCGAAGAGTTTGACCTTTAGCGGTGCCCACATAGGCGTCGCTTTAGAACCATCACTAAAAGGGCATAAACGACCGACGCCAAAGGCCTGTTCTGTAGTAGTGCATATTTACCTTTGAGACCACGCCTATACTTTTCGGGCACGTTCTTCGGGTCGATCAACTTTTTGGTGTCGTTGTGTGGGATGTGGTTTTTCTACATTTGCATGTCCAAAAAATATGTTCTGTCATCCATAAGCATGTATATATATCCATAGTCCTTTTTTTGCACATATTTGTTCATATATACTTAATAGTTTCCCATTTTGTTATACTTTTTCAACCAGGGAGCTTGCCTCAGCAAGGCAAGTTATCTTGTCCACCTATCCTCCCAAAATTTTTCATAGTTCCGACTGTTGGAAAATAATTGAAAGTCATGCTCTACAACTAGTCAAAGCTATATTCATCCCCACCATAGTCATATGTAGATGTTTCAACAATGGAGATGGAAAATCAGTAGTTGACCTCCACAACATTGTGGGATCATGAATTGATCAACGCAATGGAGCTAGCTAGAGAAAGTGTCGATACACTCACCTCCTCTTGCACTACATTTCCAAGAGAAAGTCAATCCTCTTCGGTAGCTACTACAATGACAAGATCATTAGCTATAAGTAGCCACCAAGGTTGCAGAACACATTAGAAATATACTTCAAATTGTTAAATAAGGATTCCTCCAAGTGCACCAATTTGATCCACAAATTTGCAATAGAAGTGCATGGAGGAATTGACGGATCATGAAAACATTTCTGCCTAAGTCCAACAACTTCACAATACGGATGTCGAATAAGGAAGGAGACTTCAAGACCTCATCAATTTAGTTACCATATGAGTACAAGTGTGAGAGCACAATCGTGATAATTGCGGTCATTAAAATCACTCCATTGAACTCAATGATGAACATATCTCGCCTTCCAACTCACGTGACCAGATTAAATCACTAGGATTTTTGTGTGAAGACTCACTCAACTAAAGGGGTTCTTCATTTTATCTATATGGTTTGTCTGAACAATCAACAGAGGAATCACAATGCCAACAAATATGGTTTGATGAAGATCATCTATAAGGCCCCTGAACTTGTTTAATGAGTTGAATGAGCTTAATTACCATAATTTAATGCTTAGAACCCTAATATAACCTTTTGATATGTTTTTAAATAATAATACAAGCTTAAGTTTCAAATTTGGTCCAATTTGGACACTGTTTGAGCAAGTTATGCAATGTTTTTGTACATTTTGGACTTTTATGCAATTTACCCAATTGAGGGGTTTTCTTTGCAATTTGTCACATATATTATGTTCCTTAGATTTTATATTATCATTCTTGAGATTTTTGAGCCATGGGTCTCCTAGTTGAGCCAAGGTTTGAAGGTGTTTTCATCAAGGGTATTTTAGGATTTACCCCTTCACGGATGAGCTACTTTTAGTAGCTATCAAATAATGAATTATGTGATTGGCTGGGAATTTCGACAAAGGAAATATAAGAAGGTTAATAGGGATGTTGGGGGATCTTCTTGTGTATGTTTTTGTATAGTCTCAATAGTTTAAGGCCATAAACACATGGGGAAGCTACTTTTACACCTCATGCTTGCTTCTATCCTTATCCATGGGCTATATTTGCCTCTTCCTTGCCCAAATACGAAACTATGCTTGATTTATATTTCCTCTAACATGGAGCAACGAATTCACTCTGTTTTTATGCGGAACCAACTGCTATAAGGTAGAAGACAACCCCTTTTTGGAGAAGAAGGTCTCCTAGAGCTCCATCTAGCCCTACCTAGGGTTTCCAAGGTCATCTTCTAAGGAATTCGACCAAGGCAAGTTGTTTTCTTCCTTCCTTCTTCGTTTTTCTTTCTCTTCTAATTCCTTATACCTTCCTCCAGGTCGGAACCTTGCTGTTCCATGGTATAATTTGCTCTAAAGCTCTAAAACCCTACCTTTCTTGCTCCTTATGTTTAGGGTTTGCTCATTTGATGAAGAAAGGTGCTAGATGGACGAATTCATAGCTTATTCTTGGATTTTCTACCCTACCTGCTCGATATTTCTTCTTTGTGGGGTTTCATCTTCTCATTATAGGCAAGTTTTATAACTTTCTCCATGTTTATTGCTTACCATAAGCTTACTAGCTCATGTTCTTGCTTGAAAATGATGATTTATGCACTAAAAAGCTATGCTTGACTTGGATTTTTATTTTTATAATGTTACCTATTCTGATTTCAGTTCTATATGAACCTGTGATCATGTGTATGTTATTCCTATGGTATAATATTACTTGGATCAGGTTGTTTTGACAACCTATGGTGTTAAGCACCTATCAAACAATGGTTAATTTTAGGGTTTAAAGTTGATTTCTTCTATAAACCATGACCCGATGATGGTACCATTGCAACAACCCTATGGTGTTGTCTTCATAACAATTGATGGTCGTGATCAAGGGTGTCAACTTATGGTGACAACCTATGGTCACCCCCTTAGGTCAGGTTTTGGACCAATTATAAGTTTAATGATCAACCATTAAGTACCCTACTGATGTTATCAATCAATGACGACATTAGCTTAATATTTGATGTTGATTAATGAATATAGTGTTGATCTAACATACTATGGTGATTTAATGGTCACTAATGATGGTGTATCAGGTCTCTAAAACCTATTTTGAGTTAAGCATTCTAGTTGTATCATCAATTAAGCCTTAGACCAATGGTTTCTTGGGTCATTTGATGCAATGATCGGACCTATACTGTAATTGATAGTTTTAATATATGAACTTGACCCAATGGTCAAGATCAATTTTTTATTTCTCCAATAAAGTGGAATAATGTATAATGTAATATGTTGGTCCTAATAATGTGATTTAGATGGTTTCCTTTATATGATCAACTTAAGGAGCTTAATTGTTGACAATGGATGGCTTGTTCTAAATGAACAGTCGATTATGGGTTTTACCGTACTCTCAATGGAACTTTTTGTGTTGTTAATCAAGGGATGTTTAGGGTTAGATGGTGACTCTTTATAGAGCACAAATCAAGGACTTCATAGGTGGTTTATCCAAGGTGTTTACTTATGTAAACAATCAATGGACTTACCTTTTAAACATCTAATGGTTCTGGGTGACATTGTGGTATGGTGATATGGGTTGAATGATGATGATACAAATGGAGGGTTACCCTTAATAAGGTAGTCTTACCTATTCACTCATATGAATATAAGGGTTGATAATCATATTGTGTTAATATGTAACCCTAATGAGGTATATCTTGCTATACATAGCTTTAATATAACTAAATGATGGTAATTGGGTAAGAATAGTCCTTGAATGATTAATGCAATCATGGAGTACTCTCTTATTGTTGTTGAAGCCCTAGTATGCTATAACCTGATGGTTACACCTTGATTTATGTGCGGCTCATACTTGAGAATAGTATGGAATGTGATGGTGATGCTTCACCTTATGCATCCATGATCCAATGGGGATGTCGTGAGTTAGGGTTTGGGTATAAGTGATGATTAGTAACATTAATATAATTTATCTTGTGAACCTAACTCTAATACAAATAGATAAAGATGTGTATTCATTTTTAACATTCTTATATGATGGAATGATGGTGGAATAACCTCCTTACTATGATCATAACCTTGATATGTTAATTGGTGGTTATCATAGCCACATGGTTGATACTTTCTTATGATAAACATGTGCATTATGAATATGATGAGAGTTAATCATATCTCGATTAATTGCATGTTGATGTAATAAAGGAATGTTTTTAATATTAATATAACCCTCCTATGATTGTTTATGAATACAACCTGGTTCATTAATGCAATATTGTGCTGATTTGGTGTGTTATATATAAGTGATGTTGTTGAGCCTTGTTATAAGGCATGCAAAGATAATGATGATCTTGCAGGGAATAATATGATGGTCTTAATGACCTTTGGGCATGGTTGAGGCCTAAATGAGGTGTAATCCTTTTGTGTTGATAAGGGTTAATACCCTATGATATTGTGAAAAGGATTTATATCCTGTGATAGTATGATGGTCTTAATGACCTTTGGGCATGGTTGAGCCCTGAATGAGGTGTAATCCTCTTATGTTGATATGGGTTGATACCCTGTGATATTGTGAAAAAGATTATTATCTTGTGATAGTATGATGACTAGTGTGGTCTCATGAATGGAAAGTGTATAGTACCATGTGATGATGAGATGAGAAATTATGTTTCACATGTTTTATATCTTTTCAAAGTTGTGATATTTATACGCTTGCTAGAAGTGAATTCGGGTTTGTATGTCCACTTGTTTTATGCAGCCTTAATTCACCCAATTGGCATAACTAATCAAGTAAAACTCTAATCATGTAGCGCCCTATTCCATAGATCCAATTGAGTGTCAAAATTTTCCATATGGTGAAACGAGTATTCCTAAGGGAAGCTCGGAGCGCATATTGTTGAGTATGTGGGGGTGGCAAGTTGAGGATATATCCTTGTAATCCACAATGCAGATTGTGGAGGTTGGCTATGGTCATGCCTCATACATCTAATGTGATTGAGAACGACTGTGATTGTGTCTCGGTGATTATATATGTGACAAGATTGGAGGACAACTGTGGTTGTACCTCGGATGGTAGGGTATGCGTACCCACCTCCTTTCACTAGTGTCGTGACCTATACCAAGGACGGCCTAGGCTGTTAGTAGCTTGACCTTATGTGTTGATGTGGCAGACCCGTACTGACCAGGGGCAGAGAAGATCTTAAGATTCTGGCTCTTCCCAGATCTTGTATGGCATTGATTTCGACTTAGCAGTGGTCAGTTGGATTTTGAGTGGTATCCACAATTTCCTTAGGGCATAATAAATGATGTAAGATAGCCGTGTAGCATATTTATTTAGGGTTATACACAACATTTCACATTGAATGATAACCCTTGTTTGTTATCTTTACATCTGGCAAATACTTTAAACGAAGAGTTTGAGAACCTTCTGGGAAATCATCATAGTGTATCATGATGAAATCCACCTAAAACATAATGATAGTGTATCATGATAGTGTATTAGAAAGAATTAATCACACCTTGGTAGTCATGGTGCAATTATCAATAAAATCTAATTGATCTTTTGATTTCTTTTTGGGGACATGTTTTACACTAAACAATGCACCATCTAAATTGGTTCAAAAGATACTATATGATATATGGCATTGGAAGTTTCCTAATATGTCTTTCATAAAGATTAGGAATGAAAGCTTAGATAAGAAAATAGTTTCTTGAAAAGCTTTGTCTACAAACCACATAATTGTTATTGTTTTGAATACTACTTTTATATTCCAATCCAACAACAAAATTGTTTGTTGCCAGGAGGGTCGTATTCATAAAGGAATTTAAGTCTAAAGGAATCAATGGGATAAAAGTAGATCTTGAAAAGTTCAAGACTTATAAGAAAACATTGAACCTATAGAGGTACAATAGGAATTAAAAAATCACAAATTGTTGTGGAATCTCAAATTCATTATGTAACACAAAACCTCATAGATTTAGTAGAACATGCCTTGAGATTAAAAGATTATGATATCTTATAACTCAAAAAGGTGGTGAGTTGGTCATAAGATGATGAGCCAACAACCTATCCAGAAGTTATTAAGGGACCATAGTCTGAGAAATGGCTTGAGGCCATGAGATCCAAGAAGGAATCCATGCACACCAACAAGGTATGACCTTGATGGATCCACCTAAAGGGTAAAACCCATAAGGTGCATTTGGGTCTTTAGAAGGAAACTAACATGGATGGTAATGTACAAACTAATAAGGGAAGATTGATTGAAATGAATTTCAAACAAGCTCAAATCGTTGAACATGATGTAATACTTTCACCAGTTGCCATGGTTAAATCCATCAGAATCATATATGCTTGCCATTACAGCTTAGTATGACTATGAGATTTGGCAAAATGGAAGTCAAAACTGCATTCCTAAATATGAATAATGTAGACGATGTGTATGTGACACAACCTACAAGGTTTTGTTAATCCAGTTATTGTAGATAAAGTATGTCTATGGGTCGAAGAAAGCATCTTAGTGTTGGAATCTTCTATTTGACAAGACAGCCAAAGAGTTTGACTTGAGTCAAGTTGAAGATGAAATATGTGATTTCAAGAATTTAGTGGGAGCATAATTATATTCTAAATTATGATGGGAAATGATGTCCTTATCCTACAAGTGTTGAAACCTAGTTGGGAAGTGCCTTCTGTATGAAGGGTTTAGGAAAATCATCCTACGTGATAGGAATCAAATTCTATAGAGATAGATTTAGAAATATCCTTAACCTAAGATTGAGAACATACATTGGAAAATTATTGAAGGTGTTCAGAATCTAGGACTCAATGGGAGAACTATTATAAAAAAATTATTTGTCATTTTAGAAGCTTGCGTCAGTGTAACCCTTTACATCCAACTCTTCCTCATTACTATAACCAAGGAACCGATCCTTTTTGTGCTTCTCAATTACATAACAATGTTCTTTATGGCAGTCCATTGACCTTCACTGGGATCTAGTAGATGTCCTCTTGTCATGTCCTATGAGAACCCATTACACTAAATGAGATTACTCAAAACATAAAATTGAATCAATCATTAATTAATCACATATCCAAAAATATGCATAAATTAAAATCGATTTCAACGTCGGCACCCGCTTAGAAATATTTGCATAAGAGCCCAACATCTTTCTTGTATCCATTCTATGCTAAGAATTTGATACAAATTGTTCTATCTCCTTAGCCAAAACATATATATGCAGGAGAATAATATTCATATATGCCACACAAACCAGCATTAACATGCTAACAAAAGTTCGATTTGTTTGAAACACCATATACAAACTTTTCCTGCCCAAACCTGAGAGTACAGGGATGACTCTAGGACAAACTAGACATCTAATCAACTTTCTTAAAGATTCATTAATATATCTCCTCTTTGCTGCCACATGTTTGTTTTTGTCACTTCCGATTACCTAAAAAAATGTGGCAAACCACAAGGGTGAGACCCATGTTCCAACAAGAGATATAACCTCCAACAATGATGATTGATTACAACATTTTAAAGTAATTAAATAGTTAAGTAGTTTAATCAGATATAACAAATAAGCTCAGCAACACTGATGATTAACAAAATACATAAAGGAGCAGATAATAACTATCATCATTATCCAGACTATCATCCTTTATCTTGTTGACAATATAAGCAATTCAATAGCATATACATATCTAGCATCATGAGCAAGTCTAGTAACATGGAATCGCTATCATTATGAATATGTATATCCACATAAGCATAGCTAACAACATTATCATGTCTAATAGATTGAACATATCAACATCATAAAAAGAGCTAACAACATAAGCACAATTACCTGGATAAGCATGATTAGAATTATATGCATATCTAGTTACAAAGGCATGGCTAGCATGCTAAACATAACTAACAACATGAGATAGCTAACATCATGATTATAATCAGCAGTAGCAGTATAGTTATCAACAAAGTCATGGCTACTATATGTACACATCTATAATCTTAAGTATATCAACAACATAAGTATATCTACTATCTCTTAATTGCACTATGCATCATCTTTATGTAAAGAGAACAAATAAGGCTTATCATCCAATGTGAAGCATTGTGTATAACCCTAAACAGATATGCTATACTGCTATATTACATCTTTTATTATGCCTTGAGGAATTTTAGGATACCACTCAAGTTCCAATTGACCACCGCTTGGTCGCAATCAGTGCCATAAAAGATCTAGGAAGAGTCAGACTCCTAAGATCTTTTCTGCCCCCAGTCAGTACGGGTCCGCCACAATGACACATAAGGTCAAGCTGCTACAGCCTAGTCTGTCCTTGGTACAAGTCACGACACTAGTGAAAAGAGGTGGGTACGCATACCTTACCATCCGAGGTACAACCATAGTTGTCCTCTGATATCATCACATATATAATCACTAAGACACAACCACAACCAATCTCAAACTGAGGGCTAGGTATGACCATAGTCATCCTCCCTAAATAGTTGAATTCAGGATGACAAGCACCCCACATACTCATCAGTATGTGCTCTGAATTTTCCTTAAGAACACTCATTTCACCATCTAGCAAGTTCTGACACTCAGATGGATCTATGGCACAGGGCACTACATGATTAGAGTTTCACTTAATTAGTTATGCCAATTGGGTGAATTAAGGTTGCATCAAACAAGTAGACATACAAACCCTAATTCACTTCTAACAAGCATATAAATATCATAACTTCAAAAGATATAAAATGTGTGAAACATAATTTCTCATCTCATCATCACATGGTACTATTCACTTGCCATTCATGAGACCACACTAGTCATCATACACTCACACGATATAAATCCTTTCCAAAATATCACAGGGTATCAACCCTTATGAACACAAGAGGATTAAACCTCATTCAGGACTCAACCATGCCCAAAGGTCATTAAGACCATCATACTATTCCCTACAATATCACCATTATCTTTCCATGCCTTATAACATGGCTCAACAACATCACTTACATATAATACACCAGATCAGGACAATATTGCATTAATGAGCTAGGAGATATTCATAAACAATCATAGCAGGGTTATATTAACATTAATAACATTCCTTTATTACATAAACATGCAAGGAATCTAGATATGATTAACACTCATCATATTCATAATGCACATGTTTAGCATAAGAAACTATCAACCATGTGACTATGATAACCACCAATGAACACATTAAGGTTATGATCATGTTAAGGAGGTTATTATACCATCATTCCATCATATAATAATGTTAAAAATGAATACTCATATTTATCTATTTGCATTAGAGTTAGGTTCAACATGATAAAATATACCAATGTTAATAATCAACACTCATACCCAAACCCTAACTCACGACATCCCGATTGGATCATGGATGCATAAGGTGAAGCATCACCATCACATTCCATACTATTCTCAAGTATGAACCCACACATAAATCAAGGTGTAACCATTGGGTTATAGCATACTAGGGTTTCAACAATAGTAAGAGAGTACTCCTTGATTGTATTAGTCATTCAAGGACTATTCATACCCAATTACCATCATTTAGTTATATTAAAGCTAGGTGTAACAAGCTATACCTCATTAGGGTTACATATCAACACAATATGGTTATCATCCCTTCTATTAATATGAGTGAATAGGTAAGACTACCTTATTAAGGGTAACCCTCCATTTGTTCCATCATCATTCAACCCATATCGTCATACCACACTGTCACCCAAAACCATTGGATGTTTAAAAGGTATGACCATTGGTTGTTTACATAAGTAAACACCTTGAATTAATAATTATATGATGTTATTGAGTTGTGATCTATAAAAGTCACTATTTAACCCTAGACATCCTTTGGTTAACAACAATAAGGGTTCCATTGAGAGTAGGGTAAAACCTACAATCGACTATTCATTTAAAACAAGCTATCCGATGTCAACAGGTAAGCTCCTTAAGTTGATCATATAAAGGAAACCATATAAATCACATTATTAGGATCAACATATTACATTAGACATCATTTCACTTTATTGGAGGAATAAACATTATATATTGACCATTGGGTCTAGTTCATATGCTAAAACCATCAATTACAGTATAGGTCTGACCATGGCATCAAGTGACCCAAGAAACCATTGGTATAAGGCTTAATTGATGCTACAACTATATGATTAACTCACCATAAGTTTTGGAGATCTGATCCACCATAATTAGTGACCATTAAGTCACCATAGGTTGTTAGATCAGTACTATATTCATTAATCATCATCAAATATTAAGCTAATGTCATCATTGATTGATAACATTATTAGGGTACTTAATGGTTGATCATTAAACTTCTAATTGATCCAAAACCTGACCAAAAGGGGGGTGGCCATATGTTGTCACCATAATATGACACCTTTGATCATGACCATCAGTTGTCATGAAGACAACATCATAGGGTTGTTGCAATGGTATAATCATCGGGTCATGGGTTTATAGAAGAAATCAGCTTAAACCCCTAAAATTGACCATTGGTTGATAGGTGCTTAGCACCATAAGTTGTCAAACCAACCTGGTCCAAGTCATATTATACCTTATTAATAAAGTATAAATGATCACAGGTTCATATATAACTGAAATAAGAATAGGGAACATTATAAAAATCGAAATCCAAGTCAAGCATAGCTTTTTAGTGTCATCATTTTCAAGCAAGAACATGATAAGATATGAATTCGTCCATCTAGCACCTTTCTTCATCAAATGAGCAAACCCTAAGCATAAGGAGCAAGAAAGGTAGGGTTTTAGAGCTTTAGAGCAATTTCTACCATGGATCATCAAGGTTCTAACCTATATAAAGCTATGAGGAAGAATAACAAAGAAATAAATGGAGGAAAGAAGGGAATTGTTACTCTTTTAGGTCAATATCACTAGAAGGAAGCTTTTTCAACCCTAAAATGAAGTCAATTGCAACCCTAGATCCTTTTTCCAAGAAGATCCCCCCTTTCTTCTTCACTGGACAGAATAAATCATAGAAGAACATAGGAAGAACGAGGCTGGGAGAAGGAGGGAAGTGGTGGAGAGAAAATGGCTCGTTTTTGTGCTTGGGGATAAGTATATGAAACTTTAAGATAAAGAAAAAGAAAAAGTTGAAGTTCTAGTATCTATCCAAGTGTCCATGGCCTTAATTTATTAAGAATATACAAGCACACAAACAAGAAGCTCCCCCACCATGTGTATATACCTTCTTATATTTCCTTTGTCGAATTTCCCATCCAATCAAATAATTCATTAGTTGATAGCTACTAAAGGTAGCTCATCCGTGAAGGGGTAAACCCTAAAATACCCTTAGAGAAAACACTTTCAAACCAAGGTTTAAATAGGTGCCCCATGGCTCAAAAATCTCAATAATGACGATAGATTATCAAAGGAACATAATGCAAGTGGTAAATTGCAAAGAAAACCTCTCAATTGGGTAAATTGCATAAAAGTCCAAAATTTGCATAAAATTGCATAACTTGCTCAAACAATGTCCAAATTGGACCAAACTTGAAACTTAAGCTTTTTTAATGATTTCAAAGCATATCACAAGGTTATATTAGGGTTATAAGAATTCAATTATGATAATTAAGCTTGTTTAACTCATTAAGAAAGTTTAGGGGCCTTACATGTATAATGCATATGAAATAACGGATTGAGTGCTTAACATTGCATACATGATAAATCCAACAGCAAATGGTATCTTACTCATGTTATTCCCATTCTTCACAAGAAATGTGGTGCTATACTATAGAGAGATTCATCATGATCATCATCATCTAAGTCTCAATACCAACTATGTTGGGGTCAACTACATGAATCATTTATTTCCATTCAGCTCTATCATGGGTCATATTCTGGTCGAGATGTAGAGATTGAATATCTCTCTTTATAAGATCTTCCAATGTTAATTTAGGCCTTCCTCTTCTTATATTAATTGCACTTGACTCAGTAGCCTTTCTTCGCATAGGTGCATTAGTCAGTCTGTGTTACACATGTCCATACCATCTGAGTCAGATCTCACACAACTTATCCTTAATGCTCACCACTCCCACTTTATCACTAATATAGTCATTTCTCAAGTGATGTTTTCTTATCTTCCCACACATCCATCTCAAGATACACATTTCATCCATGTTTGCTTAGATAAAGAACATCATTAAGTACTTTAGAAGCACAAAAAGGATTGGTTAGAGTTGGGTGTAAAGGGTTACACTGATGCAAGCTTCCAAAATGACAAAGAAAATTGATGGTCGCAATCTAAATATGTGTTTGACCTTAAAACAATAGTTGTAAGATGGGAAAAGTTCTAAGAAAGTGATATTTGCAAATTATACAATAGAAGACGAGTATCCTAGGTTTATGAACAAGTAAAGGATATTGTATGGATCTAAAAGTTCATGTAGATGAACTTGTCAGAGGTTCCAACCACTGATGACATAGTATAAATACTATGGAGCTACTAGATAGGCAAGGAATATCATGTTTCATACTACAACACTTCCATCTCATACTAGAATTCGTACAGTGAGGAGATGTGAAAAATTACAAAATATCGACTAAAAGCGAATGTCGTTAACCAGCTATAAAAGCACTTACGCAATAAAAACACGATGGACATGTTAATATCACTTGGAATAAGATTTGTGGGTGATTGACTCTAAGTGCAAGTGGGTGTTTTTTGGTATTTATTCCCATAGAGACAATCATATGATGATTGTATTTTGACATTGGATACCTAATTTGATAATCATAAAGATGATTTTGTATATTATGTTTTATCAATCATAAGATGATGAAACTTATATAGTATATGTCTAGATAATGATGTGACTCTATTACATATTTATTTGGGTTGAGGACTTAAACAATTATATCTTATGTATTATAAGAGTGCATACATTCTTATTATGTCCCTAGTCAGATATTACTATGGAAGCAAAAATAGACAACAATTTTGAAACCCCTAAGCTTGATTAAATGGTTGAACATACTTAATTACCATTATTGAATTCTTATAACTACAATATTATATTTTGATATGATTTGGAATCATAATACAAGCTTAAGTTTCAAATTTGGTTCACTTTGAACAATGTTTGTGCAAGTTATGCAATTTTATGTACATTTTGGACTTTTCTACAATTTACCCAATTGGGAGGTTTTTTTTTCAATTTATAACTTTCATTATGTTCTTTGGATGTTCTCTCATCATTATTGAGATTTTTGAGACATGGGGAGCCTAGTTTAACCTTGTTTGGAGGTGTTTTCCTCAAGGGTAATTTAGGGTTTACCCCTTTATGGATGAGCTACCTTTAGGAACTATCAAGCAAATGGTTTATTTACTTTGCTTGAAAATTCAACAAACAATGCCTAAGAAGGTCTCCATGAATGGTCAGGCAGCTGCTTGTGTGGTTGCTTGTATATCCTTAATAGTTTAAGGCCATGGACAAATGGGGAGCTACTTGTACACCTCATGCTTGCTTCCATCCTTATCCATGGGCTATATTTACCTCTTCGTTACCCAAGTACAAAACATTTGCTTGCTTTATCTTTCCTCTAACCTGGAGCAACGAATCCACTCTTTGTTTCTGCAGAACCAAATGCTCTAAGGTAGAAGACAACCTCTTTTTGAAGAAGAAGGTCTCTTAGAGCTCCATCTAGCCTTACCTAGGGTTTCCAAGGTCATCTTCTAGGGATTTCAACCAAGTCAAGTTGTTTTCTTCCTTCTCTATTTTTCTTGCTCTTCTCATTCCTTAGACCTTACTAAAGGTTAGAACTTTTCTTTTCCATGTTAGAATTTTCTCTAAAGCTCTAAAACCCTACCTTTCTTGCTCGTTATGCTTAGGGTTTGCTTCTTTGATGGAGAAAGATGTTAGATGGACGAGTTCAGAGCTTGTGCTTGGATTTTATACCATACCTACTCGAGTTTTCTTCTGTTTGAGATTTTATATTCTCATTAGAGGCAAGTTTTATAACTTTCTCCACATTTGTTGCTTACCATAAGCTTGCTAGCTCATGTTCTTGCTTTAAAATGATGATCCATGCACTAAAAAGCTATGCTTGACTTGGATTTCGATTTTTATGATGTTGCCTATTCTGATTTCAATTATATATGAACTTGTAATCATGTGTTATTTCCTCCTAAGATATAAGATGACTTAGATCAGGTTGGTTTGACAACCGGTGGTGCTAAGCACCCATCAACCAATGGTCAATTTTAGGGTTTAAAGTTGATTTAAAGTTGTTTTCTTCTATAACCACATGACCCAATGGTGGTACCATTGCAACAACCGATGGTGTTGTCTTTTATGACAACTGATGGTGGTAACCAAGGGTGTCAATTTACTTTCACCCTTTAGGTCAAGTTTTGGCTTAAGTAGAATCTCAATGATCAACAACTAAGTACCCTAATGATGCTATCAATCAACGTGACATTAGCTTGACATCCGATGGTGATTAATGAATATATTGTTGATCTAACAACATATGGTGACTTAACGGTCACTACTAATGGTGGATCAGGTCTCCACAACCTATGGTAAGTTACACATGTATTTTTAGCATCAATTAAGCCTTAAACCAATGGTTACTTGTGTAACATATCGAATTTTGAAATTTTGTCTTTTGACCCTCTTTCCCATCTTTTCCTTTCATTTCTATCCTTATTGGCCTTTCTATTTAATTAGTGGAATTTATAGTGGTTTAGTGAACATTTATTCACTAATATACCAATGGAAGGGTTTATGCACAAATACCTCAGTGAAAGATTAATTACCATAATTAAGTGCTCTAAACCTTAATCTAACTTTTTGATGTGATTTGAAAACATAAAATAAGCCACATAACTCATTTTAGTGGTAATATGAAGATAAGAAACTTAATTGGATGAATAATTTAGATAATGGGTTGTTAATGGGCCATATGACATATCTCATTAAAAAAGTCTCAAAAGATGAAACAAACTTCAAAATCGAAATCTACATATCAAAATTAGCCTACATGTCAAATTTCATCTAATTTGGACAACCTTGAAATATTAGGATAAGTTTAGGAGAGAGAAAATGAGTAAAAGGCATAAGTAATGAATAATGTGATTGTTAACTTCAAAATATATAAATAATGGCAAATTCATATTCTACACATCAAAGATAACTTGTGGATGAAGTTTGATCCAATTTGGATGTTGTTTGTGTAGGTTATGCGATTATATGCACATTATGGACTTTTATGCAATTTACCCAATTGGGAGGTTTACTTTGAAAATTATAACCTGGATTTTAATACTTAGATATTCCCTTACCATTCACGAGATTTTCAACCATGGAGCACCTAGTTGCACCTTGGTTTGAAGGTGTTACTTTCCAAGGACATTATAGGGATTACCCTCTTTAAAATGTGCTTATCTTTAAAAGCTATCAACCAATGGGGTTATTTCTTTATTTGAAGGATTGTGGGAATGAACTAGAAGGCTCTAGGGGATCTAAGGACCGAACTTTGATCTTCAAGAAGAGTCCATGAGTTGTCCTCTTGCATCGCCATGAAGCCTTAGCCTAAGGACACACGGAAAGTCACATAGACACCTCATACTTGCCCCCTTCTTTATAAAGCGATGTCTACCCCTTCCCACCTCCAAATCTAAGAAGCAAACCTATCCTTCTCTTTCCACAGATTAGAGCATTGTCCTCTCTATGTTTTTCCATGAAATTTCTGTCCCAAAGTAAAAGAGGGTGCTACCTTGGTGAAGAAGGCTCCTAGGGTTCCAAATTTCTCTATTTAGGATTTCTTAAGCTCATCCTTCGTGATTTTGGCCAAAACTAGTAAGAATCCTCCTTTATTTAACTATTTTAATGATGTTAGTATCCTCCCACCTTCTTCCAGGTTGGAATAATGACCTTCCATGGTAAAACTCCACCTAGAACCCTAAAACATCTCATCTCCATGTTCTTTTGCTAGGGTTTGCACCTCTAAAGTGGAGAAAGTGATCTTTGCTCAAGAAAGGAGCTTGGCTTGGAGAAACTAGACCTTATAATCTCGGGATTATTTCTGTTTGTACCTTCTTACATTCCTATAGCAAAGTTTGGTCAACCCCCTTCTCATATATTGCTTAGTACATCCTTAAAACTCATGCTTCTATGTTGAAAATCGATCATTTCCATCCATTTTTACCATGTTCTTCTAGGGTTTTGGTTTCTTGCTATTTTACCTTCTCTAGAAGCTCTAGTTTGGTTACCTATGATACTTCAAACCTGATCTTTAGTCAACTGGTGTTTTATCCCTCTCCCTCTCTCTTCAATTATCTCGATCGATTTGATGATGTGGCAATTTTCTATTGGTTAGTATTGAAAAATTCATATCTTCTAAACCGCTTATCCAAATTTGACAAATAAATATGTTTTGGAATTGGAAAATTAATATCTATCTAATAAAAATATTTTCAAGGTCTTATTTCTTGGTTTGACGTAGGGTGGTTTTTTTAAAATGAATTTAATGCATAAAATCCATAAAAATTACATCTTAATCATCATAACTCCAAAATTAACATAAAAATATATTTTCTTAATATATAGAACTTAATAAGTTTATAGATGATGTTTTAAGAGTCTAAATGTGAGTTTTTCTAAAAAGGTCTAAAATTAGGGTTTCTATACATTAATGTGCACTATGTACTCTAATACATGTTAATACATTGAAAATAGGCAAAGTGGAACTTGGACTCAATTAAAGTGGTGAAAGTTAGTAACTGATATCAGTAAGAGAGGTATGTGCATTTACACCTTAAGTTGGGAATGATTGTGCCTTAACCTATTTTTCTATAATGAGGCTTTATTAAACCCTATTTCATATATTCTTGAATCTTTTGCTATACTTGCCTCATAAATCAGTTTTAGAACATTATTCTTGTGTCTTGGTACCCCACTGCCATGCTTATTGATTCATATAATTATTCCTTCCATGACAAATTTTTCTAGCATGTGGATTTATGTTCTATTTAATTTTAAGTAGTGGTACTTATGTACAACCACCCGCAGAGGGCATGTAAATAATCGCCCTAGGGAATGTTTTTATTCTCCCCTATATAATTGTGTAGGTGATTGGGAATGTCTTATTCTCCTCTCACCTATAGGTTAGAGGTTCGGTAGGTGCCTAAACCATACTTAGTTAGGTATACATAATTATCTTACATGCAAATCCTTTTTGATATAATTGTTAATGGCAAGTTTCTTTTGAACATAGCCTTATACTCTTGTTATCTTCATCTTATGATGAACCCTATCTTATTCTTATTCACTTTACTTATCTTGTTATCCTAGAGTAGTTTTGTGACACATACTTTTCTTCCCTTTCCCTTTTTGTTGGGTGCCTTCCCAACCATCCAGGTGTTGAGCAAGGTGATGAATTAGACAAGGAAGATCTTAGCTTTTGACTTGGACTCGGCTGATAGAGATGTTGTTTGGAGACAAGATTTGAAGTAGTTTAGACTTCCCATTATCTAGATCTTGATTATGTGTCTTGATGTAAACCCTAATGGGAGAATTTTATGTACTTGTATAAGCTTTTGTGAAAATTGAATATAGTCATTTGTTTCATTCCGCTGCAACACTTTGGTCTTTTGCATACCATTATAATAAATTTGGAAAATTTATGCCCATTCAATCATACCTCTGAGTGTGTTTGGAATGGATGTCAATTATTCAAAATATTTTAGTAAAGGGGGGATTTCACTCTTTTACAGCATGGTATCAGAGCCCATGGTAGTCGGAATCTGACTATTTTAGTTTTGTCTCCCTAATTAGAATCCCTACCTTACATAGTTCCTTTAGGTGACATGGTTTCCCTAGAATTGATCTATAAATGATGAAAGGTTGATTTAGGACCCTATAGTTCCACATTAGTATCATGATGAATAAAACCCTAAAATAATCACAACTAAAATATGCATTACTTAATGTTATTTAGGTTTGCTTTTAGGCAACTATTAGGGCATGAAGTTGAAGCAAAGGTGTCTAGAAAGGATCAGGTTCTGGGGACTGGCAATATTTTCCTCTACACCACTTGCTTGGTTTACGAGGACTCCCAGATCCATATGATATCAGCGTGACCTAAGCTGAAATGGATTGTCTGAAATAGTTTGCTTTTAGGCAATAGTGACCTTAGACATCTATGTTGTATATCTTTGGGAACCCTAAGTTTTAGGTGTATGGTGACTTGTTTGAGGATGGATACCAAGATAGTCTCCTTATGTCCCTTGGGGCCATATGCTTGGATAGTTTATCCCTAGAACCTAGACTTTGATGTTTGGGGTTAAGTGAGCTATCAGAGTGCACAGTGGAAGTGTGATGGATCTTGTACATGGTTTAGTTAGACTATCTTTAGAAACCCTAACCCCATACTTAGGAGGTTGTTGTGCTTGAAACCTTAGTGGGGTCCAAACAAGTTATAGTTATAGCCTAACGTATTTGTTTATATATTAATGAACATATAATGATCATCTGAGGAATAGCTTATATGTTCAAACCCTAATGAATACCTAATGCACATAATATGAGTAACTCACATATTAATCCTAATGGATATGCATGGTGTTACCCATGTCATAAACCAATAAACTCTAATGAAATGACAAGTAAGATGATTGTAACCTAATCTTGGACATAATACATGTTAAGTAAAATATAGTGATAATATTAACCTAAACCCTAAGTTGTAATCATCTAACCTTAACATATACATCCTTAATGCCTTTCATGATACATTAATGACATTAGGTTCCATAATTAGTTAACTTAATTTGATACACATAAATGATATATATAATCATCTAATCACATATTAATCAAGTCTTCAATATGAAATGCATGGTAGGTTACCTTGTTATCTAATACATACATGATTAGTCACTAATGTGAATCAATTTGTAATATGCCTCACCTTGATCATTAAAATACATGGAATGACATCAATATGAATATGAAGTGATTTGATTCACATAAATGTGCAAATAAATAATATAAATAAATATGAGAAAATGATTAATGATGACATTAATGTGAGCAATAAAGATAATGTGGCAATGAGATAACGTTTAATATAAATATATGTAATTGATGTGACATAATTTGGATTCAATGAAGACTTAAAGACAAATTGAATATTTCATGCAAAATAATTCATTATAACTTAATGTGGTGATAGTATAAGGATAATGAAGTCGAAGTTCAAAATATTAAGGATAATGATTAAGTATATTGAGGGAATTGAGTAACCCATAATTTTGCTAAAATTCTTAGTAAGATAAAAGAGAAATATACATATGATGTTTTATGGATGATAATGAAATATAACTTACTTGGAAATAAAGTGATTATGACATGACATAATTAAAATAATGGTGATAATGTGATATCATAATGAATATAATGTCAATGAGCCAAAAACATTAAATCTGCTAAAAAGAATATCTAAACAATTGAACCTAGGTGATCCTTAAGAACCTGACCTATGTTGAGATGCTTGTGGAGTATATGTTTATGAATTGTTTGGTGGAAGTTAAGGTTGGAGAAATAACCTAAAGTTTTGTGATGAGATGTTGCACACACACCCTTCCCATCTTGCTTATGATTTCGGGGATGAAATCCTCCTTAAGGGGTGGAGTGTTGTAACATATCAAATTCTAAAATTTTGTCTTTTGACCCTCTTTCCCATCTTTTCCTTTCATTTCTATCCTTATTGGCCTTTCTATTTAATTAGTGGAATTTATAGTGGTTTAGTGAACATTTATTCACTAATTATACCAATGGAAGGGTTTATGCACAAATACCTCAGTGAAAGCTTAATTACCATAATTAACTGCTCTAAACCTTAATCTAACTTTTTTATGTGATTTGAAAACATAAAATATGCCACATAAATCATTTTAGTGGTAATATGAAGATAAGAAATTTAATTGGATGAATAATTTAGATAATGGGTTGTTAATGGGCCATATGACATATCTCATAAAAATAAGTCTCAAAAGAGGAAACACATTTCAAATTTTAAATCTACATATCAAAATTAGCCTACATGTCAAATTTCATCTAATTTGGACAACCTTGAAATATTAGGATAAGTTTAGGAGAGAGAAAATGAGTAAAAGGAATAAGTAATGAATAATGTGATTATTAAATTCAAAATATATAAATAATGGCAAATTCATATTCTACACATCAAAGATAACTTGTGGATGAAGTTTGATCCAATTTGGATGTTGTTTGTGCAAGTTATGCAATTATATGCACATTCTGGACTTTTATGCAATTTACCCAATTGGGAGGTATAATTTGCAAATTATAACCTGTATTTTAATCCTTAGATATTCCATTACAATTAAATATATTTTTAACCATGGGGCACCTGGTTGCACCTTGGTTTGAAGGTGTTACTTTCCAAGGGCATTATAAGGATTACCCTCTTTAAAATGTGCTTATCTTTAAAAGCTATCAACCAATGGGGTTATTTATTTATTTGAAGGATGGTGGGAATGGCCTAGAAGGCTCTAGGGGCTCTAAGGACCGACCTTGGATCTGCAAGAAGAGTCCATGAGCTGTCCTCTTGCATGGCCATGAAGCCTTAGCCTAAGGACACATGGAAAGTCACATAGACACCTCATACTTGCCCCCTTCTTTATAAAGCCATGTCTACCCCTTCCCACCTCCAAATATAAGAAACAATAATATCCTTATCTTTACCACAGATTAGAGCATTGTCCTCTCTATATTTGGACACGAAATCTCTGTCCCAAGGTAAAAGAGGGTGCCTACCTTGGTGAAGAAGGCTCCTAGGGTTCCAAATTTCTCTATTTAGGATTTCTTAAGCTCCTCCTTGGTGATTTTGACCAAAACTAGTAAGAATCCTCCTTTATTTAACTATTTTCATGATTTTAGTATCCTCCCACCTTATTCCAGGTTGTAACCATGACCTTCCATGGTAAAACTCCACCTAGAACCCTAAAACATCTCATCGCCATGCTCTTTTGCTAGGGTTTGCACCTCTAAAGTGGAGAAAGTGATCTTTGCTCAAGAAAGGAGCTTTGCTTGGAGAAACTAGACCTTATAATATCAGGATTATTTCTGTTTGGATCTTCTTACATTCCTAGAGGAATGCTTGGTTAACCCCCTTCTCATATATTGCTTAGTACATGCTTAAAACTCATGCTTCTATGTTGAAAATCGATCATTTCCATCCCTTTTTACCATGTTCTTCTAGGGCTTTGGTTTCTTGCTATTTTACCTTCTCTAGAAGCTCTATTTTGGTTACCTATGCAACTTCAAACCTGATATTGAGTCAAATGGTGTTTTCTCCCTCTCCCTCTCTCTTCAATTATCTCGATCAGTTTGATGATGTGGCAATTTTCTATTGGTTAGTATTGAAAAATTCATATCTTCTAAACCACTTATCCAAATTTGACAAATAAATATGTTTTAGAATTGGAAAATTAATCTCTATCTAATAAAAATAATTTAAAGGTATTATTTCTTGGTTTGACGTAGGCTGATTTTTGTAAAATGAATTTAATGCATACAATCCATAAAAATTACATCTTAATCATCATGACTCCAAAATTAACATAAAAATATATTTTCTTAATATAGAGAACTTAATAAGTTTATAGATGATGTTTTAAGAGTCTAAATGTGAGTTTTTCTAAAAAGGTCTAAAATTAGGGTTTCTATACATTAATGTGCACTATGTACTCTAATACATGTTAATACATTGAAAATAGGAAAAGTGGAACTTGGACTCAATTAAAGTGGTGAAAGTTAGTCACTGATATCAGTAAGAGAGGTATGTGAATTTACACCTTAAGTTGATAATGATTGTGACTTAACCTATTTTTCTATAATGAGGCTTTATTAAACCCTATTTCATACACTCTTGAATCTTTTGCTATACTTGCCTCATAAATTAGTTTTGGAACATTATTCTTGGGTATTGGTGCCCCACTACCATGCTTATTGATTCGTATAATTATTCTTGCCATGACAACTTTTTCTAGCATGTGGATTTCTGTTCTATTTAATTTAAAGTAGTGGTACTTATGTACAACCACCCACAGAGGGCATGTAAATAATTGCCCTAGGGAATGTTTTTATTCTCCCCTATATAATTGTGTAGGTGATTGGGAATGTCTTATTCTCCCCTCACCTATATGTTAGAGGTTCGTTAGGTGCCTCAATCCTACTTAGTTAGGTAGACATAATTGTCTTACATACAAATCCTTTTTGATATAATTGTCTTACATACTTGATTATGTTTCTTGATGTAAACCTTAATGGGAGAATTCGATGTACTTGTGTAATCTTTTGTGAAAATTGAATATAGTCATTTGTTTCATTCCACTGCAACACTTTGGTCTTTTGCATACCATTATAATAAATTTGGAAAATTTATTCCCATTCCATCATACCTCTGAGTGTGTTTGGAATGGATGTCAATTATTCAAAATATTTTAGTGAAGGGGTGATTTCACTCTTTTATAACTTGGGTCATTTGATGCAATGGTTGAGCCTATACTTCAATGTATGGTTTTAATATATGAACTTGACCCACTAGTTAAGATCGAATGATTATTCATCCAATAAATTGGAATGATTCCTAATGTAATATCTTGGTCCTAATAAAGTGATTGATATGGTTTCCTTTATGAGATCAACTTAAGAAGCTCATTTATTGACGACTTGTTTTAAATAAACAATCACTTGTGGCTTTTACCCTACTCTCAATGGAACATTTTATGTTGTTAATCAAGGGATATTTAGGGTTAAATGGTGACTCTTTCTAGAGAACAACTCAATGACTTCATAGGTGGCTTATCCAAGATGTTTACTTATGTAAACAACCAATATTCTTACCTTCTCAACAATTCAATGTTTTAGGATGATTCTTATGGTAAGTTTGTACGGTTTGAGTGATATTGAAACCTAATGGAGGTTTTCCTTAATAATATAGCCATACCTTTTCCCTCATATGTTTAGAATTGATAATAAATATAATGAGTTAATGGGCAGCCCTGATGAAGTATATTTCATTATACTTAGCCCTAATATAACCAAGTGATGGTCATTGATTCTGAACAACCCATTCAATGATGAATAGAATCATGGAGTACTCTATTTTGTGGTTGAACCCTAATATGTTATAAACTGATGGTTACACCTTGAGTTATGTGTGGATCTATACATGAGAATGGTATGGATTGTGATGGTGATGCTTCACCTTATGCATCCATGATCCAATGGGGATGTCGTGAGTTTGGGTTTAGGTATGAGTGCTTATTAGTAACATCCATATAATTTATCTTGTCAAAACTAACTCTAATGTAAATAGATAAATATGAGTATCATGTTTAACCTTCTTATATGATGGCATGATGGTGAAATAACCTCCTTAATATGATCATAACCTTAATGTGTTCATTGGTGGTTCTCATAGCCACATGGCTGGTACTTTCTTATGCTAAACCTGTACATTATGAATATGATGAGGGTGAATCATATTTAGATTCCTTGCATGTTGACATAATAAAGGAATGTTCTTAATGTTAATATAACCATTCTATTATTGTTTATGAATATCTCCGAGCTCATTGATGCAATATTGTGTTGATAGATGTATTATATGTAAGTGATGTTGTTGAGGCTTGTTATAAGGCATGGAAAGATAATGATGATCTTGTCAGGAATAGTATGATGGTCTTAATGACCTTTGGGCATGGTTGAGCCTTGAATGAGGTGTAATCCTCTTGTATTGATAAGAATTGATACCCTGTGATATTTTGAAAAGGATTTATATCTTGTGATAGTATGATGACTAGTGTAGTCTCATGAATTGTAAGTGAATAGTACCATGTGATGATGAGATGAGAAATTATGATTCATATGTGTTATATCTTTGAAAGTTGTGATACTTATATGCTTGATAGAAATGAATTAGGGTTTGTATGTCCACTTGTTTGACGCAGCCTTAATTCACCCAATTGAGAATAATAATCAAGTGAAACTCTAATCATGTAGTGCCCTATGTCATAAAATCATTTCAACGTCATAACTTGCTGGTGGTGAAATGAGTATTCCTAAGGGAAACTCAGAGCACATACATAACATGTTGAGTATGCGGGGACAGCTTGGTACCCTAATATCAAGCAATTGAAGATGGTTGTGGTCATGCCTCAGATATTGTGATATTGTGATGTGTGAAAGGCAACAGTATAACTGTAGGTTCCACTTATAGAACGACCATGCGTGAGCCTCTTATCTAGTGTCGTGACATGTACCAAGGGTGGATTAATTGTTAGCAGCTTAACTATATGTCGTTGTGGTGGTAGCATTGACTGATATGTCACTACCTTTTTGGCTCATACTGACTGGGTCAAGGAGATCTTAGGATACCAACACTCTTAAAGCTTGTATAGAACTGAATAGCCCTTTATAGGGGTCTGTTGGACTTTGGATGGAACGATTGAAATTCCCTAGGGAATAATAAAAGTGTAAGATAACTGTATAGAATATTTGTTTAGGGTTATACACAAATCTTCATATTGGATGATAACCCTTGTTTTCTTTCTTTTCACTGAGATCATGTATAGTACAAAAGGAGATAATAGATATGCTTATGTTGTATTTATGCTCATGTTGTAAATATGCTTATGTTGTAAAATATACTGACACTTATGGTTAAGATCATGTTGCTAGCTATTTTTAATATTAGTAGTCATGCCTATGTAATTAGAAATGCTTAAACTGCTAATCATGCCTATGTAGTTATTTGTGCTATAATGTTAGTTCTACTTATGGTATAAATCTGTTCCCTTTATTTGAGATGCCAATATTGATAGCCATGTTATGTTACTAGACATATTCATCATGTCAGGGATGCTTATGCTACTAGATTGCTTGTGCTATTAGCAAGGAATGTGAGGATAGTCAGATTAATGATAATGATTGTTATTAGATGCAATTTGATGAAATTTGAGTAGATATATATCTAGAGAAATGGATTTATTTGTTACCTATATATACATGGATAATCATACTTGTTGCTAAGATTATTTGCTTAATCTGTTTAGCATACTTGAACTGTTCAATCTGTTCAATTGATTATTAAATACTCAAACTACTCAGTTATCTATTATTTAAAATGTTGTAATCAATAAGCAGTGTTGGAGGTTATATCTCTTGCTGGGACATGGGTCTCACCCTTGTGGTTCACCACATCTTTTTAGGTAATCGGAAGTGACGACAATAAAACTATGGAAGTAAAGAGGAACTACAATAATGAATCTTTGAGAAAGTTGATTAGATGTCTAGTGTGTCCTAGAGTCGTCCCTGTACTCTTAGTTCTGGGTAGGAAAAATTGTATATTGTGTTTCACACATCAGACTTTTGTTAGCATGTTAATGCTTGTTTGTATGGCATATATGAATATTGTTCTCCTGTGTATATATGTTGTGTCTAAGGCGTTAGAACAATTTGTATAAATTCTTGGCATAGTATGGATACAAGAAATATGTTGGGCTCTTATGCAAACATTTCTGATCGGGTGTTGATGTTCAAATCGGTTTTAATTTACCCATATTTTTGGGTATGTGATTAATTAGTGATCGATTGTGTTTTATGTTTTGAGTAATCTCATTTAGTGTAATGGGATCTTACAATAATATTACATGAGACTAGAGTGAGTGACTGATGACAGAGTCTCATTAATCATGATATGTAATATCAAGTCAAACACATAGGTACTTGTTATATAACAGTGTATCGAACAGACCCACCTTGAGATTGATACATGGAACCATGAAATGGTAGTCATAATCGCCTCTCGTAGTGATAGTGGTGATTGTGTTTCTTAGACCTAAACTCACTACACTCATCAGATGATGTTTGATGTACTTAGACACCATTCAATGTGGCCTTGAATAAGGGTTGACATAAAGGTGATGCTTGGGTACACTATAACACATGGGAACTGAGTTTCAGTGATGTAGATGGGATTTGTACCTCCTATAGGAAATTGAAATCCATACCACTTGATAAGCAATACTGAGAAATGTATGACCTTAATCATGTGACTCAATATGTGATATGTAAGCTCACATGCATCTCAATAGCCTTCTCTAGTTTAAGGAAAATTCATTGAACATCGAGAGGATGATGATTCCATTCCTCGAGTTCAATCCAAATTTTAGAGACAAAGGAACTATATGATCATGGTAATACTGATCATAGATTATAGGTTGAAGTTGTTATCCAATTTTCCAAATTACTTTGATATCAATGATGTGTTGCTAGATACTTCTCATTTCTTGTGATGTCATAAATTGGTTATGGACATTCATTAAAGGTGAGTGAGAGGATCAAGACCCTGTTTCCAAGAGGTTGGGAGTGCACCTCTAATCTGCAACAGGTGGAAGGAGGTAAAATTGTAGTGGGGTGGTGTCCTTTGGTGTGGGATATACAACCAATTTACGAATCAGATCAATTGGTCATGCTCAATTGCAGCAATAGGGGTGGTTTTCACTGTGTCATCTCTGATGTTTATGGCTCAAACGCTGAGAGGGATAGAAGAAGATTGTGGGAGTGCATTAGAAACATGACTCAGCAGGAGATGCCACATTTGGTGGTGGGAGACTTCAATAGCACAAGGAAGGTGTGCGAGAAGAAGGGGGGTTGCCTGTTCCAGATTCCATCCTTGGGAGATTCAATGATGCAGTTAATGAAGCCAATTTAATCGAGCTTAACATGAGAGGGGGAGTCACAACGTGGCACAATAAGAGAAGTCTTGTCAGAAGGATTTCTAGCAATATAGATAGAGGTTTCATGAATGTGAGATGGCTAGAGATTTACCCGACTACCTCTATTGCTTTAGGAGCACATCCCAACAGTGATCATGTGTGGATGGAGATGAATTTGAGAAATACTAGTGAGCCTAATCGGCCATTCAGATTCTTAAATCATTGGATTGAGTGGCTAAACTTCTTTGAGATGGTTAGGAATTCTTGGGAGGGGGACATCCATGGCAATCTGATGTATGTAGTCATTGATAAGATGAAGAGGGTGAAGCAAGCTTTGAAGACCTAGTCCAAGGAGTTAATCAACTTGGACAACCTGGTAAAAGAAATGAGAATAGCTTTTTCTTTAGTGGCGGAAGATTTGAGGAATGATCCAACTTGTAGTGATAAAATGGAGGAGGAGAGCAGAGTTGGAAAGCGCCTCTTGCAACTAGAGAAGGCCTGGGAACTATACTACTGACAGAGGAGCATATTAAAATGGATTAAAGATGGTGATACTAACTCAAGAGTATACCATGTGGCTGTTAGGAAGAATGACATGAGAGAGCACATTCATAATCTCATTGATGGGGAGGGTAATCTGGTTGATGAAGTTGAAAGAATGTCTAAGATTGTGGTAGAGTTCTTCTCGAACATCTACAACCGTGATAACCTGAATGTTAGAAACATAGTGAACTCCAAGCTGTAGAATAAAATGACAGACGAGATGAACAGGAGCCTGCTGAAGCTAGCGGATGATGAAGAAATAAAAAAGTTTGTGCTTGCAATTGATGCCTCTAAGGCCCTGGGGCCAGATGGTTTTAATGCGAAATTTTTCCACAATTGCTGGGAGATCGTTGGACCTGATATATGTAGAGCAACCCATTGGTTCTTGGTGGGTGGAAGGATGATATGTCAAGACAATCATGCATTCATCAGACTAATCCCGAAGAAGGCCTCTCCTATGGAGATCACATATTTCAGACCAATAGCTTATTGCAATATGATCTATAAGATCATTTCAAAACTGATTGCATCACGATTGAAGTCGTTACTCCCCGACCTTATATCACCAAATCAAGCAGCCTTTGTGAAGGGACATTCCATATCAGATAACACACTGTTGGCTAATGAATTCCTGGTGGATTTTGGAGTTAATAACGCCACAAGAAAAGCCTGTATAAAAACATATATATCTAAAGAGTATGATCATGTGAAATGGGATGCTATCTGGAGTTCACTTATAGCTCAAGGTTTTTCACAGAGATGAATTGAGGTGGTCAAACAATGCGTGCAAACTACATCCTACTCTGTCTTGATCAATGGGGTGTCGTATGGATTGTTTAGAGCTTCTAATGGCCTAAGATAGGGTGATTTGTTATCCCCACTCTTATTTACTATAATTATGGAGAATCTTACATAGCTGACTGATTTGGCAGAGAGGGAGGGCCACATTAAAGCTTTCAAGGTGTGCGGAGTGAAAGTTTTAACACATGATCTTTGCAGAGGATGTCTTGTTCTTTAGTGCGGGACATTACAAATATCTCAAGAAGGTGAAGGATCTGATGAAGGAGTTTGGTTTGTTGTCCAAACTGTATATGAATGCTATAAAATCCAATGTTTTTCTCTCTAGATCGTGTGATAGTAGAAGGGGGAGATTGAAAGAGGTGATTGGCATCCCTCTAGGCAGGTTCCCTACCAAATACCTTGGGAAGCCAATCTCAGGAGGAAGGGGAAGAGGGGTGGACTATCAAGAGTGCATAGATGACCTGAGAAGCATTGTCGAGAAGTGGTGTGGCCTAAAAATTTCGATGGCGGGGAGAACAATGCTCATCAAAATGGTCCTTACGTTGAAGATTTTCTACTGGTGTAGGCAGTCAGCGATGTTGAGGTTCATTCTAGACAAGTTCAGAAGTATCATGGCTGGGTTCTTATGGGGGGGTGGGGCACATGCTGTGAGCTAGTGCATAGTATCATAGCCATTGTAGGTGAGAGGCCTAGGCATCTCTTGTCCCACCTTCATAGCTTGGGAAGCTAATGTAAGAAGAGTGGATCGGTTCCTTAACAACCCAGAATCCCTTTGGACTAGGTGGATGAAAAACCGGTATGGCCAGCTGGGTGATGACATGATCATAGGGGAATCGACGATCTGGTGCAAGATGAAGAAAATCCATAAAAATATGGGCACATTGTATCAACTGTAGCAACAACAAGGGAACAATGACCCGATTAGCAAACCATGGAAGATTAGGAAGCAGTTGGTGCAAGTCATGTGGTATGATATTTTTTGGATTAAGGCCAGATGCCCGAAATGGAGCTTCGGATCCTATAGTGTGATCACGAGAAGATACCATAGATAGAATCATTAAGTGGGGTTTAAATTGTGATCCAAACTGCCTCCTATGCAACAATGCGACCGAATCGCACAAACACATCTTTTTTTAGTGTGATTTCTCAGTCTACTTGTGGAGAAGAGGTTGCCTTAAATGTGGATGGGGTGGCATGGCACCTCTAAACCTGGATGAGGCTGTGGAGTGGATGATTGAGAAAAAGGGGAACAATACGTAGAACAAAATTGGGGGGGGGGGTCTTCATCACTTCACTCATCTTCCACATATGGGGTGAGTGAAATCACAGGCTACATGGCAAGAGACCAAGGGATAACACAATCATTTTTGATGTAATTAGTAATAGCATTTTGTGGTTTTTCAAAGTTAATCCAAAGAGCTTGGGTGGGATAGACAGTATGGCTCTGAGGATGTGGGGTCTCTTGTAAAGCTTCTATAGTATATGGGGTTTTTGTTGTGTCCCCTATACTTTATTTTGAGATAGTATTATTTTACCTTATCCAAAAAAAAACATAACTTGTGACCTATATGATCACACACATAGTATGCACTTGGAATAGGAGTATATCCATGAATGATGTTTAACTTGATTATTAAAGTGTTTAGGTATTCAATTAAACAACTAAAGTTGAAAATTGTCTGACTAGATTATGAATCAACCATTTCAAGTGTTGAATAATCAAATTTCAAGTGTCAGGTCAATTCAAATAACATATGTTGAATATTGCTTGATCTGGACAAGTAAAATGACCATTTCACATATGAAACGACTATTTCATGATATGAAATGACTGTTTGATCATCTGGATTGTTTGGTTCTATGATCAATTTGATTGGATCAAGGATTGATGTTGATGTCATGATTTTGCATTGATCGAATATTGAATGCATGTATGTCTAAAAATAGGAAAGCATATGAGTTGACTGGTTCAAGAGTTGAACTGATCGATTCACATGTGAACCGACCAGTTCACCATTTGTAGTTTCTAGAAAATTTATGAAATTCTATCTTTGACTCCCAGATGGATTGGAAATCTTGACCCTAACCCTCCTATAAATAGAGGGGTATTGGGGGCTTCCCAGACACAACATTAACCTTTGACAATTGTTCTCCTCTCTAGTTGTGGTAACCAAGAAAACCCGAGCAAGTCCTACCCATCAAAGGGAGGGATAGCAAGGGAGAGACAATTGGGAGAGCAATTTGGTGCTAGAACGCTCACATTCAAAGTGAATCTCCTTCCCTTTGGATCCATTAGTGCAACATGGAGTTATCGATGGTCCTCGTGGACTACTTTAGTGGATAGAGGCACTTGACCCTCTAGGAGGACATAGACAACCAATGTTCATGGTGATCAACTAGGGAGCCACTGTTGTTTCTGTCCAGGTGCAACTTCAATAAAGTCACACGTTGATGCAAGGGACTATTATTGGACTTGCCCCAGGAGTAGGTATATATCTTGCTACCTTTCTTCCTAGATGCATTATTATTGAGATGATCTGCTAGTTAGGGAATCGGGCATTAAAATTTTTGTTTTCGCTGCCTTATCTGTTGTATTGATTTCCCAATGAAGATGAGAAAGACTCCCTTCACCAGTAACAGTGAGAGGGCTAGTGATCTATTACGACTCATACATACTAATGTATGTGTCCCTTTTAGAACAAATGCTAGAGGTGGTTATCAATACTTCATTACCTTTATTTATGATTTTGGTAGGTATTCTTATGTTTACTTGATGAAATATAAGCTAGAAACCCTTAAAAAGTCTAAGGATTTCATGAATGAAGTACATAACCAATTTGGTAAACGTATTAAGGAACTTCATTTTGATCAAGGTGGAGAAAACTTAATTCAAGAGTTTGAGGACCTTCAACAAGACTATGGTATCGTATTACAATGGACTCCACCTAGAACACCACATCAAAATGGTGTGTCAGAAGGAAGGAATCATACATTGCTAGATATGGTGCAATCAATGATGAGTTTTGTTGACCTACCGACCTCCTTTTGGGGTTATGCTCTAGAAACCGTGGAATTTACACTAAACTAGTACCATCTAAATTGGTTCAAAATACACCATAATATATGGTATGGGAAGCATCCCAATGTGTCTTTTATGAAGATTTGGGGATGTGAAGCTTATATGAGAAAGCACTTTCTCGAAAAGCTTGGACCCAAATTGGATAAATGTTTTTTTGGATATCCTAGGTAAATCAAAGGATACTAATTTTATACTCCATATGAGAACAAAGTGTTTGTTTCTAGTGATGTTGTATTCCTAGAAAAGAAAACTATTTCCAAAGGAAACAGTGGAAGGAAAGTAGAAATCAAAGAGGTTAGAGACCAACAAGAAAACATTGAACATGTATAGGTACAAGAGGAACATAGAGAGTCAAAAAATTCCGTGCAATCCCAAATTCCTCATGTAATACAAGAACCTTACAGATCAAGTAGGATATGCCTTAAGCTGAAAATATTTGTTTATCTTATGACTCAAGAAGGCAATGAGTTGACCATTGATGATGAGCCAGCAACCTACCTAGAAGTTTTAAAGGGACTAGATTTTGAGAAGTGGCTTTGGGCCATGAGATCTGATATGGAATCCATTTACACCAACAAGGTATGAACCTTGGTGGAACCACCTGTAGGGTTAAAACCCATAGGGTGAAAATGGATCTTCAAAAGAAGACTAATATGGACGGTAATGCACAAACTTACAAAGGTTGATTGGTAGCAAAAGGTTTCAGATAAGCTCAAGGTGTTGACTATGATGAAACCTTTTCTCCAGTTGCCATGGTTAAGTCCATAAGGATCATACTTGTCGTTGCAGCTTATTATGACTATGAGATTTGGTATTTGGATATTAAAATTGCATTCCTTAACATGAATCTTCTTGAGGATGTGTACATTATGCATCCCAACGGTTTTATAAATACAAAGGGTGCAAAACAAATCTGTAAGCTCCAAAGGTCAATCTATGGATTGAAGCAAGTATCTCATAGATAGAATCTTCTATTTGACAAAATTGTCAAAGAGTTTTACTTTAGTCAAAATGAAGATGAACCATGTGTTAACAAGAAGGTTAGTGGGAGCATGATTTTATTCCTCATATTATATGTAGATGACATTCTATTTATGGGGAATGAAATCCCTACTTTACATATGGTAAAGACCTGGATACGAAATACATTATTTATGAAGGACTTAGGCAAAACATCATATATCTTAGGAATCAAGATCTATAGAGATAGATCTAGAAGGCTTCTTGGCCTAACCTAGAGCACATACATTGATGAATTGTTGAAGAGGTTTAACATGAATAACTCAAAGAGAGGAAACTTACCCATGTCTCATGGTGTTACTATCTCTAGAGCTCAATGTCCTAGTTCTTGTGTAGAAAGGAAAGGCATGAGTAAGATTCCATATGCAACTGCAATTGGATCTATCATGTATGCAATGTTATGTACTCATCTTCAGGTCTCGTATGCCTTAATCTTGATGAGTAAATATCAGTCAGATTTCGTGAAGGCCATTGGACTGTTGTTAAGAACATCCATAAGTACTTGAGAAGAACCAAGGACCAATTCCTTGTCTACAGTAGTGAGGAAGAGTTGGTGGTAAAGGGTTACACCAATGCAAGCTTCCAAAGTAACAAAGTTGAATATGGATCACAATTTGGATTTGTGTTTTGCCTACACAATAGAGTTATAAACTAGAAGAGTTCCAAGAAAGAGACACTTGTTGATTCTACAATAGAAGTTGAGTATATTGCTGCATCTAAATGTAGCAAAGGAGATTGTTTGGATCAGAAAGTTCATTTCTAAAGTTGGGGTGGTTCTAAGCATCATTGATGCAGTAGAGCTATATCATGGCAACAATGGAGCTATTGCACAAGCTAAGGAACCAAGATTGAATCAACGTTCCAAGCACATACAATGAAGGTTTCATATCATATGAAAGATTATAAGTGAGGAGATGTAAATATTTGTAGAATACCAATTGAAAGTAATGTGGCTGACCCCTTGACAAAAGCACTTTCACTGAAGAAGCATGAAGGTCATGTTATATCACTTGGGATTAGTTCATGGGTGATTGGATCTAAGTGCAAGTGAGAGTTTGTTGGTATGTATTCCCAGAGAGACAATCATATGATGATTGTGATGACATATCTTGTAAACAATTTTATTCTATTATGATATAATGTGTAACATTTTAAATGTCTAAAGAATGATGTTACTTGATGATGTATGTCTTCACATTGAGGACTTGCACAATGAGATCATATAGATGTTAAGAATACATACATTATTGTTATGTCCCTGGTAGGTTGTTATTGTGGAAGTTGATAGACAACAATTACACATAAGACTCGAGTGTGTGTTGGTTGATGATAGAATCTCATTAGTCATGATATGTGATATAAAACCAAACACACAGATACTTCTTAGAGAAGAGTGTATCAAAAAAACCCACCTTGAGAGTGATTCGTTGAAACCCCATTCAATGGTAGTCAGAATTAGCTCTCATAGTGATCGTGGTGATCATGGTTCCTAAACATAAAATCGATGCACTCATCACATGTCATTCGATGTACTTTGACATCATCCAACATGACCTTGAATAAGGGTTACCATAAAGGTGATGCTTGGATACATTGTGATAGGAGTTTGAGTGATGTAGATGGGAATTGTCCCTCCTACATGAATTTGATATCCTAACCACTTGATAAGCGTGACTGAGAAATGCATGGTCATGCTCGTGTCATTCAATATGTGATATTGATTTGATATGTATCTTAGATAGTCTTATCTAGTTCAAGGAACATGGATTGAACGTTGAAGAAGACGACAATTCCATGCCTTGAGTTTAATCTGGATATTAGAGACAAAGGAACTATAAAATCATTGTAACACTAACCACAAATTATAGGTTGAAGTTGTTCTCCAACTTTCCAATTACTTGGGTAGCAATGATGTCTTTCTAGAAACCACTCCTTTCTTGTGATGTCATAAATTAGTTATGGACATTCACTGCCAACATAACTTGGGCCCTATAGGGTCACACACATAGGATACACCTAGAATAGGAGTTTACTCATGAATGTGGTTTAAACTTGATTACTAAAGTGTTAGGTATTCAATCTAAAAAAGATTGGCAATCAAAACTCTAAAATGATCAGTTCAACTAGTGAATAGATTAGTTCATATGTATGAACCAACCGGTTTAGGTTGTGAACTGACTGTTTGGTTCATCAATGAGATTGGATCAAGGATTGATGATGACTTCATGTTGCACATAAATTCAATATTAAAAGCCAATACATTTGAGAATAGGAAACATAGTGAACCGATCGATTCAAGGGTTGAAAAGATCGACTTGCATGTTAATTGATTGGTTAAATGGTGAACCGACTGGTTCATTGTTTATAGATTCCAGAAAATTCATGAAATTTTATCTCTTCAACTCTCAATTGATCTAGAAATTCTGACCCTGACCCTCCTATAAAGAGAGGGGTGGTTGAGACTTTCAAAAGACACAACAATAAGCTCTGACAATTGTTGTCTTCTCAGAGTTTTGGTAATGTGAGAACCCAAGAAAGTCTTGCCAATAAAATGGAGAGACGGAAAGGGAAGACTCCGAGGAAGATAAAGTCGACACTAACATGTAGACTAGAAGGGGAAACTCCTATTTGTTCATTCAGAAATAATGACAGGAGTTCCATGTGGTACGTGTGGACTACATAGAGGTGAGGAGGATCTTGCCCCCCACTAGGAGGATGCTTTCAATTGCCATCCTAGGTGTCAGACCACGAGGCCATAGCCAACAACTGTATAGGTGCAACTTGAGAAAGAAGAATGTTGTAGCAAGGATAGTCACGACACTTGCTCCAGGACCAAGTATATGCCTTGCAACCTTCCTTCCCAATTCACAGTTTTTGATGTGATGTGTTGTTTATGGAGAATATGATAGTAAACTTTTTGTTTACATTGTCGTATATGTTGCCATACTTCCCTACATAATCCAGTCAGCCGATTGGGCTAATCTAGACCATCTAGACATTCTAGTTGATTGACTAGTTTGTCCAATATGTCAGTTAGTCATTTTGTTTTATTTTTCTTCTAGTTAGTTTATCATTGATCTAATTGATTATATAATCCTTTTAGTAATCAAACAATCTTGTGCCCATGATGATACCCCTCTTCCCTATACATTCTATGTGTAGGCTCTACCTTACATTCATAGTAACTTATATAATCATAATATGATTTCATAGACAATTATTGATATTTAGTAAGGCTTAACTATCTCCTACATGATTGTGTAAGTTGGAGACAAATTCAATTGTAGCGACCACTATTATAGTGATCATATAATCCCTTTGTCACCAATATCCATATAGAATCTGAGGTATGAAAATACCACCCTCATACTATTTAATCTTTGTTCCTTGATCTAGATTAGACTATTTGAGATACATGCAAGATCAATATCATATATTGACTTGGATGAGCATGGACATGCATTTCATAGTCTCACCGATCAAGTGTCTAGGAAATCACTTCAATGAGGGACAAATTCCATCTACATCACTCACAATGATCCACATACGTCACAACCTACACATGCACTACTTGTATGACAACCCTTATTAAGGTTACACTAAGAAGTATTAAAGTATATAGAATTACACATTATCATTATAGTGATGTAGGTGTAAGGAACAAAATTACCACTGCCACATCAAGAGATGATTATGACTGCCATTTTTGGCTTCCATGTATCATACTGAAGTTGGGCTTATCCGGTACATTTGTTCACAACAAGTACCTGTGTTTTTTACTTGATATCCAACATTGTGACCAATGAGATGTAGTCATCCATCAACATATATACTAGTCTTAATTTACTATTGTCATCCTAATCTCAACAATAATATATGGATAGGGACTTAAATAAAATGCATACTCTTAGCATACACATGACTTTATGTTCATGTCCTAAACTCAAATCATATGTCATTGAGTCATACATTCTTAGGAAATCATTACATTCATTAATTATGTCATATTGAAGCAAATATAATTAAAGGAATTGCATTTATTAATAATTTAATAAAATACAAAGTGTTCCTTACAATCATTGGAAGATTGTATCTTAGCTATGCCACTTGCACTAGAGACAATCACCTATGAATCTAAGTCTAAGTGATATAACATGACCATCATGATTTGTTGTTAAAGTACTTTTGTCAGTGGGTCAACAACATTGCTTGAGGTCGGTACTCCACAAATATTCATTTCTCCTTACTATAATCTCTCATATGAGATGGTATTACTATAGTATGTGATTGGCACACTAATGTGATATTGCTTCCTTAGCTTCTGCAATTGATCCATTTGTGTCATCACATATCTCTATTACATCGTCAATGGATAGAACCAACCCTAGTTCACAATGAGCTTCTTGATCCATACAACTTACTTTGTTGTGTTTAAGGGAAAATGGACTCAACCTCTATACTAGAATTAGTCATTGTCTCTTGCTTGGAACTTTTTCATCTTACATATTGTTGTTCAGGAAAAACACAAAACCTGATTGTGAATGGTAACTATCTTTGTATATTTACATCTTGCATATGTGTAACCCTTTATAACCAACTCTTCCTCATCACTGTAAATAAGGAATTGATACTTGGTTCTTCTCAAGTAATAAGTATGTTCTTTATGATAATCTAGTCAAATTTACCAGGATATAAATGGAACATATATGTCATGATCAAAGCATGCTTGACATTAGGACATGTACATAATATTGCATACATGATATATCCAAATGCATATGCATATGGAATCTTATTCAAGTGTTCTCTCTCTTCAAAAGAGTTGGGACATTAATATCTACAGAAATGTTTCCATGACACATGGGCAAATTCCCTCTCTTTAGACTCTTACATCTTGAACCACTTCAACACTTTGTCAATGTGTGTACTTTGACTTAGACCAAAAATCCTTGTATATTTATATCTATACATATTGATTCCTAACATATCATATGTTCATACTAATCCCTTCGTAGAAAAGGTGATTCCCAGCAATGTTAAACAAATTATTGAGCAGGGATGTCATTCCCCATCCATAACATGTCATCTACATACAATATTAGGATTGCAATTATGCCCCACTCACCTTCATACAAACACAAGGTTCATCTTTATTTTGGATAACACCCAAACTATTTGAATGTCTTGTCAAAATGAAGATTCAAACTTCAAGATGCTTTCTTCAATCCATATAATGACCTTTGTAGCTGACAAGCTTTTCTAACTTCATTTTGAGCAATGAAACTTTTCTTTTGTGTCATGTACACATCCTCAAGAAGATTCCCATCAAGGAATGTAGTTTTACAATCCATTTTCTATATTTCATAGTCATGATAAGTTGTAATGGCAAGCATGATCCATATGGATTTAACCATGGCAACAATTGAGAAGGTTTGATCATATGAAATACCTTTAATTAGCTTGAAACCTTGTACAACTAATCTCCCTTTGTATGTTTATACATTACCATCCATGTCGGTCATCTTATTAAAACCCATTTTCATTATGGGTTTTTCCCCTTTAGGTGGATCCACCAAGGTGCATACATTATTGGTATATATGAACTCGATTTTAGATCTCAAGTCTTCAAGACATTTCTTGGAATACAATCCCTTCATAGCATCATTCTAGGTTGTTAATTCATCATCATGAATGACCAACAAATTGTCTTGTTGAGTCATGAGAAATTCCAATTTCTCTGGAGCAATATGTGCCCTACTAGACCTTCAAGGTTCTTGTATTATAGGAGGAACTTGAGATTCTAAAATAGTTTGTGATTTTTCTTCTTATTTATCAATAACAATAGGTTCAATGTTGTCTCGTTAGTCTGAAATGTCATGAAGTTCTATTTTCCTGCCACTAGTTCCTCTGGAAATAAGTTACTTTTCAAGATATACAATAATGGAAAAACATACATTGTTGTCATATGAAATATAAAAGTAACATTTCTTGGTTTCCTTAGGATATCCAAGAAAATGATATTTTTCATATATGGGTCCAAGTCTTTTAGAAAACTATTTTTTAAGAAAAGCTTCGCGTCCTAAAGTGGGAATATCTATGTGCATGATGAAGAAGTAAATAAATTTATCTCTATGACATATATACCGAAAGTAGGAATCTATATCCACTGCTTCTTGTCCTTCAGTGCCTCTAGGTAGAGAGGAAAATTTATTTTCCAATATCTATCCTGGTGACAATATGACAATTGCATTCATTATCCACACCTACTTTTTCCTTAAGTGCAAAAGACTTAGACTTCTACCCATCATTATAAATTTTCTTAGCTTTGCCTTTTCCCTTCGACTTCTCTTTCTCTTTCTTTTTTATCATTGACATGTATTTGTTATTGTATTTATTCATTTGCCCCTCAGTTGTTCTTAACATCCAAAGCAGATCTGGCAATGATTTGACAAAAAATTTCATGTTGTAATTCATGAAAAATTGCATATATGAATCTGGCAATGTTGCAGGATTACATTTGTGGACAACACTTGGCCTAAAGGAATCCCAATCTATCTAAACTTTCCTTCCTCAGCTCCTCCTACCATGGAAGTAGTGTGGAGATGGTTCTTATTGTAACTCAGAGCATCTATAGTGATTCCTCAAGACCGTAGAGACATGGAAATTGATCAAGTTTTCTCTCCACCCCAATCACCCTATTCACTAGTGGTTCAAGGTTCCTCAACTGTTTGAGCTCTATGAAGCACGACACATAATGGATGAAGGTGAAGGATTCCAAGCATCAATATTAATTCTCTATCCCTACTCTCTATATCAATTTATTAGAATGATATTCACACTAAGGTAACTTTATGTTTCATCTTGATACAACTGCAAGTTTTAACTACTGACTATGGACTAGTGTGCCTTGTTACACATCTAAAGTTTTGTGTGACATTTGAGGAAAGGGTCGTCTTTTGATCAGATGAGACTTTGGTTCTCAAAAAAATTCTAGTAATGTTTTATTTGGTTTTATCTCAAATCTGATTGGTCTAAATGTATTTGATATTTTAAATTAATCACAGAATATGTTACAGGGCTCATTTCTATACGACCCATATATGTATTTTTTATCATTTTTTCAATATCTATTCAATGGGCTAGGTTAGAGGAATTGTTATGATTTGGGTTTCATGATTTTTTAGCTTAAGAATAGTAAGGTTACATGATCCTATTCAATAAGCCTTGAATTATTAGTAAAGGTTGATAAAGGGTTAAGAGCAGTAGAAACGTAGGTGATTTATTCCTAGTAATTCAAGTGAGTGGCACATTCCCATGAGTATTCATAAATTAGACATGTTTTAGAACATTTATACTGTAATTTTTAAAATTTCAAGTAAAACTACTATATTTAAGATTATTCAAAAATGATTAAGCTCATGATTAAGTTTACAAGATATATTCCATTATAATTCATTTTAAGATAAGAATTAATAAGACCTCATAATATTATGGAGTTAGACCCGGTCCCTTAGGGCATATCAACTTAAGAGACTTGACCTTGAACCTTAGTGCAAGTCATGAGGCCCAAGAACCAAAGTCCATGCCGACTCAGATACTATGACCCATGTGTAGGTCATGAGACCTAGCTATTAAACTATAGGTATCCAACATAAGTTAGTTAAAAAGATAGGAACTAAGATTAAAGAAATGTTATTATGTTTATGTTCAAGTTTTCTACATGTATTAATGTTCATTTTTCATGCATAATTTTTAAGGTCATGTATATAATTTTCTTATTCTAGTATTGTATATATCTAGAATACTCATGCCACTTACTGATAATCATTTTTCCAATGCATGGATGCGGAGGGATGTCCATAGGTAAGGATAATGGGAGGAAGTGTAGCTAGAGATTTCAATGAGGGGAAACAGTAAGGCAATAGAGAGTGCCATGGTGGGGTTTTGTTATCCACCTTAGTTTTATTTCATGTTTTAAAGTTAATTGTTTATGTGTCGGTCATTGAATAGTGTCTTTAAATTTTAATCACTATCCTATTTATGTAAATATTTGATAATGAGAAACATATTATGTTATGTGATGGGATTATTTCAATTGTTCTATATATTTGATATTCAATGTTTATGACACCTTGTAAATATTATGAGTCAGATATTGATGATTATGCTCATGTGGACGTGTAAATTTTGGGGTGTTACAAACAACCACTATGTGGTCCAAAAAATTGATAATCTTCAAAGAAGCCATAAACAACATGCATGTTATTCCATTCAAGAATACATGATGACATAAGGGTTTCAAGTGCTAAAATTGGAAGAAGAAAAAAAATAGACAATGTACATAAATTAGGGTTTCAATGATACTTGAAACTCAATCGAACCATGTCTTTATTGTTTAACAAACACGAATAATCACAATGCATGCTAAAGAATAGATAAAATAGCTTTGAGGAAAAACTAGGAATGTCAAAAAGAAAAAAATAAGCTCTAATTCAAGAGAATCAAATATAATAGAATAAAATCAAAAAATTAACGTCGTCAAAATTATAGATTTTGGTCTCAAAGTGTGTTTACGCTTTCCATCAAATTTGTTCAATTAACAAAAATTGATACCATAGTTTACATATTATATAAGAGTGTTTATGTAACACTCGGGCCCACTGCCCAAGGCTCTAGTAGAGTTTCAGGAATGACGATTGGCCCCACAAACCACCACTAGCCTTAACTTTGTATATTATCATCACTCACATGCAAGCCAAGATCAACTTCCCAACTGGTCACCCATCCTAGTACTACTCCAAGATGAGAACGCTTAACTATGGAGTTCTTTAGTGATGGGTTCCCAGAAAAGGAGGTGCACCTTAGTGATATGGGTAGTCCAATCATTCCTTTAAAGATCATGTTACCTAAGGCCTCAAATCTTGGGACGTTACACTCTCCCTCACTTAGACTCTAGACATCCTCGTCAATGCTCAACTATGTGTCCTCATAACATTTCCCCATTTCAGTGTAGACCCAACATGGCCATGTACACCCAGCTCCCGACCACGGCTACCAGCGCAAGGGTGGCTCCATCACCATGGATAGCCGTTTCCAACATGCTTGGATCGCATGGCTCAAAGATGGGCATGTCACTGGCCCATGTGGGCCCCACCTACTAGAGAGGTTATGGCTCTGATACCATTTCTAACACTCAGGCCCACTGCCCAAGGCTCTAGTAGAGTTTCAGGAATGATGACTGGCCCCATAGACCACCACTAGCCTTAACTGCATGTATTATCATCACTCACACGCAAGCCAGGATCAACTTCCTGACTAGTCACCCATCCTAGTACTACTCCAAGCTGAGCATGCTTAACTATTGAGTTCTTTAGTGATGGGCTCCCGGAAAAGGAGGTCCACCTTGCTGATATGGGTAGTCCAATAATTCCTTGTAAGATCATGTTATCCAAGGCCTCAAATCCTGGGGTGTTACAGTTTATTTATGTTTGATTATTAAATCATCAAATGGTTGTCAAATGTTGTCTAGATTTTTCACAATATTATCCATATATTTTGGTATATTTTACATTTATCTAAATATACTCATTACAAAGAATTCCTCAAGCTAAACATGTTAACTAATGATGTTTTATTACACCCCCTTTTCCTTTATTAGCTAGACTAAGATCTAGTTATCACATAAGATGCACCCTCCCTAAGTTGTTGTCTGGTTCATTTTTTGTTCCAATGTGTTAATTTGTCAAACAAGCTAGAACCACCAAGGACATACCTTGCACTACCTGATAAGACTAACTAAAATTGATTCTAAAGACTAAAGAGTTGGTTGGTTGGCCAGTGAGTCAACTAATTGGGCATGGCCTAGTCTTCTGCTAATTGAGGCTAATTGATCAACTCATGATAGAGTCAAAAATCAATTCTTGATGTCGAGGTCGAATTTCTTGGCTCAGGAGCAAGTCTATTGATTGTCAAGCTCCAGGCTCTAGGTGATTGACCAAATGGTAAATAGGGTAATAGATCAATTGATTGGTTAGTATTATATTAGCGTTTTGAACTTGAACATCTCAATAGTCCACTATAGCTCCACTCAATCAATATGTACTTTAGTGTATATTTTGAATGTTTCTCTTAATACCTTTGCCATCCATAGGGGTTGGGAGACTTCCAAATGATCATGTCTTAAATATCATAGATGTAGGTGACATAATATAATTTAGGGGAATTTTTAATTGCCTCTTTTCATGAAATGAACTAGCTTCTAATATTCATCATCTATTAACCCTAAAAGTTAATGGTTGGAGTTGTTACTAAGCTAGAGAATCTAAATGTAATATAGTAGATAGTAAAAATCTATGATCTTATTTGATAAAAAATTGGATACATAGCAGAGCTAATTTGATGATGTGGGATTTTTGTCACATAATAAATTCATTAAGGTGAATATCCCTAGATTTATATAATCAAATGGTACAATAATACCACCCACTAGCACACATATTGTATCACAATATAGCATAGAGTCAAATGCTAAGGGACAATTTTTTTAGAAAATTTTTGTTTAATCTAGTCTAAATTCAGTTAATAATAAATAAATTTAGAGTTTGAAGTTGATTGTTTAGACTAATTGCAAAAAGAGCATGTTCAAATTAAGTTGGAATTAATCAAATATGGAAGGATTGAGTAACATGATGTTTCACCATGACCACCCACACTAACATGAACCGCATGATTGAGGGCACACATTTTTCAATCTTATTGGAATGAGAAAATTGTATAGAATAAAACATATAGGGCTTTCCATTGTGTTACCCAAGGGTCCTCTTCCTATCACTTTAAGGAATTCCGTTCTAAGGTTCTCATTCGATAATCAATGTAAATGAGATTAGATTCTTGATCCTAAGTTTGTTAGTTCTCTAGAGTTAGAAATATGAAAAACATGCAATAGAGTTGAACAAAAGATATAGAAAGCCATTAATCTTTTCATTTATAGTCAGACATTGTTCATATAAGAATAAAGCAGTTTTAGATCACAAAATATGGGTGAATAATGGGCTACTTCATGTGCCCCATCAAGGGAACTACTCACTCATATTGTATTAAATAACACAATTAAGAGAGAGAGAGAAGGGGTCATTGTCACTATAGAGAAGATAGGGAGAGTTGTGGTTTATAGTTACCACTCCTCAATATGAAGCCCAGGTAATGTATGTCATTGTGTCATCCTTCTCTCTTCCTTTGTGCCAAGTAATAGTTGTCGAATGAGAGAAAATCTAAACGCTTTTTAAGAAGATTGTGTTTCTTGTACCCAAAAAATTAGAAGATAATAATCATGTTTGGTGCTTAATTAGAGATCTAAAGGGAATCAAATCTATAGAATGGGTGGACAACTGGTTATATTGGTTGTATCTTTGTAGTGGTCTCAAATCCCAAATGCATAAGGGATGAGTCGATCTTTTGGGTGTTGACATGTATTTCCAATGTTAGCTAGCCCATAGACTCATGGTGTGATGCCCCAACATGCCACAACTGAGATTACTCAAAACCAAACCATGGAATTACAACTAAGAAAGAGGATTACTAGAAACACAGGAAATTAAAACTGATTTCATAAAAGTACCATAGGCTGAAAACTTTCACATATAAGTCCACAACAGGCTACCTGGATTAGATAGCACATATCATAAGGTACTTACATCATTGTTTTCAACTTTCCTATCATCAACATGTTACATGAGATACATATTCCATATATATATACATGTACACATGTCATATCTATACAATAAAAGGCACACAAGCCAAAAATCTTTTATCGATGACATCTCTACAAAAGGCATCAAAAACACCCCCAAGACCTGAGTGTGTAGGGACAAATCTAGGACTCTAACACCAAAAGACTAGCAGCACATCCAACCCTATCATCTATTGCTCTTGTTACTCTTCCTCTACTGTAAGATCTCCACCTCATCGTGCACGTCCACCTAAAATATGTGGAAACCCACAGGGTGAGACCAAACATCCCAGCAAGAGATAGAACTCTCCGCCAACATCTATTAAAGCACATATAAACTGAAGCATATAGATAACATAATTACTAACGGAGAAAATTCAACTAAATGATATGTATCCAACAGGTAAAGCATGTTAAGCAATATAGGCACTTATCACTGAGAAGTAGAACAACTAACAATCTAAAAGGAATATGAAGAACATGTATATTTTCTACTACTAGAACTATACAAAAATAAGGCAAGGCTTCAACCAATGTTATCCGCATTTTTCCTTATGCAAATACACTATAAGGCTAAGTTACGTCTTTTATTATGCCCTGAGGAGATGAGGTATACCACTCATACTCCAACTAACCATTTCTAAGTCAAAATTAGTGCCATACAAGGTCTATGGAAGAGCTAGAATCCATGACCTCTCCCCACCTCCCGGTCAGTGTGAAAGAACACCACAGAGACATATCAAGTCTAACTGCAAAACATCCTTGCATGCCTTGGTATATAGGCACAATGCTAATGAAATTGAGCTATGACCTGTAGTCACACTTCTGCCAAAGTATGGCCCGTAGACAATCTTGTGAAAGTATCATAAGTATATACTAAATGACATCATTGAGATATGACCCGTAGCAACACTCCTACCAGGTTATGGCCCGCAGCCAATCCTATGAATGTGTATACTAACCAGTATATGACTCTGAGCTCCCACTAAAGGATAATTTGTTTCACCATCCAGCACAAAGACTGACACTGGAATGGATCTATGGCACAGGGAAACTACATGATTAAGGTTCCACTTGATTAATTAGGCTAATTAAATGTATTTTAGCATCAACCAAGTTACAAGATACAAAGCCAAAGAAAACATTACAAGAACAAGTGCATAGTAAAACTTTATAAGATATAAAACATAGAAGGTGTGAACTTGTCACGTCATCACATAGAATTGTAGCACTGCCATTCATAAGAAAACCATCACTATCACACATCCACACAAGGTTGTCACCTATAACTCCTTTAGTAATCAATCTAAACATCGTTTGTGGATAAACTCCTCTTCCAAGTTAAATCCTATGTGTGTGACCCTGCAGGTCCATTTCACATTGGCAGTGAAAGTCCATAACACTTATGACTTTACAAGCAAAGAGTGGTGCCTAGTCACACATCAGTGCTACCCAAGTGAAATAGAAAGTTGGAGAACAACTTTCAATCCTACAATCTGTGAATGGTGTTACAGTGAATGTATAATTCCTTTGTCACTAATGTCCTAAATAAACTCAAGGCATGGTACAGTCATCTTTTAAACGTTCAGAGGCATCGACTTACCCATCCCTACCAGGGGAAATGTTTCACGGGTCTCCATTAGCAGCTGGTTGGATTCGTGTGAGCCCGGTACATATATTCCCCAAGTGGATGGATCTTCCATTGCCATATGCCCACCTAGATTGTGAAATGCTTGGTGAGGCAGAAGGCGGAGTGATATTGTGGCTAAAAGCGGATGTCATCTTTACTGAAATTGTATGGTAAATTTACATTACATTAAATTGTTAGTGTGTGTATATGATGTCAGTTGATCTGAAATTATTATATATATACAGGTTAAAAAGAAGACACCCACAACATCTAGGCCTCCACTTCCACCTCCTACATTACCCAGTTGGGTTCCACAGGACCTAACTGTCCTGTTAGGTCCTAACTGTAGGGGTATGGCAATATGGTTAGGCGAACATGATATAAATTTCCCTATAACTGTTTCTATAGATTCAGATGTTGTAGGTCAATCATACGAAAGAAAACTATTTATATAAGATATTTTGGAGTTGTTTCCATATGATTGGCTAAATACATCTGTGATAGAGCTATGGATAAGGTGAGATCTTCTTTATACATCCATATACCTTGTGTAGGATCTGGTGATCTGGTTTCTTATTTATTAATGCATGCGTAATTAATACATATTTTGCAGCTATTCACGATGGGATCTCAATCCCTCAATCACATCTCTAGAGGGTATCACTTCAAATCATGCATAAAACACCTTCCAAGTCACCAGACCCAATCACATGATTCCTGCATATACCACATCACATTATGACTCAACATTGCCCATAATCACCATCCTATATAATATAGGATTCACCATATCATTCACAAGGCTATGTTGTTCAAGTTCATATCACCTACATGGTTAAGAATTTATAAACAAGAGAGAGAAAACATCATAACATGATAACCACTCCAAGAGAGATTTGCAAACATATCACATGACCCAACAATTAGGGTAAGAGAGAGATGCAAACATATCACATGACCCAACAATTAGGGTTAGGGTTTCATTACATATCCAATTAGGGTTTTATAGCCTAAGCAATCACCACACACTAGATGGTCCGCTTCCCACTTTCTTGGAGCATATTAGATTAAACCTCATTACTTAGTTATGATTAGCTCATTATCTCAATAGCACTATGTATCACTTCATAATGTGTATATATGTACCCATCCCATTATGTTGTACATAGATAACAACCATGTATCTTATATGTGTATCAACCATCCATCTCATGTATGTTACTACCCACCATCACCTACATGTCCTGACCACCCTCATGCAGAGTGTCTCGACCTCACACACCGCAAGGCATCTCAACTGTAACACACCACTACCCAGGTCGGGACCGCGACATCCATTCCTATTTTGACTGTCCAAGGAAAACGATGTATCAACCCTACATGAAGCAACGTCTGACCCAGCGTGAAACATGTGTTATGACCAGTACAAGAACATGCATGTCTCGACCGAAACCCAAGTAGGCATCATGATTAACACCTCAAAAGCCAAAGCAGACATTATGACCAAACTCAACACAAGAGTGACTCGACCGCTCAGCAATCATGGCATCACGACCACCCAACAACCATGGTGTTGTGACCAAAAACAAAAGCAACATCACAACTCCCCCTCCTCAATGCAACATTGGACCATCTCCACGACTCAATGTCATGTCCGCAACAGAGCATGACTCAACCAGCATCATATCAAGGTGTTGTGAACATCGTTACACATAGTATCTCAATCGTTGCATAAACAAGGTTAGGTGTTATGACCAATGCAAAGAACACTCATGTCTCGATCCAAAACCAATAAGAGGGTCTATGTCTCGACCTCAAACATCAAGACCACATCTATATCGGTTGAGACAAGGTCAAGTAGCAAGACACCAACCATCATCAAGATCAAACCTATGGATCCAAAATCGTTAAACACTATGACGAGCACCAAGAAGATCATCAAGAAAAATGCTTAGGAGAGAGAAAATTGGACTTAGATTAGGGATAGTACTCATTCAAAATAGAAGATAAGTCCCCAAAGAAACCATCATCATCATGGAGGAAAGTGTTATACATAAACGGTCATCAAAACCCTAAACATGTGTTATGGAAAAACCACCATGGAGGGCTTCATGCAAGAGAGATAAACCCATGTTTGACACCACCAAATAGAACCTAAACCCCATCGAACATCAAGATACATGAACATTATGCATGTTTCTGAAACCAAGGTCAAAAGGTAGGAGGAAAACCATCATAATACAACAATCACCAAAATCAGGTTCCTCAATTAGGGTTAGGATTCTAAGCAAACCAAGCATTTTAATCACCATCAAACAAGATCTAGAGCATGGTATCATCTACTAGCACGGTAGTGTTACATTTTAGAGAGATGGAAAGCAACATACATGCATGAAATGTGCAATAATTAGAGAGGGTAGAGGATTATATCACTCGCCTTAAGGAAGATCAACTCTAAGGATCACTAGTTCCAAGAACACGATCACCAAGTACGGTGAATCTCCACAAAAGGATCCACTCTCGGCTACAAGATCACCTCAAGAATAAGAATACACCAAGTCAAAGATAACCCAAGAAAAGAAGGCAAGAAACTTTAGGCCGAACCAAAAGAAGGAAGATAAAGAGAGGAGGAAACTTCCTCACACTTGGGTCCACCTTGTGAAAACAAGGCCTATGACCCTTGTCATCAGGGTTTCACTTCTCAAGAATGACCACCATGGAGAATCCATGGTCTAGGGCCGAGGAAAGAGAAGAAGATGGGGTAGAAGTGTAAGGCCCTTGAAATTGCCTAATGAGTTGAATAATCTTAATTACCATAATTGAATGCTTATCAATCTAATCTAACATTTTTATATGTTTTTAAATCATAATACAAGCTTAAGTTTCAAATTTGGTCCAATTTGGACACTATTTGAGCAAGTTATGCAATTTTTTGTACATTTTGGAATTTTCTACAAAATACCCAATTGAGGGGTTTTATTTGCAATTTGTCACATAAATTATGCTCCTTAGATGTTATATTATCATTATTGAGATTTTTTAGCCATGGGGCTCCTATTTGATCCATGGTTTGAAGGTGTTTTCGTCAAGGGTATTTTAGGGTTTACCCCTTCACGGATGAGCTACTTTTAGTAGCTATCAACTAATGAATTATGTGATTGGATGGGAATTTATAAAAAGGAAAGCTAATAAGGTCAATAGGGATGGTGGAGGAGCTTCTTGTGTGTGTTCTTGTATATTCTTAATCGTTTAAAGCCATAAACGCATGGGGAAGCTACTTTTACACCTCATGCTTGCTTCTATCCTTATCCATGGTCTATATTTACCTATTCCTTGCCCAAATACGAAACTATGCTTGATTCGTTTTTCCTATAACCTGGAGCAACGAATCCACTCTGTTTTTTCTATGGAACCAACTTCTCTAAGGTAGAAGAAAACCCCTTTTTGGAGAAGAAGGTCTCCTAGAGCTCCATCTAGCCCTACCTAGGGTTTCCAAGGTCATCTTCTAGGGAATTCGACCAAGGCAAGTTGTTTTCTTCCTTCCTTCTTCATTTTTCTTGCTCTTCTCCTTCCTTATACCTTCCTCCAGGTCAGAACCCTGCTTCTCCATGGTGAAAGTGGCTCTACAACTCAAAATTCTATCCTTCTTGTTTCTTTTTCTAAGATTTTGCTTCTTTGTGGAGAGAAGTACTTATTTAGCCATGTTCAGATTTGAATCCAAGGTTTTCTTGCTCTATTTTCTCTAGATTCTTTCTTTTTGGGATCTGACCTACTCTATAGAGGTGAGTTATATAACATTCTTCACTTATATTGCTTACTAGAAGCTTGTTAGTTCATGTTTATGCCTTCATGTGTTGATTTAAGCATAGAGAAACCATGCTTGTTTAGAATTATGAATTTTTGTGGTGTTCCCTATTTTGTTCCAGTTCTATTTGAACTTTTAAACATTTTTATGACCTTTCTAAGGTGTAACATGATATGGGACAGGTTGATAGCATCAACCTATGGTGCTAATCACTAAATAGTTGATGGTTCAAATTAGGGTTTTCAAGCTATTTCCTTCCCTATCACACAACCGATGGTCATACCATTCAACAACCAATGGTGTTTCTATCTTGGCAACTGATGTTCATGATCAAGGGTGTAAACTTTATGGTTACAACCTATGGTCACCCGCTTAGGTCAGGTTTTGGCTCAATTATATGTTTAATTATCTTTTACAAAGTATTCTAATGATGTTATTAATCGATGATGACATTAACTTAATATTTGATGGTGTTAACTGGATGTATTACTGATCTAACAACCAATGGTGACCTAATGATCACAATTAATGGTGGATCAGGTCATCACCATGTATGATGAGTTAAGAATGTAATTGTAGATTTGAATAAACCTTGAACCAATGGCTCCTTGGTTCAATTGATCTAATGGTTAGATCTATACTTCAATTGATAACCTTGAACAATGAACCTAATCCAATGAATAATATTGGATGCTTCAACATCCAATGGATTAGAATAAATCACATGGTATTATTTGTAGGTCCTAGTGATGATATTTCGATGGTTCAATACCGTTAATTTGTAGTCTTACCTTTGCCATCATATAGTTATATGTGATAAATGAGTATAATAAGTGGATGTGTAACTCCCATGTGATCTAGCTTGTTATACCTAACCTTAATGTAATTATATGATGATGATTGGTTATAATCATACCTCTTGAATGATTAATGTGATAATGAATGACACTCTTTTTGTGTTGAAACCACATTGTAGTACTATTTGAATATCATAGTGCCTTTCCATGTTAATATCTATGGACACATATGTGCTAATGATATTTTGAGCCTTATTTAAGACATGGAATGATGATGATAACCTTACTATGAATAATTTGATGGTCTTAACAACCTTTGGGCATGTTTGATGCCATGATTGAGGTGAAATCCTCTTCATGTTCCAATAAGGGTTAAAACCCTAGAACTTGTGATAAGATATTGGTATCTTGTAAAAGTATGATGATAAGTGTGGTCCATTAATTTGCAATGAATGATAGCATGTGGTAATGTGATTAAGATTTATATCTCAAATATTGTATATCTTTTGAAGTTGTTATACATATACTCTTGTTAGAAAAGAATTAGGGTTTGAATGTACATTTGTATGATTTAGCCTTAATTCACCCAATTAGCATAACTAATTAAGTGAAACTCTAATCATGTAGTGTCATGTGCCATAGATCTATCTGAGTGTCAGAAGTTGCCAGATAGTGAAATGAGTATTCCTAACGGATACTCAGAGTGCATACTGACGAGTATGCGGGGTGCTTGTCATCCTGAATTCAAGTGTTAGGGAGGATGACAGTGGTCATACCTAGCCCTTAGTTTGAGAATGGTTGTGGTCGTGTCTCAGTGATTATATATATGATGATGAGATTGGAGGATAATTGTGGTTGTACCTCGGATGGTAGGGTATGTGTACCCACCTCCTTTCACTAGTGTCGTAACCTATACCAAGGACGGACTAGGTTGTTAGCAGATTCACCTTATGTGTCACTGTGGCGGACCCGTACTGACCGGGGGCAGAGAAGATCTTAGGAGTCCAGCTCTTCCTAGATCTTGTATGGCACTGATTTCGACTTAGTAGTGGTCAGTTGGGACTTGAGTGGTATTTCTCAAATCCCTCAGGGCAATGTAATAAAAGAAGTGATATAAGTCGTATAGTATACTGACTATGGTTAAATATGTCTCACATTGTTTGATTAGTCTTTAATTTGTCTTTATACTATTCAATGTTTACAAGATGATATCATATGACCTTTGAGTAATTATACTTCTTGTCAAGTTAATTTTCTTAAAGGCTTAGTATGCTTAACCTATTCAGTCTTCTTAAATTTCTTATTCATTGCTATATATGCTCAGTTCATTTACTGTCAATTAATATGTTATAATCAATGTATGTTGGAGAGAGTTATATCTCTTGATGGGACTGGGTCTTGCCTGAAGGTCATCACATTTTTTTTAGGTGGTCGCAAGAAACAAAGTCGAGGTCGCACTGTGGAAGAGAACCAACCTGGTGATCAATAGATTCATAAGGTTGGTTAGTTGTAGATGTTAGTAGTAGAGTCCTGGTGTCATCCCTGTACTCTCAGGTCTTGGTATGGGATGTGTTTTCTAGATGATATACTTGTATCGATATGAGATTTTGGTAGTATGCCAATGTTTGTAAATATATGGCATCTACATGTGAAATATCTTTTATATGAAGGATGTGATTGAGGTCTTTGGACCCATATGTAAATACTTGTTACAGTATATGATAATGGAATGATGGACTTTTTATAAATGTTCTAGAGTTTATTTACATTGTTGGAATTGGTTTTAATTATCCCGCATTTTTTACTATGTGATTAATTAGTAGTTGATCGTGTTTTTTGTTTTGAGTAATCTTGTAAGCATGATGAGGTGTCACAAGAAGATCCAAGCAAAATGCCACAAAAGAAAGGAATAAACTATCAAGGTTGAAGATGACCCAAAGTCACCACTTGTAACGGATCTTGATCACCAAGGCTCCAAGGATCAACACTCCTTGCTCCACCAAGCTCCAAGGACAAGTAAAAGAGAGGGAGGAAGAAGAAAGGCTGAAAAGGGTCACTTGCATGGAGAGAAGAGAGTTTATATAGAAAAGGAGGGGAGTAGGGTGAGAGATGAGGTATCAACAATATAAGACTCTAAAGGGACACTTGTCCACCTAAGAAACTAACATGCAACCACGTAAAACATACATGCATGAGACAATGATACAACTTATGTTTCTTGACCACTTCGATCACCCCACCATATGGTCGCAGTTGTGACACACCAAGGACCACCTAATGGTCGAGACAAAGCACCAAAACACCATCTGGTCGAGACAAAAGGATCTCCACATACACTAGGTCAAAACACTGACCAACCTAAATCACATATCCAAAATGAAGTGGATCTAGATTACTCATACTCTTAGATTTATAACCTAACACTCAGGCCCCCGCAACTATTATATGGGGTCTGATGTAGTAGATCAGGGTCAAACCTTAGGGCCAAGGTTGGTATGTGTTAGGAACGTGGAGCCTTAGACTCAAATACACCAAACGAAAAGGTAGATTAAGATGGTGTTCCTTAAGGAATGATGTCACTCTAAACAAAATAATAAAGCAAATGAATGAAAACAAAGTAAGAGAATAAAATCAAACAGGAAATATGTAACCAAAATATGGAAGGGAACTTGCATTGGTTTTACCTACTAAGATCTCTCACCAACATGCAATACTCACACCCTTTTGTATACCCTTACCAGGATTACAAGCAACCATCATATATGCATATTCCCTCCTCTCTCGAGCTTAGGATAGATCTAGATTATAAGGTTGTCTCTCTCTCAAGATGGAAATCAAACAATCACAAAGAAAACCATATGACCATTCGCTTTAGCATTCCTACATTTTCATGCATTCATGCAACTCCATAACACTTAGATAACATTAATACTACTCTTTCAAGGAATTAACAATCAGACATCATAAGATGGTAGCTAATCATGCAAGTGAAGCAGTAAGAACAGGAGTATGGAGATAATCCTTGCTAGGAGCATATATATTCATGAGGACACAAGTACATACATGTTGGGAGAGACTTAGTGGATACTCCCAACCCAAATATGGTGTTTAGCCGCACATGTTAACAAGCATCATAATGACATTACAAAAGTGCAGATACATCAAGATAAATGAAGAGGAGGAAGGTACAGTGTGAGGGAGATAATAGATCTAGAGAAGGGAGAAGGTGATACACCAATTGTACTTGTTCAAATCTAGATCCAGTATGGGTGTGGAAAATGTCTACTCATTCTCTCAAACAAGAGGATGGCAGATCTTCTCTCTCCTCCAACTTTCATCTTCAGAGGTCTGAGACTAATGCAGATGAATGAGGATGACATTGGAGTTATGTAGTACTTTGTCACTCTTGATCCTCCTGGCTTGTATGAGGTCAAGGTCTATTTATAGCCACCGCACACTAAATTAAGTTCCTTGTCATAATCGAGATGGGTTGTGGTCATGACATCTTTATTTATTGCACGATTGCAGTCTCGACCCATGTTGCGACCACAATAATCATTCTGGTAGTAATCACTTCTCGGTTGAGGTTGTGCTCTGCTCGCGACAGCGGCCTGGGTTGCGATGATGTCCCAGTTGCAACCTTGACTTGGTTAAAACCATGCGTCATAGTCATGGCATCTCTTCTCGGTCATGGCTAATGTCACTGTTGGCTGTCACTGAGGCTCCTAATGTGCAGTCATGGTTGTGGCTAGGAACTACTTATCATTGGCTCTGCCTTAGGCGAGACATTCATGGACGGTTATGGTCGAGATGATGTTATAGTCAGGACGTACTATGAGTCTGCATGGAGTGGGAAAGGGTATTAAGTCAAACCTATATATTTTTTAAAGATATTCAAATAGACAGAAAAATCCATAAAAGGTATGTTCATATAGTAATAAAGCAACTGCAAAAAGTTCACAAAATGAGATGTTATCAGACACTTCACTATAAAGCAACTGTCTCAACCCAAGACAAACCAAAATCATCACGATCAAGACAAAAACATCTAGAGAAGGTGTCTCGATTAAGACACACCCACATGGGTCGAGACAAGGGTCACCATCTTCAAAAAGGTACACATGGTCAAAACCAAGCAAACCCTAGAAACCCTAATCACCACTAAGAGTGTCACCACTCAACCAAGGCCCAACAAAGGCACCCCAAAGCAACACACTCTCTCTCATGAAGAAAAGAGAGAAGGAACACTCTAAAGGTGTCAAATTGCAAGACAGTCCCCACAAATGGGTAAATTGCAATTTGACCCAAAACAAGCACATAAAGCACAAACAACATCCAAGCAAGCTCAAATTGGAAACTGAAGCTCTCCACAAGCTCTAAGAACATATCAAAGGATTAAAGCAAGGTTATAAGAACTTAATCTAGCCAAAAAAACAAGGTCAGGCCAAAACCTAGGTTAGGGGTCTTACAGACAGAGTGAGTCAATTATATGTCTTCTGAACCTAGTGGTTTGAATATTTTTGAGCCAACAGTCTGAAGGTGCATGAAGCCATGGACTAGCAAGTGAAGGTGCACAAAGCACTGCCTTGCCTAATAAAACACACCTAAGGCATCAATTGGCCATGGAGAGATCAGAGAAGCTGGGACGGCTAGTTGATCTTCAGCGAGGTTTAAGGAAGATGATGGAGGCTGAGAATAGAGGTTGGAGAATGAATTGAGGGTAGAGTCAAGACTGGGGAGTTGCGAGTGTGCTTATGAGGGTATTGGCACCTTTGCATAGGGTCTTGGGTCCTCCTTTTATAGGTGGGGTTTCTCGGGTTAGCTCCTTGCCACCGTGGAATTTGGTGAAGCTTCTAGGGCCCCCAAAATCCTAGCAAACTTAGGATGGATCGATGCAGTTTCTCACTACCAACCCGTTGGGCAAGTTTCTAGGTGTGCACATCCACTAGGTGGAGAGAAAATTGGTCGGGAAGGATCTATCTCCTGTTTCATGTTTCCTTATTCAGCTGAAGGTAGGAGATGACCATGCGTCGTTGGATCTCAGATCCAACGATCCACATCATGCATGCCTATTAAAAGGTTAAATAAATAAATTCTAATTGTATTCAGAAATTGTGACATTAATGTTATTCCTCTCACTTTAGGGATTTTTCAAAAATCCATATCTCTTAAACCGTACATCATTTTAATCCTAAAATCTAAGAGAATGTTGTAGTGACAATTCTTTTTTTGATACAAACTGAGATCAAAACTCAAAAGAAACGAGTCCTTTTCTTCATGTGCAAGTCAACCACTTTTAAGGCATATATTATGCAATTAAAATTCATTTTTCTCTTTATTTCTCTTCTATTTTCTTCATTTTGATTTCTTTTCTTAATAGAAACCATGTGGAACCAAAAATTAACAAATAGTGGTCATCCATATCACTTTCTAGATAATTCTATATAATTCTCACATATGCACACAATTATGCTTTATTTCTTTTCCTTTTACTTATTATGGTATTTCTTTTATCTCTTTTCCCTTTTATCATTATTAGATGTATTAAAACATTATAAACCATGAAATCATGCATCTAAGGGAAAATTTGCAAAAAAATCATTCTTTGAAAATAAAGCATACACTTTTCCATTCAAATTTCTTTTATTTGCAAAATTACATTTCAATCAATACAAGCAAAATTGAGGTTATAACAGCTAATTTAAAGTCTTTAGCTTGACTTTATTTTCTTGCTTCTCATGGTTCTTCAGCTGGTATTGTTTGTGGCTCTTCTAAATCTAGTTCCGTCCTTCTGACAAAAGCTTCATCTTCATAGTATGTTTTGACTATGTGCCCATTCACCTTAAACATACCAGTTTTTTCACTGGTGATCTCCATTACCCTAGATGGGTAGATCTTGATGAAAGAGAATGGACCAAACCATCTAGACCTGAGTTTCCCTAGAAAAAGCCTAATTCTTGAATTGAACAGTAGAACCTTGTTTATGGTGGAAACATCCTTGTGCTTGATGTGGGCATCATGCCACACCTTCATTCTTTGCTTGTAGATGTGGGTGTTCTCATAGGCATGTATCCTGAGTTCCTCAAGCACATGAAGTTGCAAATAGCTTTTCTTTCTAGCTCTGTCCAGGTCCATATTTAAGATTTTGTTGGCCCAAAAGACCTTGTGCTCTAGTTCAACAGGAAAATGGCACGATTTCCCATAGATCAGTGATCGGCCTAATCACACATCCAAAATGGAGTATATCCAGAGTAGTCGGACTTTTAAGATTATAACTCGACACTCAATCCCCCGCAACTATTATACGCAGTCTGACATAGTAATCGGGGTCGAACCACAGGGACAAGGTCGGCAAGTGTTAAGTACACAGGGTCTCACACTCATACACTCCAGACAAACAAATGGTTTAGAAGGGTGTTCCCTAAGGAACGATGGTGCTCAAGCCAAAACAAAGAAAGTTAAAGGAAAGAAAATAACAAAAAGAGAAAAACTAGTATGAATGGTAAGAAAAAAAAGGTATGGAAGGAAACTCAGATCGGGTTTTACCTATTGAGGTCTCTCACCAACATGCAAAACTCACTCCCCTTCATATACTCCTATCAAGATTATAAGAAGTCATAAAAATATCTATTCCCTCCTCTCTCGAGAAAAGGATAGATCTAGGATTCAAGGTGGCCTCTCTCTCAAGATAACCATCTTACAACCAAAAAACAAACTATATGGCCATAAGATTTAGCATTCCAACATTCTCATGCATTCATACTATTCCACAACACTAGATAAAGAATATACTAATCTTTTGAGGTACCAATGATCAAACAATACAAGATGGTAGCTAAGCATACAAGTGAAGCATTAAGAATAAGTGTATGGAGATAATCTTGATAAGAGCATATATATATTCAAAGGGAAGCAAGAATGTACATGTAGGGAGAGCCTTAGTGGCTACTCCCAACCCAAGTTAAGTGTTTAGCCACACATGTTAATGGGTAGCATAATGGCATCACAAAATGATAGATACATTACAACCATGAAGAGGGAAGGGGTACAACATAATGGAGATGATAGATCTAGATAGAGAGAGAAGATGGTGATACACCAATATACTCCTTTGAATCTAGACCCAGAATGGACGATGTAGAGACTTCTCCTTCTTTTGAGGAATAGGGTCGTCAGTCTTCGCTCTCCTGTAGCTTCTTCCTTCAAAGGTCTGAGACTGATCGTATGGATATGAATGGGTATAAAATTTGACAGCACTTCATGGTCCTTGATGATATGATGATGTGACAAGTTGAGGTGGGTGGCCTATTTATAGGTGTTTCCCATCGAATTAACCAACTAAGCCACGATCGCGGTAAGATCTTGGTCGAGGATCCCTACACGGTCGATTGAGGATTGGCCGTGGTCGAAGCTCCCGTTGCAGTCGATTGAAGATTTCCCTCAGTCGAGGCTCCCACCGCGGTCAATTAAGGCTTGGACTCGGTCATGGTGTGTGAGTCATAGGCCGCGACCAAAAGGAATAAAAAAACTACAGTCACGGGTTGTAAGGATGATTATGAGGGCCTCAACCACGTTTGGGGGGGTCTTTAGTGGTTGATGAGCCAAGGTCGAGGTGCAAACTGTGATCATGTCTTGGTATGACCCTACAAAGGTGGAAGAGGTGTGCAATTGAGATTTTCGATATAAAGTACTAAAATAAGCAGAAAAAGTCTATAAAAGGTATGTTATGAGAGGCACAAAACATCTGCAAAAAGTGCATAAAATGGGATGTTATAAACACCCTCAGACTTAGAATCGAGCCTATCCTTAGGCTAAGGGTAGGTCCAAAATCATAGAGAGAAGAGCAAAGTGTGACAATTTTTTTGCAAAAAACTTAACATTAGTGAGTTATCTCATTCCTACAATAGAACTCTTGTGGTATGTTCGTTCAATCCTAAAATCCCATTTCTCCCCCTTCATATCTAGAGTTGCATGACTTCAAATTCTTTCCACTGCCTTTTGGTAATAACGGTCTCTCCATCTCAACGGCTTACCCCTTCTTGTGTTAGGTTGCTAGCCATACCCTAGTACAACATCTCCTCAAGAGGTAGCTTTCACACTCTTCCTTTATTTTCAGTTGGTCCTATGTTGGTGTGTTTGGGTAGGCTTCATGCTTTAAGTGTTTTCATCTTCTCCTAAAATTCCCTCACCCACAAATTGTCGTAAGGACAGTGTTGCCCCCAAGGGCTCCTGACATTAAGTTAGGTGATTGTGTGAGGGTCATTTAGGATTGTAGGTGGATGAATTTGGCTTCAAGATTCCACTTACATGCATGACATATCTGCAATCATGAGTGCAGCAATACACCAGTCGTGTGGGACCCTTTGGCATCTTTTGGACACAACTCTCATTATATATATATATATATATATATATATATATATATATATATATATATTCCTTTTGGCTTTTCGTATCTCCTCTCAGGTTTGGGTGAGTGGGTTTTTATACGGTCTTCTGGGCGGCCAAGCCTCTTTTCATCCCGAAGCAGGGATAATCAAACTTGAAAGGGGTAGTTGTTTCCTTCTCGAGGGAAGTGAGGATTTTCTGGGTGGAACCGTCAGGTTAGGGTGGCTGGTCGGGAGTATGTCTCGGTGAAGTCCTCCAATTTCCAGGGGTTTCATAAGCTTAGGATTGTTACACATACAACATTTTATTGTAATATGAGATAAAACTGTATTGTTATGCTTCTCATTTTACTATTAAATGTGTTAGTTGCTCTTTTATTCCTCTCTAAAATGGTAGCACTATAGCATTTAGCTGGGGAACAAACAAATTCAAGGGCAACTAAGAAAAACTGTGACTCTTAACAAAATTTCCTTAAAGTATAAATTTTTACAAAATCAGTTTGGCAGGAATGAGAATATGCACAACTAAATTTTTGAAAATTCGGGATGGAATTGTACCTCTTACGTCCGTTTATGACTCCTCCCCCAAACTTATCATTCACCCCGACTCGGGGTGTCAAAATTGGAGTTAGATGTATAAATGTGCTTTGTTTATTCTGCTAATTGGTTTTTGGTGGCCCACTTTGACTCGAGGAGCATGTTGGCATACACTCTACGTAGTGGGTGGTATTTCTTATATTGCATACCCTCCACCTTCATGTTCATCGTAGAGAGGGTCATCATCCAGGCCAGACAATAGGAGCCACAGTCATTTGACAGAGGCACCTACTGAGGGCTTCTATGGTAGAACTGTCTTCTTGAAGTCTTTTAATTCTTTATGCTTGTACCCTTTTCCATGACTCTTGAGCATTCCTACAATTGCCTCGGCACATGTGACTGTCTTTTCTTCTATAGGTGTCTTTACAGTAGTCGTGTTTGTTCTTTTGTTCAGTGTAAAGGATACATCTGAGCTGTTGTAAAGTACTATAGTCCTTGTAATGACACTGACTACTAACAAAGTCTAATGACTATCATGTAGAATAAGTAGGAATATGTAGTCTGGAAGATATGTAGCTAGGCATTGTTGCGAGCATTCCTTTGCCCCTACCTTTTATCTTTTAGGATGTCATCCACCATAAGGAAGCATGTCATGTGTACGTTTGGCATGTTGTCATTTAGTAGAGCTTGATAAGCTGACATGGTGCTGACTGAGAGGTACCCTCCTATTTTCAACGTATCCTGAAGGTTGTCCTTCAGCACGTAGATGCCATCCCCTTTAAAGATCACCCTTGCCAACATATCATCTTCCTTCAAAGATTTCATTATTAAATGCAAGGATTCTAGTGGTAGGCTCTCACAGCTCCACCTTTCGAAATCTTTGAAGGTTTCCACTATTTCCCCAGCCAGCCTGTCTGGTTTAATCTTAGGCAGATCATCTTCCTCTATTTCTCCTTCTTTTGGATGACTCGCTAGATGTTGTCTGTCCTTCTTTTCTGCCACTCGAGGCTGCTCGAGCTTGTGTTCTAGTTTTCTTTCTACTCTGTCAGGTGTGTCGACTGCCCAACCCTTCTTCCAAGTTGTCACTCTAGAGGATTCTGTAGGATATAGGGTCTTAAGCTCCTCTCTCCATTTATACTTTTTAGGGAGAGGGATTTCTTGGTGAAGCCACCTTAGTGCTGCATATGAAGGCATCATTGGGTCGTTGAAGAAGCGGCGATCATATATAACCTCCATTGCATAGATACCATGCAACCCATGCAGATCTTCCATACAGAGGTCTTCTAGTGGGACTCACTTATTGCGACTTCCATCATTCAGAGCACTATAAAGGTGCAATCCCTTGTTCCATCCTTTTCTTAGGGGACCTTTTTACAGATGGAGAATTACTTCCACCTCCCCTTATGTCTTTTATCTGCAATTTTTATAGCTCTTTGCAGACACAATGACACCTTCAGGATATCCCTTGTTTCCTTGTTTTTGTAGACGAGGGAGTTGTTGTCCAGTTCAACTGTGTAGTAGTTGAACATTGTTGTCTATCTCTCGTATAAGTTGATGACAATCAATGCCCAATGCTTTATAGTCCTTATGGGCAGGACCACAAATTTTGTTTCTTCCCTTCTCACTGCACGTTGTAGCTCTATCAAAATAGCAGCTTTGTCATTGTTATCGAATAGGAGCCCTGCTAGATGTGTGGTGTTATTGAATACCAGTTGCACTTTATCAGGATGTAAGAACTCTTCAAGTAGAGTGGCACATAGTACTTTGAATAGCTTCTTATGTACGTGTGCTCATTTTAGGAAAATCCCTCTAAAATGATCTTTGTTAAGCAACTTGCCCTTGTTGTGATAGACAATATCAATTCCAAGCAGGTTGTCATCTAGTATGTCTGCCAGGATATGGACATCTTTGCATGTTATCCTTGATAATGTGGTCATGTCCATACCTACCATCTTATAGGGTAGAGGGGGAGCCACACCTAATTGTATTTCATTGACTGACGTGATCTTCTTCCTGACTGACTTGTTTGTGAAGAAAAACATGAGCCCACCTTCATCATCTTCTAAGGTGCCATCTTCTGCTACCTATGTTGTTGTGGGTAGTGCTTCTGTGGTTGCAGGTTGAACCCTTATTTCTGTCGGTGTTTGGGTTGTTGTCTTACCTTCATTCTTTGTGGACATCTCTGTAGTTATGTCTTTTATTGACTGATTCACTTTTGACAGTTACTCTAGTTCTGCAGCATTGAGCGCGGCTAATGTCATTGCCATTTTTCCATCATAAAAAGAATCATCATGTTCATACTGTTCCTGATCTTTGAGAAAGTAATTGCAGATATCCATCCTGAACGTCAGGTCATCTAAGAATTTGTTGAGATCTCTTATTTCTCATGATGTGAGATCTTCTGTCATGATGCTTTCTGCTCTGGTAATGACGACATGTTTGGGGTTCTCTGGTGCAGTCTTATCTTCTTTTGGGTTGTTGTTTAAGTCGAAAGCCCTTGACAATGTGTGTGTTTTCTTTGTTTCGTTGTCCTGACGAGTGTCTGGCTGTGGCAGTGCTTCTTTTGCATGTGGTTCTGCCCTTGGGGAAGTCTTCACATTGGCACTTTCATCTTTCGATACTTCTCCTGCATCAGTTCCTCCCACGTCATCATCGTCTTTGTCTGGGCTCGAAGGGATCAAGGAAGCATGAGATGTTGAAGGGCTTGATAGATGCTTTGTCTTCTTTCTCTACCACTAACCGTCTATTTCTTGGAGTTCAACATCTACCTGTCACCGTTCTTCATCTAGGCATTGGCGCTCCTTCTTTAGGTTGTCCAATGCTTCCTTGTACCCCTTCTGCATTAGCTTTTTGTCCACTCTCATGGCATCTCACTCCTTCCTGAGGTCCTCCATCTCCTCGGTTAGAGTCTTTAGAGTTGCCATCAGCTCGTTTTGAGTGTTCATTATCCCTTCCATGAACTGGGGGAGAGCCTCAATTCTCTCGTTTAAAGTATGTACCTACATAGTTAGTGTACACAGGCCAAAGGTAATATTCAAATTCAATTCAAAAGTTTGTTGCATTTGTTGCCACATGGCATCAAACTTATTCCCCAATACTTCAGTGAATATGTGCAGGTAGTTTTGTTGTTGCTCCACTGGTGTTGTGGATGCTATGGGCTCCTTTGGTCATGGAGCCGACTTGTTTCTTGTTGGATCAACTTGCATCATTGGGTTGGAAGTGCTCAACTCTAGTTGCCCCGACACTTCCAGGATCACCTCTGGTATCAGGGGGTCAGGTACAACCGTGGGGTCCTTGCATGCTTGGTTGGTTTCTTTCTTGATCTGAACATGTTGTTCCTTCATTGTAGCTTCAAGACATGCATGGTCACCTCCTTCTGTGATTTCAACTTCAGGATGGCACCCTTCACTCGTTGTCTTCTAGGCTGGAATGTGTGGTGAGGGTGGGCTCGAGGTGATGGGCCTTTCTGATGCTTTTTTCTTTTTCTTTCTTATTTCCAGCTTCTTCCTTTCCTTTGGCTTCCTCATCTCTATTTCTGGAGATTTAGCTCTTGCTTCCTTATCACCGACTGTAGATGACTGGTTTGCGGCAGTGCAGATGGCCCCTGAGTACATCTTATCGATGTCTTATTGAGTGGGCTGCAGCTTGTGGGCATCATAAAATGCCATTTCTGGGAGGGAGAGGAGCGTCTTGGAGCAACTTTGTTTGTAGATGAGTTTATTTACTTTCTGCGCCAAGATCCCTGTGTTGATGAGGGACTTTATATCAATCTTTGTATGTCCCTTTGTTTTCTTATACTTCACCAACACATCTGCATCCATGAAGTGATATGCTATTTTTGTAATATGACCTCCCATGCAGAACTCCTTTGTTTGTTTTGCCTCCACTCCTACTATGGCTGATAGCCTTTTGATCATGATTCCTCCTATGTTCACATGCTTCTTATTTAGCATCGACCATATTATGAATAGGTTTCCCTTTGTCACACCACCAGTTTCAGATCTTATAAAGATAGTGTCAGTTGTTATCTTCTGCACCACCCTGATAAAGCATGAGGTGATGAGAGTCACCTTCGAGTACTTTGAATTGTGTCCATGTTCTTCGATCAGCTTCTCCCACATCATGTGGCTGCTTTACCTGACGGTGTCTTTTTCTCTAGGCGTGGTGGAGCAGGCCTGTGCTTCTTTAGTTGTTCTGGTGAAAATTGTATTAAGCATAGACTCTGTGATCATGTGAGACTTTCCTCCTAGTCTTACTTCTAGTTTGAAGTTACCTCCACCCTTTGTACATCCGCTGTCACTGACGGGGAACTTCCCCAATGACGACATGAATTCTTCCATCAGTTGTGTTAGGGAGGGGTTTCTGAGGTGCATAGGGTGCGCAAATTTGCACCTTTTAGGAAAGTGATAACCCTATCGTAGAATCCCATCTTCTTGAAGTCATTGACGTCCAAGTATCTTGTTGGCTTGAACCCCTTGGTCTGCAGTATCCAATCAAAGTGCAACTGGTGTGTTGGATCTCTTGGCATGAATGTTGGCCTCTACTGGTTGAGGGCCATCTACTTAGTCTTTTTGACTTCCTCAGGGGCTGCTTCTTTCTCTTGCCCTTTTAACTTTTCTATGGCCATCACCTTCCTCTTTTTTTCACTTTTCACTTCCTTAGCTTCAACTTTTCTCTTCTCTAGTTTCCTTAGTTCAGTCTCAGGAGGCTGGTATTCAGAAGTTTCTGTCTGGGATGTATCCGGGGAAGCCTTAGACTCTTCTGGTGTTTTGTGGGCCAGAATATAGTCGTACTTCTTTTTCATCAGTTGTAACTGAAGCTTTTTCGTTGGGGAGAGGTTCGGGTTATCCTTGAACACATTTGTTATCTTCTCTAAGATTTCATCTACTTGATTCAATGAGGTTGCCTTATTCATCAACGTATCTTCATTCAAAGTCGACATTCGAAAAGTTTCAACATTAACTTTGTTGTTAGCATTATTATATTAGCTTTTAATTCATCATCATCTATTTTATTTTATTATTATATATACATATTTTTTATTTTTCTTGCAAGGATCAAAGAGCCACGACCGCGGCCTTAAACATGAAGTTGTGTCACTGTCAAGGAGGATGCCGCAATCACAGCATCATTGAGCCTAGGTATGGAACCAGCAAAATGATATGCCATGACCGCGGCATGGAGGCACCCCGACCGCGGTAGGTTATAAGCAAATAGAACATGCCAGGACCGCTGCCAAGAAACACTGTAACTGCGGTCATCATTTGACTGATCTTCATGCTTAAGGAGTGTCGCGGCCGCGACCAAGGATACACTGCCGCATCCGCGGAGGAGGAGTACATGTTCATTTGGAAAAAAAGCGATCTCGGTCTAAGTCCCCGTTCGAGGGTCGATCGGCCAAAGGCCAAAGCGATCTGTTAAAGGCCAAAGCGACATGATAGAACGGGTTGAATCACAGTGCTAAACCTAATTCTAGGTTAAAAGATATTGGATAAATTGTATCTGAGGGAAAACGTCAGCAAGCAGTGTCATGGCAGTCGTTGTGGCATTACACAAATCGATAGGCAGCTGAATGCACAAAAAAGATGACAAAACTTAAGAAAAACAAGGAGTCGCAACGATAGGGGTCAATAAAAAGCATCTAACGAGTACCTCAGTTTGGGTAATTGACTCAAACCAAAGGTGAAAGGGGCGATCGCGGATGAGTGTTGTTGTGGTGAAGATGTAAATCCATCGGTGAGGTTATGAATCGATCTCATTCGTCATCTCATGCACTTGCATCTTGGAGTAACGTTCAATTGTTTGGGAATATCAAAGAGTTAGGAGCGAAAGAAGAACCCTAATGTCAGAGGGTTTTATCTATGCATACCCTTGGGACACCATGACTACGATACAAGGATTGTCGTGACCGTGGCCAAGTTCTTTCTTACATATGTTGTCACCGTAGCCTAGTGTGCAAAGAGAGGGCACCGCGACTGCGGAAGACCTCTCGACCGCGGCTCATATCGCAACCGCAGTCCTTCCAAACCAAATCAACAAAAATCAATTAAAGCAAAAGCTTGTACTTCCCAAAAAAGCCTTTTTGGGAGAGAGAGATTAATATCCATACTATATTTACACTCCTACTAGGTATGGAAACCTAAAATATTGAAAGTGGAGAGGTACATAGCTCATAATACTAAAGTACGAGATAAGGAAAACATGAATTAAAGAAAGTAGAAAAACTTGGGTTGCCTCCCAAGAAGAACTTGTTTAAAGTCTTTAGCTTGATTTTCTCTATCATTTGTCTTCATTTTCCTTCAATAGGTGCAGTTACTTCCTCAGTCATTTCACTTGTTACTGGGCCGGTTTCCCCCAAAGTGAGTTTTGTCCTTCTTACAAAAGCTTCATCTTCATAATATCTTTTCACTCTCAGCCCATTCACTTTGAAGGTTCTTGTTTTGTGTCCTACTATCTCCATCACCCCTGATGGGTATATTTTCATGACAGAAAAAGGGCCAGACAACGTTGTTCTCAGTTTTCCAAGAAATAACCTAATACTTGAGTTGAATAAAATGACCTTGTCTCCTTCATGAACATCTTTGTTCTTCAGATGGGCATCATGCCAGACTTTTATTCTCTCCTTATACATCCTTACATTCTCATAAGTGTGCAGTCTCAACTCTTCGAGATCCTGGAGTTGAAGGAATTTTTTCTGACCAGCCTTATCGAGGTCCATGTTCAAAAACTTGATAGCCCACAAGGCTTTGTGCTTGAGTTTGACAGTAGATGACAGGACTTCCCATAAATTAACTTGTAGGGTGTCATACCTATAGGTGTCTTATATGTTGTGCGGTAAGCCCAAAGTGCATCGTAAAGTTTCAATGACCAGTCCTTCCTTGTATGACTAACAATTTTCTTTAGTATCTGTTTAATCTACCTATTTAATACTTCAATCTGCCCCGACATTTGGGGGTTATATGTGGTTGCAACCTTATGTTTCACCCCATACTTTCTCAATAGATCTTCAAACTGTCTTTCACCGAAGTGAGACCCTCCGTCTCTTATAATAGTGTGTGGTACTCTAAAGGGTGGGAAGATAGTTTTCTCGAAAGTCTTAATGACTGCCCTAGAGTCGCAGGTTTGAGTGGCAACAGCCTCAACCCATTTGGAGATGTAAATGACAGCAACAAGTATGTATTGGTTCCCTTTCAATGATGGAAAAGGTCCCATGTAATCGATCCCCCCATACATTGAAGATTTTGACTTCCACCCAATCTTCCGTTGGCATGCCATTCCTTCTGCTGATGTTTCCTGTAAGTTGGCATTCCTTGCATGTTTTGACAAATGGCGCAACATCCTTGAAGAGAGTTGGCCAGTAAAATCCTAATTGTAAAACCTTTGCAGTTGTCCTTTCTCCTCCGTGGTGTCCCCCATAAGGTGAGGAGTGGTGTTCCTTGAGGATTAAAGGTACCTCTTCTTCTGGTATGCATCGACAATATAAGTTGTCAGAGCACCTCTTGAACAGTAGGGGTCATCCCAATAGTAGTTTTTCAGATCAGAGAATAACTTCTTCTTCTTATTATATGTTATCTCAGATGGAAGTTGTCCACATGCTATATAATTACAAATATCTATGAACCAAGGCACGCTCTACTCTTCCGATTGATCCATCAAAAGAGCTTCATCATCATAGTTATCATTCACTGGAAATTGGTTTTCTTCATCAAAAATTATACACGATAGGTGGTCTACAACCACATTTTCTTTTCCCTTTTTGTCAATGATCTCGTGGTCGAATTATTGCAGTATCAAAGCTCATCACAAAAGTCTCAGCTTTGTGTCCCTTTTCTGGGTAAGGTATTTTATCGCCCTGTGATCTGTGTACACTTTTACCTTTGATCCTACCAGGTATGATTAGAACTTATCAAAAACAAACACAATAGCCAGCATTTCTTTTTCAATTGTATTGTATTTTACTTGGGCTTCATCCAAGGTTCTTCTTGCATAGCAAATCACATGATGTCTCTTATCTTTATTTTATCCTAGGACCACCCCGAGGGCGTAATCGTCGGCATCGCACATGATTTCAAAAGGCAGCTCCCAATCTGGTGCTTGTAGGATTGGTGCTATCTTCAATGCTCTTTTAACGGTATTGAAGGCATCTAGACATTCATTGGTGAGTTCAAACTAAACATCTTTAATCAGTAGATTTGAAAGTAGTTTAGGGATCTTAGAGAAATCTTTTACGAATCTTCTATAATATCCTGCATTTCCCACAAATATTCACACTCCTGTGACTGACTTTGGTGGTGGGAGTTTGGATATGGCTTCATTCTTACTTGAATCCACTTCAATTCCTTTCTTGAAAACCTTATGGCCTAGCACGATACCATATTGAATCATGAAGTGGCATTTCTCCTAGTTTAGGACAAGATGCTTTTCTTCACATCGTTGCAGCACTAAAGATAGGTTTCTTAGGCATGCTTCAAACTCTATTCCATATACAGAGAAGGCGTCCATGAAGACTTCTACTATGTCTTCCAGAAAGTCTAAAAACATAGATATCATACAACAATGAAAAGTCATTAGTGCATTACACAAACCGAACGAAATCCTCCTGAAGGCATAAGTTCCATAAATGTAGGTAAAAGTTATCTTTTCTTGATCATCAGGATGAATCGGCACTTGATAAAATCTTGAATATCTATCCAGAAAAAAAAAAGTAGTCATGGTGAGCCAGTCTCTCTAGGACCTGGTCTATGAATGGTAGAGGGAAGTGAACCTTTTTGGTAGAAGTATTTAGCTTGTGATAGTCGATGCACATACGCCAGCCTGTCACTGTCCTCATTGCTACTTCATCTTTGTCTTTTCCTTGTATCACTGTCATTCCACCTTTCTTGGGCACCACATGGATGGGGCCAACCCAATTGTTGTCACTTATCGGGTAGATGATCCTAGCATCTCATAGCTTCATAACTTCCTTCTTTATGACTTCCTTTAGCATTTGGTTTAGCTTCCTCTATGGTTGAGCTAAAGTCTTAGTTGTTTCATTGAGATAAATTATGTGCATGCATAGGGCCGGGTTAAGGCCTCTGATGTCTTCTACAAAATACGCTATAGCCTTTCTATGTAGCCTGAGCTCCTTTAGCAACTTCTCTAGTTGGTCATCTATTAAGTTGGCATTAAAGATCTTTGGATTCCTCTCTTCTTTGTCTAGGAATTCATATTTCAGCCCCTCTGGAAGTGGTTTCAATTCTGGTTTTGTCTTTGGTGCTTTCTTCTCCTCAGGTGTTTGCTCTAGCAAAGTGTACTTCATGGTCTCGAATATCTATTCATCGTTGCTGAATTCCTCTTCGGGTTGATTCAGGTATTCCAAGATCTCTACAACCTTTCAGTCTTCCATTGTAGGGTCCTGACTATTCAAGGCTCACATGAGGGGATCAACAATAGCCTTGTCCTCTTGTACCTCTTCACAATATTGATTGTAGTTTTCCATGAAGTAGAGTGATTTAGAGATAGAGGGTACCCTAATGGCATCTTATACTTGGAAATCGAGGTGATTTTCCCCCACTCGCAAGGTCATGACTCCTTCTCCTACATCTATTAAGGCTCTCCCTGTTGCGAGGAAAGGCCTCCCAAATATCATTGGGCATTTGGAGTCCTCGACTGTGTCTATCACTACTATATTGCACTGTATGAAGAACCGCCCAACCCGTATCAAAACAAATTCAACTATTTCTGCAGGTCTTGTAAAGGTGTGATCAGCCAACTCGATGCTCATCCCCATCTTCACCATGTCTGTCAGCCCAAGCCTTTGTTCTAGAGTCATGGGCATTAGACTAATGCTTTCTCCCAAGTCAGCTAACCCCTTTCTCTCCACGTTGTCTCCGACACAAAAGGGTATGTTGAATGCTCGGGGTCGCTTTTCTTGGTTGATAACTCAGCTTAAACAAAGGCACTTGACATTTTTGCTAATTGAACAGTCTTGATGTTGTCTCCTCTCCTTCTCTTCATGATAAGGTCTTTAAAGAATTTTGCATATGTCAGAATTTCTTTGATTGCATCAAGAAAGGGTACATCCAAATGTAGCTTCTTTACGAATTCCATAAACGTTCTGTACCTCTTCTTCAAGTGTGCCTTGATCAGTTTGTAGGGGAAGGGAACTCTTGGGGCATAGAGATTTTTCTTCGAAAGGACATACCCTATCGGATCCAAGTTCTTTTACTCTTCTTCCTTCTTCTTTTTGTGGTTCCCTTCTTCCTTGCCACTTACAGCTTGTTCTTTCCCTTTTGATTCTTTCGTTGCTTTCTCATTCTTAGATTGCCGATTAATACGGCTTCCTCCTTTGGTGTTGTAAGGAAGAAGGACCAGAGAGGGGAACCACTCCCTACTAAGAATTTGAAGAATAAATCATCCATTCCAAACACACTCAAAGGTATGTTGGAATAGGTGCAAAATTTCCAAACTTTAATAAATGGTATTCAAAACAACCAAAGTGTAGCAGCAGAATAAAAATAATGGCTATATTCAGTTTTTACAAAAGATTACAAAAGTACGTCATAATATCTAATAACATGTATGATTCAACACAAGGATCTAAGTAGAGGGAAATCTAAACCATATCAAGATTGTCTCCAAGCTTTCACTCCGTAAGCTAAGTTGAAGTCTTCATGCCATATCATCCAAGTCCTTCACCTAGGGTTGGCAGCATACCCCAGCAGGAAGAGAAAATAGATGACATCATTAAAGGTTGGTATGTGCATACTAAATAGGACAATTGAGCAATATTATGAAATAAAGGACAAAAAATATAAAAGGCTTCCCATAGAAAGGATAAGGACCACCCAAACGGGTATCAAGAGAAAAGGAATTGAAATCATATGATAACAAAAGAATACTTGCCATTAATAAAACATAAAGATTGTGCCACACAAGCACATATAAAGAATTAGGGCACACACCCTATATCATCAACTTACATGCATGTGAGATAAACATAGCCCTAGAACAATATAAAGACATGGCGGCCAAGAATCATACATCTTGCACCTGATAGAGAATGGAAAATTAACTAAATTCCCAATTTATGAATGTCGGCCAAGAAATATACATTTTGCAAACCCGGGTATGGGGAATCATACATCCTCCATCCCAATAATATCACAATGTTGCCATATTACACAAAACCAATGTAATTACACTACTCTAGTGCTACTGAATCACATAGCATGTAAAATGTAGAGGCAAGTAGAAGGTATGGTCATAATTATACAATGTTGCCATATCATACAATGGACAACACACACATCCACATGCAAGTGGGCACAAGATACCACATATCATCAAAATAAACATACACATCAAAGTGGGCACATATCAACGATAAGTCAATCATGCACCAAACCACAAGATAAGAGTCCAAGAGAATATCCAAGATCACAACAAATAAGGTAGTTCACCATGATATTAAAAGATAGGACATAATGTGTAGGCCAGTGTCCAAAGGACCAAGATAAAGAAGAAACATAGGCTATTTTCTCAAAATAATAATCGGGGATGCAAACATACAAGATGAGAGTGAAAAAGATCAGTTGCTCAATATGAATAATTGGGTCTACAAACATACCTCAACGTCAGAGTCTAAACAGTCCAAGTCAGTCCTAGATACAAGTATGGGCCTCTAAAGAACCTCTAGGAAAGGGGGACAAGTCCAATAAGTAAGGTTCCCAAGCTTAGAGAGGTTGGTTTCTTCAACAAAGCTCATATCTCGAGCAAGAAGCACCTTCTCCACTTTAGAGGTGAAAAATCCTAACAAAGGAACATGTAGATGAGGTGTTTAAGAGTTCTAGGTTGGGTTTCACCATGGAAGACCAAGGTTACGACCTGAAGGAAGGTGGAAAGAAGCCTAACAGCATGAAAATAGGTAAGCAAAGTAGGATACTTACTAGTTTTGGTTGAAATCACCAAGGAGGAGCTTAAGCAATCCTAAATAGAGAAATTTGGAACCCTAGGAGCCTTCTTCACCAAGGTAGGCACCATCTTTTACCTTGGGACAGCAACTTCAAGGCCAAACATAGAAGGAATGATGCTCTAAGCTAGAGGAAATAAAGGAGAGCAAGGGTTTTCAAATTGGGAGTTGGGGAAGGGGTAGATATGGCTATATAAAGAAGGGGTCAAGTATGAGGTGTCTATGAGACTTTCCATGTGTCATGTATAAGGGTGCCCATAGACATGCAAGCCTTTATGGATAAGGAAGAAGTCAAGCACAAGGTGTCAAGTTACTTTCCACGTGTCCAATGCTAAGGGTCCCCAAGGACATACAAGCCTTCATGGATAAGGAAGAAGTCAAGCATGAGGTGTCCATGGAGCTTTCCATGTGTCCTTAGCCTAGGGATTTCATGGCCATGCAAGAGTATAGATATAGAGGCTTTTTGAATATCAAATGTAAGTTTATGGACACTTATAGGCCATCCAAACCGACCTCCAATCAAAGAAATAACCACATTGGTTGATAGCTTCTAAAGATAAGCTCATTTATAAAGAGGGTAATCCCTAAAATGCCCTTGGAGAGAAACACCTTCAAACTAAGGTGAAACTAGATTACCCATGGTTCAAAAACTTGAGAATGGTAAGGGAACATAGAAGGATTATAATTCATGTGACAACTTTCCAAGAAAACCTCCCCATTGGGTAAATTGTAGAAAAGTCCAAAATGTACCTAAAATTGCATAACTTGCACAAACAACATCCAAATTTGGTGAAACTTCATCCACAAGTTATCTTTGATGTGTTGAATACAAATTTGATATTATTTACATATTTTTAAGTTATATAATTACAATATTCATTACATATGCATTTTACTCATTTTCTCTCTCCTAAACTTATCCTAATATTTTAAGGTTGTCCAAATTAGATGAAATTTGACATGTAGGCTAATTTTGATATGTACATTATGAATTTGATCTTTGTTTCCAATTTTGAGACTTCTTTTTATGAGATATTTCATATGGCCCATTAACATTCCATTATCTAAATTATTCATCAAATTAAGTTCATTACCAACAAAATGAGTTATGTGGCATATTTTATGTATCCATTATTAACTTAACACTGGTATGAAAAATTAGGCTACATTAGGATGATAAATTCATGTATTAGCTCATTAGGATCATACTAAACATCTATTTAGGTCTAACCCTTAACCTTGTTTGGTTAAGTCCAAAATATCAACTTCTAGGATATTTTGTCCACAAAATCAAAACATCCACATATAAGAAAACAACTTATTTACCACCCCTTAAAGGATTTAACCTACCAGGCCAACTAATCTAGAGGTAAAAGGGTAGTCTATCTAAACTGTATACAAGATCCATCATGCTTCACTGTGCACTTTGATTTCTTACTAAACACCAAACTTCAAAGTCTATCACGCTTCATTGCACACTCTGATTGCTTACTAAACACCAAACTTCAAAGTCTAGGTTCTAGGGATAACTATCCAAACATGTGGTTCTATGGGTCAAAAGGGAACTATATTAGGTATCCATCCTCAAACAAGTCATTACACATGGGAGACTAGTTCAACATATTAGGGTCCCTAAAGATAAATCATATAGATGTCTAAGGCTACTATTGCCTAAAAGCATGCTATTTCAGCAATTCATATCAGCTCATGCCAGGCTGGTATCATATGGATTCGGGAGTCCTCGTAAACCAAGCTAGTGGTGCGGAGGAAAATCTTTCCAGCCCCCAAACCCTGATCCTTTCTAGACACCTTTACTTTCAACTTCATGTCCTAATAGCTGCCTAAAGGCCAAGCTAAACAACCTCAAGTTACTATGGTTACTTATGCATCTTTTAGTTGTAAGTATTTTAGGGATCTATTCATCATTATTCTAATGTGAAATTATAGGATCCTAGATCAAACCTTCATCATCTATTAATCAACTCTAGGAGAAACATATCACTTAAAGGTAAGGCAAGTATTCAAACTAGGGAGACAAAGTTGAAATAGTCAGATTCTGACTATCATGGGCTCTGATACCATGTTGTAAGGAGGCGGGACCCGAGAAGGGAACCACTCCCTACTATGAATTTGAAGAATAAATCATCCATTCCAAACACACTCAAAGGTATGATGGAATATGTGCAAAATTTTCAAACTTCAATAAATGGTATTTAAAACAACCAAAGTGTAGCAACGGAATAAAAATAATGACTATATTCAATTTTCACAAAAGATTACAAAAGTACATCATAATATCCAATAAGGGTTTACATGTATGATACAACATAAGGATCAAAGTAGAGGGAAATCTAAACCATATCAATATTGTATCCAAGCTTTAACTCCTTAAGCTAAGTTGAAGTCTTCATGCCATATCATCCAAGTCCTTCACTGAGGGTAGAAAGCATACCCCAAAAAGAAGAGAAAATAGATGACATCAGCAAAGGCTGGTATGTGCATACTAAATAGGAAATTTGAGAAATATTATGAAATAAATGATGACAAATATAAAAGACTTCCCATAGAAAGGATAAGGACCACCCAAATGGGTATCAAGAGAAAAGGAATTGAAATTATATGATAACAAAAGAATACTTTCCATTAATAAAACATAAAGATTTTCCACACAAGCACATGTAAAGAATTAGGGCACACACCCCATATCATCAACATGTATGCATGTGATATAAACATAGCCCTAGAACAATATAAAGACATGGCGGCCAAGAATCATGCATCTTGCACCTGATAGAGAATGCAACATTAACCAAACTCCCAATTTATGAATGTGGGCCAAGAGTCATACATCTTGCAAACTCGGGTATGGGGAATCATACATCCTCTATCCCAATAATATCACAATGTTGCCATATTACACAAAACTATTGTAATTACACTACTCTAGTGCTACTGAATCACATAGCATGTAAAATGTAGAGGCAAGTAGAAGGTATGGTCAGAATTATACAATGTTGCCATATCATACAATGGACAACACATACATCTACATGCAAGTAGGCATAAGATACCACATATCATCAAAATAAACATCCACGTCAAAGTGGGCACATGTCAACAATAAGTCCATCATGAACCAAAGCACAAGATAAGAGTCCAAGCGAATATCCAAGATCACAACAAATAAGGTAGTTCACCATGATATCAAAAGATAGGACATAATGTGCAGGCCAATGTCCATAGGACCAAGACAAAGAAGAAACATAGGCTAATTGCTCAAAAGAATAATCGGAGATGCAAACATACAATAAGAGAGTGAAAAAGATTAGTTGCTCAATATGAATAATCAGGTCTGCAAACATACCTCAACTTCATAGTCTAAATAGTCCAAGTCAGTCCTAGATCCTAGACTAAGCCTCCAAAGAACCTCTAGGGAAGGTGTACATGTCCAATAAGAAATGTTACCAAGCTTAGAGAGGCTCGTTTCTCCAACAAAGCTAAGATATGAGGTTTTTCAAATATTCTCACAGTGCTTGAGATACTCGTCACCAAAATAGCCATATTTTTTGCGTCTAAAGGAGGAATTTCAAGATAAAGTATGAAATGAAAATAGAATTTTATTGGCTACAAAAAGACATATTTTGCGGCAATTTTGATGTTTATTTGGCTGAGCAATTAACCAGTGAAAGTATCCTCATGTTTTCCCGCAGAGTTTGATTTCAGTATATACCTTTCACCAAAATTGGTATAACTCTCACATCCCAAGGAAACATTTATTGTGCACATATGCGTTGGAAACATAATTAAATTATCTACAAGAAAAATATATTTTCGGACCGCTTCCGAATTTTTGACTGGCCCAAAAATACACTTGAAATCTCTATTGTGGGAAATTACTACAAAAGGAATGCAAAGCAATCAATTGTATCCTCTATTGACTAGATCTAGAAAGTTAGCAGCCACCTGCGGCCATTTCTTTTACCCTAAACCTAATGTATACCCCCTCCTTATCCTATAAAAGGAGGGGCACTTCCTCCTCCTTGGGCATCTCGGGTTTTCTTATATTAGTGCTCTGAAGCAATTTTCCTTGTATTCTTCTTCTAGATCTGGAATAAAGTAGCTTTGCATCTTTGTTACATGTTATTATGTTATTCCGTTGTGTTTTAGATCTAGTATTTTTTTTCTCCTCCTCCCCTCTCCTGAGCAATCGAGCAAGGTAGGAAGAGGTAGCCATCTTCATTGTCTCTAATCGAGGATCAGTAGTCGTAAGACTCGAAGATGGCTACATCACTTCCTCCCTCCATCTCTCTTTGCTCCTTTTCCATGAGTGAGTAGTTCTTTATCGAGGCAAGGGGAATAACCCCTTAGCCATGGCTTTATCGACTTTTCTTTAAAAAAACAATTCTAGATGGCTTTTGGGTTTGATAACTAATTGATCTATCAAAGTAATTAATTGATTTGATCAAAAGTTAATTTGGATGGATATGACTGTGGAAGTTTAGATTTAGAACAACAAACTCAATCACATAGAAGTTTTGTAACGACCGTGGATCTTCTTCTGTTAGGATGATGTAATAAGAAGCATGAGTAGCAGGACCAATGGGCTCATGTCGAGTCCATCTTTAGTGGATTTTTATTAATTCACTTGCCTTCATTGAATCTGTCGTTTTAAAGGATTAGTTTATTTTTGCCTAGGCTAAGGTGGTGAAAACCCCTAAAGCCTCGATTCCCATCTCTTGATTTAATCACCACTTACTTTTACTTTCTTTAAATTCCTTTTCTTTTCATTCATAATAGTATTTCTTGTGCTAACAACAATCTTAATTTTCCTTGTGACAAGGCAAATTTATATTCTTGTTAAGTGCATTTTTATTCTTGTATTTCTTTCCTTAGTGTTAATCACCAACCTCCAAAACTTGACTTTTACTTTCTGTTCCAAAACTAAAAAAAATACCAAAAACAAATAAAATAAGTTCTTCAAATAATTGGGATTAGAGATAACAATCTTAATAAGTTGTCATGTGGGATCGACCCTTTCTATACTAGCCTTAATCAGAAGTAGAAAAAAGATTAAACTCTAGGATATTGTAAGTGCTAAGTGACGCACTAACAATTTGGCACCGTTGTCTGGGACAACAGATTGTTTTCCCGAACCCCGAAAAAAAACTTTTTGAATTTTTTTTTATTTTTTTTATGCCTTCCGAGTAACATTCCGGAAGTGCTACTCCTCCTTCTGCTGAGTTTCCATTCCGGCAGTCCGTTTTTCTGCAAATGCGCTAGTTTGTAAAAAAATGTAATTTTAATTAGTTTTGTAAATTTTAACCTTGTGTCATTATCCCTTAGCTTTTCTTGTTAATTTACAATCTTGTACAAATCTTTAGTTCTTTTTTGAATTGTACAAAAAAAAACCTTTTCAAATAGAGTGGGCATCCCAATATCCCCCACAATGTTATTATTGTGGTCTTTACAACCATGTATCTCTTGCATGCCCAAATCTACCCCATGAATATGATAGCACCCCTTTTAATTGTGAGCCCTTTCATCCTGGTGGGTACAGTGTGAATCCATATTTTTCTGAGAACCATTATGGGAAATCTTGCTATCCATATTCTAATGGGGGATATGATCAACAAAATTTTATGGGGTGTAACCAACAAAACCTTGGGGGTTATGAACATGTTTATGAAACCCAATATAATCCTCAACAAGAAGAGAGACTTAGGGCCCTCGAGAAGATAGCAGTAGAATGAGAAACAAAACTAAAAACTAGCCGAGCCTTCTTAACCGCCCTGCTAGAAGCCCAAACCCAAAATATAGATTGTTCAAATATGTTTCCTCATGAATTGGTGACACCATATAATATTGAATCTTCCTACCAAGATGGAAGCAATGGAAGTTGCAATCCACCATATTCTCGAGATTATTATGAGGAGCAATGCCACCCAAAACAATATGAGGGGTACTATGGCCAAGGAAACTATGGGGAGTGTGGAGAGGATGGCCAAAATTTTGGGGTGTATAAATCCTATGGTGAAACACAATTTAATCTTGAACTGGAATAGAGACTTAAGACCCTAGAAAATATTGCAACAGAAGGACAAGCAAAACTTGAATCCAGTCAAGCCATGTTAGCTACCTTGCTAGAGGATCAATCACAAACTCCCCCTATAGATATTGAGCAACCCAAGATGGTTCTTCCTAGCAATGACGACGATGATGATCCTATTTTTGTGTCATTTATGTCAGATCCTGAAGAAATAGCACAAAAAATGGAGCCATATTTTGCATGCGGTGAGGACGTGGGTATCCCTATCTTTCCTTTACAGACATTACTACTTGAATATGAAAAGTCGAAGCAGGAGAGTCAATCTAAAAATCCAACTACTCCTTACACCAGTTATAACAATCCAATTGACATCAAAGACCAATACCCTTATTTTGAGTCTATTTTGGATAATAAGCATCCAACCCCCTTTGACAAAATGATTCCACATGTTCTGTCGCAACCAATTCCCATTCCATGCACAACTAATTTAGAAGAAGAGACACAACCCTGAGGAGAAGTCTACATACCTCCTTCCACTTACTACAAGGAATATGTCCCCATTTTTATCCCTCATGAACCCTTGGGAACTCCTTGCATAGAGGAACTAGAGTTACATCCTATATCAACCATGAATCCCATCTATCTGATGTTTGATTGCATGAATTTTGAGCAGAGCAAAAATACTTCTCATGCTGATTTAAATTTAGTTGTCCCTTTCATATCACCACCAACTCTCCTATATGCAGGTAAATATGATCGAGGGAAACCAGAGCCAGATCCTTCGCCTAACTTTACACATCTGGCACTGCATGTGTTACCAGTCGGGTACCCACCAACCTCCCCCAATCCACATCCATCTTCAACACTTCCTTCACTATTGATGGAAGACCTGTGGATCCTATTGGAGGGAATGCGAGGAAGTGAAAGCAAATATGAGCACCCTGCTGAGCTTCTACAATTACCCTATCATAGGGTACACAATGAAGCTCTTCAGATAAAGGTCCCAGCCCTCATACACATCCCCTTCAGTTGGACATTTTTTGAGTTACCAGGGCCATCTGGAAATCCTTGCTCTTCTCTTCCCTCCATCTCGGGTTTCGATTTTGATCGAGATGAGCAAAAATATGAGTTTGGGGTGGAGGTGGGTGGTATGTTTCTATTCGACCCCCTTATCGTTTTATTCTTGCATTATTTCTACCTTTGTTTTTTTGGTTTTGCATATAGTTGCTTTATTTATGGCCATTAACTATTCGACCATATTTTTATTTCTTTTGTTGCAAAATGGCTCATATCTAGTCGGCCTTGATATGATCATTTGTCAAAATACTCCCCTTAATGATGTAACTGCCTTGTAACTAAAATTTTGAAACTTTCATGACTAGAAATCCTCTTGTCACTTAGGACCTCAAATAATAATCACTCCTTGGAAAATATGGCAAGCCATAGAGGACTGATACGATTCAAGAGTGATGCTTTCTTATCATGTACAACTTGTATAAATTTTCTTGATTTGTCGCATGATTCGGTAATAGTTGAACCAATGCATGGTACTAAAAAACAAAGATGAAAAAAAAGTTGCACAAGAACAACCTCTTCTACTCTTCTTCCACCACTTTAAAATCTTTCCATTCGTCAAAAAGGAAAAAGCCAATAGTGCCCAAAACGCTAAGTTTGGGGTGGCACCCCTTCCCCCTCTTCTTCTTCTTCCATACCCACGCAATTGGGTGTATCACCAAAAATCATAGAAAAAAATGTGGTCAATGTAACTGCATGTCCACTAAATAAAAAGGTCTCGAGTCGAATAGAGGAGAGACTGTCCTTCTTCCATACCTCCTTCACTCCAATTTTCTACCCATGGGAAAACTACAAAAAGCCCAACCATCGTAAATCAGCCATGTTCTTGTGTAAAACTTTTAAAAAAAATGCAGTACCAAATGCAAAGGTGAAATGAAAATCTATTTTATTACAGGTCTTGAATAAATGTAAGTTTGTGAAGTAGGAAATATAAAAGTCACTTTTTGTTAATTCAGGAAGTCAGGGTCGCTTGGCCATATTTTGGTGGAAGGAATCAAGTGGTTGTTAGGAGAGTGAGGATGATAGGTTGAGAGTATGTCTTGAAAGCATTTCTTGATTTAAATGTTGCTCGGGACGAGCAAAATTTAAGTTTGGGGTATTTTGATGAATGCATATTCATCTCTTATTTTTGCTTCATTTAAAATAATTAATTAGGAATTTTTTATTAATTTTAGCTAATTCAAAATAAAAAGCACTTTCATCTTCTTGATATAATTTTCCTGAATTTTTATGATATTTTTCTTAATTTTCAGGAATTATCTAAGTAATTAAATCGAGAAAATAAAAGATAAAGATATGAGGTTTTTCAAATATTCCCGCAGTGCCTGAGATACTCGTCACCAAAATAGCCATATCTTTTGCGTCTAAATGAGGAATTTCAAGATAAAGTATGGAATGAAAAGAGAATTTTATTGGATACAAAAAATACATATTTTGCGGAAATTTTGATGTTTATTTGTCTGCGCAATTAATCAGTGAAAGTAGCCTCACGTTTTCTCGTAGAGTCTGATTTTAGTATATACCTTTCACCAAAATTGGTATAACTCTCACATACTAAGGAAGAATTTATTATGCAAGTAGTAGTTGGAAAGACAATTAAATTATCTACAGGCAAAATATATTTTTGGACCGCTTCCGAATTTTTGACTGGCCCAAAAATACGCTTGAAATCTCTATTGCGGAAAATTACTACAAAAGGAATGCAAATCAATCAATTGTTTCATCTATTGACTAGATCTAGAAAGTTAGCAGCCACCGGCGGCCATTTCTTTTACCCTAAACCTAATGTATAACCCCCTACTTCTCCTATAAAAGCAGGGGCACTTCCTCCTCCTTGGGCATCTCATATTTTCTTATATTAGTACTCTGAAGCAATTTTCCTTGTATTCTTCTTCTAGATCTGGAATAAAGTAGCTTTGCATATTTGTTACATGCTATTCTGTTATTTTGTTGTGTTTAGATCTAGTATTTTCTTTTCTCCTCCTCTCCTCTCCTGAGCAATCAAACAAGGTAGGAAGAGGCAACCATCTTCATTGTCTCTAATCGAGGATCAGTAGTCGTAAGACTCGAAGATGACTAGATCACTTCCTCCCTCTGTCTCTCTTTGCTCCTTTTCCATGAGTGAGTAGTTCTTTATCGAGGCAAGGGGAATAACCCCTTAGCCATGGCTTTATCAACTTTTCTTTAAAAAACAATTCTAGATGACTTTTGGGTTTGATAACTAATTGATCTATCAAAGTAATTAATTGATTTGATCAAAAGTTAATCTGGATGGATATGACCGTGGAAGTTCAGATTTAGAACAACAAACCCAATCACATAGAAGTTTTGAAACGACCGTGGATCTTCTTCTTTTAAGATGATGTACTAAGAAGCATGAGCACCAGGACCAATGGGCTCATGTGGAGTCCATCTTTAGTGGATTTTTATTAATTCACTTACCGTCATCGAATCTGTCATTTTAAAGGATTAGTTTGTTTTTGCCTAGGCTAAGGTGGTGAAAACCCCTAAAGCCTCGATTCCCATCTCTTGATTTAATCACCACTTGCTTTTTCTTTCTTTAAATTCCTTGTATTTTCATTCATAACAGTATTTCTTGTGCTAACAACAATCTTAATTTTCCTTGTGACAGGGCAAATTTATATTCTTGTTAAGTGCATTTTTATTCTTGTATTTCTTTCCTTAGTGTTAATCACCAACCCCCAAAACTTGACTTTTACTTTCTGCTCCAAAACTAAAAAAATACCAAAAACAAATAAAATAAGTTCTTCAAATAATTGGGATTAGAGATAACAATCTTAATAAGTTGTCATGTGGGATCGACCCTTTCTATACTAGCCTTAATCAGAAGTAGAAAAAGGATTAAACTCTGGGATAAACATCTTAGTGATTGTAAGTGCTAAGAGACACACTAACACTCGTTTCTCCAATAAAGCTCCTATCTCGAGCACGAAGCACCTTCTCCACTTTAGAGGTGAAAAACCCTAACAAAAGAATATGGAGATGAGGTGTTTAAGGGTTCTAGGTGGGGTTTCACCATGGAAGACCAGGGTTCCAACATGGAGGAAGGTGGAAGGAATCCTAACAGCATGAAAATAGGGAAGGAAAGGAGAATACTTACTAGTTTTGGTCATAATCACCAAGGAGGAGGTTAAGAAATCCTAATTAGAGAAATTTGGAACCCTAGGAGCCTTCTTCACCAAGGTAGGCACCCTCTTTTACCTTGGGACAGCAACATCATGGCCAAACATAGAAGGAACAATGCTCTAAGCTAGAGTAAATAAAGGAGAGCAAGAGTTTTTGAATTGGGAGTTAGGGAAGGGGTAGATATGGCTATATAAAGAAGGGGTCAAGTATGAGGTGTCTTTCAGACCTTCCATGTGTCATGTATAAGGGTGTCCATGGACATGCAAGCCTTTATGGATAAGGAAGAAGTCAAGCACGAGGCGTCAAGTTACTTTCCATGTGTCCAATGCTAAGGGTGCCCATGGACATGCATGCAAGCATTTATGGATAAGGAAGAAGTCAAGCATGAGGCGTCAAGTTACTTTCCATGTGTCCAATGCTAAGGGTGCCCATGGACATGCATGCAAGCCTTTATGGATAAGGAAGAAGTCAAGAATGAGGTGTCCATGGAGCTTTCCTTGTGTCATTAGCCTAGGGATTTCATCGCCATACAAGAGGACAACTCATAGAGGCTTCTTGAATATAAAATGTCAGTTTATAGACACTTATGGACCATCCCTAGTGACCTCCAATCAAAGAAATAACCATATTGGTTGATAGCTTCTAAAGATAAGCTCATTTATACAGAGGGTAATCCCAAAAATGTCCTTGGAGAGAAACACCTTCAAACCAAGGTGCAACTAGGTGCACCATGGTTCAAAAACTAGAGAATGGTAAGGGAATATGTAAGGATTATAATTCATGTGAAAATTTTCTAATAAAACCTCCCCATTGGGTAAATTGCAGAAAAGTCCAGAATGTACCTAAAATTGCATAATGTGCATAAACAACATCCAAATTTGGTGAAACATCATACACAAGTTATCTTTTATGTGTTGAATACAAATTTGACATTATTTCTATATTTTGAAGTTATATAGTCACATTATTTATTACTTATGTATTTTACTCATTTTCTCTCTCCTAAACTTATCTTGATATTTCAAGGTCGTCCAAATTAGATAAAATTTGACATGTGGGCTAATTTTGATATGTAGATTATGAATTTAAAGTTTTTTCCCAATTTTGAGACTTATTTTTATGAGATATGTCATATGGCCCATTAACAACCCATTATCTAAATTATTCATCCAATTAATTTCCTTACCACCAAAATGAGTTATGTGGCATATTTTATGAATCCATTATTAACTTAAGACTAATGTGAAAACATTAGGCTACATTAGGGTGATAAATGCATGTATTATCTCATTAGGATCATACTAAACATCTATTTAGGTCTAACCTTCAACCTTGTTTGGCTAAGTCCAAAATGTCAACTTTCAGGGTAGGGTCTGGTATCTAGTTCGTTACATGTGTTGTTAGTGTTAGCATTTTCCAACATTCTTCCAGATCAGAGAGTGGCCACTTTTGCAGTCTTAGTATTTGATGGGATCTTCCTTGAAGGGTTTTTCATGAGTTCAGCTAGTTGTGCAAGCTATTGATCAATCTACCTTTGGTGAGTTTGCATGTCTTCCATTTGAGTTTGCATTGAAGTTAGTACTCCTGAATTGGTGATAGCACTTTGAGCAAGTTGGTCGTCCACTGAAGCTTGCCTCTTTGTGAAGTCAAATAGTTGAACAATCATGTCAGTTTGGTTGTTGTCCTTGGCTTGGCTCGGCCCTGGGCCTTATCTTTGCCCTTGTCGACTCTTATTTTTATTCTGACTTTGGTAGATGCTCTTATTTGTCTGATAATTAGTAGTCTTAGTGTATTGATTTTTCCCTCCCTTCTTCTCAAATCTTGGAGGAGGTTTAGACAAATTACTTAGTTGATGAACATTTTCTGCAGCTTCCTTGTTGCCATAGTTAAACCCAGGATGATCTTGTCATTTGAAATTAACATAGGAGACATTCTCAATTTCTTCTTCACTTTCACTCTCATCGCTCTCCTATGGTCAGGTATAGATACAATTGGCAATTCCATGTCCTCCTTCTCCACAAGTAATGCATTTCATGGATTTCTCTGTGTGTTTCTTTCCTTTGTCCCCAGTGTCTTTTAACTGTTTGACATCGGTGGTGATTTTTTGAATTTGGGCCGTAATAATCTCCAAGGCTTTGACTTCAATTGATGGTCCTTCATATCCTTCTTTCTTCACTGATCATCTATCATTTCTGTCATAATCCATGCCTGCTTGTAGTGCAGCCATATTGTCAATTATGTTCATAAATCTGCTCGACTTCTTTCCAAGAAATTCGCTTTCGGCAGCCACATTCAACAAAGTTCTCTCAGTGGGAGTTATCCCATTGTAAAAGGTGGTTACCAGGAACCCCTTACGGTAGTTATGGTGAGGGCAATCTCTCTAGTACTCTTGAAAGAGTTCCTACGCCTCGTGAAGGTTCTCTCCCAGTTTTTGTGCAAAAGAAGTGATCTTTTGTATATTATGGATAGTTCTCTCAGTAGGATAAAATTTAGTAACAAAGGCGTCTTCAAGGAGTCTCCATCCATCTATGGACTGGTGGGGTAGGTTGAGGTACTAGGATAGAGCCTTATCTTCAAGGGAGAAATTGAATCCCTTACAATATATCACTTCTTGAGGGACTCCCCTCATCTTAATGGTATCACAGATGTTTTTGAAGGCATCAAGGTGATGGTACATATTTTTGCTCCTTGAATTTCCACAGAAAAGTTTTTTCTGGATCATTGATATTACAGTTGGTTTCAATTCAAAGTTCACTACATTGAAGTGTGGGATGATAATTGGGCATCTGGATTTGTTGGCTCTAATTGCGGCCAACTCCCTAAGAGTTTTTTCTTCTTCATCATCTTCACTCTCACTGTTTCGATCATTGTTCTCATGTTCATCTTCACAGTGATTGCGATGGTGCCTTCTACGGCAATGGTGGTGTCGTTCTTCTTCACGGTGTTCTTCATCACGTCGTTCTTCCTCATGGTGACGACCATCTGAGTGACGACCATTTCTATCTTCATCTGTCTCATGCATTGGGGGTTCATGTTGAAATCTTACATTTTGATTGTCCCCAGTAAGACTGTTTCCCACATGAGGTGGCATGGTGACTTGATGTTGAGGTGAAAAATCGACTGGATTTGCTTCCCTCTAGGTTCCCTGAATAGACCGCACAGTCGAGTTAGGAAAAAGGACGTGTTAAAATGAACTATTCTATGTAATCACAGGATAGCAGATTTAAGATTTTTGTGCAGTCAAGCTTATCACTAAGCTTGAGTCATAGGAGTATAGTGAGTGGACTCAAGTTCTTAACAGTGTCATTTTGCCTTGTCCCCGGCAACGACACTAAAAAGTTGTCCGGCCTAATCACGCATCCAAAATGGAGCAAATCTAGAGTAGTCAGACTTTTTAGATTATAACCTGACACTCAAGCCCCCGCAGCTATTATATGGGGTATGACGTAGTAATAGGGTCGAACCACAGGGACAAGGTCGGTAGGTTTTACGTATGTAGGGTCTCACACCCATACACTCCAGACAAATAGATGGTTTAAAAGGGTGCCCTAAGGAACGATGGTGCTCAAGCCAAAACAATGAAAGTTAAAGGAAAGAAAATAACAACAAGAGAAAAAATAGTACTAACGGTAAGAAACAAAGGTATGGAAGGAAACTCAGATCTGGTTTCACCTACTGATGTCTCTCACCAACATGTAAAACTCACTCCCTTTCGTATACTCCTATCAAGATTACAAGCAGTCATAAAAATATCTATTCCCTCCTCTCTTGAGATAAGGATAGATCTAAGATCTAGGGTGGCCTCTCTCTCGAGATAACCACCTTACAACCACAAAACAAACCATATGGCCATAAGCTTTACCATTCTAACATTCTCATGCATTCATACTACTCCACAACACTAGATAAAGATGATACTACTCTTTCGAGGCACCAACGATCAAACATCACAAGATGGTAGCTAAGCATACAATGAAGCATTAATAACAATCGAATGGAGATCATCTTGATAAGAGCATATATATATTCAAAGGGAAGCAAGAATGTACATATTGGGAGAGCCTTAGTGGCTACTCCCAACCCGAGTTAAGTGTTTAGCCACACATGTTAATGGGTAGCATAACGGCGTTACAAAATGATAGATACATCACAACCATGAAGAGGGAAGGGGTACAACGTAACGGATATGATAGATCTAGATAGAGAGAGAAGATGGTGATACACCAATATAGTCTTTCAAATCTATACCCAGAATGGACGATGCAGAGGCTTCTCCTTCTTTTGAGGAAGAGGATTGTTAGTCTTCTCTCTCCTCCAGCTTCTACCTTCAGAGGTCTGAGACTGTTAGTATGGATGTGAATGGGTATAGAATTTGGCAGCACTATGTAATCCTTGATGATCTAATAATGTGACAATTCGAGGTGGGTGGCCTATTTATAGGTGTTGTCCACCGACTTAACCATCTGAGTTGCGGTCGCGGTAAGATCTTGGTTGAGGCTCCCTCCACAATTGATCGAGGATTGGCCATGGTCGAAGCTCCCACCGCGGTCGATCGAAGCTTGGCCTCAGTCGTGGTGTGCGAGTCATAGGCCGCAACTAAAGGGAAGTGAAACACCACGGTCACATGTCGTAAGGATGATTACGAGGGCCTCAACCGCGGTGGGGGGAGTCTTTAGTGGTCGATGAGCTATGGTTGAGGTGCAAATTGCGACTGTGTCTTGGTATGACCTTGCAAAGATGGAAGAGGTGTGTAATTGAGATTTTGATATAAAGTACTAAAATAAGTGGAAAAAGTCTATAAAAGGTATGTTAGGAGAGGCATAATATATATGCAAAAAGTGCATAAAATGGAATGTTATCAATCAGCCAATATGGGTAGTCTCTATCGGAATTTTGTAAGTAGTTCTATATGCACACAGGGCATCATCTAACTTCATGGACCAATCCTTACAGGTCCTGCCAATGGTTTTCTATAATGTCTTCTTAATTTGCTGGTTTGAAACTTCGACCTGTCCTGGCGTCTGGGGGTGGTATGGTGTGTCTACTTTATGCTTAACATTGTACTTCTTCAGCAATGCTTCAAACTATTTTTCTATGAAATGGGATCCCATGTCGCTAGTGACGGTGCTTGAAACTCCAAATCTAGGAAAAATGGTCTTCTCGAACAGTCTCACAACTACCTTAGAGTCATAGGTGGGAGTTGATACAACTTCTACCCACTTGGAGACATAATCTAATATGACCAAAATGTACTTATTTCCTCTAGAGGGAGGGAAAGGTCCCATATAATCCACTTCCCATACATCAAAGATCTCCACTTCCACACAATCAGACATAGGCATCTCATTTCTTTTTGTAATATTTCCAGCCACTTGGCATTCTTTACAGGACTTGACAAAAGGCATGGCATCTTTAAAGAGTGTGTCTAATAAAAGCATGAATGTAGGACCTTAGTTGTGGTCCTTTTGCCTCCATGGTGAATGGCATTCCTTGTGGATTTGAGGCACCTCTTCTAGTACACAACGTCGGTATAAGTTGTCAGAACATCTCTTAAGTAACAATGGGTCATCCCAGTAATAATTTTTCAGATCTATGAAAAGTTTCTCCTTTTGATTGTAGGTTTTCTCGGGAGGCAATTTCTTACAAGACAGATAATTACATATGTCAGCGAACCAAAGCAGATTTGGCTCGACCGACCTGGCCATCATCAAGGCCTCATATGCGTAGTTTTCATTTACTGGTATCTGATTTTCTTTAGTGAATACTATTCTAGACAAGTGGTCATCCACCATGTTCTCCATTCCATTCTTGTTAATGATTTCATGATCGAACTCTTATAGTAACAAAGCCCATCGCAAGAGTCTTGGTTTTGTGTCCTTTTTTTGCATAAGAAACTTTATGGCCCCGTGATCTATGCACACCTTCACTTTCGACCCTATTAAGTAGTATCTAAACTTGTCTAAAGGAAATACTATCGCTAGCATTTCTTTCTCGGTAGTGGTGTAGTTTACCTGAGCTTCATCGAGATTTCTACTAGCATAGTAGATCGTGTGGTGCTTCTTAGCTTTTCTTTTCCCTAGGACAGCTCTGATGGCATAATTGTTGGCATCACACACGGTTTTAAAAGGCAATCCCCAATCAGGTGCTTAAAATATTGAGGCTATGGTTAGGCCATTCTTCAGGAAATTGAATGCTTCAGGGCATTTATCAGAGAAATCGAAATCCACATATTTAACAAGAAGGTTTGACGAAGGCTTTGGAACCTTTGAGAAATCTTTGATAAATTTTCTATAGTATCCAGCATGCCCCAGAAAACGTTTCACTCCTGTGAGAAATTTTGGCGATGGTAACTTTGATATAGCTTCTATCTTTCTCTTATCCACTTCCATGCCTTTCTCAAAACTGTTTTGCCCTAGCACTATGCCTTTTATCACCATTGCATGTCATATAAAGAAGATGGCATATCATGGTATTCATGCTTTCCTTTGTCACCCGATTCCTCTCCTTTTAGTTGAGCGGCTTTTGCACCTCTGGAAGTTATTGTGCCCACGGTAAATGTTGGGTAACCAAGTGCGACGCGGATAACTATTGAATGCATCTAAGTAGTAAGCACACCCCAAGATGACTCCTATTCTGACTTCCCCAGAGCCTCTGGCAGTATAAGCACAATTGAGATAGTAATGGATTCTCTGCCCCCGCGGGGATGGAGCGACAGAAGTATTGAGAATCCAAGATAAGGTCACGATAAGACGAGTTGTTTATCATTACGATAGGTGTCAAGTGGAAGTGCAGTGATGTATGCAGCTGAGGCATCCTAACAGATCGAGAGATTTTAACCTTATTCCTACATGACCTAATCAATTCGATCAGTGCCATCTATTTTCATTGTTCAACTGTTTGACAACATGAAAAAACCAAACCCTATCCCTTGATAGAGAGGGAGGGCGGAGGCCTTTGGTGCCCCTTCCAAACAAGAATTGGGGCCTCACAATCATTAGCCAATATGCTTTTCTCTCATGCCTTTCTTCATTCATGGTTCGAAATTCTGGTGTCCTAGGCATAGAGGAACCAATCCCAAACTTGGTGGTGAAACTCTACTGCGGTGATGGTAGGGGAGGTCCTGGGGAAAAATAGCTCGACGCCAGAATGAGAAAACCTCTGATTTGACTTTGATTTTTCAAAAAGGTCGTCTTATTCTTATTCCAATTCAAAACCCCAATTATGACTTCTCTCCCACTTGACACCTCAGAACGCACTGTTCTTCTAGAGAGAAACTTCACATCTTCTTAACCCAAAATGGCTGAGGAGAGGAAAGATTACTTTTTTGGGGTACTCCTGGGAAGAGGTTCAGTGGAGATGGGGTGGGGCATGTAGCTCAGAGGGTTAGAGCATGTGGCTACGAACCACGGTGTCGGGGGTTCGAATCCCTCCTCGCCCACAACCGGTCCAAAAGGGAAGGACCTTGACCTCTTCTCTACCTCTGCTCTGGGGGTAGAAAAATCATGATCGGGGTCACGGACCGACCATAGACCTTGTTCAATATCAATAAGTGGAATGCATTAGATGTCCAACCGATTTGACTTCTCTGCTCTTAGGAAGAAGGGAAATCAAAGTGTGGTTGACTTCTTTGAGCAGTCGCCCACTTGCGAAGAAGTTTTGCAATCCACAAATTAGGTCCCCGCCCCTCCTCTCGCTTTTCTCGAGCCACTCAAGGGTATATATATATATATATATATATATATATATATATATATATATATATATATATATATACCCAATTAAGCTCAAGTTGCTTCTCCTCACATCTTTGTAAGACCTTCGACAAGTTTCAAGATATCTGTCAAAGTTGGTTCCATATACTGAGAAATCATCCATGAAAACTTCCATTATGTCTTCCAAAAAATCCAAGAACATGGATATCATGCACCATTGAAAGTAGTAGGCGCATTACATAACCGAAAAGGCATTCTTCTAAAGGCGTATGTCCCGTAGATACAAGTAAAAGTAGTTTTTTCCTGGTCATTAGGGTGGATGGGGACTTGATAAAACCCCAAGTACCCATCGAGAAAATAGAAGTAGGATTATCCCTCAATCCTTTCAAGAACATGGTCAATGAAAGGTAGAGGGAAGTGATTTTTTCTCGTTGCAACATTGATCTTGGGGTAGCCGATACACATTCTCCACTCGGTAGCCATCTGAGTGGAGACTTCATCCCCATTGCTTCCTTTCACTACAATCATCCCTCCCTTCTTTGATATGACGTGGATCAGGATGACCCAATTGCTATCACTGATGGGGTAGATCATCCTTGCATCATGTAGTTTTATTACTTCCTTTTTCCCAACTTCCTTCAACATCTGGTTTAATTTCCTTAGCGCCTGAACTAGGGGTTTAGCAGTCTCCCCCAAATTGATTTTGTGCATGCACAAAGCTAGGTTGAGGCCCGTGATATGCTCCATAGAATATCCTATAGCTTTCCTTTGCAGTCTAAGTTCCTTCAGTAGCTTTTCCATTTGTTCATCTGTCAGATCTGCATTAACTATCACCATATTCCTCTCCTCATCATCGGGGAATTTGTACTTCAACCCTTCAGGCAGTGGATTCAGCTCAACTTTTGGCCCTGGTGTAGCTTTTATCTTATGGTGTTTGTTCCAATTAAGGCATACATCACAGTTTCTACTATACCTTCTTCGTCACTGAACCCCTCATCCTCAGGTTGATTCAAGTAATCCAAAATCTCAACCACTTTAGGATTTTCTAGATTGGGATCAAGATTATTTAAGGCTTGCATGAGAAGGTCGACTATCACATTGCTTTCTTGTACTTCCTCACTATATTGAGTATAGTTGTCCATAAAATAGGCTGACTCAAACAAACAGGGTCCTCTCATGGCATCTTGTACATGAAAATCGATGTTATCATTACCCACACTGAGAGTAATGATTCCCTCCTTGACATCTATCAGTGCTCTCTAGGTGGCGAGGAATGGTCTTCCAAATATCATGGGGCATGATGGATCTTCGACGGTGTCAATCACCACTATATCACAAGGTATAAAGAACCTTTCGACTTGGATTGGGACATCCTCTACCACTCCTAATGGCTTTGTAAAGGTGTGGTCAGAAAATTGAATTCTCATACCTATCTTCACCATGTATGTCATTCCAAGCCTTTGGGCTAAATAAAGGGGCATAAGACCAATACTTTCTCCTAGATCAGCGAGTCCATTTCTTTCTACATTATATCCAACATTGAAATGAATAGTAAATGCTCTTGGGTCTCTTTTCTTAGTGGGCATGGTAGAGTGAACAAAAGCACTTGACATCTTGGCTAGTTGACTTTCTCAACATGATCACCTCTCCTCTTCTTTGTAATCAGATCTTTGCAGAACTTGGCATAGGTAGGCATTTCGTCAATCGCATCTAGAAACGGAATATCTAGGTGCAGCTTCCTTACTGCCTCCATGAACTTTCCATATCTTTTCTTTATGTGAGCCTTGATTAACTTGTAGGGGAATGGGACTCTTGGTGCATAATTATTTCTTTATGTAAAGATCTCTTTGGTGGGATATGACTTCTTGTCCTTTACATCTTTCTTCTTTTTGTCTTTTTATACATCCTTGTCTTCCTTTCCTGGCTCTTCCCTTTCAGATTCCTCCTCTAATATAGTAAATTTAGTTTTAGGATCGATAGAATTTTCTCTTTCAATGTGGATCTCTTCTTGTTGTTTTTCTACAACTTTTCCCCATCGAAGAGTATCCATCTTTGCGGTCTTTGTGTTTGATGGGATCTTCCCTGAAGGATTCTTCACGAGCTCTGCCAGCTGATCTAGTTGTTGATCAATTTGTCTTTGATGTGTTTGCATGTCCACCATTTCAGTTTGCATCATGGTTAACACTCTTCAGTTGGTGATGGCGCTTTGGGTAAGCCGGTCGTTCACACAATCTTGACTTTTTGCAAAATCGAATAGCTAAGTGATCATGTCAAGCTGGTTGCTATCCTGGGTCAGATTCTAACTTTGATTTTGTCCTTGATTTTGGCAATTCATATTTTTATTTTGATATTGACAGTTGCTCTTATTTGACTAATAGCTAGTAATCCTAGTATACTAAGTCGGTTAACTTTTTTTCTCAAATCTTAGGGGTGGTTTAGACAAACCACCCAGTTGATGTGAATTCTCAAGGCTGGCTCTGACGAACCACCCAGTTGATGTGAATTCTCAGCAGCGTCTTTGTTGCCATAATTGAATCATGGATGATCTACCAATTTGAAATTTGCATAAGAGACATTTTCTATTTCTTCTTCAATTTCACTTTCTTCCGATCGTGTATAGATACAACTGTCGATTCCATGGCCTCCTTCACCATACATGACACACTTCATGACTTTATAGATAGGTTTCTTTCCCTTGCCTCCAATGTCTTTTAGTTGTTAGACATCTATGGAAATCTTCTGGATTTGAGTCGTGATGGTTTCTAGGGATTTGACTTTGACTGAAGGTCCTTCAGAGCCTGCCTTCTTGGATGAGCCTCTATCACTTCTCTCATGATCCATGCCTTCTTATAGTGCAGCCATGTTGTCTATGATCTTCATAGTTCTGCTTAGCTTCTTTCCAAGAAAATCACTCCCAGTAGCTACATTAAGCAAAGTCCACTCCATGGGAGTTAGCCCATTATGAAACGTTGTCACCAGAAATCCCTTATAGTAGTTTTGGTGAGGACAATCCCTTTGATACTCTTGATACCATTCCCAAGCTTCATAAATATTCTCTCCATGTTTTTGCACGACGGAAGAGATCTTTTGCCTATTTTGAATGGCTTTCTCTGTGGGGTAGAATTCAGTTATGAAAGCATCAGTAAGGGGCCTCCATCCATCAATGGACTGGTGAGGTAGGTTAAGATACCATGACAAAGCTTTATCCTCTAGAGACCCTTGCAATATATGACGTCTTGAGGCACCTCCCTCATTTTGATGGTGTCATAGATGTTTTTGAACATGTCAAGATGATGGTAAGGATTCTCATTCTTCGAATTCCCTTGGAAAGACTTGTTCTGGATCATAGAGATGACGAAAGGTTTTAGCTCAAAGTGGGTGCATCAAATCATGGGATAACAATTGGGCATCTCGATTCGTTATCTCTAGTAGCATCCAACTCTCTAAGTGTTTTATCTTCTTCATCGTCTTCCTCCCCACTATCATCGTGATCACATTTGTGGTCATGATGATTTCTTCTGTGTCTTCTGCGGTAGTGGTGGTTGTGCTCATGATGATGTCACTCCTCTTCATGTTGCTCCTCGCGATCATCTTCTCATCGCTCTTCATGATCCTCTTCCTCATGGTGATGACCATCTAAGTGATGTTCCTCCTATTCTTCTTTGATTTATGGAGGTGGATGATTATGTTGGACGCTTGCCATCTGATCCTACCAGTATGGCTACCGTCTCTACTCGGTGGCATGGTGTCTTGAAAAGAGGGTGATGTGTTAATTAAATTTGCTTCCCTTTAGGCTACCTAAATAGACCGCACAATCAAGTTAGAAAATTAGATGCGTAAAATGAAATATTCTAAGCAAACTATATGTAGCAAATTTAGAGTTTCTACGCAGTCAAGCTTATTGATAAGCTTGAGGCACGGGTGTATAGTGAGTAGACTCATGTTCTCAACAGTACCATTTTGCCTTGTCCACAACAATTGTGCCAAAATATTGACCGGCCTAAATCACACGTTCAAAATGGAACGGATCTAGAGTAGTCAGACTCTTAAATTTATAACCTGACACTCATGCCCCCACAACTATTATACGAGGTCCAATGTAGTAGATCAAGGTCGAACCTCAGGAACAAGGTTGGTATGCACTAGGAACGTAGAGCCTTAGACTCAAATACACAAAACAAAAAGTTAGATTAAGATGGTGTTCCCTAAGAAATGATGTCACTCCAAACAAAATTATAAAATCAAAGGAAACAAAACAAAGTAAGAGAATAAAATCAAATAGGAAATATGTAACCAAAATATGGAAGGAAACTTGGATTAGTTTATCTTAACTAAGATATCTCACCAACATGCCATACTCACACTCTTTTGTATACCCTTAGCAAAATTACAAGCAACCATCATATATATCCATTCCCTCCTCTCTCGAGCTTAGGATAGATCTAGATTATAAGGTTGTCTCTCTCTCGAGATGGCAATCAAACAATCACAAAGAAAATCATATGACCATTAGCTTTAGAATTCCTACATTTTCATACATTCATGCAACTTCATAATATTTAGATAACATTAATACTACTATTTCAAGGTATTAATAACCAGACATCACAAGATGGTAGCTAATCATGCAAGTGAAGCAGTAAGAACAAGAGTATGGAGATAATCCTTGCTAGGAGCATATATATTCATGAGGATGCAAGTATATACATGTTGGGAGAGCCTTAGTGGATACTCCCAACCCAAGTAAGGTGTTTTGTCACACATATTAATAGGCAGCATAACGGTGTTACAAAAGTGTAGATACATCAAGATAAACGAAGAGGGGCAAGGTACAACGTGAGGGAGATAATATATATAGAGAAGGGAGAAGGTGGTACACCAACTGTACTTCTTTAAATCTAGATCTAGTATGGGTGTGGAATATGTCTACCCCTTCTCTCAAAGAAGAGGATGGTAGATCTTCTCTCTCTTACAACTTTCATCTTTGGAGGTCCAAGACCAATGGAGATGAATGAGGATGGTTGTGGAGTTAGACAACACTTCTTTGCTCTTGATCCTCCTGGCTTGTGTGAGGTCGGGGTCTATTTATAGCCGCCACCCATCGACTTAAGTTCCTTGTCGCGGTCGAATTGGGCTACAATCGTGACATCTTTCTTTGTCGCACAATCACGATCACGGCCCATGTCGGCATCCACAATAATCATTCTGGTTGTGATCACTTCTTGGTTGAGGTTGTGCTCCGCTCGCGACAATGGCCTGGGTTTTTGTGATGTTCGGTCATGAACTTGACCTAGTCGAAACCACATGTCATGGTCGTGACATCTTTTCTTGGTCCCGACTGATGTCGCAGTTGGTTATCGTTGAGGACGTTGATATGCAGTCTGGTCATGGCTAGGAACTGCTGATCTTTGGCTCTGCCTCGGGCAAGACATTCATGGACCATTGCGGTCAAGATGGTGCCACAGTTGTGATGTACTATGAGTCGGCATGGATTGGGAAAGGGTATTAAGTCAAAACTAGATATTGTTCAAAGATATTCAAATGATAGAAAATTCCATAAAAGGGATGTTCATATAGGAATAAAACATGTGTGAAAAATTCACAAAATGAGATGTTATCAGACACTTCACTAGAAGGAAATTGTCTCAACCCAAGACAAACCAAAACCATCATGGTCGAGACAACAACATCTAGAGAAGGTGTCTCATTCAATACACAAGAACATGGGTCTAGACAAGGGTCACCGCCTTCAACAAGGTACACATGGTCGAAACCAAGCAAATTAACCCTAGAAACCCTAATCACCACTAAGTGTGTCACCACTCAACCAAGGCCCAAAAAAAGTGCCCCAAAGAACCACATTCTCTCTTATGAATCCAGGAGAGATAAGGAACACTCTAAAGGTGTCAAATTGCAAGATATCCCCCCAAAATGGGTAAATTGCAATCTAACCCAAAACAAATACATAAAGCACATATAGCATCCAAGCAAGCTCAAATTGGAAACTTAAGCTCTCCACAATCTCTAAGAACATATCAAAGGATTATATAAAGGTTATAAGAACTTAATCAAGACAAAACAAATAGGCTCAGGCCAAAACCCAGGTCAGGGGTCTTACACACAGAGTGAGTCAATTATATGTCTTTTGAACCTAGTGGTTTGAATATTTGTGAGACAACTGGCCAAGACGTGAGTTGATTGTCTAAAATGTGTTGTGAAATTTGAGGAGGGGCCTCAATCATTCAACTTGGAGGTCCACCTAACTAGGTGGGAATCATGGTGGTTTATAGTTGTCTCCTATTGTGGTGAGCCTATTGAATCATAGAGTGAACTGACAATTTCACTTGTTGAGTGAAACAATAAATAATGTTGGCATTGAACTAATTACTTGGGTGATCTTGTTGATTGATTAGAGTAAGGTGTCAATTGTGGGTTGTCCATTAGTGTGGGATCATTACTCTGATTGCTTCAAGTTGGGGAGTAATGATTCCAATCTCCTTTAAATGCATTTGAGGAAAGGGTTATTAGACCACTTCTTATCATGCTACAAACTTATTCCTACTAAACATGATAACATAGAAAATTAGTAAAAGCATAATTCTAACCAACTAAAAAGGAAAATGTATGACTAATGATGGAGATTGTAGGGGTTGTGGGAGAAGATGTGATTGCAGTGGAAGAGCAAGAGGGAGAGGCATCTCTCATGGATGGGCCATGGCCAGAACTATAACAAGGCGACTGACTGGGTCAAAGAAACTAATAAAGGGAAGGAAGTCATACAACATCTTTAATAGGTGTCAGTAGGAAAATTAGGTTTACCATGACAAAGGTGGGGAATTATTTCCGTGTTAGTGGGATGTGGGGGTGCTCAACCTATTTCTATTTAAGAGAGTGTCTTTGTTGAGAAGACCATCCTAGAATAGTTAGTTATGGATCAAAGAACAAGGCAAAGGATGTATCTTCATTGATGAACCTATAATGGGAGAAAACCCTAATCAAGTAGCTTGTATTGGGGTTGAAGACAGAAAATAATGTTGAGGCCCGACCTCTGTTCTACAAATCATTTTGGAGGACATAGACATCAAAAGAATGTGTTATTTTTTCTCTAGAGAAAATTTAACCAAAACTAACGCTACCCATTAACCCAAATGTAGAAGACAATCTTGCCCAAACATGGAAGTGTGTTGTTGTTATATGACTCAGTGGCACTGATGTTGGATATATGACTATGAGGGAGAGGATCAAACTAGTGTGCATTGTAATAGGGAGGCTCCATATGGATGAGTTAGATCTATTCCATTAAGTAGAGTAACTTTTCTACATTAAATACTATGAAAATGTCATGACAAGTAATACATGGAAACTTTTTGGGTGTTATCTGGTTGTGTGGGATCATTAACCCACTTTTCAAATTTCTCATGACTTACCAACCCACATAGTGACATGAGTACATGTTCTTAGTCTGACTTGGCATATGTATCTCAACATTTTGTTTGAATACATGGGAATAGCACTCAAACGATTAATTAAAGCAAATGATCATATAACTTGTTGTATTAGAAGAAAATTTTCTAGAATAATGATTGAACTTGATACTTGTTGTGCTTTTATCTCTTCCATACTCATAAATGGGGTAAAGTATGCAGTCAAATACAAGATTCTATCAAACACCTTCTCTATTTGTGGTAAATTTCACACAACCCTAAATAGATGTAGGACAAAAGGACCAACTCAAGGGAAGACAATCATCAAGAATTTGGAGGTAGCAAACCTCATCGTGAAGATAAATATAATAGACAATAGATCAACCATTAAGGAAAGGTGGAAGAATATAAGATTTCCTAAAAAAATTTTACCACAACAAAAAACTTATGAAAATCAGCAAGAGGGTCAAATGTTCATGAATCTATATTTTAAGAGGTTGAGGATAAAACAATGAGGGTAGTTATGAAAATGCAATAGTTGTAGAACCTAAACAAAGCAACAACAAGTAAAATAAGGCATGGAAGAATAAGAAACCAATGGTGATAGTGGATCTGGAAAAGAAAGACCATGAATTGTTATATATTTATAAAAATAGTGTTAACAAGGAACCAAACATACTCGTCCAACACTAGAAAGTGGTTGAAATGCATACAGTTCTTGATCTAATAGTCAATGAAGTGATTGAGGGCTCAAATAGAATCAATAATAGAAGCACCAACAACATTAGTAATGAGATGGAACTATCTACTATCTGTACTATTATCGAGACTTATAAAAATGAATTGGTCCATGTTCCCACCTCAACCAAAACCAAGATAAAAGGAATCAATTCCAAGATGAAGAACGCAAGTGCCAACCCATCTAACAAGCAATGAGGAAAAGGTATAATGTCATTACAAGAAAATAAAGAATAGAAGGATGTTAAAAATTAGATGGAAAAGTATTGAGCCTACTCAAGTACTCTCACTATTTTTATCCCTCTAATTTTTTATGTTGGATTTAATCTGATGAAATTTCATAGGGATTGACAATGATGATACATGTTGTACTCTCTGGTATTGAATCTCAAAACACCCTAAAATTGTTGTTGTCAACGATCAACGTATCAATGGTAAGTGAGCATTAGATACCATCAAGAATCTAGGGTTCTCTTAACTTACACATAGTGGATGCTCGAGGATTTTTTGGAGGTACTTGGCTTTGTTGTAACACCATTAAGTGCAAAGTTGACATTTTAAACAATCACATATAGTTGATTACTAATTACATCAATGGTAGTAAGTTAGTTGCCTTTCTTTACGCCAATCCTTTATATCTATTACACGTCTTCTTCAGAAACAAGTTATTTAAATGGGGAAGAAACTTAATGAGCCTTGGCTTGTACTTGGATACTTCAACATCATATGGAACCTTTTGAAAAGATTTCTAGCATGACTTATAACCATGTTGAATCTAGATTCTTCTACAACTAGTTATGTGAACCTCATATCTTAGACTCATTGTTTTAAAAAGTGATGTGTTATGCGTGTGAGGGGGTCACCTAATGGATTATATGTGGTATGTGGGAGTATATGACAAAGTATGTGAGGTTTTGATTTTTTTAGTGATTGAATTATTATATATAATTAATCACATAATTACATATTTGGACCCTAAAGTTTGAAATTAATTCAAATATAAAATTTCAATGAAAAGTAAATGCACCATTTACAATGCATTCTAGAATTTTTTAAGCACAAACTCTAATGAAGCACGAATGAAATGGTTTAACACAAGCACATAATAATGAAGATAACCAAATCATACAAAAAGATTTATGCATGTCCTAGGGGTCCAAAACAACAAACATTAAATAAAAACGCAATTCATGTAAAAAACATACAACAAAGTAGTGCACCAGGAGAATGTTGTCAATAAAAACATAATATAGTTTGGATTGCGATAACAAATGTCCATCTAAAAGTCATCAATGAATCGGCCTTATAAGTGGCTAAGTATATACATATAGATTATGCGGCCCGTGAGGCCTTTTTTTAAAACTTTATTCAAACTTAGGTTTCTCTGATATGAATTCACCAACAAGCATGGGCTTCTACAAGAATGACTTGACATGCTTGTTTCCAACAATGCCCTGATGATCAAGTCAAGGAGTCATCTAATACCCTAAGTTTATTATTGAAAACCTTCCCAGGATACAAATTAGATCATTGCCCCCTCATGATCAAGTCAAGGAGTAATCATAGAACTAAGACACCCTTATATGTCAAACATGCTTGGAACGCTAATAATGACTTTGTGATGTGTTGAATTCATATTGGGACAATTTTCTTGACTTCGATGATGCCCTAGAACGAGCCTCAAATCACATAAGTTGCTAGGCTGAAAAGAACAGGAAACAAAAAAGGAAGGCTATTGATTGACTCGTCCATAGCATCAACCTCTTAGATACCAATATTGTTGAATACTATGATGGAATTACCAAACGCCTTTATATTGGCATGAAAATGGAAATAAATTGGTTCTCAAAGAAGATGAGGAAGAATCAAAACTAAGAAGACAAATTAATAGGATTAAAAATGGAGATAGTAACTCCAAGTCTTCCATGCCTTTGTTAAGATAAGAAAGAGAGGGAATGCAATACTAATGTTGAAAAAAAATTGAAGTTTATTTGATAATAGAGGATACTAAGTTGAATACAATGGCCGTAGACCATTTCAAGAATGTGTTACTAGAACCAGTGGATTTCAACTACAAACTAGATAGCATACCTAGTCAACTCATGAAGGTTATAACAATAGAAATGTTATTGATGTTGAGGTAAGTATTGAAAAATTCTATAGTATCTTGGTTTATGAATCCATATAAGGCCACAGGGATAGACGGTATAAGTGCTTTTTCCATGTTGAAGAATTGGGACATTGTTAAAATCTCAGTGTTAAAGTCCACTCAAAAGGATATTAGAGGCACCACGCTCAGTGATGATATATGAAATTCATTATTGTGTTTATTATTAAACATTACAAGAATGCATGATGTGAACTACTATAATATGACATAGGCCCTAAACTCTATTGTTTTAGAACAAAATAAGTCTATCACCCTACTTAGATTTCTCCCTTGCAGAGCATCTTTGCACATGGTAGGAGAATCATGGACAAAAATGTGCTAGTTTAGGAAATTATTCATCATACGAAGAGTAAGTTTGTTGCAAAGACCATAGCTATCAAGGTTGAATTATCAAAAGCCTTTGACAAAATGCCAAGGAGATTCAATTATGATGTGTTAGAGAAGACTAAAATCCATGTAAACATTAGAATGTACATCATGAACTCTATTATAGGTGGTAAAATTTTATTTTTTGAAATGGGAAAGGATTGCCTTCTTTTAAAGCCTCAAGGGAACTGAGAAAAGGAGCCTCTTGTCACGCTATCTCTTAGTTCTCTACATTGAGAGACTGAGCCAAATTACTCAACACAAGGTCCATGCATGTCATTGGAAGCATGTTAAACTTTCACCTAAAGGCATGCACATTGTTCACTTGTGCTATGTTGATGACTTAATTCTTTTTTAATTGCCAACATAAGATAAATGAAGGTTATTAAGGTTTTCTTGAAGGAGCTTAAAGAAGCCCCAAGACAAACAAGTCTAATGAGATAACTAGAATATACTTTGTGAGGAGTGTTCCAGTAGTATTTTGAATGATGGTTGTAGAGTTAGTGTATTCTTGAAGATGGGGGATCTTAGTAAGTACCTTGGTGTTCCTATTATGCACTCTTAGCTCAATAAAAATACCTATCAAAAAGTATTAGGTAAGATCTCAGAAAGGATTAATGTCTGATCAACTAGATGTCTCTCCAAGATGGTAGGATTTGTCTGGCTAGAGCTACTTTGATTGCCATTCCTACCTATGTGATGAAAAAGGCTATCCTACTTCTAAACATCTACAACTATGTTGACACAACAATACAAAAGTGTGTTTGGGGTGGCAGTTACAAATAGCATCATATGCCTCTCATTGCTTGGGATAATGTAACTAGTAGAAAATGGAACAGGAATCTAGTCAATGAGAGATTGGAACCAAGCCTTAGTCTTAAAGAATGCATAGGAAATCAATAGTAAAAGAGACACAAATTGGTGTGAATGAATGAAATGAGATTGTATGTATGTTATTGATGTTTAAAAAGGGTGCTCTTTGATATTGATCCTAAAAGCCTCTTTTGGCACAATGACTTATCCATTTGCATCAATTCGAATTTGAATTCAAATGAATCTTTTACATGGAAATCATGATCAATTGTTGGTGCATGTGGAACTGTAGAAACATGCACGTCTTTGAAAACATCTAGAAATATGTTAGTCATCAAATAGACTTTACAAAGAAAGAAGTATCCAATTGTATGTTGGCATGCTAGAACGGTAAGAAACTGCAATTATTTGAACTCTACTTGGTGAGCCCCTAATATAGTGTGGATGAAGTTAAGTATCGTTATTGTTCTTTAAAAAGAAATTGATAGGCATTCTTTTTGTTTCCTGTGATACTTTATAGATGGATGGGGTGTTGTGGAGTTACTCTAAAGGTTAGCAATGTGGTTCAGGAAGAACTCATGGTTATTAAATTGGTTATATCCATGGAGCTTGAAAAGAATATTGACAAAAGTTATAATTAAAAGTGATAGTAAAACTAAAATAAAGATGATAGATGTTGATCATAATAAGAACTTAAGATATGCTAATTGGATTCTTTTTTTTTAGATAAGTCGGGTGGTCATCTTATTCATCTTACCCACCTCGTGCAAGAGAAACTAAATTAGCATTACATATATTGGGTAACTGCAAGAATTGAAACATGGTAGTACTACTACCATTACATGGACGTGTCGGACCAGTGTCAAGCACAACTTTAGGGGGGCTTTTATAATGGGTGTAGCCAATGCTTTGTTGGAAATGATATTTAGTAAGAGCGTCAACCTGCTTATTGTTTTTTCTGTCTGTGTAGATTATTCAAACGGTCTCAGGACCGTTTGTAATCAAATGGCTTCAAACCATTTATAGATCAAAGGGTCAAGATCATTTGGTGACTCAATGTGATCAAATCAATCGATAACTTAATGTGATGAAGGATCAATTGACCCTATAATTGTTACTGATGTATAGTAGAGATAATTACAAGGGTTGTACCTTTAAGGTACTAAATGATTAGTAACCCTAGATGAGTTATTCCTTGAAGCTTAAGTAAGCAAAATCTCAATACACTATGTCAACTCTAATTACAAACAGTTTCAAGACCATTTGGACTCAAACAGTGTCAAGACCGTTTGGTCTAAACTGCCCTTGAAACCGAAAGTCCAAATGGGGTTCTCAATCAACTAAACCGATTAGGGTTTTGCATCAACAATTCCTTCATCAATTGAATTATTCAAGTTCATCAATTATTGACTCTTAGATTTCCAACCTTCAAGTATCAACCATTGGATCACCAAATGGTTTTGGTTGACTTGGTCCAAATGGTTTGAAACCATTTTAGGCTCCAAACGGTTTTGACCTAGAAGTCCAAACGGTTTGAAATCGTTTAAGGCTCCAAACAGTTTTGAACTTATTTGTCCAAATGGTCAACCCAACACCAAACGGTCAACTCAAATATGTTCAAACGGTTTGAATCCATTTAAGTCTCCAAACGGTCAACTATTCCCATTTGGTCAACATGCCCAAACGGTTTTGGACCCATCCTCCAAACGGTTTGCAAATTGTTTGGTCACCAAACGGTTTGTCAAAACCGATTGGGCCAAAATTCATGAAACTGTTTGCAATTAAATTATGTTGAGATGTGTGCTTAAGATGATTTCATAATCATCAAGCTTCAACCCCTCGAAATATATTTCCATTTCCATGGTAGTTTCATCAATTAATCAAAGGAATTTCAAGAAGAACAATTGAACATATCTAATTGAGGAATTGAATTCAATAACAATGAATAAGGGTTCAAGTTATATAACCCACCTCCAATTGAGCTTCAAAGCTTCAACCTCCACTTCTTTAATGGTGAAAGCAACACCTTCAACTATCCCAAGCTCGTCCTCAAGTTTTGAGTGAAAAGGAATGGCTAGAATTGAAGATCGAGTGAAGATAAGAAGAAATCAAGCATTGATTTGTGATTTCCACCATGGAATCAAGGTGAAAGAGGGCCATGGAGATTATCTACAGGTTGGGAGTCGTCCTACTTCTGCTCCTAAGCTCCCTTTGTCGTTTTGCAAGCAAGAAGTGAAATTGGGTTCGAAATTACTCATTCAAGCTATGGATAAATGAGTATATATGAATTTTATTGAAAATTCATTTAAGAGAGAGAAAGTAGGGGATAACTCCTCCATTTCCTTGCCACTTGCCCTCTTCTCTTCCTTAGATACGAGGCTATATTCCTTTCCTCATATTCCGCTCAATTATCCACAATTTAAAGAAAAGAAAATTAAGCACCTTAAATCATATTATAATAATATCCATAAGTGAGTGGATATTTCTTTTTCTTATAATAATGTGAGTGGGTTCTTCACCTCCTTAAGATATTTTCGTTGCCTTTGCAAGGAACAAGGACGTACACATATATGGATTTCAACCAACACAATTTTTATTGAAGAGCACTTCAATTAATATATTTATTTTTGCATTAAATTGAATTAGGGTTTCAATTATGCTTAAATCTTGATTATTTTAATATCAAGATTCTCTTTCCTCCAAAATGATACAAATGAGATGCCCCTCTCATTTTATTTGATCTACATGATTCCAAGAAACATTAGGGACTATTTTGAAGTAGTAATTTGCATATTGAACCCTGGGTTTTGGGTAAATTGCACATCACACCAAAACTAGGTTTTAATGCATAAACATTACTTTATCAGCTCTTTCTTGGTACTCAGGCTTTCCCAAGCCATACCTCTACATCATCTTCATTATCATGATTCTTAAACACATGAGGAACATTTTATCATGTAAAATTTTCAATTTAACCCCTCAACTTGGGTAATTTGCACTTTAGTCCAAAATAAGCAAAACATTATTTCAACATTATTCAAAAAGGACTAAAATTGAAATATAAGTTCCTCTTGAACCTTAATTACTTTTCAAAAGATAATAACAAGCATATAATTGTCTTTCTTAAACAAACCACCTAGGTATAAAGCATAACCCAGGTCAGGGATGTTACATCAATAGTGCCTTAACTCGAGATGAGTCCATATCATTGATGATGGTTGGATAATTGAAATGTGTGACTTATGAACAATACACTACATGATAAATGTGATGTGTTAGTGCATAAAGTATTAGGATGGAAAATACCCTAATACAAGATAATTTGATGAACTTAAGCAAGTTAAAAGTGATGAGGGAAGTGACACACCACGGCATGATAAATATCACATCCAGCACCTTAAGGTTGATACACCTTGATGCACCTTAAATCCAATATACATGGATGAGTAACACATGAAATGTGTCATTTCAATTGTTACATTGAGATGTAATGAGATTAATGCACTTTGATACGTGTAGGATAACATACCTTGAGAAAGGGTTAAGCCAAGATAATAAAGTATGATGTAATCAATATCCTAGAGAGGATGAGAGAGAAACTCATACTTTGTGTTGATTATCATTTAATGATAAATGATGAGAATACATAAGTATGATTGAATACTTATGATATCAATGTATGCTCCTAGTTGTGTGGAGCAATGAATTAGGGTTTGAATTAATAATATGAACTTGAAACCCTATTCGGCTATAAAGGGAAACCCTAACCCTAATCATGGGAAGGTTGTATTTCTCTTATTGCATAAGCCTTGTGAGACATGTGAATAAGTTGTTGCCTAGTGAGAGGTGACAAGATGTGTAATGGCCTTGTGACCCGTGTGAATAAGTTGTTGCCTAGTGAGAGGTGACAAGATGTGTAATGGCCTTGTGACCCATGTGAATACTTGTACAACAAGTGAAATGAATACCTTGGTATGAGGACCTAGAGGTAATGGTTACCTATTATAGAGGTAAAAATGTTATGTGATGATCTAAGGGTTTGAATACCCAGTTCCAGTAATCATGATAATGATGATGTGAAGGGATGAGAATTCCCAGTAATGTGATAAGGGACTGAGATCCCAAGTATCATGTGTTTTAAAGATTTGAAAAGTATGTGATATATGTATTACACCTTTCTTTGTAGCTTTTGTTGTGAATAATAATGATAATTTGTTTTATGCTAAAAGAATGTTGTAATGCAAATAATATATAACTAAAAACCATAAAATGTTTCCCTGACCATAGACCCATCAACATCAGGATTTGATGAATGGTGAAATGGGTTCCCCACGGCATAACCCGGAGTGCATACTTTTGAGTATGTGGAGGCGTAAATACGGACGGAAAGATGTGAGCCGATCCCCTTACAAACTCTAAATAAATGGGGATTTGGCTATATGCCATATCCTGGCTCGAGTGTGACTTCGGTCGTAGACTCGTTGTTGAGCATGGTGAACTGGCCCGTAGCTCGGAGTATAGTGCTTGTGTCACCATGACTCATGACTCATGACTCATTGATTTCATAACTGGGGATGGTTGTTAGTTGATGTTCCCCTAAGAGAGAACAATTGATGTTGTAGCTCTAAGTGAGGATGCCTACGTACCTTGGCACAGCTTGTTGAGCAGTTGACATACTCCTACTTGTGGTCTCACATTGACCGAGATGGTAAGAGGTCATGGCAACCAACTCTCCCATTAACCTTGTATGGTACTGATTTTGACTTTGCAGTGGTCGGTTGGAGTATGAGCGGTATACCTCATCTCCTCAGGGCATAAGTGTGATTGTAAAATGTAATCAACCATGTAGCGTATTTTCTGAAGGATGGAATACTTAAATCATTGGTTGATGTTACATTTCTTATTGCATCTTAAATGAATAGATGTTATACATGTTCTTCATATTTCTTATAAAATGAATAGATGAATTACTGCATTATCATATATAGTTGCAATCTATTCTGCTTAAATAGTGATTAAATCATGCTTGTTAATATAAAAAGAACCTCTGCTCAGTTTATAAATGCTTAATCTATGATAATAATATGGTCGGTGGAGAGTTATATCTCTCACTGGGACAATTGTCTCACTCCGTGGGATCCACATTTTTTTAGGTGGACATGCACGAGGTGGCAAAGATCTTTCTACAAAGTAGGAACAACAGTTGAGATAGCAGTGATAGCTCAGGTTGAGTGTACTGTCTATCGTGTCTTGTAGATAGAAGTCCTATGTGTCGTCTCTGTACTCTGAGGTCCTTGGATTTAGTACGTTTTGGTTTTATGAACAATTTGAGATTTTGTCTTGTATGCCTCAAGGTTTGATGTTGCTTTAAGTATATGTTTTGAAAAATCAACTATTATATATTATCCTCGAGAAGAAATGGTACAGTGTATGTACAATATATGATCAATGTGAATATCATGTTTTGGTTATTCCTTAAAGAGTTTTCCTAGAAATGGATCTCTTTGCAAAAATGGTTTTAATTTTTAGTGATTTTTGTTAATTCAATGTTTATGTTTATTCCTCTTAATTAGTAATGATTTGTTTGCTGGGTTGGCGATTGTCGTTACATAAACACCAAGGATTCCCTTGAAAGTTTGATCTGAAGTCTTACAAGGATTTTTTTTCTTGGCTATAGCACTACTAGAAAGGCTTATAGAGTATTTAACATTTATTTGTGTAAAGTAGAAGAATCTATCAATGTTATATTTGTTGAAACAAACCCCTCTATTTCCAAGAGTATTGTTAATGATGATGTTGTAGAAGAGGTGATCCCTCACTTGAAAGAGCTCAACATTGTTGATAAAGGAAAGCAGGTGTTGGTTAATGAAGAAGAGAGAAAAGAAGGATCCAACCCCCCGATTTGCAAAGAATCATCCTAAAGAGCTCACCATAGGTAATCCTTTTGGAAGGGTGAAGACGTGGCTATCCACAAAAAAAGACAAATAGACAACGCCTTCATCTCTTAGGTTGATCCAAAAGATGTCAAAGAAGCTCTCAAGGATGACCAATGGATCCTAGACATGCAAGAAGAGCTGGAACAGTTTTAGAAGGACCGAGTATGGACTCTTGTGCCAAGTCCAAGTGATAGAAAGATCATTGGCACCAAGTGGGTCTACCACAACAAGCTTGATGAAAGTGAAAATGTGGTAAGAAACAAAGCAAGGTTACTTGCTCAAGGATACAACCAGTAGAAGGTATTGACTTTGATGAAACGTATGCACCTGTAGCTAGACTTGAATCAATTAGAATGTTTTTTGATTTCGCTATTCATAAGAAATTTCTTCCTTATCAAATGGATGTTAGAAGTGTGTTTTTTAATGATACAATTGAGGAGAAGTGTATGTTGCTCAACCTCTAGGATTTGAACATGATAAGTTGCCTAACCATGTTTATTTTTTATAAAAAGCTCTCTATGATCTCAACCAAGAACCTCTTGCTTGGTATGAGAAACTAAATAACTTTTTGCTAGACAATGGCTATATCATGGGCAAAGTCATTTCTACCATGTTTCTAAAACACACTTCTAGTAATTTCTTGATTATTCAAATTTATGTTGATGATATTATCTTTGGCGGGAACTGACCTTTATCTTTGCGATGGATTTAGTGCTCTTATGTAGAGTGAGTTCGAGATGAGCATGACAGGGGAGCTTACTTATTTTCTTGGCTTCAAATAAAGAAAACAAAAAATGGGAACTTCATCAACCAAGGCAAGTACACCAGTGAACTACTTAAGCACTTTGGGATGGAGAACACCAAGCCTATGGACACCTCCATGTCAAACACCACCAAGCTTGACAGAGATGAGAAAGGAAAAAAGTACATGAGAATATCTATAGAGGTATGATTGGAAGTTTACTTTATTTAACTATCTCTAGACCTGATATTATGTATAGTGTTGTCTTGTGTGCTCAATTTCAATCAAGTCCTAGGAAATCACATCTCATAGTGGTTAAGAGGATTTTGAGGTATCTATCCAAGACTCAAAGTTTTGGGCTATGGTATCCCAAGTCAAGGGACTCTACTCTTACTCCCTATAGTGATGTTGATTATGTAGGTTGCATGATTAACATAAAGTGCACAAGTGACACTTGCTTCTTCCTAAGACCATGCCTAGTTTCTTGGTTCTCTAAGAAACAAAGTAATGTGTCTCTTTCAACTACTGAGGCTGAACACATTACAACTGGGAGTCTTTGTACCCAAGTCCTATGGATGAAGAAAATGCTCCAAGACTTACAAACCTATATTGCATAGTAGAGCTAAAAATATACAGGTTTGTCATCACTTTCTTCATGACCACATTGCCAAGAAGGATTTTTATAGCATGCATATGGACACAGAGAATCAGCTCAACCGCTAGATAGAGAGAAATATGCTTTTATTAGATCAAAACTACTTATTTGTAACATCCCAAGATTTGAGGCCTTGGATATAATTATCTTATAAGGAATGATTGGACTACCCATATCACCAAGGTGTACCTCCTTTTCTGGGAGCCCATCACTAAAGAACTCCATAGTTAAGCGTGCTCGGCTTGGAGTAGTACTAGGATGGGTGACCAGCCGGGAAGTTGACCCAGCTTGCGTGTGAGTGAGGATAAAGTGCACAGTTAAGGCTAGTGGTGGTCTATGGGGCCAGTCGTCATTTCTGAAACTCTACTAGAGCCTAGGGCAGTGGGCCCATGCATTACAAATGGTATCAGAACCATAACCCCTCCAGTAGGTGGGGCCCGCATGGGCATGTGACATGTCAGTCTTGAGCTGTGCGGTCCAGGCATGTAGGAAAGGGTTGTCCATAGTTGACGTAGCCACCCTTGCACTGGTATTCCGTGATCGGGAGCTGGGTGTCCATGGGCCATTCTGGGTCTGCATTGAAATGGGGTGATATTATGAGGCCATATAGTTGAGCCTTGACAAGGACGTCAAGAGTCTAAGTGGGGGAGATTGTAACATCCCAAGATTTGAGGCCTTGGATATAATTATCTTATAAGGAATGATTGGACTACCCATATCACCAAGGTGTACCTACTTTTCCGGGAGCCCGTCACTAAAGAACTCCATAGTTAAGCGTGCTCGGCTTGGAGTAGTACTAGGATGGGCAGTCGGGAAGTTGACCCAGCTTGCGCGTGAGTGAGGATAAAGCACGCAGTTAAGGCTAGTGGTGGTCTGTGGGGCCAATCGTCATTCCTAAAACTCTACTAGAGCCTAGGGCAGTGGGCCCGGGCATTACATTATTACTTCTCTTGATGACATTGACATGCCTTCTAGCTTGTTATTCTCTTACCTATATGTTTTTTGCCTAAAATTGATCATCTCTTGCTTGATATGTGCTATAACAGTCTTGTTTTCATACCTTATTTTGCCTATTTTGGGTATTTTTTGCAAACCAATGATTTATCACAAGATAGTACCCTATGATGAGTGAAATGTGCCTCAATATGTCTAAAATGCATAATAGGCTAAAGAAATAAATTTATTTAGCACCTTAGAGGCTAGGAATTAAATTTCTAATTTTTGGACAGACTGCCCATTGGTTGAATTCACAACTCGATCGATCCCTGGCTGAGGTCATACTGAGATACCCGATCGGTTGAGTTTTTGCATCATAGCAAGGCGGTGCTAGACCAAATTAAAAAGGGTATCAGCTAACTTTTCTCCCTCTCAACTAGAGAAAAATCAACCGATCCCGACCTCCAGCTCCTTTGGCCTCAAACCCTACGTTCGACCTTCCTCTCCCAACCTCTATTTGGCTTCCCTTACCTCTTCCCACACCTATCTAGGTGGCTAGATGAGATACTTGTGACGTACTCTTTCTCTTTCAATTATCTTCTCTTCTCCATCTACCTCCATGGCTTCCAATCTTAGGAAGAGAGTCATTCATGTTGGAGCACCATCGTTGTTACAACCCTAGTTTTGCATATGTTTTCATATTTGAAATGTAAAGATTTTATGAATTGGACGTAATTAAAAAAAAGGTTGTATGTTTTTCTTCAAACAATGGATTACTTTGCAAATATCCCTTCTTATATGAATTTTGTGAATCCTATTATTAGATTAATCCATTAATGGATATAAAAGAGGAAAGGAAGAAAAGTCCAAATAATAAAAAATACAAGATAATGGATAATAAGCAATATATTTCTGAGAAACACATAGAAATCTCTAGAAAGTGACATGATGGCCACAATTGATTAGATTTCGTTTACATATGATTACTAATGGAAAAAGTAGTCAAAATGAAGGAAAATGGAAAATAAAGAAATAGAGAAATAAACGAATGATCTAGAATTCACTACTCAATATGTTGCCATATGCATACCCACCTCCCTTACACGGTTTGGTGTACATAAAAGGTGATAAATTTGTTTTTGAATATATCAAGTGATATTTTGGTTACATGTGCCTATAACAAAGGAGTAAGAGGGGAATATATCTTTCCTTAGTTGGTATTAGAATAAAGAATCGTCTTTTGCTGTCTAAGGAAAGATGGGAACGTGAAGATGGGTTGGAAAGGCAACGATGCTTAGCATGATTACTAATTTTTCCTTGTTGGATCATGATGCACTAAAAGAGGAAAGCTAATACGTAGGAGAGAGAGATTGCTGGGAGAAATTTGTATATATATATATATATATATATATATATATATATATATATATATATATATATATATATATATATATATATATATATATATATGCTGACCCCTTGCACAAGACACACACCCTCACCTCCCTGCGTCTTCTTCCTCTGTTTTTCCTCCTTAACCCTAAGTTTACCCCGAGAACGTTTGGTCCTAGCACAAATAATGCACACCGAGGTTTCTAGTCATGGCATGCACTCGCCTGCAAACTACTTCATGGTGACCTTTCTTTGCCCAGATGCGACGCTCAGCACCAGCCTGTCATCGCCGAGGGTAGACCGGGATGAGACGGGGTCGAAGAAACGGGCCTGTCGAGAGAACATAACTCTTCTAACCAACTCCGACGTCTGGTCTGGATTCTTTCCCACCTCAGAGGGCCGATGGATGGACATGGGGCGTTCTCCCCACTCGCACATCTCCCGCAGAGGCTGGGCGCCCTACGGCGCCGACAGGAGGGTAGGGAAGATGGATGAGCACCTTTGGGCGGGGCTACTGGGCGGCTGGAAGGATGCCGCCATGGCTTCAGGTGGCTCGGAGTGCAGTCAGCGAAGCATTTAGGGGCGTGCATGGTGAAGGGCCGTCGGCCAGCGCTGCGACGCCGCGACAGGGAAGTGCAAGCTCGCGTTCCTGAGGAGAGGGATGAGATAGAGTCAAAAGACTCTATTACCTCTGCACGCATGCACAACAACCAAGGGCATGTGTGTCCTTTCACACCTAGTCAAGAGCCGGACCGGATTAATACAGGGTAAGTTTTTTTTTCTGTTGATGTGGCAGTACATGATTGGTCTAGATTATCATAACTTCAAATAATTCTAGAAATAAATAAGTAATTCTGAATTAGACAAGTTATATATTCTTTTTGCTCAAAAATTGAGAGGAATTCATTAAAAATAAATTTAGAATCTAATTCCTCTTGCTATTTGAAAAGTATTGTAATTTATCAACTTTAATATATTAAAAATTAAGAAACTCTACTTTGAGATGATTAATGTAATTAGTAGGGTTTAATGGGCGATTAAAGTTGATATTAACATGTTAATTGTAAAAAGGTACATTAAGATCGGAAAGGATGAACTTTGCACGTAATTAGTTTAATTTAGAGATTATGTGCATAAATATGCTTGAAATTTGAAAAGTACATAAAGTTATCATCTTTAATGATTTAATTAATGAAAAACCCTTAGATTTGATGATAGATGGATTTAATGATGTTCTTTGGATAATTCAAGACAATATTAACCTGTTGTTATTAAAAGTCAAAATAGGATCTAAAAAGATGATATTTTTATATAAATGGCTTAATTTAGGGTTCCATGTGCATGGATATGCATTAATGAGCTTGAAAACCCTAATTTAGGTGAATATGTCTTTTAATTGTTTTAATTGTTCAAATCCATGAATAAATAGAGATATGATGATCCTAAGTCAATTTGAGTATAAAAGACCATTAAAATGGATAAATTTGTGCAATTAGGGTTTATATGAGTAGAAAGAGTATTTTAGGGTTTGTTGACCTAAAAGGAATAAAATTTGAGAAATTGATCTAAGAAACCCCTAATGAATACTAACGAAACCTTAATTCAGATTAGAAACCCTAGAAAGTGAATCCAAGTCAATAAAGTAGAATCTTGATAAAGTGTGTAGTAAATAGAGTACATGAGTTTTTCAAGATTCTTGATGATGTGGTTGAATTACTTGCTTGGATTGCTTTCTTGGTTGGAATTGATATTATCTTGAGAAATCTACTGAACATGTATGTGGTTACGCTTATGAATAATCACTTAAGTTTCACGGCGATTTCCAAATGTTTTATCGGTTGCTTGAAAATAACTGTTGGATGCCTTTTATTTCATGCAACTATAAAGTGACTATGATTATCACTATGAATATATATATAACTGGCTTAGATCTGAATCCACCTCTGTGGCTTGTAAAGGCTAAAAAGGGATAACCTAGAGTAAGGTCTAGGTTATCGTGGGTTAGAAACTGGGCTACCAAGAGTAGTGTCATGAGACCCTTTAGCATGCCATGAGTTAAGGAGTGGGTTACTTACGGGTAGTGCCATGTGACTCAACCCTATAAACTGGTTCACCTATAGGTGGGACCATGAGGGGTTTAATGGGGATCTACTATAAGGAAAGTAGCATCCAGGTCCACTGCAGGGACAACACAGAGGATAGGGAATGCATGGATCACACAGTTATATTTAAAACGTAAAATTGTTTGTTAAATGGTAATTGGCTGTAATACATTGTTATGAATAATTGCAAGATTATTGTTTCCCCCATATACCAGCTTCGGCTGATTGACATTTTTTTGTCGGCATTTTAGGTACAAAGCCAAAAGGACAAACAGTAAATCGTCATATTGAGAAATACATGAATCGAAATACAAGGAGGATTAGTAAAGTAGAAATTCATATGTGAATAGAAGGTTAGAGATCCAAATTTTCAAAAGGTATGCAAAAGTTTATTTTCTTACAGCTTTCTAGTATAGTATATTAAAATTTAATAATTGTTCTTGGTTAAATGTTGAACCTTTGATCCGGAAATTATGAGTGCGGCTTCGACCTCTCAGTCTCCCTTAATTGGGGGTTACCAGAAGGTGGGGTCGTAACATTTGGTATACTGGTTTTCAGGTTATTTGTTGCTAGAAATTTTCGGCTAAAATTTCTAGGGTGTAGGTTCCTCACTTAACCGTTAATAATTATTAAATTTTACAAACTCCATAGAACCCAAGGGAGTTATTAGAGGATTATCTGAAAGATGGAGGTGTCTAGAAAAGGATCACGACTGAGGGATGGCAATATTTTCCTCCGCACCGCTAGTCAGAATATGAGGACTCTCAGATATGTGTGACTGCCTGGCCAAAGTCTTAGGGTATCAATCAAAATAAGATACCTTTAGGACTTTCTCATCTTATTCATCCCTTCTCATCACAAATTCTATTAAGGACCTTAAGGATTAGGGTTTTCTCTCTTTTCCTCACCCTCTTGAGGTACGACTAAGGTTGATAGGGTCTAAGGAATCCTCCACCAAATTAATGAAAAGCATGTAAATAAGATGTCATGAACTTAAGCTTAATAGCGTAAGCGTAAACTAAAGAATAGATACATGCTTAGGTCGTAAGACATGAGTTGTCTTTGCCCTCAGTAGAGACATGAGGCTAGACCTTCTTATCAGGAGGATAAGTAAACAAAGTTAGTCTTGGAGGTAGAGACCTCCATTATAAGTAGATACATGGCACATCCTCTAAGGATGATGTTAACCCTAACCCTAAGTGAAGGTTAGAGAGAGAGAGATGACACGAAGAGTTAGATGTCTTGATGGACCAGGTGTGTGGGCATGCCTTGGATGCCATATGAGCCATGAGAGTTTGGATGACCGAGTACCTTTGACAACCCAACTCTGGGAAGGGTCGTGTAGGATAGAGCGAAGGATATCTCCTTCTTTGATGAGGTTAGAGAAGAACCTATAGAAACCCCATGAGCTTATATGAGCATGGCTTAGTAGGCACCCAGAACACGTCAGTAGTGTGAGCAGTAGGTTGAAACCCTGGTCGGGAGAGTTTGATGGATAGCTTATGTGATAAGCATAAGGGGCTATGGATAACCTTGAGAGAACATAAGTTGAACATAGGATTCATCCAGGTAGGGGCATGCTTTTGAGGTTGATCCTTCATGAAGATAGGACCTCTAATGGTGAGGTTGGTTGTAGGGTTAGCTCTAAAGAGAGAGCAGGAAACCAAGCAAGAAGGTTGGAAACCTAAAACCCCAAGATATGAGGAACAGTGGGGAGTCGAGGATGATGCGACCTAAGTGGATGTTTGTAGTTGCCTCATGCATGATCCCTGGAGACTGATGATATCTTGGTGTCCTTAGAGGAACTAAACCCTAGAGAGAGGATGAGTCTGCTAATACCTCTGTACCTATGGTATAGATGAAAAGAAGAGTTCCTTAAACCATGTAGAGGTTTAGTAATAGGTTGTAAGGCCTTGTACCTTGTTGATTGTCCTTGAGAAGGACTCAACTCTGAAGTGGTGCTCGAATAAAAGGATCATGGGAAGCGCATGACATACCTTGGTCATGCTTGGTTATAGGTTGAGCATGAAGTGGTATACCTAAGTGAACCTAGGGTTCCTAGGCCTAAGAGGGGAAGTAGTATACCTGATGCTCATGATGAGATTTGAGTCTCTATAAGTTCGAGCATGGTACTCCTCATGTTTAGAGGAAAAAGGAAACCCCTTAAGTTAAAGGTATGTTTGATGAACCCCTCACAACTAAATTGGTCTAATGTTGAGGATGAGAACAAGTGTGACCTAGCATGGTTTTGTAGGTGTCTGCTTGTACCTTAGTAGCTTGCTAGGGCTAAGCATGCTCATGTAGATGCAGACCCTAAACATAGGGACGTGTGTGACCTTTGTTATCAAGGTGTAGTTACCTCCCATCCTGGGAGAGGGACCCTTTGTAGGGTGTATACCAGTTTTGTTGGTTTTGAGGTAACCTAAATAGGTCTCATAGGATCTTAAGAAGCTAAGTGAAAAGTACATGGTATGAGAATGAACCTGTAGACCCATATATAACCATCTCTAAGTGCATTTGGATGTGTTACCATGGAGGTAACCGGTATGGGGCCTAGCCAAGGTAGGTAGGTCTCCATGACTCCTATGAAAGGATGAAAGTCAGCCCATGTATACAGAGGGAGATGATGAAAGCTTGGGTAAGGTTCTAAGTTGAACATGTACTATAAGAGAATCCTAAGTCTATCCTAGGGTCAGGTACGGATAAGACCGATGGAAGTAGGAGTTTCCTAATTCCCTAGTTGCAGATGACCATAGGGTCAGGAGGTAACAACTATCATTGTCTAAGGGCTATGGGTTAGGAGATTGATCACCTTCATGAACTCATGGGACCCAAAGGGCAGATGAGTAGGGAACTCTCTGGATGCATAAGGGAAGAGGAAAGACCCCTAAAGTGCTGGCACCCTATAGACCTAGAGGAGATGACCAAGGATTATGTGGTGACCCAAGTAGATTCCAGATCTTTTTTCCATGGAAGTAACTTTAATATCAAGATGGTTGTGATGTTGAGACATAAGATGCACGTTTCAACTAAAAGGTGTACTGGCAAGGTGGGATGTACCATCTCTACTCTTGGAACAGGAAGAACTCTGTATTTGGACTGCAGCCAAATGCTTATTTCCTCTTGTTATGGGAGTGAGAGATAGGACAGTACGCATGCCATACACCAAGGATACAGATTATATGGGTTGGAACGTTGCCATGAGATATGGGGACAGAGAAGATAACATACCCTGGTAAAGTGAATGATACATGGATGGTTTTGCAAACACTAAGAGGAATGAGGTAGTCACCTTATAAGGATGATTTTAGCATGAGCTATGAGTTATACAAGGTTGAGTTCGAAAACCAAAGGAATGAGCTCAGAGTTTTCTTAATGAAGATAGACTTAGAGTTTGAGTTTGAGAGGATAAGTGAAATACATGGAAGTGTATGCCTTCAATGTTACCTAATACCTAAGGATGTGAAGTGGTAATGGATGCTCTGGTTGAGATGTATCTGACTAGTTTGGCTAGAAGCTAGAAGAGGTTGTTAGGATAACCCTAAGTTTGGAAAGGAGATATGTTTGGCTAATACTCAGATGTAATGAGATCTGTTGAACAAGTTAATGGTTGTTTGGTTAGCTAGCCTAGGCCTTGATGCAATGAAAGGATGGTTGTAGAGCCTCAAATGCACTTCTTTGGAAAGGATGGTGATGAAACCCCGACTAGAGTGGTTTAAGGTTTCTGAGGAATCGATCTTGAGGAATCATGACATATAGGAAGAAGATCACCATACACCGTGGTACTACCAAGACAATAAGTGACAGTAGTACTTTAGATGCCTAAGATAAAGTTGCATGTGGTATATGGCCATGCAAGCCAAGGGAGAAGGATGAACACTAGTAACCCAGTGCATTGATATAAAGGATAAAGAGTCCCCAAAAGATAAAGGGAGTTCATCACTATGGATGTTGTAAGTCTCCCCTAGACCAGGGAAGGTCGAGATGCAATACAGGATATGGTAGATCTCCTTACCTATATGACATGAGAAGGAAAGAGTACTATCAAGGGACATATCGGGTTGAACTACACATGAGAGAGATGGTTCAATTACACCATGATGCGAGTTCAAAAGTTCTTAAGTATGACCTAAAGGTTCACTTCCATAAGGTGGAAGTAGGTACATGAAGAACGTGATGTTAGTACAGTTTATCACCCTAACTAATGGTTAATATGATCCAGAATAGAGGATCTGATGAGAGCATGTGTGCTCGTTCAGGGTGATACATGAAGACAGTTCTTGCCTTCAGTAAGATGTGATAATAACCACCATAGCCAGAATCGGGATGTAAAGAAGCTCTGCAAGGGAGGTTGTGTCGGTCACCACTTCATTAAGATGATGTTGGTAAAGGGACCTCACGAAGGTCAAGAAAGAACCGCAATGTGTGCAGATGAAGTCACTTTGATCATGCAATGGCTGAAAGGAGCCCAGAGACAACATGAGTTGTAAGATGATGCAAAGTAGACTGACATGCAGTTCACTGTGGGGGAATATGTGACATGAAAATCCGACCCCTCTAAGTTATAGCTAAGAGAGTTGAGTCCCCGATGCATGGGTTCTTTTGACATGGTTTGATGGAGAAGGTTAAGTTTGACCTTACTCTCAGGATAAAGTAAATGTGTGATGAGTTCCATGTGTCCAATTTAGAGCACTATGTGAGGTACCAGGACCATGTGCGGAGCAATGAACCTAGTGAGCCCCAAGGGAGGCTGAAATGACCTGAGTCACCTGTGAGGTCTATAGATGCCAAGGTGAAAGAACTCAGAGAAAAGAATATGTGATGATAAAGGTTCTTTGGAAGCTCCATGGATAGGGAAAAGCCACATAGAGGCCAATGATGGACATGTAAAAGTCTTCCTGATTTGTTTGTTTGCTTGATGGAATTTTGAGGAAAAAATTCTTATAAGAGGGGAGGGATGTTACAACCCCAGTTTTGCATATGTTTTCATATTTGAAATGTAAATATTTTATGAATTGGACGTAATTAAAAAAAAGGTTATATGTTTTGCTTCAAACAATGGATTACTTTGCAAATATCCCTTCTTATAGGAATTTCATGAATCCTATTATTAGATTAATCCATTAATGGATATAAAAGAGGAAAGGAAGAAAAGTCCAAATAATCAAAAATACAAGATAATGGATAATAAGCAATATATTTCTGAGAAACACATAGAAATCTCTACAAAGTGACATGATGGCCACAATTGATTAGATTTCGTTTACATATGATTACTAATGGAAAGAGTAGTCAAAATGAAGGAAATTGGAAAAGAAAGAAATAGAGAAATAAACGAATGATCTAGAATTCACTACTCAATATGTTTCCATATGCATACCCACCTCCCTTACACAATTTGGTGTACATAAAAGGTGATAAATTTTTTTTAGAATATATCAAGTGATATTTTGGTTACATGTGCCTATAACAAAGGAGTAAGAGGGGAATATCTCTTTCCTTAGTTGGTATAAGGATAAAGAATCGTATTTTGCTATCTAAGGGAAGATGGGAATGTGAAGATGGGTTGGAAAGGTAACGATGTTTGGCATGTTTACTAATTTTTCCTTGTTGTATCATGATGCACTAAAAGAGGAAAGCTAATACGTAGGAGAGAGAGATTTCTGGGAGAAATCCGTATATATATATATATATATATTTATTTATTTATTTATTTATTTATTTATTTATATTTATATTTATATATTTATATATATATGATGACCCCTTATGAGAGACACACGTCTCACCTCCCTGCGTCTTCTTCCTCTGTTGTTTCCTCCTTAACCCTAAGTTTACCCCGAGAACGTTTGGTCCTAGCACAAATAACGCACACCGAGGTTTCTAGTCATGGCATGCACTCGCCTGCAGACTACTTCATGGTGACCTTTCTTTGCTCAGATGCGACGCTCGGCACTAGCCTGTCATCGGCGAGGGTAGACCGGGATGAGACGGAGTCGAAGCAATGGGCCTGTCGAGAGAACATAACTCTTCTAACCGACTCCGACGTCTGGCTGGATTCTTTCCCACCTCAGAGGGCCGATGGATGGACATGGGGCATTCTCCCCGCTCGCACTTCTCCCGCGGAGGCTGGGCACCCTACGACGCCGGTAGGAGGGTAGGGCAGATGGACGAGCACCTTCGGGCGGGGCTACTGGGCGGCTGGAAGGATGCTGCCATGGCTTTAGGTGGCTCGGAGTGCAGTCAGCGAAGCTTGCAGGGGTGTGCGTGGTGAAGGGTCATCGGCCAGCGCTGCGACACCGCGGTAGGGAAGTGCAGGCTCGCGTTCCTGAGGAGAGGGATGAGATAGAGTTGAAAGACTCTATTACCCATGCACGCACGCACAACAACCAAGGGCACGTGTGTTCTTTCACACCTAATCAAGAGCCGATCCAGATTAATACAGGGTAAGTTTTTTTTTCTGCTGACGTGGCAGTACTGGTCTAGATTATGATAACTTCAAATAATTCTAGAAATAAATCGATAATTCAGAATTAGACAAGTTATATATGCTTTTTGCTCAGAAAAACGAGAGGAATTCATTAAAAATAAATTTAGAATCTAATTCCTCTTTCTATTTGAAAAGTAGTGTAATTTATCAACTTTAATGAATTAAAGATTAAGAAACTCTACTTTGATATGATTAATGTAATTAGTAGGGTTTAATGGGTGATTAAAGTTGATATTAACCTATTAATTGTAAAAAGGTACATTAAGATCGAAAAGGATGAACTTTGCACGTAATTAGTTTAATTTAGAGATTATGTGCATAAATATGCTTGACATTTGAAAAGTACATAAAGTTATCATCTTTAATGATTTAATTAATGAAAAACCCTTAGATTTGATGATAGATGGATTTAATGATGTTCTTTGGATAATTCAAGCCAATATTAACCTATTGTTAAAAAAGTGAAAATAGGATCTAAAAAGATGATCTTTTTATATGAATGGCTTAATTTAGGGTTCCATGTGCATGGATATGCATTAATGAGCTTGAAAAGCCTAATTTAGGTGAATGTGTCTTTTAATTGTTTTAATTGTTCAAATCCATGAATAAATAGAGATATGATGATCCTAAGTCAATTTGTGTATAAAAGACCATTAAAATGGATAAATTTGAGCAATTAGGGTTTATATGAGTAGAAAGAGTATTTTAGGGTTTGTTGACCTAAAAGGAATAAAATTTGAGAAATTGATCTAAGAAACCCTAATGAATACTAATGAAACCTTAATTCGGATTAGAAACCCTAGAAAGTGAATCCAAGTCAATAAAGTAGAATCTTGATAAAGTGTGTAGTAAATAGAGTACATGTGTTTTTCTAGATTCTTGATGATGTGGTTGAATTACTTGCTTGGATTGCTTTCTTGGTTGGAATTGATATTAGCTTGAGAAATCTACTGAACAGGTATGTGGTTACGCTTATGAATAATCTCTTTAGTTTCACGGTGATTTCCGAATGTTTTATCGGTTGCTTGAAAATAATTGTTGGATGCCTTTTATTTCATGCAACTATAAAGTGACTACGATTATCATTATGAATATATATATAACTGGCTTAGATCTGAATCCACCTTTGTGGCTTGTAAAGGCTAAAAAGGGGTAATGTAGAGTAAGGTCTAGATTATCATGGGTTATAAACTGGGCTACCAAGAGTAGTGCCATGAGACCCTTTATCATGCCATGAGTTAAGGAGTGGGTTACTTACGGGTAGTGCCATGTGACTCAACCCTAGAAACTGGTTCACCTATAGGTGGGACCATGAGGGGTTTAATGGGGATCTACTATAAGGAAAGTAACATCCAGGTCCACTGGAGGAACAACACAGAGGATAGGGAATGCATGGATCACACAGTTATATTTAAAACGTAAAATTGTTTGTTAAATGGTAATTGGCTGCAATACATTGTTATGAATAATTGCATGATTATTGTTTCCTCCACATACCAGCTTCGGTTGACTGACGTTTTGTTTGTCAGCGTTTTAGGTACAAAGCCAAAAGGACAAACAGTAAATCGTCATATTGAGAAATACATGAATTAAAATATAAGAGGATGATTAGTAGAGTAGAAATTCATATGTGGATAGAAGTTTAGAGATCCAAATTTTCAAAAGGTATGCAAAAGTTTATTTTCTTACAGCTTTCCAGTATAGTCTGTTAAAATTTAATAATTGTTCTTGGTTAAATGCCGAACCTTTGATCCGGAAATTATGGGTGCAGCTTTGACCTCTCGGTCTCCCTTAATTGGGGGTTACTGGAAGGTGGGGTCGCAACACTCGTCTTCTTCTGCTCCTCACCCTGTAACCTATGATGGCACCTCTTTCATATCCTCAGAAGCTCTCAATCTCTATGAGGAACTCCATCCTAGGAATCCTTTCCCTTTTTGAGCTCTATATGAACCTCATTTCACCACGAGTGAGGCTATAAAAGAGGTCGTTGAGGTGTTTGCAACCCACCACCTTAGTGCATTATGTGTAGAACATCGATGCTATCACAACGCTATCACTAGCACTAAGGCAGTCCATGAGTTCTATGCAAATCTCCTATAGAACTACGACAAAATCGTGCCACCACCCAATACTCAGGTAATTTTGACTCCCATGATTTCTGGTACCAAATTTACCATCTCTGAAGATTCCTTAAACATCTTTTTCAATGGTACCAAGGTTTATCGACTCATGGTGGGATGATTACCCTGATTATTGTGACATGCCTGACCCTGAGGCTTTCTGTAAAAGCAATGATCTCACTCTTCCCAATATTCAAAAGTTTTTGAAGAAGCCCAATGTCCCATATAGGAATAAGTCTACCCTACCATCCTCTTCCCTTGATATCAAAAACTGTCTTATCACATTGGTTGTCAACTGCAGTGCCCATCCAAAGAAAATCAAACAAAGATTTTAGAAAACACCACGGTGATGATGTACTATCTTTTGAAGAATATAATATTCAAGTGGTCTCACTACATTCTTCACCACATGACCTATATTGACTCTAGGACAAATACCTATGACACCCATACTCCCTATCCTACCTTGATCGGTGGTCTCATTGTTTCTCTGGTTGAGAAATCCCTTCTCTATGATCTTCATTACAAATCAAGTCAGAAAGGAGTTAGCATCAGTGAGACTACCATCAAGAAGACCTTACTTCCTACCTTCCCTACCACACCTAGAGCCTCCACCTCTACCCAGGCCCCCCACCACCTCCACCACCCTGTCCTGACTGCACCTCCTTTAATGTATCAAATGAAACACTCATGGGATATTTGATGCATTAATAGACATATAACCTTTAGGTTCAAGATCATCTCCACCAAGACCTTTTCCAGATCATTTCAACCATGACCCCATCATGTATCCTTCCCTAACCTACCTACCGGGCATACCCTGGAGCTGACTATGCCTCCTATACATATAGTCAGTTCTACCCTAACCCCCCACCCCATGTTGCTTTCACTATCACCCCTACTATTTATGGTGGACTAGTCCTACCCCTAGTGCTTTACCTCTACTAGCTCTACTGGTTGATCCTGCTTCCACTTTGCTTGCTGGGTTTGGTGGGACTACTACCCCTTCCTTTGTTAAAGAGAATGCATTACATGTGTGTGGCATGTCTTGGGCTGCAAAGAATGCCACGTGGCCATGTCATGTTTTGGTCCTCCTATTGATGAGGAGATGCTTGACCAGGCTACTGAGGAAGAGGTTGATGATGTTGAGGGTACCAAGGATGATGATTCTGATGATGACTTTGTCGATTCTTCTGGAAGTGATGGTGAGGCTATTGTTGTCTCTCTTGCACCATCATATGATGATGAGGACTACTAGCCGAGGTCAATGATGATGCTATTGATGATCACCCCGTTGATATAGATAGAATATATATATCTTAGATGTTTTAGTTCTATATTCCTTAGGTGCTAATCATATCTATCTTTTTATACTATTATGTACTAAGACATTTGGGCATTGTATCTAAAGCTACTATTTATCATCTTACTATTTTGTCATTGGTTTGTGTTTCTTTCTAAGAGGACAAGCCTTGAGTTGTACTCTTAATCTCTTGTACCATAAATCTTTGATTGACTATATCATATCAGTTTGTGCTTTGTTATTCCATTTTTAGATTATGACACTAGCTTGCTTGTTTCTCTGTGCTTCGTATATGTTTGGTGTGTGTTATATGTGGTTGCTTGTTTTAGTTGTGCCTTTGGAGAAGACCTGTGTTTTTTAGCTCTTCTACCTCCCTACCTTTTTGATATGACAAAGGGGGATAATCGATCTCAACCATATTATTTTATTGCTCATATGATCCTTTTCTTATCAATTATCTATATATCATGTGACTTGCTAGAGGACCATATAGTATGTATTTGTGCTATGGTTATTTGTAGAAAGACTAACCATGCAGGCTTAGGTAACCATGAATTGAGGGGGATTAATTAACATTGTTCATTCATGTATCCCCTTGAAATTCACAAGGTAAAGGTTTAATTCTCACAACCCTTTCTCAAAGGTAAAGGTTTAAATTCCATACCCTTTTCAGTATGTTGAGGAATGGTTTGTCATTTCCAAGGGGTGAGAATGTTGACCTAAGTGTTACACATTGTCTATATTTTGATAATGACTTAACCACCATTCATATGTATCTAATATTTTCGTTTGAGATTGATTTTAGGCATTAGGTACATGAAAAGGATCAAATCTATCAAGCCCTAGCTTGTTCTAGTTCAAGTCAAAAGCAATGTAAACGCACTTTTGTGAAAAACACTCCAAATCACCTCAGATGATTTTTTAAGCATTTGTATTGATGATATGACTTGTAACTAAGATAATAAAAAATTAGGAACCCTTAATTTGAACATTTGATCACTCAAAAATAATTGTCCAAAATTCATTATAGGTTGTTGATCGATTGAGATTGAAATTCGAGTGATCCCTTGATGGATTTTGAGAATTCTTTGGTTCGGTGGAGTTTTCCATTTGACTATTATCTTCTTAGCCATAAACGCTGCTCAAAACAACATCATAGAGAAAATTGCAAGCTAGCGTAGAATGATCAGTGCCTTTACATGCTTCACATAACAGTGTAGCTGACTTGATCTATTCTTGTTGTTGAGGGGGTGAACGTCCTCTTCCAAATGTAGAAAGAGATGATTCGATATGGTCTTGCTTGGCAACTAAGAGATTGAGGGTCTCAGCGATAGACTTGTACTCAGGAATAGCTTCAGCCATAGCTACCTTCCACACTCCTTTTCCTACTGACCTACCCTAATTAGCTTGATTTTCAGCTCCAAGGGTGACAACCTTCCATGCACTATCATGACTTTGGCTCATGAAGTTACCTCCAGATGAGGAGTCTAAGAATCTCTTGATATATTCATCCACACCTCTATAGAAGATCTCGATAAGCTGATTCCTAGGAATGTCGTGGTGTGGACACTTGCATAGAATCTCTTTGTATCTTTCCCATGCTCTAGCAAGGGATTCTCCATGAACCTGAGTAAACATAGTTATGCAACCCCTAATTTCATAAGTGAGAGAAGGAGGATAGAATTTTTCCAAAAAGACATTTTGAAGTTGTTCCCAAGTAGTGATGGGTTCGCATTGCAATGAGTTATACCAACTTATAGCTCTATCAGCAAGAGAATACTTGAAGAGACGGAGTCAAATAACATCGTCAGACACTCCATTTTGCTTTGTTATGGCACATAGGTCGATAAACCTCAGAAGATGTTCCTGACTATCTTCTCCTTATTTACCATAGAATGGGTTGTTTTGAAGCAAAGTGATCCAATATGCCCTAATATCAAAGTTTGGAGCGTTGATAGGAGGAGGTTGTACTGGGTGATGAACGTCAGTAGCTTTGGGAATGGAAACTCTCTGAGGTCCTTCTGCATTTCTACTACTTGTGATGCTGCTTGATCTGCTCGGATCTCTGTTTCAACTGCAACTCTGGCTTCTTTGGTTCGATGGAGTTTCCCACTCACAGAACTCAACCAATCCCTGCACTCAACAAAATTGAATTGATCGAGTTGCACACAGGACAAACTCGACCAATGCTTCAAATTAGATTTGGCGCATAGCATAATTGATTGAAATACCTTTATGAATAATCGACTGACTGCACTGTACAGAAAATGTAGAAAAAGTGATTCTAACTATTAGATTGTTGCAAAACTCAAAATTATATCTGTTGCAACACCCCAAATGGCTATAAAATTCCTACCCTCTAGGGGAAACCCTCATCTATAAATAGGACCTCTTAGAGTTCATTCCAAGATAGCTCCTTCATGCTATTCAAGCTCCTTGCTATAGTTGAGTGCATCCAGTCCACTTGATCATCTTTCTCTCTCTTGAGTACACTTCAATTCCTCATTATGAGTGAGATAGGATATGTGTTAGAAAGATACTTCATTGTATACTTGTAAAGCTCTCAATGCTTCTCTTTTCCCAATACCTTTCTTCAACATCAAGTTTGTGAAAGCTTCTCCAAGTGAAGGAGAAGGTGCAAGCTTTTTCAAGTTTTAGAAGAAGGTGCAAAAAGATTCTTTGAGTAAAGAAGGAGGACAACATTGAAGATTTGAGATTAGAGTGGGTAAATCCTTCAAGGTAGAGACTCATTACAAAGAGGGGATCACCTTGACGAATGTGTCTAGCTACTTGCAGGAGTGGGTTAGACCTTGGTGGAGTAAAAGACTCTAGCTCCGGATAGGTAAGACCTTGGTTGTAAGGTTATTGGCTCCCTTAACCTCAAAGGAAAGTTGGGTATCCTTGTCCCAAAAAAGGAAGGTCAATTGTATGTCTTATACTGGAATATAAGTATACATAGGTTGCAAAATCCTAGGGCTTGACCTCTGTAGGTAGTGGAATGACTATCTCCAAGTTTAGAGAGTGGAACCACTCTAAACAACTTGTTTAAATGCTTGTTTCAATCTCTCTCATCCTTTCTACGCATGTTTTGATTGCCATCAAATTCTCTATTTGCAATTGTTCCTAGTTGAAGTAACTTGAAGGTCTAACCATTTTTGAGCAAGTATTTTTGACTCTATACAACCCCCCCCTCTAGAGACTTTGATCCAACATGCATGATTGCATAATGTGGTTCAATAGGTGAATATGTTGAGTAATATGACAACTTGGCATGCCCAATTTGTCGTCATATATCTACATCGTGTCCACAAACAGATTATATGAATCAACATTTTTATTTTTTATATAAAGTGAGTATGTTTATTCAATGCCATAAAATGTAAGTGTGGAATCCACTTTGTGAGAAGTAGCCATTTAATGAACATGGTAGCATGCATACGTCCCATTTTTTCACACTTACCTCTTGTCTATAACATAAGCACATGATCAAAAGTGGGGGGAAATTGAGTAGAAGGGAGACAAGCAAGATCTATCATGGACACATAAGCCACACCAGAACCTAGTTGTAGTGCTTGTTATTTTATGAATTTGAGGATATGTTTGAGAAAATGGAAAGAGGGTGGGAGAGAGAGAGAAAATGAGAAGCATATGAGATAGAGGAGGGTGGGAGGAAAGTAAAAATTCTAAATCTAGTCCATGGTGTTTGCCTTCATATGGTCACCATAGCATGAGAGGAAACAGTTACATAGAGTGTGCATTTAAGGAAATGGGGGACAGGAGAAGGTGGATGCTTCATCTTGATAAATCGATGGGCAACAAGAGAGTATGGGAAACTAGAAGGTAAGAGGAAATTGTAGTGTCCCCTTTCAAGCGTCGTGGGATTTTTTGTAGGAAAAAGTGTGATGCCAATTAATATGATTTAAAGCATTTTCCACCAAATCAAATATGTGTTAAATATCCATTATTTACATCTAATCCTTTGTTTAGCTTTTTTTGTAGGAAATAGTGTGATGCCAATTAATATGATTTAAAGCATTTTCCACCAAATCAAACATATGTTAAATATCCATTATTCACATTTCATCCTTTGTTTCCCATGATGATATTGACATGAATTTTACTTAAGCAGTTCAAAAATATAACAAAAGGATATATCAATGATGTGTATTCAACGTACACATTAACACAAACCAAATAATCGTTTTTAGTATTTTAAATACTCAAAGGATAAGAAGTCCAAGTTTATTTTTGCAAATCCATACAACATAAATCACATTGTGAGTCCCATACACTGATTATGAATACCCAAAATGAAAGTCGGGGCCCTGATTTCTTTTCCTAATAACATAAAAAGATGCGTTTTGGAAAAGTTAAAAAAAGTCACATCTGATTGTCTTTAGTACTAGTATAATTCTGATCATGAATTGACCCAATCTTTACTTACTTTGGCTCCAAAATTATCATGGCAAAGTGATCTTGTCAACGTCCCCATAATAATAATTTAGTTGGTCAACACTTCATTACTATGTGAAATTCATCTATGCTTTATGTCCCTCTAGGAAGTCTAAGTTTAAAGGACAAGAGAGTTAAATTTGAATAATAGAAAATCACCATCGCGAACAAAATGAACACCGTATATAAAAATTTAATTTTTTTTTTTTAATTAAGTTGCATTGCATTCAGTGTATAGATTTGCTTCATGCCAATCAACATTCCCCATATGCATTAGAAAATATATAATGGGGAGTACTGCCGGAGAAACCCATACGACATTATAGGTTTCATTACTTTGATCTTTTTCAACTTTGTTACGAGAAGTAATCCATTGTGTTTAAAAAGCGTTATACCCTAGTAGTATCCAGACAAAAATATATACATTTTTAAGGAAAGGGGTTCATTCGAACAGTGTTTCTGCAAACCTTACACGAGAGTAGGTAAGTGTATAGTTACAATACAACAAGATGTGGATATCTTACAGCAACTTCTTGTTTTGTAAGATCACTCTGAACTGTAAATCTACTACGTACATCAAGGTAGATCTGCTACAACCCATCCAACTTAACGTTGAAACTGACAGGAGTTCATCCGTCCACGCATGAACCGCGGTCGCTCTCATTGCCCAGCGAAACTCGGAGCTGGAACAGAACCTCCTCTACCGTGACATTTCCAGTCTCGATGGCCACCTGTGCTTCGTCCCCGGTTATGAAGAACCACTTTGGCCACGGCGGAGCTGGCGACCATGACCACTCTACTTCGCTCCATTCACATCCTTCCTTGCTGAAGCCGTTAATGTGGGAATGGTGAGCAGAGCGGAGTCGTCGTAAGATGGTCTCGAGGGTCTTCCTGTTACACCGGAGCAAACGATGAAGCTCTCTCGTCCGCGGCAGGATCCCTATCCGGCACATCATAATGGAAACACGCTCGATCACGTGTGGCGGCGGAAAGTTCAGAATTATCACTCTGGTGTAACCGCGGATGCGGGGACTACATGAGATGTCCATGTCTTCCGTTGTGCTGGTCCAACGGCTGGGCGTACTGATGGGAGAAAAGCAGGGCGACGTCACTTCATCTTCTTCGCCGTCTTCGTATGCTTCCCCGCAGTCGGAGTTGGAGCCACAGCTTGATGCCATAGGAGATTCGCCGTCGCTGTCATAGACGTCGCCGTGGTGACGATCATCTGAGAGACCATCGTCGACTCCCTTCCACGGCCTGTCTGTCCATATCAGCAGATTCTCCGTCGACTTCACAGCATAACCGAGCACCTCGGTCTCGCTCCTGCTGATCAGATGCCTGGGATCCATGGCGATGGGAGAAGGATAGTGGTGGGTAGTTGGCAGTAAATGCTTGACTGCTGGATAGAGGCCGGCCCTGGCTGATTAAGATTGATCACTGTCCTAGAGGCCGGCCCTAACCTTGATTTATAGGACACGAAGGTGATACCTCCGAATTGGAGTCGGGAGACGCGTGCGGCGACTACGAGCTCCAACTTCGTATCAGACTTGGAAAGGTCCTCGAAACCAATCATTGCGCGTGCTTCTAGTCAGAATGCCAAAATCATCCGACGTGTACGATCGATCGTACTACGCTAGCTAGCTGTGTAATACGAGTTCGCAATCTTTGTTCAATAGATTCAGACCAAATCGGATTTTTTCTACTTAACATAGTCTATATTATATCAATAATTCTAATGAATTACATCGTAATTGGTTTCTAAATTAAAGCTTATAAAGGTGGATAATATCATATAAATTATGTAGATAGAGATTGGTATATAAACTTTTTCAAACCGAACCAGAATGCTGATTAACTGAGAATCGAACGGAAACACTGGATAGCTTGCTTCGGTTTTGTTCGGTTACAAACACATTCACATCTCCAAGTTGGAGTCTGAAAGGATAACAGATGCTTCCTCCAAGGATGAGCGCAGAAAGTACCTTGGATAGCCAGAAACGGCGCATTTTGCTGTTTAAAATTTTATAATTATAAGAAGACATATAAACGAGATATGAAATTAATTAAGTCATCGTATCCAGTTATTAAAAAAAAAAGATTTTTCCATTGCCTTAGGCAGAGCCCGAATCTTTTTTCCAGCCATAGCCCGGATAACTGGCGGGTGATAAATTCAGCGCTCCACAGCGTGGTTCGAACCCGGCTCCCCCCCGAAGGGGGACACCGCACCTTACCAGCTGCGCTAACGCTGAACGGGTTCGTATCGAGGTATTAGCATGCATATGAAGCATACGCATTATGGATTTGGTTGGCTTAATCGATCATAAACTGAGTCAATCTGTGTTTATGGATTTTATAATTGTAGAAATCAAATTTAAAAAAATTAACCCCCTCATACCAAATAAACTACACAATGAGTTTGGTTTATAAAAATTTGAAGGTTTAACTTGCTTTTATGATCACACTTATAGAGCATACTAAATGAATGCGTGATCTCCTATAAAATATGTCATGAAAATAATAATATCAACATATACATCTGGTAGAAAACATTTAGTAACACTTTAAAAATCATGCATCCATCTTAGGAGATTTGATGGGTATTAGAATCTATATTAAGGCTAGAAAGTAAAAAATTAATATTCAAATCTAACCCAATGATAATATCCTATGAAAAAGTCCAAGGCATTGAAAGTCGTGGAAAATGAAATCAAATGATTTTCTTTCAGTTGATTGATTTTCTATTATACCTTCACTACATTGCTTAATTATTGGGATCAATGTACTCAATCAATGTGAGAGTTAAATGCTAAGATTTTGTTTGGAAAATTTGAGACAAAACTAACCTTGTATCATGCCCACCATCAAACTTCTTCATAATGCTAGTTGTTTGATTAGGCATAGACGTGTGAAGTTAATAAGTGGGACTTCTCTGTACCCTGACTTGAGGGACTAACTCACGATTAAGATAATTGGTCAAATGCATTTGACTATTCTTGTTTCATACCCTATCATCATATTTGATTGGATGATTTGTAGTCATTTATATACTTTTACGTAGGTAAGAAAGTATCTCCTATAACTTTCTCCCTATATTTACGCAACTTTCAATTTTGCTAGTGTTATTGATAGTTTTGACGTAATTAGCAGTACAACCATCTCATACTCTCAGTCACATGTGGCTTCTTATAATACCCTCCTAAAATTCCTATCCCAACCATGTAGTTATTCTATCATCCTTCTTGCGCTTAGTATTGTAATCTACAATATCTATACTAGGAGCCACAATGTGAGAACCCCGATTTCAACACATTTTCCTTATGGAATATTTCATTGGCATGTGTGTGCCCATTAGATATTAAAATATTCTAAAGAGAAAATATGTAGAGTTGTGGTTACCATTTGAATCTCAAATAATGAAGCAATGATCAATTCACAAAAACATATGATTTTCAAAAAAACACTCATCCATAAAGGAGATGTAAAGTCTTGCATCAAATTGAGAGTAATTCTAGTAACCAAAGAAAATACATAGGTATTTCTTTAAACCTGTAAATCTACTAGGAAAGAAAAGAAATGTTAGAGAAATTATGGTCTAGATCCTCCTAGATCTTGTATTAATGCTTTGATTTACTTTTCTCCATTTCATTGATCTTGCCAACTAAGAAGTTACATGAAACATCAGATGAACATAGGTGCTATGGGTATATGGGAAGAAAGATATATAAATTATACTTCAAACTTTGCATGAAAGGAAAAGATTAAAATAGTTTCTTTATAAAAAAAGGGGAAACCCTCAATTTAATTATTTTTCAATGATTTGCATTACTATGGAAGACTAGTATGTAATAAAGTATTGTTGGACCAATTTCCCTTGAACAATGTCACTACTACAGAAATGGCTTATAACGTCACTTTTAATGGTGTCGGTTGTATAAATACACTGACACCTAAAATCTAGAGTGTTAGTTAAAAAAAACAACCGACATCTATTTGTGAAGGGCGACCAGACACGGGTATCACTTTTTATTTCGCGTCGGTGCCTAAATTAGAAACCGACGCTAAACATTGACCGTCAAATCCAATTTTTTGAGCGAAAAAATTACCTCCAAAATTTAACATACTGCGTCGGTTATTAACAAAGAAACTGACGACTAAAGGTTTTCTGCAAAATAGAAATTTGGCCAATTTTTGTCGTCAGTTCTGTTACACTAACCGACGCCGATGTGTTTCTGTAAGCTTTACCACAAAAAATTTCACAACCATATAGCGTCGGGTTTTACACGGAAACCGGCGAGTATGGTCTTAATTTGAGAACATTTATTTTTTGTTGGCATATATATATAGTCGTCGGTTTTTCTTGTTCGAAACAACGACTATAAGAGAACAAAAGTGTCAGTTTTGTGTTGGTAACCGATGCCTATAGTTTTAAGCATCAGTTGTATTTAAGAACTGACACCTATGGTTAACTTCACAGCACCCACGCGAGCCAGACTCTTCCCCTTTCTCTGTTTCATTCAATCTCGCGCAACTCATGGTTTAGTCCGACGATTTTCTGCTCGCTGCCGTCGCCGCTTGCTCCGGCCGCCTACTCCCACCTCCTCCGCTGCTTGCTCCGGCCGTTGCTCCGGCTCTGGCGACCTACTCTCCTACTCCATCTCCGGCGCTGCCTACTCACCTGCTCCGACACTGCCTGCTCTCCTACTCCAGCGTCGTTCACCGCCACTGCCCTCTCTTACTTGCTGATCTGGCCACCCACCCGCCCGCTCACCACCGTCGCCGCCCTCTGACCCGCTCGCTGCTCCTAGTACCTTCTTCCTCCTCTTCTCCACCATGCATGGTACATCTTCTTGTGAAATCACAGGTTGGCACGGCCGTGCTGGGCAGTACGACCGTGGTGGCTGATTTTGTGCTATATTGCTCAATTATATGTGTAATGATTATCTTGATGATTTTGTGCTATATTGCTCAATAGGATACCTAAATTTGTGTGTAATGATTATCTTGATGATGTAAACTTAGGATATTTATTGTTTATTATTTACTGACAAGAATGATTAAATGATGTAAACTTAGGATAGGAATGATGAAACTAGGATTGTAGGTATAAGAATGACAACACATGTATTTGTTGGCCTAGAAACACATCCAAGATTTACTCATTAGGAGTAAATCTTGGATAGTCCCCGATTTCGGAATGTTCTTGAACACCTAATCTCACTTAGGATGTAAGTGTATAATGTGTATTGGGTTTTTGAGAAAATTTTGGTAGCATTTCCCTGTTTGTTCTCTAAGTACATATGTACTTAGAGAACAACGGGGAAATGCTGCCGAAATTTTATTGAAAACCCAATACACATTATACACTTACTAGTGAGATTAGGTGTTCAAGGATAGGATAGGTGGTACACATTTATTATATATAAGAATGACATCACATGTATTTTTTGGCCTCGAAACCCATCCAAGATTTACTCATTAGGAGTAAATCTTAGATAGTCCCCAGTTTGGGACTGTTCTTGAACACCTAATCTCACTTAGGATGTAAGTGTATAATGTGTATTGGATTTTCGAGAAAATTTTGATAGCATTTCCCCGTTTGTTCTCTAAGTACATATGTACTTAGAGAACAGTGGGGAAATGTTGTCAAAATTTTCTTGAAAACCCAATACACATTATACACTTACTAGTGAGATTAGGTGTTCAAGGATGGGATAGGTGGTACACATTTATTATATATAAGAATGGCATCACATGTATTTGTTAACCCTAGACCCTAAACTTGTTGTAATATATACTTATTTTCTCTTTGATCATAGAATAAAGATCATGGATGTCCATTCGCAATCGGTGCACCCCAGAGTTTATATCTGGTCTTGACCAGTTTATTAGATTTGAAGAGGAATATAGAAAACAACCTGGAGATAGGTTCTAATGTCCATGTAGGCATTGCGGTAACAACTTGAAAGTCAGCACTGGTGACGAAATCAAAAGTCAGGTCATGTGCAACGGGATTATATAAGGCTATACAGAATGACACTGGCATGGAGAGATTTCAAACTCGAAACCAGTGGATGTCGATAGCAGTGCTTGTGTGGAAGAAGAAATTGCCTTCGATGACGTAGATGTGAATGAACCAGTTCCAGTAGACATCATTGATGCGATGCTGGATAGTTGTGGGGTAGAGCACACCGATCCACCTACCATTTTAAGAAACATTATGCATGATGTTGAGATATCGTTATACACAGGTTGTACTAAGTTTACAAAGCTTAGTGTTGTGTTGAGATTGTATAAGCTGAAAGCTAACAATAGATGGAGCGATAAAAGCTTCACGTCATTGTTGTCTTTGTTGAAAGAAATGCTTCCTGAAGGAAACGAGCTGCCAATCTCAACATACCAGGTAAAGAAATTATTGTGCCCAATGGGAATGGATGCCAAGAAGATACACGCATGCCCAAATGATTGTGTATTATTTGAAAAGGACTATGTAGATTTGAAAGATTGTCCAAAATGTGGTGTGTCACAGTATAAATTGATGACTTCGGGGTGTCCAATGTATCTACTTATAATATCACAGTTTCAATGCTTGTTTTCCAATCCGATAGATGTGAAGAATTCAAGGTGGCATGCAGATCTTAAGAAAAATAATGATGGGATTCTACGACATGCGTCTGATTCCCCACTGTTACAACCCCAATTTTTGGGTTCATCTGGTGAGAAATGTAATTTCTCATATTAAAGATATTTAAACAAAGAATGGTATAATTTGTTTTGAATACATGGATTTTGTTTACAATAGCCTTGATGTTTGTGTTGTGGGCTTTATTGGCTATTGGGCCCAAATAACAAAGAAATTCAATTAGTAAATGAATAATTGAATATTTAAAAAAAATGAAAATATGGAAACCTCTAGAAGGCACATCCAAAGAAGATTTCGTGCCTCTTGGGTTCCTTGGGTTCCAAGGAGTCCAAAGTTGCATAGAGAATGCAACAAGAAAAGAAAAGACCAAGTAAATATATCTTTATTAAGAAAGAAATTGAAAACAATGATAAAATGTGGAAAATAAGAGAAAAGAAGTACAATGGAGTTGTTTTTGGTGAAATTTCATATCCATGAGGTCTCTATTGTTAAACGGAATTTCAATAAGGAAAAATAAAAATGAAATAAAGAGAAATCCTCAAAAAGAGATATTTTCATAAGAAAAAACATGATAATGAGAAATAATAGAAATAAATGCATGTAAGAGGATAATAAGTATCCTTAAAAAGGAATTTCAAATTATTAGTGTTTCTTGGGATCCAAGGAGTCCCAATAAAAGGAAAAGAAAGAGAAAAGGAAAATAATACAAAAATATGAGGAAGATATGTGTTATATAATTAAAAGTTCACATATAAGTCCTTGTTAAAAAAAATAAGGAAAAAGGGAATTTCGTGCCCAGGGTTAATGTTCTAGATAATTTTTTATAAAAGATAATCCCAATTTAAGATGGTGAGAGAAAATCCAAGTGGTTCCAAGATATCTTGTGACTTAAGTAACTTATTTGATAAATAAGTTAATTTCTCTTGGAAATCAAGTGTTATAAAGATATGGGAGTAAATTGAGTTAATTTTTTGGTTCCAAAGAAAGGAAACACCATGTGTTGATTTCTCCTAAATTTTGGTGTGAAAAGAGGCTATGAGGGAAAAGATATAATAACTTTTCTTTTTTGGGGTTTAATCAAAAAGGAAACTTTCGTTCTTGTTTCCTGATGGTGATCGAAGACCTGTAGTCTCCTGCCTGTATGAGAGGTGTGTTGGGAGAAGGACGAGTAGCCAGTCTATAAAAGAGGGATATATGGGTTGTGTTGCGCAGTGTTCAGCCTAATCCCAGATCCATTACAGACATGCACCCTATCTAGACCTCGACACCCTCCTCCTCCTCCTTCAGTTATTCCCCGAAGGCACAGAAGTCTGGTCTGACGGCCGAGGTCGCCTGAAGATGTAGCGAGGGGGTGCGCAATTATGGGATGTACCCTGTTCGGCTCTCCTTGCTCCAATGTTGTCTTCGGAGCCTTGCCTAGGTTTGTGACCTTGCTTCAGCCGATGAGGCAGTGGAGCGCATCTCACCCTACCTTCAGTCGGAGAACCTTGCCATCGTGGTCGGGGTAGGTCCAGAAGGGTCTGTGGAGGTGCAACAACCCTCCTCGTGTTGCTTCACATCGTCGGTGCGTGAGGGACAGAAGTCGTGAGGCGACGGACGACGTTGTTGCAGACTAGCGCGAGGAGAGGGATGATAGAGTAAAAAGATGTGTTGGCCCATGGGGCTGCGTGTTACCCATGAGGGTAAGAATGTAATTTTGTTATTTTTTTTTTTAGCCAGTCACTGATAAACAAGTAAACACTTAAAGCCGATGTATCAATCTACGATTGGTCAGAATTTGCATATCTTGTAAAAAGTGTACAATTTGCTAGGAAGCTCAGTTTAAGAGGAACTTTATATGCTTTTTGCTCAGAAAAATGAAGGGAAGCTAATAAAAATATAATTGAAGCCTGATTCTTATTGCAATATAAAGATGCTATCTTTAATAGTTTAATCAATGAAAAACCCTAGCCCTTGGTGATTAATGAATTAGAAAGGGTTATATGGGTGTTTAAAGTAGATACTAACCTGTTGTTAATACAAAGGGCATATTAGATCTTAAAGGATGAGCTTCATGTGTAATTTGATTAATTTAGGGTTCCATGTGCTTTAATGGGCCTTAAAACCCTAATATTAGTAAATGCATCTCTTAATGGCTTTAAATGATTAATTTCATGATTAAAGTTGAAATATGTTGAATCTAAGCTATTTAGAGTACAAAAGTCCTTAATTGTTGATAAATACCCTAAATATAATAATTAGGGTTTTCTCATAAATAAAAGGTGGAAATGATGGTAAAACGAGTTCATATGTTAATTAGACCATAATGAACTTTGAATTGATGATAGATGCATATAATGATCTTGTCGTGGATTAAAAGGATAAAAATAGTAGCTTTAATGTAAAAGAGGCTTAATGAACTTAATTAGTGGTTAATAGTGCCTTTAATCCAAAAATAGGGTTATATGTTGAAGAATAGATAAGATAATTAGGGTTTATGAGTAATAGTATAAAATTAGGGTTTAGAATAATAAAAGAGGAAGTGAAACCCTAATTGCAAAATGAAACCCTAAAATGGATACAGAAACCCTAGAAAGTGAATCCAAGTCAATAAAGAAGATTCTCGATAAAATGTGTAATAAATAGAGTCCATATTCTTTTCAGGTATTATGTGATTATTGAATTGCTTGCTTGGATTGCTTTCTTGGTTGGATTTGCTTAATGCTTGTGAAATCATCAAATCAGATATGTTGTTACGCTTATGATTATCCCGACTAGTTTTCTGAGGATTTTATCGACGTTTCCCTCATGGCTTGAAATAACTGTTGGATGCTTTTATTTCATGCAACTATAGAGTGACTATGACTATCACTATGAATATACATGTATAACTGGCTAGATTCGGGACCACCTTTGTGGCTTGTAAAGGCTAAAAAGGGGTAACCTAGAGTAAGGTCTAGGTTATCGTGGGTTAGAAATTGGGCTACCAAGTGTAGTGCCATGAGACCCATTAGCATGCCATGAGTTAAGGAGTGGGCTACTTACGAGTAGTGCCATGTGACTCAACCCTAGAAACTGGTTCACCTATAGGTGGGACCATGAGGGGTTTAATGGGGATCTACCATAAGGAAGGTAGTATCCAGGTCCACTGTAGGGATAGCACAGAGGATAGGGTAGTCATGGATCGTGGAGTTATATTTAAAATGTAATCTTGGTTGTAAAATGATTAATTGAATGATTACATTGTTATCATAGTTGCACGTTTATTGTTTCCCCCACATACCAACTTCGACTGACCAACGTTTTGTTTGTCGGTGTTTTAGGGACAAGCCAAAAGGACAAAGAGTAAATCGTCATATTGTGAAATACATGAAGTAAAATGCACATAGGATTAGTTAGAGTAGAATGCGTACATGGATAGAAGTTTAGAAATCCAAAATTTTCAAAAGGTATGAAAAAATTTATTACAGCTTTTCAGTATAGATTATTGAAATTTAATAATTGTTCTTGGTTAAGTTCCAAACCTTTGATCTGGAAGTTATGGGTGCAGCTTCAACCTCTCGGTCTCTCTTAATATGAGGGTTATCAGGAGGTGGGGTCGTAACATTTGGTATTAGAGTGTAGGTTCCCCACTTAACCATTAATAATTATTAAATTTTACAAACTACATAGAACCCAAGGTCATTATTAGAGGATTGTCCGAAAGATGGAGGTGTCTAGAAAAGGATCACGACCGGGGGCTGGGAATATTTTCCTCTGCACCGCTAGTCAAAATACGAGGACTCCCAGATCTGTGTGACTGCCTGTCCAAAGTCTTAGGGTATGATTCGAAATAAGATACCTTTAGGACACTCTCATCTTATTCATCCCTTCTCAACTCAAATTCTGTTAAGGACCTTAAGGATTAGGGTTTTTTCTTTTCTCCTCACCCTCTTGAGGTATGGATAAGGTTGATAAGGTCTAAGGAATCCTCCACCAAATTAATGAAAAGCATGTGAATAAGATGTCATGGACTTAAGCTTAATAGAGTAAGTGTAAACTAAAGAATAGATACATGCTTAGCTCATAAGACATGAGTTGTCTTTGCCCTTAGTAGAGACCTGAGGTTATACCTTCTTATCAGGAGGATAAGTAAAGAAAGTTAGTCTTGGAGATAGAGATCTCCATTACAAGTAGAGACCTGGCACATCCTCTGAGAATGATGTTAACCCTAACCCTAATCGGAGGTTAGAGAGAGAGATGGCATGATGAGTTAGACCAGGTGTTTGGATGGAAATGCCTTGGATGACGTATGGGCCATGAGAGGTTGGATGACCTAGTACCTCTGGAAACCCAACCCTAGGAAGGGTCGTGCATGTTAGAGTGAAGGATAGCTCCTTCATTTTTTAGGTTAGAGAAGAACCTATGGAACCCCATGAGCTTATATGGGCATAATAGGCACCCAAAATGTATCAGTATTGCAAGCAATAGGTTGAAACCCTGGTCGGGGGAGTTTGATGGATAGCTTATGTGATAAGTCTAAGGGACTATGGATAAGCTTGAGCGAACATGAGTTGAACATAGGCTTCATCCAAGTAGGGGATGTTGTTGAGGTTTACCCTTCACGAAGAGAGGACCTCTAATGGTAAGGTTGGTTGAAGGGTTATCTCTAGAAAGAGAGAGCAGGAACCAAGCAAGAAGGTTGGAATCCTAGACTCTGAGATACGAGGAGAAGTAGGGAGTTGAGGATGATGCGACCTAAGTCGATGATAGTGGTTGCCTTATGCTTGACCCCTAGAGGATGACGATATTTTGGTTGCCTTTAGAAGAATCAAACCCTAGAGAGAGGATGAGGCTTTGGCACCTATGTGCCTATGGTATAAGTGTTTACCTTCTGAGAAAGGAAGAATAAGTTCTGGAGAGGTTTATTAACAGGTTATGAGGCCCTGTACCTTGTTGAGGACTCAACTTTAAAGTGTTGATAGAGGAAAAAGGATGATAGGAAGTGTATGTCATACCTGATACATGTTTGGTTTGTGGTTAAGAGGTTGAGCATGTAGTTGGTCATCAAAAAGTGAACCTAGGGTTCCTAGGCCTAAGAGGGGAAGTGGTGTACCAACTGCACATGATGAGAGTTGAGTTTGTTTAGATGTGAGCATGGTACTCCTTATGTTCATAGGAAAGGAAAACCCCTTACGTTTAAGGTATAGTTGGAAAACCCCTCCCAGCTAAGTTGATGACAAAAGAAGGTATGATCTTGATCCAATGTTGAGGACGAGAATAAGTGTGACATAGCATGGGTTAACAAGTGGTCCGATTGTGCCTTAATGGCTTGCTAGGGTCAAGCATGCTCATATGGATGTAAACCCTAGACCTAAGGGCGTTTGTGACCTTGTTGTCAAGAGACAATTTTCCTCCCATCCTGGGAGAGGGACCCTTTGGTAGGGTGTATATTAGTTTTGTTGGTTTAAGTAACCTAAAGAGGTCTCATAGTATCATGAGAAGCTAAGTGAAAAGTACATGGTATGGCAATGAACCTGTAGACCCATAGATATCCATCTCTAAGTGCATGTGGATGTGTTACCATGAAGGTAACTGGTATGGGGCCTGACCAAGGAAGGCAGGTCACCATGACCCATGCAGAAAGAGAGATGATGAAGGCTTGGGTAAGGTTCTAGGTTAAACATGTACTATAAGAGAATCCTCAGTCTATCCTAGGGTCAGGTAGGGATAGGACCGATGGAAGTAGGAGTTTTCTAATTCCCTAGTTGCACATGACCATAGGGTCGGGAGGTAACAACTATCATTGTCAGAGGGCCATGGGTTAGGAGATTGATCACCTTCATGAACTCATGGGACCCAAAGGGCAAATGAGTAGGGCATTCTCTAGATGCATAAGGGGAAAAGGGATGACCCCAAAAGTTTCGGCATCCTATAGACCTAGCGGAGATGACCAAGGATTTTGTGGTGACCCAAGTAGGTTCGAGACCAATTTTCCATGGAGGTGACTTTGATAGCAAGATGATTGTAATATAGAGGCATAAACGACACGTTTCAACTTAGATTTAAAGGTGTACTGGCAAGGTGGGATGTACCATCTCTACTCTTGGAATAGGAAGAACTTTGTATTTGGACTGCAGCCAAATGCTTATTTCCTCTTATTATGGGAGTAAGAGATAGGACAGTACGCATGCCATACACCAAGGATAAAAGATGATGTGAGTTGGAATGTTGCTATGAGGTATGAGGACAGAGATGATAACATACCCTGGTAAAGTGAATGATACATGGGTGGTTTGCAAATACTAAAAGGAATGAGGTAGTCACCTTATGAGGATGTTTTTATCATGAGATATGAGTCATATAAGGTCGAGGATGATCACCCAGAAGATGAGCTCAAAGTGTTTTCAATGAAGATAGACTTAGAGTTTGAGTTTGAGATGATAAGTGAAATACATGGAAGTGTATGTTTTCAATTCTTAAGGATGTGAAGTGGTAATGGACGCTCTGGTTGTGATATATCTGACTAGTTTGGCTAGAAGCTAGAAGAGGTTGTTAGGCTAACCCTAAGTTTGGAAAGGAGATATGTTTGGCTAATACTCAGATGTAATGTGATATGTTGAACAAGTTAATGGTTGTTTGGTTAGCCAGTCTAGTCCTTGATATAATAAAAGGATGGTGGTAGGACCTCAGATACATTTCTTTAGATAGGAAGGTAATGAAACCCTATTGAGAGTGGTTTAAAGAATTGATCTTCAGGAATCATGACATACACCGTGGTACTACCAAGATAGTAAATGACGATAGCACTTTGGATGCTTAAGATGAGGCTACAGGTGGTATGTGGCCATGCATGACAGAAGGTGAAGGATGAGCACCGATAAACTAGTGCATGGATATAGAGGATAAAGAGTTTCTGAGAGGGAATGGGAGTTCATCACTATGGATGTTGTGATAAGTCTCCCCTAGGCCAAGGAAGAACAAGATGCAATATGGATTATGGTAGACCGCCTTACCTAGATGACATGAGAAAGAAAGAGTATTGTCAAGGGACAGATCAGGTTGAACTACATATGAGAGAGATGGTTCAACTGCACCATGATATGAGTTTGAAGTTCTTTGAGTTTGACCTAAAGGTTCCCTTCCATAAGATGGAAGAAGGTACATGAAGAACTCTATGTTAGTATAGTTTATCACCCCTAACTAATGGTTAGTATGATCCAGACTAAAGGGTCTGATGAGAGCATGTGTACTCGTTCAGGGTGATATCTAGAGACAGTTCTTGTCCTAAGAAAGATGTGATGATAACCACCATAACCAGTATCGGGATTGAAAGCAACTCGGTAAGGGAGGTTGCGTCGGTCACCACTTCAGTAAGGTGATGTTAGTGAAAAGACCACGTGATGGTTAGAAAAGGACCACAGTGTGTGTAGATGAATTCGCTTTGATCGCGCAATGGCTGAAAGGAGCCTAGAGACTATGAGAGTCGTGAGCAAATGCAAAGTAGACTGACATGCAGAGTTCACTGTGGGAGAATAGGTGACATGAAAATATGAAACCTCTAAGTTATAGCTAAGAGAGCTGAGTCCCCGATGCATGGGTTCTTTTGACATGGTTTGGTGGAAAAGGTTAAGTTTGATCTTCCCCCTCAGGATAAAGTAATGTGTGATGAGTTCCATGTATCCAATTCAGAGCACTAGGTGAGGTACCCCGACCATGTGCTGAGCAATGAACCTAGTGAGCCCCAAGGGAGGCTGAAATGGCCTGAGTCCACCTATGCAGTTTATAGACGCCAGGATGAAAGAACTCAGAGAAAAGAATATGTGATGATAAAGGTTCTTTGGAAACACCATGAGTACGGTAAAGCCACATAGGGGCCAATGATGGACATGAAAAAGTCTTATCCTGAATTGTTTGTTTGCTTGATAGAATTTTGAGGACAAAATTCCTATAAGAGGGGAAGGATGTTACAACCCCAATTTTTGGGTTCATCTGGTGAGAAATGTAATTTCTCATATTAAAGATATTTGAACAAAGAATGGTATAATTTGTTTTGAATACATGGATTTTATTTACAATAGCCTTGATGTTTGTGTTGTGGGCTTTATTGGCTATTGGGCCCAAATAATAAAGAAATTCAATTAGTAAATGAATAATTGAATATTTGAAAAAAGGAAAATATGGAAACCTCTAGAAGGCACACACAAAGAGGATTGTGTGCCTCTTGGGTTCCTTGGGTTCCAAGGAGTCCAAAGTTGCATAGAGAATGCAACAAGAAAAGAAAAGACCAAATAAATATTTCTTTATTAAGAAACAAATTGAAAATAATGATAAAATGTGGAAAATAAGAGAAAAGAAGTATAATGGAGTTGTTTTTGGTGAAATTTCGTATCCATGAGGTCTCTATTGTTAAACAGAATTTCAATAAGGAAAAATAAAAGAGAAATAAAGATAAATCCTCAAAAAGAGATATTTTCATAAGAAATAAACATGATAATGAGAAATAATAGAAATAAATGCATGTAAGAGGATAATAAGTATCCTTAAAAAGGAATATCAAATTATTAGTGTTTCTTGGGATCCAAGGAGTCCCAATAAAAGGAAAAGAAAGAGAAAAAGCAAATAATACAAAAATATGAGGAAGATATGTGTTATTTAATTAAAAGTTCACATATAAGTCCTTGTTAATCAGAATAAGGAAAAAGGGAATTTTGTGCCCAGGGTTAATGTTCTAGATAATTTTTGATAAATGATAATCCCAATTTAAGATGGTGAGAGAAAATCCAAGTGGTTCCAAGATATCTTGTGACTTAAGTAACTTATTTGATAAATAAGTTAATTTATCTTGGAAATCAAGTGTTATAAAGATATGAGAGTAAATTGAGTTAATTTTTTGGTTCCAATGAAAGGAAACACCATGTGTTGACATCTCCTAAATTTTGGTGTGAAAAGAGGCTATGAGGGAAAAGATATAATAACTTTTCTTTTTTGGGGTTTAATCAAAAAGGAAACTTTCCTTCTTGTTTCCTGATGGTGATCGAAGACCTGTAGTCTCCTGCCTATATGAGAGGTGTGTTGGGAGAAGGACGAGTAGCCAGTCTATAAAAGAGGGATAGATGGGTTGTGTTGCACAGCGTTCAGCCTAATCCCAGATCCATTATAGACCTGCACCCTAGCTAGACCTCGACGCCCTCCTCCTCCTCCTTCAGTTATTCCCCGAAGGCACAAAAGTCTGGTCTGACGGCCGAGGTCGCCTGAAGATGTAGCGAGGGGGTGCGCAATTACGGGATGTACCCTGTTCGGCTATCCTTGCTCCAATTTTTCCGCCGGAGCCTTGCCTAGGTCTGTGACCTTGCTTCGGCCGATGAGGTAGTGGAGAGCATCTTGCCCTACCTCTGACCGGAGAACCTCGCCATCGAGGTCGGGGTAGGTCCAGAAGGGTCTGCGGAGGTGCAACAACCCTCCTCGTGCTGCTTCACATTGCCGGTGCGTGAGGGACAGAAGTCATGAGGCGACAGACGACGTTGTTGCAGACTAGCGTGAGGAGAGGGATGATAGAGTAAAAAGATGTGTTGGTCCCTGGGGCTGCGTGTTACCCATGAGGGTAAGAACATAATTTTGTTTTTTTTTTTTAGCCGGTCGCCGATAAACAAGTAAACACTTAAAGCTGATGTGTCAATCTATGATTGGTCAGAATTTTCATATCTTGCAAAAAGTGTAGAATTTGCTAGGAAGCTCAGTTTAAGACGAACTTTATATGCTTTTTTCTCACAAAAACGAGGTGAAGCTAATAAAAATATAATTGAATCTTGATTCTGATTGCAATATAAAGATGCTATCTTTAATTGTTTAATCAATGAAAAACCCTAGCCCTTGGTGATTAATGAATCAAAAAGGGTTATATGGGTGTTTAAAGTAGATACTAACCTGTTGTTAATACAAATTGAATATTAGATCTTAAAGGATGAGCTTCATTTGTAATTTGATTAATTTAGGGTTCCATGTGCTTTAATGGGCCTTAAAACCCTAATATTAGTAAATGCATCTCTTAATGGCTTTAAATGATTAATTTCATGATTAAAGTTGAAATATGCTGAATCTAAGCTATTTAGAGTACAAAAGTCCTTAATTGTGGGTAAATACCCTAAATATAATAATTAGGGTTTTCTCATAAATAAAAGGTGGAAATGATGGTAAAACGAGTTCATATGTTAATTAGACCCTAATGAACTTTGAATTGATGATAGATGTGTATAATGATCTTGTCGTGGATTAAAAGGATAAAAATAGTAGCTTTAATGTAAAAGAGGCTTAATGAACTTAATTAGTGGTTAATAGTGCCTTTAATCCAAAAATAGGGTTATATGTTGAAGAATAGATAAGATAATTATGGTTTATGAGTAATAGTATAAAATTAGGGTTTAGAATAATAAAAGAGGAAGTGAAACCCTAATTGCAAAACGAAACCCTAAAATGGATACAAAAACCCTAGAAAGTGAATCCAAGTCAATAAAGCAGATTCTTGATAAAGTGTGTAATAAATAGAGTCCATATTCTTTTCAAGAATTATGTGATTATTGAATTCCTTGCTTGGATTTCTTTCTTGGTTGGATTTTCTTAATGCTTGTGAAATCATCAAATCATGTATGTGGTTACGCTTATGATTATCCCGACTAGTTTTTTGAGGATTTTATCGACGTTTCCCTCATGGCTTGAAATAACTGTTGGATGCTTTTATTTCATGCAACTATAGAGTGACTATGACTATCACTATGAATATACATGTATAACTGGCTAGATCCGGGACCACCTCTGTGGCTTGTAAAGGCTAAAAAGGGGTAACCTAGAGTTTGGTCTAGGTTATCGTGGGTTAGAAATTGGACTACCAAGTGTAGTGTCATGAGACCCATTAGCATGCCATGAGTTAAGAAGTGGGCTACTTATGAGTAGTGCCATGTGACTCAACCCTAGAAACGGGTTCACCTATAGGTGGGACCATGAGGGGTTTAATGGGGATCTACCATAAGGAAGGTAGTATACAGGTCCACTACAGGGATAGCACAGAGGATAGGGTACTCATGGCTCGCGGAGTTATATTTAAAACGTAATCTTGGTTGTTAAATGATTAATTGAATGATTACGTTGTTATTATAGTTGCACATTTATTGTTTCCCCCACATACCAGCTTTGGCTGACCGACGTTTTGTTTGTCGACGTTTTAGGTACAAGCCAAAAGGACAAACAGTAAATCATCATATTGCAAAATACATGAAGTAAAATGCAAGGAGGATTAGTTAGAGTAGAATGCGTACATGGATAGAAGTTTAGAAATCCAAAATTTTCAAAAGGTATGAAAAATTTTATTACAACTTTTCAGTATAGCTTGTTGAAATTTAATAATTGTTCTTGGTTAAGTGTCGAACCTTTGATCCGGAAGTTATGGGTGCGGCTTCAACCTCTCGAACTCCCTTAATTGGGGGTTATCGGGAGGTGGGGTCGTAACACCCACAGTGGAAGAAGATTGATCTATTGTACCCTGAATTTGGTGAAGAAGTCAGGAATCTAAGACTTGGGCTTTGTATAGATGGGATGAATCTGTACGGGACATTGAGCAGCCAACATAGAACTTGGCTAGTCATGCTTGTTATATACAATCTTCCTCCCTGGCTGTGTATGAAAAATAAGTATGTAATGTTGTCATTGTTGATATCGGGCCCTAAACAACCTGGAAATGATATCGATGTTTATCTTGAACCTATGATTGATGACTTAAAGAAACTCCGGGGTGAAGGTGTGGTGACCTATGATGCTTCACGAAGAGAGACATTTCGTTTACATGCTATGTTGTTTTTCACTATTAATGACTTTCCAACATATGGGAATTTGTCTGGATATAGTGTCAAAGGAACTAAAGCGTAACCTATATGTGAAGAGAACATTGATTCAACAAGATTAAAACATGGCGGTAAGACTGTATATCTCGGTCATCGAAGGTTTCTTACAAAATTCCATCTGTATCGTAGGAAGCACAAAGCATTCAATGGATTGAATGAAGAACGGAGTGCGCCTAAACCTATACCAGGGGAGGTTGTTTATGAAAGAGTAAAAGACTTTGTTAATGAATTTGGTAAGAGATCACAATGTACTATGGCCACACGGAGTGACAAATCTTTATTCAAGAAGAAGTCAATATTTTGGGATCTTCTTTATTGGAGTTCTTTGATAGTCAGGCATTGTATCGATGTCATGCACATTAAGAAAAATGTTTGTGATAGTGTCATTGGTACTTTGTTGAATATACCAGGTAAGACTAAAGATGGGATAAAATCCAGACTAGACCTACGTGAAATGGGAATAAGGTCAGAATTAACAGAATTACGTGAAATGGGAAATCGAAGAACATACTTACCTCCCGCTTGTTACACATTGTCTAGAAAGGAGAAGAAAGTTTTTTGTAAATGTTTGGTAAATGTTAAGGTGCCACAGGGTTACTCATCCAACATCCGTATAGTGGTATCAATGAAAGATCTGAAGTTGATAGGTCTTAAATCTCATGATTGTCAAACTCTAATGCAACAAATATTGCATGTGGCAATTCGATCTATATTGCCGAAGCATGTAAGGTTTGCAATCACCAGACTATGTTTCTTTTTCAATAGTCTGTGCAACAAAGTTATTGACCCTGATACTCTCGATAATTTGCAAAGAGAAGTGGTTGTTACCCTATGTGAGCTTGAGATGTATTTTCCTCCGTGGTTCTTTGATATCATGGTACATCTTGTTGTCCACTTGACTAGGGAAGTGAAAATGTTGGGACCAGTTTTCTTGGATTGGATGTATCCCTTTGAACGATACATGAACATTTTTAAAAGTGATGTTCGAAACCATTATCATCCTGAAGGGAGTATTATTGAGGGTTATGTGGCGAGAGAGGTTATGGATTTTTGCAATGACTTTCTCAGTGGTAATGACACTCCTGGTAATGACAAGAATATTGAGGAGCAATTTGGCAAAGGAATTTTGGGATCACGGGTGAAAATAATCAGCCGTAAGCAGTTGGAATAAGGTCACTTGTATATTTTACACAACATGGATGAATTGAGTGTTTATATCGAGGAACATACCAATTTCATCAAGAGACAATATCCTCAAGCCAATACAATGTGGCTTGCTAGAGAGCATAACAAGACATTTATTAAGTGGTTTGAAGATAAAGTCTTACATCAACTATCTCAAACACCAGATGATATTACTGAAACTATCAAATGCCTCGCCTTTAAACCAAAATTGAATGTTATGTCTTATGAAGGGTATGACATTAATGGATTCACATATTACACAAAGCGCCAAGATGATAAGAGTTTTGTCCAAAACAGTGGGGTCACCCGTCAAGCGTCGACTATGTTTTTTGCAAGTGCAAAGGATAAGAGTCCACGTGAAGCTAAAATGTCATATTACGGTGTCATTGAAGACATATGGGATTTTGACTACATAGATTTCAGAATTCCTCTCTTCAAATGTAATTGTGTTGATAACACCAAAGGAGTTATAGTGGATGAATTAGGTTTCACTTTAGTGAACTTTGAAAAGATTGGCGAGAAGGGTGAACCATTCATATTGGCATCACAGGAGAAACAAGTATTTTATATTGATGATCTTGCAAATGATAAATGGTTGGTTGTTCTTCATGGTAAAAGACAGTTCATTGAAGATCATATAGATGAAGAAGAGTATTATGATAAGTATGATGACTCCAGTCCATTCTTAGTTGGGTTACCAACACCAGCAAATATTGAAGCTAATCATGACTTGTATGTGCACAGAGATCACAATGAAGGATTGTTATTTGATAAAAAATCGCAATATTAGAGGCATGTTTATATTTTTTTATATGTTTATTAGATTACAATGTGAATGTGAACTTTACAATGTGAATGTAAACTTTACAATGTGAATTTTACAATGTGAATTACTTTACAATGTGAACTTTACAATGTAAATTACTTTACAATGTGAATGTGAACTTTACAATGTAAATTACTTTACAATGTGAACTTTACAATGTGAATGTGAACTTTTAGATGTCTGAGCATTCTCCTGATGACCGTGATGATGATTACTATGAGGGTGAGGACATCAATGCACCACCTCACAATGTAAGTTTTAAAAGTATATCATATATTTATATCTATATGTCCATTTATAGTTATATCCTGTAAGTGTGTTTATTTTGTCAAATTTTAGGTTGATGATGCACATGTACCCTCTGAAGCACTTGAGGCACTTGATGAGAAGCACCAAAAAGTTGACAAGAGAAGGGGCATCACTATGATGAAGAAGTTAATAGCACAAAGGGGAAATGGACCCAAACTTGTTGTGGATTTTGATAATGTAAGAAATGCAATTGGAGTGAATCTCAATTCGTTTGTTTCATATCTTGGGTATGTTACTCGTAGCCATTGTGGTTGTAAGATAGATTCTTGGCATAAAGTTCCTAAGGGGAAGAAAGACGTAATATAAAAGGATTTATGCGCGAGTAATTATTAATTTTCAATTCTATTTTGTAGATTACTAATTTTTTGGATACTAGTTCATAGCAATTCTATTGTGTAGAGTATATTTGAATTGGATGAAAAGCTGCATCGTAAATGCGTGATGCAACGTTGTGGGAGAGTCCTAAGGAACTATAGGACAAATCTCACCTGAGAATGCATAAAAGAAGGTGACAAGAGGAAGAAGACATCCACTTAATAGTGGAACTTCCTGGACCAAGAAGAACAGGACGTGTTTGTTGTTTCAAGACAAACTGATGAATTCAAGGTATTAGGCGTCACTCAATATATGTTGTATTCACCTATTCAAGATTAGCATTTAGTGTTACTAACCAAATCATTAATGTACATACTAACTAGGCCCTCAGTGAGGCGCAAAAAGCAAGGCGTGCACTGAATGTGCATGACCACACAATGGGTCCAAAGGGGTATGCAAGCATTCACCAAAGACTACAGGCTGAGTATACTGCTCAGTCTGCTGCTACTCAGGAGTCCTCTACTATAGGTACCACACCTCTGTCTCGCCATGATGTCTAGATAGTTGGGAGGAAAAATAAGAAGGGAGAAATAAGGAAGCCCGCAACTGCTGAGGCGGCTGCAAAATTGGTAAAATACAAATCTTAGAGCAATCGTTTGAATATTGATTATTTGTGATGTTTACTTAATTACAAATTTTTGTTTTGGTGATTAGCGGGAGATACACGAGCTGAGGAAACAAGGCAAGTTCATTCCTGAGGGCACAAGGGATGAATTGACAGTTGCTCTGGGTAACCTAGAGCATCCTGGACGTGTTAGGGCTGCAGGCGCTGGTGTGGGCATCAAAGCATTCTTTGGGCCATCCCAGCTCAAACATGTCCCGAAAGAGGGAATTTCACAAGAAGAGGTAACCTATTCTTTCTTTATAATTTTACTGTAAAAGAGAATTCAATAATCAGAAGCTAACGTTTCGTTTATCCATGTATAGGTAGATAAGATAGTTGATAGGAAAATCGAAGAAGAAATGAGCAAGTGGCAGGCATCTCTGACTGCCACTCAGCAAACAATACCTATGACATCCCTCTCTACTCCTACTGCAGAGGTTGGGAGTAATCATGTAGACCCAACACCTAGCACATCCGCTGTAAGTATTTTTATGACATAGTAACTAGCCTTTTCAAGATGATATGTTTTCAAGATGATATGTATATATGTATATAACATTCTTTACACAAAAATTTGTAGGGGTTGAAGCCATGCCGTCTAAAAAGTAAAGAATTTGTCATTGCAGAGGCGTCAGCTTACCCATCCCTACCAGGGAAAATGTTTCATGGGTCTCCATTACCAGCTGGTTGGGTTTGTGTGAGCCTGATACATATATTCCCCAATTGGATGGATCTTCCATTGCCATATACCCACCCAGATTATGAAACGCTTGGTGAGGCAGAAGGCGGAGTGATATTGTGGCCAAAAGTGGATGTCCTCTATACTGAAACTGTATGGTAAATTTACATTACGTTAAATTGTTAGTGTGTGTATATGATGTCAATTGATCTGAAATTATATATATACAGGTTAAAAAGAAGACACCCAGAGCATCTAGGCCTCCACCTCCATCTCCTACATTACCAAGTTGGGTTCCACAGGACCTACCTGTCCTGTTAGGCCCTAATTGTAGGGGTATGACAATATGGTTAGGATAACATGATATAAATTGCCCTATAACTGTTTCTATAGATGTAGATGTTGTAGGTCAATCATATGAAAGCAAACTATTTATACAAGATATTTTGGAGTTGTTTCAATATGATTGGTTGAATACATCTGTGATAGAGCTATGGATAAGGTGATATCTTCTTTATACATCCATATACCTTGTGTAGGATCTGGTGATATGGTTTCTTATTTATTAATGCATTCATAATATATGTTTTGCAGCTACTTAGACAAGATATGTGCAGATTTTTCATTTCAACATGTAGGATTTTTTATTCCATCTTTGATTAGTCTAGTAGTTGAAGACCCTCCGTCAGTTCAACAATACTGTTGTGATGCTTTTACAATTTTTTCTCAAAACAACAAGATAGTGATAATAGCTCCATTCAATGTGGAGTTAGTTTACTTTGCTTATAACTTGGACTTAAGAAAATTACATTTTTATTGAGGATTTTGAGTTATTAATTTTTAACTTTTTTACCTCTAGTGGTATGCATTGGGAGTTACTAGTTATTGTCTCCGAGACATTTACTGTCTATTATCTAGATCCTAAGGGGACTAAATTAAATTCAAAATATGGACACACAATGAAAATGGCATTATTCCGATGAGAAATATTTCATTTTCATATCCGTTAACATATGTTATTACATTACTATTTAATTATACAATGTACTGTGTTACATTAACATGTAGGGGTTTAGATGAGTTCAAAAAGGCTGGAGGAAAGGTCCCTAGGAAAAAGAACCAGCCAATAATTTGGAAGAATGTGGAAGTAAGTTCCCGACTGTAATGTATATATTATTTATGTGAACAATGCTTAATTAGTTGAATTTTTTAATATTTTGTATGTTTCAATTTATAGTATGCTACACAAGACAACGGATGGGCATATGCATACTATGTGATGCGATTTATGCACATGATTATCAAATATGCCGCAGTGGATATCGATACCATTCCTGAGGTATTATATATAGTCTCATTAGATAATATGAAATATATGAATCTTATTTATATATTATTAATTATATATATATATATCATCTCTTTGCAGGTGTTTAAAAATGACCACACTACAGGAAAGGCCTTACCAGATGTACATGCTCCCTATACGACGGAAGAATTAAATGATGTAAGAGAAGAATGGGAAACAGTCATACAAGTAGTGGGGGTTTAATATATAATTGGGATGTTGATAGCGAATAATGACTAAAGAATGATATTTTGTAAATGAATTTCTGAATTATAATATGTGTGAATATTTCTACATGTCAGAATGTTTCTACATGTGTCTGAATGTTTCTACATGTGTGAATGTGAAAATGAATGAAATTGCTGGCTGCTATATGAATGTTTCTACATGTGTGAATGTGAAAATGAATGGAACTGCAAATTGCTACATGAATGTTTCTACATGTGTGAAAATTGAATGGAACTGCAGGTTGCTAAATGTGTAAAAATTAATGTTGTTAATTTTGCAGGTTTGTGGCCTGTTGTTGGTTGATATCAATGTATGTCGTAAAACCTACAGTTCATAACTGAACTGCAGGTTTCTCATCCTGTGACCAGCCACAGCAGGCCTGCAGACTGATAAGAAAAAAAACATGAAATAGGCATCGGTTATTTGTTTAAAACCGATGACAAATGATTACATCGTCAGATAAATAATTATAACTGACGCATAATGCATGTGATGTGGCGTCGGTTATCAATAATAAACCAACGTTGATGGTTTTGGCATCGGTTGCCCTACTAGTAACCGACGTTGATTTCCCTAATGAGGTCAGACACCACGGCCGTGCTGGCCAACACGGTCGTGGCAGTGGGACTGACACCATGGCCGTGCTGGCCAGCATGGCCATGGCAGCGGGCCAGACAACTCAGTCGTGTTGGCTAGCATGACCGTGGCAGCGGGTGAGATGGTGTCGGTTATCACTAATAAACCGACGCTGATAGTGCCCCAGATGGCACCCTCTCGGTGGCGTGAAGGTTTATGGCGTCAGTTTTAAAACTAATAACTGACGCCTATACCCCCATGCTGGCGCGTTTCCGGTGGCGCGCGAACGGTTGTGGCGTCAGTTTGGAAACCGACGCCTAACGGTTGGCCTTTTAGCGGCGCCTACATAGGTGTCGCATTAAACCGACGCTAAAGGCCTTAAATAACCGACGCTAAAGGCCTTAAATAACCGACACTAAAGGCAGGTTATATACTAGTGTGTACTCTAGTGATCTCCCAATATACCATGTACTCTAGGGAGGTGATTATTGAGCACCATCAAAAACAACAAATCATTCTTTTAATTTACATTCTTAGTGATAAGGTGGAGAACATTACTTCAAATCATATAACATACATGCAATATGTTTAAGTAGACGACATCATAATCCATACTTAGGTTTCAAGCAAGAAAACATATCCATGTGACTATGTAAGCCCATGAACCAAATTGATCAGATGTCATACAAAAAATTGGATTTACTATTATACATTAATCACCCTGACAATGGAATTAAAGGTACATTATCATTAACTACCCAATAATGACCAAGCTTCCTATTCATCTATTTTTTCTAAGATAATTGTTTATATATAGTTTACTAAAAGGGTAAGGAAAATCAACCTTGGATAAATAGCCTGATGCAACTCAATCAAGGGCCCAGATTGATCCCTTTGAAGACCCTTTGAGCGTTGTTGAGGTGGAAGAATGTGATTGGTCCATGTAGGACCCATGTCTCTTGCCTCCTCCTTGCCCACTCACAAGATGAAGATCCAAACAGTCACTTATGTGAGGGTTGACTTGAGTTGTGGTCTCTCTCACAGTCAACCTAGGGTGGCTCAACCTTTAGGATCTGATTCTTAGTTAGGGAGGTGTGGTTCCAATTTGCATCTCCCCTTAGAGCTCTACACTACACAAAGTTGTATAGCAAGTGGATGGCAGAAGGAGTTTATGGAGGTTGAATGGATTGTAGCTTTGAGAAGAGAGTATAGAATATTTGTTGAGGAACCATAAAGGTCTAGGGTCATACTGATATCTATGTAGATGAGTTGTTCAAGATTTTTGAGGCTAGGATTGAGGTAGTAGGAGGCTAGCACTGAGAAAGATGATTTAGAGTTTTTGATAAGGTAGAGATGCTCAGTAATGACTAAAGGGTTTCATAGCTCTTGGTACTGTTAAGTAGGAGTGGGATGACATAGTTTTAGAACCCCCGAAACCTCACACAACTTAGTGAGGAGGTGAGATAAAGAGGGAGTTTGTGCTCCTAGATTGGGGAACCACATGACATTGCAAGGGGTTGTTGATGCTGCCAAGACCATGCAAGGATAGGGCTTTGGTTGGAATGTGCAAGACCTGATGTGGTAGGTGCACGTTGTTGCATCTCTATATTGAGTCGTTGGTAAAGAAGTCAGGATATAGGGGGTGACCCCCCCCCAATGTGGGATCTATATTCCACACCTATCCCAGCTATAACCAAGATAAGGCCACATCACCTAGCACTAGCCAAAGGCTTGTGTGACACATTATGAGTCGTGGTTGATTAAATGGCCCAAAGATAAGGTTTCTAGGTCAAATAGGAATGCCTACATATCAAATCAATAAAATGTAACAATTTTAAGTGTTAAATCTGATTGATCAAAAATTTTATGTGGTGATCTAAATAGTATTATCTTTAAAATCATGGAGATGAAAATCAAGTTATGGTCATCATAATTTTATTAGTTAAAAGTACAAATATTATTCAGTTGGTGTTACACTTTTGTTAAAAATTGCTTGAGTAAGAGCTACAATTTAATAGTTTCTAATTGAGAGATTGAAGTGAAATATCACGAATGTATTAATGAAATTCAAGTTCCAAAAGAGATAACAAAAAATAAGTAAAATTCACTTTATCACAGATAATTCTGTGTCGGGGATAGGATATGGGAGTTGCACCTACAAAGGGAAAAACAATTCTAACAGAAATCGAAACCTTGAAGGTCGTACGAGATTGATAGACTTGAAGGTGATCACACCACACTTCAATTATGAATCATATATTGGAAAGGACAAACAATTGTGTAGTTTAATCGTAATTGACATACAAGTATAAAACTAAACAATCGAAGTGGCAAGTTTTGAAGGAGTATTTGATGTTTGTAATCATGATAAATTGATGTTTTGTATGCTATATTATGGGTTAACCAGAAATTGTGGAGTGTTTAAGCTAATACAAATCTTTCTTATCGACAACCTTTCCATTTTTCTTAAAGATGAGAATAGATGAAGAAAACTAAGCAGTTACATATGAATAGATAATTTCTAAATTAGGAAACGAATAGATAAATTAAATGTTAAATTGTTAAAGCAAACTAACATGTCATGAATTTAAAATAGTATTATATTACCATAATAAGTGTTTGAGTAATTGGATCATTTGATGGATTATATGTTTTTTAAGTTATTTGTTGATAAAAGCAATCGTCTACGTGTAAATGGTCTTCTGGGGTGTATATTTATTGTGTTAATGACCCAAATATGAATTGGTTCATTGATTATTTATTATACATGATCTATCTAGTGAAAATGAATGTTTACTATAGAAGTTTGAAACTTTTCGACCGTTTCAAAGATCTTATATTGAACAATACTCTCCAAGTAGTGTACTTTTTGATATAATAATTTATATGCCCTTTCTTGAATGCATTTGCCATGTAGGATAACTATGACTTCATTAGATTTCTTTTATAGGAGTTTTAGATGCATGGTTTCTAATATACCATATGAAAACATGAGGCATTCACAATTTATTACATAAAAACTACAAAATATTCATCTTCAAGAAAATTATGTATGTTAAACATAATCTATATGTTCTATATGAAACTACTTATGTAGTGGAAGAATAATGACAATGTACCTAAATAAATCCCAACAAAAGTATAATAAAATGACTATAAAGTTTGAAGATTATAAGAAATTACTTCACAACATATTTATAGAAAATGTTGTTACTAGAGAGATTTTTAGTATGTTGCTTCAGACTCAATGTATTGTGTCAAGATTACAAAATGAACACTACTTTGGATAAATTCAAAGAAGCAAAACCCAGAACAAGTTATCCAAACATATAAGTCATTATTACATTTTGTCACATTTCATGGTTAACTATGAAGGTGAGTCGTATGATCCTCTGTTAAAAGGTTTAGTGCCTAATTTCAACTAATATTAAACTTAGAAAAATGAACAACCAAATAGTCATTTGAATTTAAAGGATGACATCTTAGATAAGATATAATGCAAGAGAGATGGAAAGACCAACAAGTAAAAAATTACCCTATAGAGTAAAAGATTATGTTCTCTCATTGTCTGTGGTGATTGAGCTTGCGATCAAAAGTACTTTCATGGTGGAGTAGAGAATATTTGTTACTCTTTTGGGAAAATTATGAATTTGACCTTGTTTATTACTAAAGAGAACTAAGATTTATATTTGTCATCTTAAAAATAAAGAATATTCTAATGTGTAGTTGTCACTACCAACAAACTCGTATGGTGTGCTACCACTGGAAAGTCAAGGTCAATGTAGACACATTGTTTATTGTTTAGATATGCCACACTCTAACTTTGATGATGTAAAGATTTTAATAGCATGTGATATAAGTGTTGTAGGTGATTAGATAAGATCCAATGCAAAATTTTGTGTAATAACAAGCTTTACCTAGAATTTTCCTTTGTACATGTGCAATTGTGTAATATAATAAATTTCAAGTGATAACAAGTGATGAAAAGTAAAAAATTATTCTATACCTTGTTTTACACTTGTATACACTAATTAGGAAACGTGTTTTATCATAACATTGATTAGTTTCAAAATTTTAGTAACTTCTAGGGATATGAGGATTTTTGATCAAACTATAATATGACCAGACTAATTTTCAATTAACTTATAATTTGGATGTGATAACTTGACGTGGTTTACTGTCACACTAACAAATTCATTCAAGGTTGAAATCCTTGAGATTTTACCAAAACCTTGTGCAATAATACCACCCGCAAGCGGACGGGTCTTATCGCAGTATAGTTAAGGATCGAATCCCAATGGACAATGTTTCTAAGAATCGTTTCTAGTCTAATCTAGTTTAGTAAGACTAATATTTAAAACAAAGGTTGATTTGAGGTTAATTAAATGAAGTACAGGAAAGTAAAGAGCAAAATTAAAGTTGATCTAGATTAATGATATGGAATTGTTGGGATGGTACCGGGTTTCACCACCACTACACATGCAAACACATCCAAACATCAAACATCCAGGCAAGATATAACTATCCAAATAGAACTGCTGCGAACCCTCCCTGAGGGATGTTGAGGTTCACATAAGCATCACCTTAGGCATTATATATCTCGTCACCATTCGGATCATGCACTTACGGTTATGAAGGTATAGAAATCCAACTGAAGTTGTGGGACCCCTATACAGGCGTTAGGCACACAGAAGCATCACCGTGGGCTAGATGGCTTGTTCCCTCATGGATCATACACTTACGACCTCAAGGAAACTCATTCTAATTCTAGTCAGGGTGTCAACTGTGTTAATCGATAGGCAAGTAGGTGATTAATCTACCAGCAAACATCGATGATTAACAAAAAAGATATAGATATCCAACTAAAGTTGTGGCCCTCCCCGAGGGATGTTTAGGCCATAGAAGTGTCACCGTAGGCTAGATGGCTCGTTCCCTCACGGATCATACACTTACGACCTCAAGGAATCTCATTCTATTTCTAGTTTGGGAGTCAACCTCATTAATCGACATTATACCCTACATAGAGAAGTTCTCACAACATAGGGAAGAACAAGATAAAAGCAGGCAGGTAATCAATCCACAAATTAACGATTAACAACAAAATGAAAAGTTATATACATTGCCATGGAATGTTTAGCAAGAGAACATGCTTGCATGGGCAGCGGTGCTAGTCCCTGCACCCCAGCGAAAAGGAACTACTCGCTCATGATGCGAGAAACAAGAAGAACAAGAGAGAGGGACCGAGGAAGGGGAAGGCCAAATGAAAGCAGACTGATAGGGCAGATCAGTATCAAAACCGTTAGCCCAGAATCACATGGTCGAGAGACAAAAAGAAGGAAACCGCTAGAGTCGAGTGAAAGAGGACCGTAGATCCATGATATGATGGTGTGGAAAGCCTTGCGGTCTGAGACCGTGTGGATAAATAGCTAACACCGAGAGATGTCCAAACTGTATGGATAAAACTGTTTGGTCAAGACTCATGAGTGAAGGTAGATCTAGGGTCGTGAAATGTGGGCCTCACTTATTAGGGTTTGATTCGGATGATGGTTGATGGAGATAAAGGTGGAATGAAGCAAGCGGTGGTGATTATTATGTTGAAGGTGGATTAGGGTTAAAAGGAGGTGGGTTCCTTCTGATGGTTAAACCTGATCATGACCTGCATAAAATCAACATAAGCTCAGTTAATAATCTTGACAATTGAACCAATTAAGCAATTTTGCATATTGTGATATTTAGGAGATGAAATCGGATGTATTGAGTCGAATTGAGCCCAAGATGGCGATTGAATACTATGATGAATATGCATTCATCAAAATACCCCAAACTTAAACGTTGCTCATCCTCGAGTAATACAAGATCTGAAATAGTCGCCAAATGAATACTTTCAAGTTGAGTGATTGCCTCCTCTTCACATCACGATTGTTTTCTTTCTGCTTAGTATGACTATGTATCTCAACTTCCTGAGACCACTAAACACATCTTACCATATCTTCGCTCCTGAGTTTGTTTTCCAACATCACTTGCTTCTCACTTTTCCCAACAACAAGCATATCTAAGAGTTTTGTAAGAGTCCAGAGATACCCGCAGAACAACAAGTGTGCACCTGATCTGACACTGGTGTTTTCAGGGTAGTGGAGGCATTCATTGTGCCTTTAGGTAGAAAAGGGAGTGAAGGGTGCTATGGAAGGAAAAAAAAGTTATCTCTCCTCTATTTGACTCGAGATTTTTATTACATGATTTGCAATTTCATTTATTGCATTTTTTTCTTGTGTGAATCTCTCCTCTATTCGACTCGAGATTGCATTTATTTGTGTGCACTTTGGCATCTTTTCTAGGTGGTACACCCCTATTAATTTGCGAGGGGTATGGAAGAAGCGGATATAGAGGTAAGTGGTGTGCCACCCCAGACTTAGGATTTGGCACTATTTTGGCTATTTTCATTTCTTTTTTATGGATGGAGGGGTAAAAAGATGATAGAAGAAGTGTAGAAGAGAGTTCAGATCAAAATGCAACTTGATTTATAATTCAGTGCACCGGGTTGTTCTCTTTATCGTACTCTTCTCAAATAATGACTTGATGAGGATCCGGTGGAGATTCCATGTTATTGTTCCACTAGTCAGTTAGGAAGCACGACGTGTTTGATCCCTATCAGTTCAACAGACACTTGTCATTTTTGCAGAAGGATCATGATGTTAGGATTCATAAGCTACACAAAATGATTTCAATCAATAGGCTAGTTTAAAAGTGGTCCTTTTGAGGATCTACTTCAGATAAGGAGGGTATAATGATTTGAAATGCATAGATGGATTTTAATGAAACAGAGAGGGACAACACTTCATCAAGTATTTGTTCAATTTCTTTGAAAAACTTTAAAAATTTTGAAAATTTTATTTGAAAATTTTGCTCAAAAGTGCAACGATGAAATCTTAAGTCTAAATTAGATGGGTGAAGGTGGAAAGTAAAGTAAGTACCACCCACCCTCCACCCCAAACTTAGAAATTTGCTCGTCCCGAGCGAACCCTAAATCCAAGATGGAGGGGAAAACTCATGTCATTTGGACTACCAGAAGTGGTTTCGTTCCAATCAGTGTGCGTCCTCCATCTGAAAATCTCAAAATGAAGATTAATCAGAACTCAGGATGGCATCTCATGATGCGATTTTTATTTAGTGCAATATTATCTAAAAATTTTAAAAATAAAATTAAGGAAATTTCTTAATTCAAAATTAAAAGTAAAATGAATTTATTGATCGAGTTGCCTCCCGATAAGCGCATTTGTTTTATGCCGATGGCTCGACTGAATCCTTCAATTTTATGGTGGATATTTTGGGATGGTGAGATCCAGCATTGCTTCGGTTCCCATGTCAGTTGAGGTGAAATATCTCTTCAAGCATTGATCATTTGCCACAAAGTCGCCTGACTTTTCACTCCATAAAGAGAAAGCACCATGTGGGTACATGCTTTTGACAATGTAAGGTCCAAACCAGTGAGAATGGAGTTTTCCTGGGAATAACTTCAGTCTTGAGTTGAATAGAAGAACTTGGTCTCCCACTTGTATGTCTTTTATTTTCATATGACCATCGTGCCAAAGTTTCGTACGTTCTTTATAGATTTGTGCATTTTCATAAGTTGTCATCCGGAGTTCTTCCTGCTCCTGAAGTTGCAGAATCCTGGCTTGGCCTGCTTTCTTCATATCAAAAATTAGTTGTTTTATTGCCCACCATGCTTTGTGTTTGAGTTATATAGGCAGGTGGCATGACTTCCCATAGATTAATTGAAATGGTGTGGTACCAAGGGGAGTCTTAAAAGCAGTTTGGTAGGCCCACAATGCGTCATTTATTTTCACTGACCAATCTTTTCGATTACTGCCTACTGTCTTTTCTAAAATAGCCTTGAGTTGACTGTTAGAAATCTCTACATGTCCACTTGTTTGTGGATGGTAGGGTGAGGCTACTTTGTGTGTTACACCATATTTTCTCACCAATGCTTCAAAGCTTCTTTCCAGGAAATGAGATCCTCCGTCAGATATCACGGTGCATGGGACTTCAAAATGGGGGAAAATAATATCTTTGAACATTTTGATGATGGGTTTGGAATTGCAAGTGACGGTTGGTACGACTTCTACCCATTTTGAGACGTAATCCACCCCCGCTAGGATGTAGGAAAATCCATGAGAAGATGGGAATGGACCCATGTAGTCCACACCCCCAAACATCAAATATCTTGACTTCTTGGCACAACTTCAGCGGCATCTCATCTCTCTTTGTTATGTTACCTATTCTCTGGCACTTGTTACATGATAAAACAAAGTTGTAGGAATCTTTGGATATGGTTGGCCAAAAGAAACTACATTGCAAGACCTTCAAAGAAGTTTTCTTAGAACTCATATGGCCTCCAACTGGGCCTGAGTGGCATTGCTCTAAAATGAGTTTGGCTTCTTCCTTAGCGATACAACGTCTGTAGAGACCATCAGCACAGAGCTTGAATAGGTATGGCTCATCCCAGTGATATTGTTTCACATCATGCATGAATTTCTTCAGTGCATTTCCGGTGCATTCAGGATGGATGACACTAGTGGCAAGGTAGTTCACATAATTTGAGTACCATGGGGTAGCTTCTGAAACTTTCATTAATTGGTCATATGGAAGAGAATCGTTAATCGGGATCTTTTTAGTTTCCAAGGTGTTGATGCGACTTAGGTGGTCTGCTACAACATTCTTTGTACCCTTCTTATCTCTTATCTCTAAATAAAATTCTTGTAAGAGGAGATTCCATCTTATCAACCTGGGTTTTGCATCTTTCTTCGCCAGGAGGTAACAAATAGTTACATGATCTGTATAGACAATGACTTTTGAACCAATGAGATAAGATTTGAATTTGTCAAAGGCATACACGACTGCAAGGAGTTCCTTTTCAGTAGTCTTGTAGTTCCTCTTAGCTTTGTCGAGGGTCTTAGATGCATAGTAGATTACATAATGTTTCTTCTCTATACATTGGCTTAAAACAACACCCAGATCATAATCACTGGCATCACACATAATTTCAAATGGATGATCCCAATCGGGAGCACTGATGATGGGTGTTGTTGTAAGGGCATGCTTCAGGTTATTGAAACTCTTGACACATTCTTTGTCAAAATGGAAATCAGTGTCCTTTAGCAACAAATTTGTCATCGGCTTGGTTATCTTGGAGAAATCCTTTATAAATCATCTATAAAAGCCTGCATGACCAAGGAATGTGCGAACCTCTCTTACATTTGTTGGGATAGCTAGTTTAGAAATCACTTTGCTTTTCACTCTGTCTACTTTGATCCCTCTACTGTTGACTCTATGGCTGAGAATAATGCCTTCCTTTACCATAAAGTGACACTTCTCCCAGTTCAACACAAGATGTGCTTCTTCACACCGTTTAAGGACAAGGGAGAGGTGCTTCAAGCATGAGTCATATGAATCTCCATATATGGAAAAATCATCCATAAAAACTTCCATGATATTTTTAGTGAGACCATCGAATATGGCCGCCATGCAACATTGGAAAGTTACAGGCACGTTGCAGAGACCAAACAACATCCTTCTAAAGGCATATGTTCCCAATAGGCAAGTAAAAGTAGTTTTCTCTTGGTCATCTGGATGTATAGGAATTTGATAGAATCCAGAGTAACCATCAAGATAGTAGAAATAATCTTGGTGAGCCAGCCATTCTAAGACTTGGTCAAGAAAATGCATCGAGAAATGATCTTTTTGCATCGCTTTGTTCAACTTCCTATAATCAATACACATCCTCCACCTGGTGACTGTTCGAGTGGGGATGAGTTTGTTGTCTTCCTTTTGTATCATAGTAGTTCCACCCTTCTTTGGGACAACATGCACGGGACTTACCCATGGTGAATTGGAGATCGGATACATAATTCTTGTCTTGAGCAACTTTATAACTTCAAGGTGGACAACTTCTTTCATATTTGTATTAAGCTTCCTTTGGTGTTCAACAGTTGGTTTGTGATCTTCCATCATGGGGATTTTGTGCATGAATAGTGCATGAATGACCCCGGTGGGATCACTCATCTTGTAGCCTATGGCTTTTCTTCTTTCTTTTAATTTTGTCAAGAGTTTATCCTCTTATTATTCCGTTAGATCAGAATTCATCATGACAGGGAAGACTTTGAGGTCATCTAGAAACACATACTTCAATCCCTCGGGTAGGAGTTTCATTTCAGGAGCTTGTGGTTTCTCACATGTTTCTTCAGTAACATCTACAACTTTGAGTTCCTCAATTTTGGCTTCAGGATCTTCTTCAGCAGTATCGAGGTGGGGAACACAACGTTTCACTTATTTGTCAACTGAACTTTCTACATTCATATTAGTAAGGGCCATTCCTAAAGGATCTTCTTGTTCATAATCCTCTTGCGTGAGGAGTGACATCTTTTCTATGCACTCAATCAAGTAGACTTCTTCTTGCATGCTTGGTCTTCGCATACTTTCAAAAACTTTGAACTTGAGAGTTTCTTGACCTAGTCTGAGCAGCAAGGTTCCCTCTTCAACATCAATCAGAGCTCTTGCAGTGGCAAGGAATGGAAGGCCAAATATGAGAGGGTATCTGGCGTCTTATTTTATGTCCATAATGATAAAGTCACATGGAACATAGGAATCCTTGACTACCTTGACAGGTACATCTTCAATGATTCCCAAGGGAAGAGTCACTGTGTTATCTGCAAGTTGTATGGTCATGCCAGCCAGGAGAAGCTCGACAAACCCTAGCCTTTTACAAAGGCTAAGTGACATGATAGAGATGCTAGCACCAAGATCGACCAATCCTTTCTTACATGAAGAGTTGCCCATATGGCATGAAATCCCAAAGGATACTGGATCTTTCTGCTTCTTTGGCATCTTGCTCTGAATAATATTAGAAGTGGTCATTGTTAACTTGATTGTATCATATTCTTCAGTTATATACTTCCTTGTAAGGAGAGACTTTAAGTACTTTGTCCATGCTGGTATTTCAACCAGCGCATCAATAAAGGGTATATCAACATGAAGCTTCTTTATAGCTTCTTTGAACTTGTTGAATCGAGTGTCAAGCTTTGTTTGTCTCAAACAAGCTAGGAAAGGTATACAAGGCTTGTACACTGGCACGTCCGGCTCAGGTGTTTCTTCAATTTTTTTAATGGTAGGTTCTTCAAAACTTGTCTTGTCCATTTTATCAGCAATTACTACCCTTTTTGGTTGAGACTCAGATGTTGTATAGTCTTGGACAACCACAGAGTCACCCTCGTCAGTAATAACCACAGGTGTCTCGATAGGAGGATCAGAATAATCTTTTCCATACCTGGTAGTGATAGCCTTCAGTTGCTCAGGGTGCTTAGGGTTGTTCTCTGGTTGACCAGTAAAGGCTCCAGTAGGTGGTTTCATGCTAGCTGCAAGTTGAGCTAGTTGTGATTCAATAGCCTTATGATGGACTTGCTAGTTAGCTATCATAGTCTATTGTGACTGTAGCATCTTTTCAATGGATGTTAGCTTGTCATCAGATGAGACGGGACCGGCTTGTTTCCCTTATTGTTGGTTCTGGTAAGGGACTTGGTTGGGATTCTAGAACTAAGAATTGTTCTAATAATTGTTGAAATTCATGTTCGGAAAGTTACCCCTAAAGTTCCCTTGATTCCTGGAATTTTTTTGTTGGTTATACTAGAATCTTAGTGGTCCTCGTTGCTGATTATTTGAACCAAGTTGTTGCGAGTTTTCCGCTCCTGAAGGATTTCCATATTGAAAACCAGGATGGTTCCTATTCTGATTTAGGTTGTAATATCCTTGACCAGGGATAGTGTTGATAGCATTAAGATTTTCCATTTTACTATGATCTCCTTGGCCATAAACGTTGCTCAAAACAAAATCATAGAGAACATTGCAAGCTAGCGTAGAATGATCAGTGCCTTTACATGCTTCACATAATAGTGTAGCTGACTTGATCTGTTCTTGTTGTTGAGGGGGTGAATGTCCTCTTCCAAATGTAGCAAGAGATAATTCAATATGGTCTTGCTTGGCAACTAAGAGTTTGAGGGTCTCAGCGATAGACTTGTACTCAGGAATAGCTTCAGCCATAGCTACCTTCAACACTCCTTTTCCTACTGACCTACCCCAATTAGCTTGATTTTCAGCTCAAAGGGTGACAACCTTCCATGCGCTATCATAACTTTGGCGCATGAAGTGACCTCCAAATGAGGAGTCTAAGAATCTCTTTATATTGTCATCCACACCTCTATAGAAGATCTCAATAAGCTAATTCTTAGGAATGCCGTGGTGTGAACACTTGCGTAGAAGCTCTTTGTATCTTTCCCATGCTTCAGCAAGGGATTCTCTAGGGACCTGAGTAAACTTAGTTATGTGACCCATAATTTCATAAGTGAGAGAAGAGGGATATAATTTTTCCAAAAAGACATTTTGAAGTTGTTCCCAAGTAGTAATGGGTTTGCATTGCAAAGAGTTATACCAACTTATAGCTCTATCGGCAAGAGAATACTTGAAGTGACAGAGTCGAATGGCATCGTCAGACACTCTATTTTGTTTTTCATGGCACATAGGTCGATAAACCTCAAAAGATGTTCCTGAATTTTTTCCTCTTTGTTTACCATAGAATGGGCTGTTTTGAAGCAAGGTGATCCAATATGCCCTAATCTCAAAGTTGGGAGCGTTGATAGGAGGAGGTTGTACTAGGTGATGAACGTCAATAGCTTTGGGAATGGAAAACTCTCGGATGTCCTTCTGCAATTCTACTACTTGTGTTGCTGCTTGAGTTGCTCTGATCTCTGTTTCAACTGCAGCTATGGCTTATTTGGTTCGGTGGAGTTTTCCACTCACAGAACTCAACTAATCCATGCACTCAACAAAATTGATTTCAAGCGATTGATCAAGTTGCACACAAGACAAACTTGATCGATGCTTCAAATTAGATTTAGCGCATAGCGTAATTGATTGAAATACCTTTATGAATAATCGACCGAATGCACTGTACAGAAAATGTAGAAAAAGTGATTATAACTATTCAATTGTTGCAAAACTCAAAATTATATCTGTTGCAACACCCTAAACAGCTAGAAAATGTTCTTAAGTGTTCCTACCCTCTAGGGGAAACCCTCATCTATAAATAGGACCTCTTGGAGTTCATTCCAAGGTTGCTCATTCATGCTATTCAAGCTCCTTTCTATAGTTGAGTGCATCCAGTCCACTTGATCCTCTTTCTCTCTTGATTACACTTCAATTCATCATTATGAGTGAGATAGGATATGTGTGAGAGAGATACTTCATTGTATACTTGTAAATCTCTCAATGATTCTCTTTTCCCAATACCTTTCTTCAACATCAAGTTTGTGAAAGCTTCTCCAAGTGACGGAGAAGGTGCAAGCTTCTTCAAGCTGTAGAAGAAGGTGCAAAAAGCTTCTTTGAGTAAAGGAGGAGGACAACATTGAAGATTCGAGATTAGAGTGGGTAAATCCTTCAAGGTAGAGACTCATTACAAAGAGGGGATCTCCTTGTCAAATGTGTCTAGCTACTTGCAGGAGTGGGTTAGACCTTGGTGGGGTAAAAGACTCTAGCTCCGGATAGGTAAGACCTTTGTTGTAAGGTTATTGGCTCCCTTAAGCTCAAAGGAAAGTCGGGTATCCTTGTCCCAAAAAAGTAAGGTCAATTGTATGTCTTATAATGGAATATAAGTATACATAGGTTGCAAAATCCTAGGGCTTGACCTCTCTAGGTAGTGGATTGACTCTCTCCAAGTTTAGAGAGTGGAACCACTCTAAACAGCTTGTTCAAATTCTTGTTTCAATCTCTCTCATCCTTTCTATTCATGTTTTGATTGCCATCATATTCTCTATTTGCAATTGTTCCTAGTTGAAGTAACTTGAAGGTCTAACCATTTTTGTGCAAGTATTTTTGACTCTATTCAACCCCCCCCCCCCCCGTCTAGAGACTTTGATCCAACATGCATGATTGCATAATGTGGTTCAATAGGTGAATATAAATGTTGAGTAATATGACAACTTGGCATGCCCAACTCGCTGTCATATATCTACATCGTGTCCACAAATAGACTATATGAATCAACATTTTTATTTTTTATATAAAGTGATTATGTTTATTCAATGTCATAAAATGTAAGTGTGGAATCCACTTTGTGAGAAGTAGCCATTTAATGAACATGGTAGCATGCATACGTCCCATCTTTTCACACTTACCTCTTATCTATAACATAAGCACATGATCAAAAGTGGGGGGAAATGGAGTAGAAGGGAGACAAGAAAAATCTACCATGGACACATAAGCCACACCAGAACTTAGTTATAGTGCTTGTTATTCTATGAATTCGAGGATATGATTGAGAAAATGGAAAGAGGGTGGGAGGGAGAGAAAATGAGAAGCATATGAGATAGAGGAGGGTGGGAGGAAAGTAAAAAATTCTAAATTTGGTCCATGGTGTTTGCCTTCATGTGGTCACCATAGCATGAGAGGAAACATAGTTACATAGAGTGTGCATTTAAGGAAACGAGGGACAGAAGAAGGGGGATGGTTCATTTTGATAAATCAATGGGCAACAAGAGAGTATGGGAAACTAGAAGGTAAGAAGAAATTGTAGTGCCCCCTTTCAAGCGTCATGGGTTTTTTTATAGGAAAAAGTGTGATGCCAATTAATATGATTTAAAGAATTTTCCACCAAATAAATATGTGTTAAATATCCATTATTCACATCTAATCCTTTGTTTAGCTTTTTTTGTAGGAAATAGTGTGATGCCAATTAATATGATTTAAAGCATTTTCCACCAAATCAAATATATGTTAAATATCCATTATTCACATTGCATCCTTTGTTTCCCATGATGATATTGACATGAATTTTACTTAAGCAGTTCTAAAATATAACAAAAGGATATATCAATGATGTGTATTCAACGTACACATTAACACAAACCAAATAAGAGTTTTTAGTATTTTAAATACTCAAAGGATAAGAAGTCCAAGTTTATTTTTGCAAATCCATACAACATAAATCACATTGTGAGTCCCGTACACTGATTATGAATACCCAAAATGAAAGTCTGGGCCCTGATTTCTTTTCCTAATAACATAAAAAGATGTGTTTTGGAAAAGTTAAAAAAATGACCTCTGATTGTCTTTAGTACTAGTATAATTCTGATCATGAATTGACCCAATCTTTACTTACTTTGGCTCCAAAATTATCATGGCAAAGTGATCTTGTCAACATCCCCATAATAATAATTTAGTTTGTCAACACTTCATTACTATGTGAAATTCATCTATGCTTTATGTCCCTCTAGGAAGCCTAAGTTTAAAGGACAAGAGAGTTAAATTTGAATAATAGAAAATAACCATCATGAACAAAATGAACATCGTATAGAAAAAATTAACAATTTTTTTAAAAGTTAAGTTGCATTGCATTCAGTGTATAGATTTGCTTCAAGCCAATCAACATTCCCCATATGCATAAGAAAATATATAATGGGGAGTACTACCGGAGAAACCCATACGACATTATAGGTTTCATAAATTTGATCTTTTTCAACTTTGTTACGAGAAGTAATGCATTATGTTTAAAAAGTGTTATACCCTAGTAGTATCCAAACATAAAATATTATATACCTTTTTAAGGAAAGGAGTTCATTCGAACAGTGTTTCTCCACACCTTACACGAGAGTAGGGAAGTCTATAGTTACAATACAACCAGATGTGGATATCTTACAACAACTTCTTGTTTTTTAAGATCATTTTGAACTATAAATCTACTATGTACATCAAGGTAGATCTGCTACAACCCATCCAACTTAACGTTGAAAATGATACGAGTTCATCCGTCCACGCATGAACCACGGTCGCTCTCATTGCCCAGTGAAACTCGGAGCTGGATCAGATTCAAGTGGTCTCACTACATTCTTCACCGCATGACCTATATTGACTCTGGGACAAATACCTTTGACACCCATACTCCCTATCCTGCCTTGATCAGTGGTCTCATTGCTTCTCTGATTGAGAAATCCCTTCTCCATGATCTTCATTACAAATCAAGTCATAAAAGCATCAGCATCAGTGAGACTACCATCAAGAAGACCTTCCTTCCTACCTTCCCTACCACACCTGGAGCCTTCACCTCTACCCAGGCCCCCCACCACCTCCACCACCCTATCCTGACCACACCTCCTTTAATGTATCAAATGAAACCCTCATGGGATATTTGATGCATTAATAGACATATAACCTTTAGGTTCAAGATCATCTCCACCAAGACCTTTTCTAGATCATGTCAACCATGACCCCATCATGTAGCCTTCCCTAACCTACCTACCGGGCATACCCTGGAGCTGGCAATGCCTCCTATACATATAGTTAACCCCCCACCCCATGTTTCTTCCACTGTCACCCCTATTGTTTATGGTGGAGTGGTCCTACCCCTAGTGTTTACCTCTACTAGCTCTACTGGTTGATCCTGCTTCCACTCTGCTTGTTGGGTTTGGTGGGACTACTACCCCTTCCTTTATTAAAGAGAATGCATTACATGTGTGTGGCATGTCTTGGGTTGCAAAGAATGCCATGTGGCCATGTCATTGTTTTGGTCCTCCTATTGATGAGGAGATGCCTGACCAGGCTACTAAGGAAGAGGTTGATGATGTTGAGGGTACCAAGGATTATAGTTCTGATGATGACTTTGTCAATTCTTCTGGCAGTGATGGTGATGCTATTGTTATCTCTCTTGTACCATCATATGATGATGAGGACTACTAGCTGAGGTCGATGATGATGCTACTGATGATCACCCTGTTGATATAGATAGAATATATATAGCTTAGATGTTTTAGTTATATATTCCTTAGGTGCTAATCATATCTATCTTTTTATACTATTATGTACTAAGACATTTGGGCATTGTATCTAAAGCTACTATTTATCATCTTACTATTTTGTTGTTGGTTTCTGTTTCTTTCCGAGAGGACATGCCTTGACTTGTAATCTTAATCTCCTGTACCATAAATCTTTGATTGACTATATCTTATCAGTTTGTGCTTTGTTATTCCATTTTTGGATTATGACACTAGCTTGCTTGTTTCTCTGTGCTTCGTATCTGTTTGGTGTGTGCTATATGTGGTTGCTTGCTTTAGTTGTGCCTTTGGAGAAGACCTGTGTTTTTTAGCTCTTCTACCTCCCTACCTTTTTGATATGACAAAGGGGGATAATAGATCTCAACCATATTATTTTATTGGTCATATGATCCTTTTCTTATCAATTATCTATATATCATGTGACTTTCTAGAGGACCATATAGTATGTATTTGTGCTATGGTTATTTGTGGAAAGACTAACCATGCAGGCTTAGGTAACCATGAATTGAGGGGGAGAAATTAACATTGTTCATTTATGTATCCCCTTGAAATTCACAAGGTAAAGGTTTAATTCTCACAACCCTTTCTCAAAGGTAAAGGTTTAAATTCCATACCCTTTTTAGTATGTTGAGGAATGGTTTGTCATTTCTAGGGGGAGAATGTTGACCTAAGTGTTACACATTGTCTATATTTTGATAATGACTTAACCACCATTCATATGTATCTAATATGTTCGTTTGAGATTGATTTTAGGCATTAGTTACATGAAAAGGATCAAATCTATCAAGCCCTAGCTTGTTCTAGTTCAAGTCAAAAGCGATGCAAATGCACTTTTGTGAAAAACACTCCAAATCACCTTAGATGATTTTTTAACCATTTGTATTGATGATATGACTTGTAACTAAGATAATAAAAAATTAGAAACCCTTAATTCGAACATTTGATCACTCAAAAATAATTGTCCAAAATTCATTATAGGTTGTTGATCTCTGTTTCAACTACATCTATGGCTTATTTGGTTCAGTGGAGTTTGCCACTCATAGAATCAACCAATCCCTGCACTCAACAAAATTTATTTCAAGCGATTGATCAAGTTGCACATAGGACAAACTCGACCAATGCTTCAAATTAGATTTGGCGCATAGCGTAAATGATTGAAATACCTTTATGAATAATCGACTGACTGCATTGTACAGAAAATGTAGAAAAAGTGATTCTAACTATTGGATTGTTGCAAAACTCAAAATTATATCTGTTGCAACACCCCAAATGGCTAGAAAATGTTCTTAAGTGTTCCTACCCTCTAGGGGAAACCCTCATCTATAAATAGGACCTCTTGGAGTTCATTCCAAGATTGCTCCTTCATGCTATTCAAGCTCCTTGCTATAGTTGAGTGCATCTAGTCCACTTGATCCTCTTTCTCTCTCTTGAGTACACTTCAATTCCTCATTATGAGTGAGATAGGATATGTGTTAGAAAGAAACTTCATTGTATACTTGTAAAGCTCTCAATGCTTCTCTTTTCCCAATACCTTTCATCAACATCAAGTTTGTGAAAGCTTCTCCAAGTGAAGGAGAAGGTGCAAGCTTCTTCAAGTTGTAGAAGAAGGTGCAAAAACCTTCTTTGAGTAAAGAAGGAGGACAACATTGAAGATTCGAGATTAGAGTGGGTAAATCCTTCAAGGTAGAGACTCATTGCAAAGAGGGGATCTCCTTGACGAATGTGCCTAGCTACTTGCAGGAGTGGGTTAGACCTTGGTGGGGCAAAATACTTTAGCTCCGGATAGGTAAGACCTTGGTTGTAAGGTTATTGTCTCCCTTAACCTCAAAGGAAAGTTGGATATCCTTGTCCCAAAAAAGGAAGGTCAATTGTATGTATTATACTATAATATAAGTATACATAGGTTGCAAAATCCTAGGGCTTGACCTCTCTAGGTAGTGGAATGACTATCTCCAAGTTTAGAGAGTGGAACCACTCTAAACAACTTGTTCAAATGCTTGTTTCAATCTCTCTCATCCTTTCTATGCATGTTTTGATTGCCATCAAATTCGCTATTTGCAATTGTTCCTAGTTGAAGTAACTTGAAGGTCTAACCATTTTTGTGCAAGTATTTTTGACTCTATACAACCCCCCTCTAGAGACTTTGATCCAACATGCATGATTGCATAATGTGGTTCAATACGTCAATATATATGTTGAGTAATATGACAACTTGGCATGCCCAATTTGTCGTCATATATCTACATCGTGTCCGCAAACATACTATATGAATCAAAATTTTTATTTTTTATATAAAGTGAGTATGTTTATTCAACGTCATAAAATGTAAGTGTGGAATCCACTTTGTGAGAAGTAGCGATTTAATGAACATGGTAGCATGCATACGTCCCATTTTTCACACTTACCTCTTGTCTATAACATAAGCACATGATCAAAAGTGGGGGGAAATGGAGTAGAAGGGAGACAAGCAAGATCTACCATGGACACATAAGCCACACCAGAACCTAGTTGTAGGGCTTGTTATTCTATGAATTTGAGGATATGTTTGAGAAAATGGAAAGAGGGTGGGAGAGAGAAAAAATGAGAAGAATATGAGATAGAGGAGGGTGGGAGGAAAGTAAAAATTCTAAATTTGGTCCATGGTGTTTGCCTTCATGTGGTCACCATAGCATGAGAGGAAACATAGTTACATAGAGTGTGCATTTAAGGAAATGGGGGACAGGAGAAGGTGGATGATTCATCTTCATAAATCGATGGGCAACAATAGAGTATGGGAAACTAGAAGGTAAGCGGAAATTGTAGTGCCCCCTTTCAAGCGTCGTGGGATTTTTTTGTAGGAAAAAGTGTGATGCCAATTAATATGATTTAAAGCATTTTCCACCAAATCAAATATGTGTTAAATATCCATTATTCACATCTAATCCTTTGTTTAGCTTTTTTTGTAGGAAATAGTGTGATGCCAATTAATATGATTTAAAGCATTTTCCACCAAATCAAATATATGTTAAATATCCATTATTCACATTTCATCCTTTGTTTCCCATGATGATATTGACATGAATTTTACTTAAGCAGTTTTAAAATATAAGAAAATGATATATCAATGATGTGTGTTCAACGTACACATTAACACAAACCAAATAAGAGTTTTTAGTATTTTAAATACTCAAAGGATAAGAAGTCCAAGTTTATTTTTGCAAATCCATACAACATAAATCACATTGTGAGTCCCATACACTGATTATGAATACCCAAAATGAAAGTCGGGACCCTGATTTCTTTTCCTAATAACATAAAAAGATTCGTTTTGGAAAAGTTAAAAAAAGTCACATCTGATTGTCTTTAGTACTAGTATAATTCTGATCATGAATTGACCCAATCTTTACTTACTTTGGCTCCAAAATTATCATGGCAAAGCGATCTTGTCAACGTCCTGGTCAACACTTCATTACTATGTGAAATTCATCTATGCTTTATGTCCCTCTAGGAAGCCTACGTTTAAAGGACAAGAGAGTTAAATTTGAATAATAGAAAATCACCATCGCGAACAAAATGAACACCGTATATAAAAATTTAACAATTTTTTTAAAAGTTAAGTTGCATTGCATTCAGTGTATAGATTTGCTTCAAGCCAATCAACATTCCCCATATGCATTAGAAAATATATAATGGGGAGTACTGCCGGAGAAACCCATACGACATTATAGGTTTCATTACTTTGATCTTTTTCAACTTTGTTACGAGAAGTAATCCATTGTGTTTCCTTCCTGCAGGAGGCCCTACAAGAGGAAGGCGTCGACCGGGTCATGAGTAGAATGGTGAGGACCGAACCGATGATGCAGGACAGGGCCATTTGGGAGCCCCATGAGAAGGGCCTCTTCACGCTTGCCTCAGCAAAGAGGATCCTCATGAGTAGTGACACAAACAGGGGGACTTCGTTACCCTTTCACAGATGGATGTGGTCACCACAACAACCGCTCAAGGTGTCTATCAACTCCTGGAAGCTGATCCACCAGGCGTTACCGGTGGACGATCGTGTGATAGCCTGCAAGATACATATGCCCTCTAGATGTGAATGTTGCGCGGATAGGGGGTACGAAGATCAGGACCACCTGTTCCTGAAAGGCGATGCAGCACGGCAGTTGTGGACGTTTATGGAAGAGGTCCTAGAGCTCCCTCTGCTCCAGAATAGCCTCGCCGTCACAGGGGCGCTGAAACGATGTTGGGGAAGGGCGGTACACTACTCGTTCCTGGGAACACTACGAGGGCTGCTACCACAAATAGTCATCTGGATGCTATGGAAAGCTAGATGCCGAGGTCGTTTTGAAGGATCCAAGATGAACCCGAACAGGATTTGGGTTGAGGCCGTCTGTCTCTTGAACACCATGACCCGTTCAACCTGTTTTGACGAGTTGGGGGCACAACCGCATACCATCGCAGTCTGGGAACAGGCGAAGATAGCACTACCCCGCCTGCACTCCTGGTCATACACCACGGTGAGATGGGAGAAACCAACGAGGGGAAAGGTGAAGGCGAACGTGGCGGTCAAGAGATGGAAGGTTAGAGGTGATAGAACTTGCGACATGGCGGTGGGTGGGATAGCGAGGGACTATGAAGGTACGATTGTTTGGGGATTCTCCTCACCGAGCATCACGACGGGGAAGACAGAGGCTTACCTGGAGGCATGCTTCTATGCTATCAACCTCAGTCGCGCGCTCGGCATAGCCACTAACGAGATTGAGATGGATCTGAACAGGGCCGTGGGCTTGGTCAACGACGAGTCTGACCCTCCTTGGAGGATTAAGCATGTGATCGAAGCAATCAAGACGAAGATGCGCGTAGACAACATCAACGTAACAAAGGTGGAGAAAGAAGGAAACCGCGCGGCGAAGGCGCTGGCGGAATACGGGGGAACTATCTCGGATAGTTTCCATTTTGAGTCCTTACATCATATGCCGCCGATAGTTAGAGACGCATACCACAGTGATATACTGGGGGCGACACTTACGAAACGTGTAAAGTTGACATAGTTTACGGGTGTGTTGTTACGGCCGGTGAGGCCTTTTCTTGATGGGTGCCTGGATAGGAGCCAGGGTGAATACAAACGCTCCTAGGTTTAAAAAAAAAAAAAAAAAAAAAATCCATTGTGTTTAAAAAGCGTTATACCCTAGTAGTATCCAGACAAAACACTATATACATTTTTAAGGAAAGGGGTTCATTCGAACAGTGTTTCTGCACACCTTACACGAGAGTATAAGTCTATAGTTACAATACAACAAGATGTGGATATCTTACAGCAACTTCTTGTTTTGTAAGATCACTTTGAACTGTAAATCTACTACGTACATCAAGGTAGATCTGCTACAACCCGTCCAACTTAACGTTGAAACTGACAGGAGTTCATCCGTCCACGCATGAACCGCGGTCGCTTTCATTGCCCAGCGAAACTCGGAGCTGGATCAGAACCTCCTCTACTGTGACATTTCCAGTCTCGATGGCCACCTGTGCTTCGTCCCCGGTTATGAAGAACCACTTTGGCCACGGCGGAGCCGGCGACCATGACCACTCTACTTCGCTCCATTCACATCCTTCCTTGCTGAAGCCGTTAATGTGGGAATGGTGAGCAGAGCGGAGTCGTCGTAAGATGGTCTCGAGGGTCTTCCTGTTACACCGGAGCAAACGATGAAGCTCTCTCGTCCGCGGCAGGATCCCGATCCGGCACATCATAATGGAAACACGCTCGATCACGTGTGGCGGCGGAAAGTTCAGAATTATCACTCTGGTGTAACCGCGGATGCGGGGACTACATGAGATGTCCATGTCTTCCGTTGTGCTGGTCCAACGGCTGGGCGTACTGATGGGAGAAAAGCAGGGCGACGTCACTTCATCTTCTTCGCTGTCTTCGTATGCTTCCCGGCAGTTGGAGTTGGAGCCACAGCTTGATGCCATAGGAGATTCGCCGTCGCTATCATAGACGTCGCCGTGGTGACGATCATCTGAGAGACCATCGTCGACTCCCTTCCACGGCCTGTCTGTCCATATCAGCAGATTCTCCGTCGACTTCACAGCATAACCGAGCACCTCGGTCTCGCTCCTGCTGATCAGATGCCTGGGATCCATGGCGATGGGAGAAGGATGGTGGTGGGTAGTTGGCGGTAAATGCTCGACTGCTGGATAGACCCCGGCCCTGGCTGATTAAGATTGATCACTGTCCTAGAGGCCGGCCCTAACCTTGATTTATAGGACTCGAAGGTGATACCTCCGAATTGGAGTCGGGAACGCGTGCTTCCAGTCAGAATGCCAAAATCATCCGACGTGTACGATCGATCGTACTACGCTAGCTAGCTGTGTAATACGAGTTCGGTTACAAACACATTCACATCTCCAAGTTGGAGTCTGAAAGGATAACAGATGCTTCCTCCAAGGATGAGCGCAGAAAGTGCCTTGGACAGCCAGAAACGGCGCATTTTGCTGTTTAAAATTTTATAATTATAAGAAGGCATATAAACGAGGTATGAAATGAATTAAGTCATCGTATCGAGTTATTAGCATGCATATGCAACATACGCATTATGAATTTGGTTGGCTAAATCGATCATAAACTAAGTCAATCCGTGTTTATCGATTTGATAATTCTAGAAACCAAATTAAAAAAATTAACCCCCTCATACCAAAGAAACTACACAATGAGTTTGGTTTATAAAAATTTGAAGGTTTAACTTGCTTTTATGATCACACTTATAGAGCATACTAAATGAATGCGTGATCTCCAATAAAACATGTCATGAAAATAATAATATCAACATATACATCCGGTAGAAAACATTTAGTAACACTTTAAAAATTATGCATCCATCTTAGGAGATTTGATGGGTATTAGATACCTATATTAAGGCTAGAAAGTATATATTGATATTCAAATCTAACCCAATGATAATATCCTATGAAAAAGTCCAAGGCATTGAAAGTCGTGGAAAATGAAATAAAATGATTTTCTTTCAGTTGATTGATTTTCTATTATACCTTCACTACATTGCTTAATTATTGGGATCAATGTACTCATCAATGTGAGAGTTAAATGCTAAGATTATGTTTGGAAAATTTGAGGCAAAACTAACCTTGTATCATGTCCAACATCAAACTTCTTCATAATGCTAGTTGTTTGATTAGGCATATACGTGTGAAGTTAATAAGTGGGACTTCTATGTACCCTGACTTGAGGGACTAACTCATGATTAAGATAATTGGTCAAATGCATTTGACTATTCTTGTTTCATACCCTATCATAATATTTGATTGGATGATTTGTGGTCATTTATATACTTTTATGTAGGTAAGAAAGTATCTCCTATAACTTTCTCCCTATATTCTATGCAACTTTCAATTTTGCTAGTGTTATTGATAGTTTTGGCGTAATTAGCAGTACAACCATCTCATGCTCTCAGTCACATGTGGCTTCTTATAATACCCTCCTCAAATTCCTATCCCAACCATGTAGTTATTCTATCATCCTTCTTGTGCTTAGTATTGTGATCTACAATATCTATACTTGGAGCTGCAATGTGAGAACCCCAATTCAACCACATTTTCCTTATGGAATATTTCATTGGCATGTGTGTGCCCATAAGATATTAAAATATTCTAAAGAGAAAATATGTAGAGTTGTGGTTACCATTTGAATCTCAAATAATGAAGCAATGATCAATTCACAAAAACACATGATTTTCAAAAAAACATTCATCCATAAAGGAGAAGTAAAGTCTTGCATCTAATTGAGAGTAATTCTAGTAACCAAAGAAAATACATAGGTATTTCTTTAAACCTGTAAATCTAGTAGGAAAGAAAAGAAATGTTAAAGAAACTATGGTCTAGATCCTCCTAGATCTTGTATTAATGCTTTGATTTAGTTTTCTCCATTTCATTGATCTTGCCAACTAAGAAGTTACATGAAACATCAGATGAACATATGAGCTATGGGTATATGGGAAGAAAGATATATACATTATACTTCAAACTTTGCATGAAAGGAAAAGATTAAAATAGTTTCTTTAGAAAAAAAAGGGGAAATCCTCAATTTAATCATTTTTCAATGATTTGCATAACTATGGAAGACTAGTAAGTAATAATGTATTGTTGGACCCATTTCCCTTGCACAATGTACTCTAGTGATCTCCTTGTATACCATGTACTCTAGGGAGGTACTAGTGAATATTAAAACAAACCCTCTCATTTAGGATGATTATTGAGCACCATCAAAAATAACAAATCATTCTTTTAATTTACTTTCTTAGTGATAAGGTGGAGAACATTACTTCAAATCATATAACATACATGCAATATGTTTAAGCAGACGACATCATAATCCATACTTAGGTTTCAAGCAAGAAAACATATCCATGTAACTATGTAAGCCCATGAACCTGATTGATCAGATGTCATACAAAAAATTGGATTTACTATTATACATTGATCACCCTGATAATGGAATTAAAGGTACATTATCAATAACTACCCAATAATGTCCAAGCTTCCTATTCATCTATTTTTTCTAAGATAATTGTTTATATATAGTTTACTAAAAGGGTAAGGAAAATCAACCTTGGATAAATAGCCTGATGCAACTCAATCAAGGGCCCAGATTGATCCCTTTGAAGACCCATTGAGCTTTGCTGAGGTGGAAGCATGTGATTGGTCCATGTAGTACCCATTTCGCTTGCCTACTCACAAGATGAAGATCCAAATAGTCACTTATGTGAGGTTTGGCTTGAGTTGTGGTCTCTCTCACAGTCAACCTAGGGTGTGGCTCAACCTTTGGGATATGATTCTTAGTTAGGGAGGTGTGGTTCCAATTTGCATCTCCCCTTAGAGTTCTACACTACCACAAAGTTGTATAGAAAGTGGTTGGCAGAAGGTGGTTATGGAGGTTGAATGGATTGTGGCTTTGAGAAGAGAGTCTAGAAGATTCGTTGAGGCACCACAAAGGTCTAGGGTCCTATTGATATCTATGTAGATGAGTTGTTCAAGATTTTCGAGGCTAGGATTGAGGTAGTAGTAGGCTAGCACTGAGAAAGATGATTTAGAGTTGTTGATAAGGTAGAGATGCTCAGGAATGACTAAAGCAAGGGTTGCATAACTCTTGGTACTATTAAGTAGGAGTGGGATGACACGATTTTAGAACCCCCGAAACCTCACACAACTTAGTCAGGAGGTGAGATAAAGAGGGAGTTTGTGCTCCTAGATCGAGGAACCACATGACATTGCAAGGGGTTTTTGATGCCGCCAAGACCATGCAAGGATAGGGATTTGGTTGGAATGTGTAACACCTGATGTGGTAGGTGCACGTTGTTGCATCTCTATATTGAGTCGTTGGTACCCCCCAATGTGGGATCTATATTCCACACCTATCCCAGCTATAACCAAGATAAGGCCACATCACCTAGCACCAGCCCAAGGCTTGTGTGACACATCATGAGTCATGGTGGATTAAATGACCCAAAGACAAGGTTTCTAGGTCAAATAGGAATGCCTACATATCAAATACATAAAATCTAACATCTTTTAAGTGTTAAATCTGATTGATCTAAAAATTTATGAGGTGATCTAAATAGGATTATCTTTCAAATCTCAGAGATGAAAATCAAGTTATGGTCATCATAATTTTATTAGTTAAAACTAAAAATATTATTCAGTTGGTGTTACACTTTTGTTAAAAATTGCTTGAGTAAGAGCTACAATTTAATAGTTTCTAATTGAGAGATTGAAGTGAAATATCATGAATGTATTAATGAAATTCAAGTTTCAAAAGAGATAACAAAAAATATGTAAAATTCACTTTATCACAGATAATTCTGTGTCGGGGATAGGATATGGGAGTTGCGCCTACAAAGGGAAAAAACAATTCTTACAAAAATCAAAACCTTGAAGGTCGTACCAAATTGATAGAGTTGAAGGTGATCACACCACACTTCAATTATGAATCATATATTGAAAAGGACAAACAAATGTGTAGTTTAATCCTAATTGACATACAAGTATAAAACTAAACAATCGAAGTGGCAAGTTTTGAAGGAGTATTTGATGTTTGCAATCATAATAAATTGATGTTTTGTATGCTATATTATGGGTTAACCAGAAATTATGGAGTGTTCAAGCAAATACAAATCTTTCTTATCGACAACCTTTCCATTTTTCTTAAAGATGAGAACATATGAAGAAAACTAAGCAGTTATGTATGAATAGATAATTTCTAAATTAGGAAATGAATAGAAAACTTAAATGTTAAATTGTAAAAGAAAACTAACATGTCATGAATTTAAAATAGTATTATATTACCATAATAAGTGTTTGAGTAATTGGATCATTTGATGGATTATATGTTTTTAAGTTATTTATTGACAAAAGCAATCTTCTAGACAGACTAAGAACTTTAGGACCATATATAAAGTAAGAAAAGTCATGATAATTTTTTTTAGAAAGCGAGATGACTAAATAACAATGAATTGCTTCAATTTTGTCAAATGGAACCTTGAAAAGAATTTATGAAATATGATAAAGTGAGGTCAAAGTAGTATTATAAAAATAGATCATCAAAGTCCAGAAGTATCAATTAATGAACCATTATTGTGTTAGTGGAGACAAGATAAGGTGCCTAGGAAAGGGACTTCTTAGTGAAGGTTCTGGTGTAATCACTCTCAGTCCACTTATAGTGAGTGCGGGGTTGCTTACCGTACAAATCAACCTAGCAAAAGGAATTTCTACAATTTGAATAAAATTGCAAATCTTAAAAAATTACCAACCCATTTTGGGATACCTAAAAATACGAGTTAATAAATTAGACTGTAGCTTCTTGAACTCCAACAAGTTGATATCAAATTAGATTAATCCATGAACTTTAAAAAATATAACTACCATCAATAGAAGAAAGAGGAAAACACATATATCGAAAAGAAACAACACATTTCATAAAAAAATTAAGCAACAGTTGTCTCATATTTTCCCTAAATAGACATCATGGGAAATTGAAAAAGGAAGACCTTGAATAATGTCAACTTGGAATGTATAAACAATATCGATAGATAAAATATTGTAGTTTCTTGGGACACCTTATTAGAATAATCTAAGAAAATTAATTGCTTCCCTTAAAGAAAATATAAGACATGTACAAAAGAAACCGCACCCAATAAAAGAAATGTTCATGTCTAAAATGTAGGCACATGATGCTATGAACCCTCTTAGAGAAAACTTTATTTCCACAATTTTGATATAGGTGTTCTCTAATTTTTCAATTTAAAAAATTTAAGTCAAAATTAATATGGAAGAATTTACATTTACAAGTTTTGAGAAATATAGCAATTGACTACATTAGGACAATGGGAAGATGAAGAGTGAAATGGGGGAACCAAACGTTGGATTGGTCAATTCCACTTTGATAGGATATACTATCCTTATCCCCTATAATATAAGTTGATCTATTTTGGTGTCTCTTTAGGTTACATGGAGATCTTTTCTACATTGATCAAAATATTGATATGGTGGACTAGGAATAAGTTGGTAAGATGTGATTGGGACTTGGTTATAGCATTTATTTTATCCAATTTCAGTTTTTCATCCAAAATTCTCCCATGTATGTTTTTTTTTATAATACTATGTGGAAAAAAAATACTATAATGTTAGATTTATATCGATGATTTCCCAAACAAAGTCACAATCAAGGAGGTATGAGTAAAACCCTAGAGGGGAGTCACATGAAGGATGCTAAAATTGCTAAAATCTAGACATTGATTAAGTGATACTTAAATAAAAACTATTAGTTTACATACCCTTTTCTTCACTTTAGGTTGTTAATTAATGAAAATTCCTATCAAGGGGTGGAGGGTAGTGCACATTAGACCATGTATATTATGGTTCTATGGAAAAAATCCTTTGATGGGTGGAGTGTTGTAACATACTAAAATTTGGGTATAGAAACAATATTAAGTTTTAGTTCTTAATTTTCTAAACTTGAGTTCATTCAAAATTGGACCTTGATTCCAAGCCCCATTTGGCTATTTTGATCAATAGTTATGTTCTTTGAAACAAGTTAAATTCTACTTGTGTTCCTTTTGTCAAAGCAAGTTCATTCTCCTTGCTTGGTAATATTTACAAACTAGTACCTCAATTTATCTTCATGAAACACTTTGATTTCATTTAGTACAATTTGAATTTCTTATACTCAATTATTAATATTAACATATAACGTATATGTACAATACACTATCATTTTTTTATTGAATCACATGTGCCTCCTCCATTTATTAGACTAAGTCAAACAGAGAAACTCTATACAATGCCCCAAAGGCAAAAAAAAATTGTACAAAAAAGAAAAAGAAAAAGAAAAAGAGAAGCTATATGTACATGTTAAAAAGGACATATACAAAAGGACCATAAAACTTTATGATTGCATTGATGACCAGAAAAAATGCGCCTATTCCTCTCAATCCAAATGTGATGTATGAGGAGGAAAGCAGCACATCTAGCCTTCTTATTCAGAAGCAAGATATCATCCAGACAGGTTGGCACACGATCAAAAAAGGAACTAAATGAGTCCCAAAGCTTTGACTAGAAGTGGCACGAGAAGAACAAATGGCGCATATCCTCTTCAACAGACCAGTAGAAAAAACATATAGATGGAATCTGAAAATAAAACCTTTGCATCACCTCCTGGGTTGGAAGACTACAGAGATAGCATTTCCAAAGGAACACAGAGACATTCCTCAGAATCAAGTTACTCCAGATATGTTTAGTCCAGGGTAAGCTTTGTTCTTTAACTCTACAGAGCTCCCAACAATCTCTAAGTGATAAAGACTCTTCACCATCCACAGAAACAGAGTCATCCTTAGAAGGAACATGTTTTTTAATATTTTTAAGAGCCATAACAACTTTCTGACCCCCATAGATGTTAGTATGGATATACCATTCTCCTTTATATATGCATGCATTCACACAACAAGACATCCCCAAATAAAGCATGTACATGAATTGAGGATTAATATGATCAGCAAGGTAAGAGCCTTCCCCACACCGTGGGCCCTTCCACAGGAGGAAATGAGAACCATTACCCAAGTTGAATTGGACATGTAGAAAAAGTAAGTCTCTATACTTGAGTTAATTCTTCAAAAGTCAAGAATCATATGATTTAGGATTAACAGACCAGATCGAATCTTATGAGAGATATTTCCCATGTACCCACTTAACCTAGAGAGATTTTCTTGTCACTAGCAACATCCCACAAATTTTTGAAGATGCCTGCCAATGACCAGTTAGAAATATGCCTAAAGCCCAACCCACCTTTGACTCTAGGCTTTCAAACTTGAGACCAAGAGATCAAAACTAAAAATATGATAGGAAGAGAGAGTGGAAATCACCAGCTTGGTTCTACCAACCATCGAAGCCTACATTTCCAAGACTCCAATTTGGTAGACACTTTATCAATAATAGGACCACATATCGATTTAGTCAGTCTACCAGTGATCAAGGGAAGGCAAAGGTATCTCATAGGAAAACAAGCCATTTCAATGTTTACAACATTTGACAATTCCTCCCTGTAACTTTCAGGGCTAAGAAAGAGTTGACTCTTGTTTTAATTCAGCTTGAGACCAGAATTATATGCAAAGCATTCCAAAATGTCATTAACAACCAGAGCATTCCTCACATCCACCTTAGAGAGCAACAACAAATTGTCAGCAAACACAATGTGAGAAATGCATGCATTCCCATTCATCAAAGGGACCAGATTCTTGCTCTGCATTTCATGATTAATAATCGTTGATAGCCCCTACATAGAAATAACAAAAAGGTAGGGTGCAATGGGATCACCTTGCCTAAACCCATTAGAAGCCCTGAAAGGAGTGGAGGGAGAACCATTAATAAGAATCCGATATGAGGCGGAAGAAAAGAAGTTATCAATCCAATCAAACCAACATCCAAGAAACCCCATGATCTTCATAATAAGGATGATATATTCTCTACTAGCATAATCATAATCCTTAGAGAGATCGACTTTAATACGCATATTGCTGCTATTATGCTTAGAAAAGGAACTCAGCACTTCATTTGCAAGAAGAATCGCATCACCAATTATTCTATCATGGACAAAGGCATGCTGGATCGGGTCAATGAGATCGGGAAGAAAAAGCTTCCATCTATTTGCTAAGATCTTAGAAATCACTTTGTAAATGAAGTTACAAATAGAGATGGGTCTATAATCCTTCAAAGTACAAGCACCTTTTATCTTAGGAATCAAAGTAATGAAAGTCTTGTTACAGTCTCTCAAAAGCTTCCCATTACAGTAAAAATTAAGAATGGTAGAAACAACATTAGTCTCGACAATGTCCCAATAAGAAATGAAAAACTCAGTATTATGACCGTCAGGGCCAGGTGCCTTGTCCTTTTTCATACTCATGACAATATTTTTCACTTCCTCCTTCATAACCCACTTTTTTAGCAAATCTCTTTGTTCAGGCCTAAGAACAGAAAGCCTCCACTCATGTTTCCACATGATATAACCAGAAGAATTAAAATTAAATATATTAGAGTAATATGAGATTGTATATTCAGAGATAGTCTTAGGGTCATAATATGGAACACCATAAATATTAAGAAGATGAATACTATTGACAAGACATCTAGTTTTCAAAGAAGTGTAAAAGAATCTGGAATTCTTATTGCCCTCCTTCATCCACTGGAATCTTACTCCTGTCTATATAATCTTTTTTCATTTATAAAAGCATCATCAGTTGCACTTCTTACAAGTCTAAGTTCATCCTGAAGAGCAGAATCATTAGGACATCTATCAACCTTGTCTAGAATACTATTAGAAATAGCTTCTATCTGCATAGCTTTTGAGTGAAAGTTTCCAACAACATCTCTATTCCATTTCACAAGAATGGTTCTAAGATTATTTAGTTTAATGTAGAGTTTTGTACATAGGCACACCACTGCTACTCACACTCTATGCCTTCTTCACTAAATCACGAAAACCATTAACAGATATCCATGAGTTAATGAACCTAAAGGGAGCAACACTCCTCCTCTCATAAAAAAAAAGTATAATTTCAAAACTTTATGATCATTGAAAGTTGAGGAGCAAACTTCACCCCAAGCATATTTGAATAAAGACAAGAAATCAATGTTATAGAGAACTCTATCAATTCTTGTGAGAGTACTAACCCCACTCTTGCTCCTACTATCTCACATAAATAAAGGGCCCTTCATAGGAATATCAATCAAACTGGTAACCTCCATAGTATTGCTAAAATTCTATATGCTAGTTTTAGAAGGGGGGTGCTTCCCAATCTTATTAGTAATAAAGCAAACAACATTAAAATCTCCCACAAGGAACCAAGGTATAGAACAAGAAGCAGAAAGAAGCTTAACATCATTCCAAAGCCTTTTCCTATCACCATCACCATTTGCACCATATATGGCAGAAAGAAGAAAAGAATAGGATAGAAAGGAGACCTCACAATGTATCCCTTGATTAGATAAGTAGCAAGGAATAATAGTGATACTTGGATCCTTACATAGAACCATGATTCTGACATATGAACCTGTCATTTGTAATGGATTTGGCATCTCTCCAAACAACATTAACACATTTAAGAACATCAGCAGGCTGCAATCTAGATTACAGCTAAACAAAGATATCCTCACCCGACCTTTCAATGGTGTCCTGGATATGGGAAAATTTGTTACCAATGCCCCGTACATTCCAGGACACAATTGAAAAATCATCTATCCATTTGAAATGAAGAAAGGTGAAACTACACCTTCATCCTCAGAGAGATGAATAGCCTCCTCTTCCTCAAAAATCAGAATCTATAAGAGAGAACCTATTGGGGGAAACCTCCACCACCCTAGAGCACAGGTTTGAACTTTTTGAGAAGCATTTTGGTGGTGGGGATTTTGACTTTTTCCCATGAATCTACCATCCCTCAATATTATGGTCAACAAGAGTAGAAACAAAAACTACAACATTGACAGTATCCAAAACAATCTCTTAGGATCTCTGCAAAGACTCCATTTCACAATAGGCATTAGATGTTGACGCAACAAGCAAAACACCTTGAACAGGAATAGAATCATTGAGTAGCATTGGATCCTTCCTCATTGGAACCCATGTTTTTCATGGTCGCAACTCTCCCCTTCTTGTTCTGAGTTTTCTTCTCTACTGCTTTCGGGACATCACTATAGAAGAAGGATTTATGACCAAAGTTACCACAATTCAGGAAACGAGAAGGCTCCCACTCATACTCAAATAAGACCAAACCCTCAATGTTGTCATCACTAACAATAGGAAGAGTCTTTTGAAAACAAGAATCAGTCAGAACCAGAACCTACATTCTGGAAAACTCAAGTTGGGTGAAAGACATGGTAGGAATATTTAATGTGACAGGTTTACCCAAAATTGAGCCAATGTAGTTGAACATTTCCTCATCCCAAAGTTCAAATAGAAGATCAGAAATCCTAATACATATCAGGATCTCTACAACCTTCAACTTCTCCATCGATTCCCCCCTCTCCCATTACTTGATGATTAAGGGCTTCCCAGTGACAAACCATGGTTTGCCTTACACAATAGTGTTCAGATCATCGGTATTTGAAAAGGTGACAAGAAAGAAACCTTTTAACCTAGAAATAACTTCAGTAGAGCCTTTTACATTCCAAATTTGACCAAAATGTGTCACCAAGGTCGGTCAGTGTGGCTTGAGTCCTATCACATATCCTGCCACCGCCAGACTCCATTTCACAGCATTCCTCTCAGTGATCTGCTTAGGGTACACAAGCTTCCCTTCGACCAGATCTACCTCAAGTTTTTGAAGTTTAAGAAATCATCTCACTGAAGGAGCAAATAAATTTGACCACAACCTAATCTTCACATCCACCATATAGAAGAAGATTTCAACACATCTCCAGAGCGATATCCAAAAATAATAGCCTGAGAAGCTTGAGGGTGACTAACAACAACGCTGACCTCCGTAGGCAACCCGGACACCACAGACAATGAGCTAGCAATCGTCACATCCATTGTTGTCTCCCAATCACCTCGTGGTCACCCTCGAAATCTGAGCAGGTGCTCCAACATAAGCTTGGAGATGACCATATGCATCAATAACCTCCTTAGGTAGTATAGGGACCTCATTCGACGTATCAGTGATCATCCTTGGCACTCTACTGTTGTCCAATACACTATCTAATTGATGGAAATATACCATTAGAGAAGGCAACTGAGAAATAACTTCAAACCCATGACCATGCTGACCAATGTTCTCTTTGTATGTAGAATTCATTTGAACCTTTGTGAAGTCCATTCTTGATGATTGATTTCTTATGAATCAAGGTACATAATTTTTGTAACTTTTATAAAGTTTATTTCCCTCTTGAAATCATGAATAGTTGATAGGTTGGTTGACCTTAATTGTTTAAAAACTTTATACTTCCTATTTAAAAGGCCATCAACAATTCATTGAAATAGTAACACACTATTTTAACATATAAAAGGGCATAATGGTGCCTAATTGTTTAGTAGAATAACACTTTGATGACTCTGTGCAGCAAGAAGGACATGTTGCTCCTTAGTATACTACATAACATAGTGGGTGAGTTATTGTCCTCCATGGAGAGAAGATATGGCATCCTTGACAAGATATATATTGAATGTGAGACCCATTTTAAAATTTGAATTCTAGTCTCAAAATCTGATATTGATATCCAAATTCCTTTCTTTCCACTTGATACTTGCATGTATAATTTTCATTTTCAATTTATCATAATACTTTGCAGCTAGGTTCATATTGTATACTTTCCAAATAATGATTTTGTACCAATCATTTGACTAACCCGTCCTTCTCTATTTTAGGTTCATGTGTTGATTTATTCCCTATGAAAATCCATGGAAAGGTGACCAAAGGAAGACCTAGAAGGGACTATAGGATATGCCCTTTGATAGAAATGAATATTATATTAATTAGTATACAATGTATACGTGTCTTTTTAAGAACACCACAGACTCTGAGAAAATTGTATAAATATAAACATCGCATAAACTTTGTAAAAAACTTAATGTAACAATCAGGCCTTTACATGATAGTAACAGAGTAATAAATGGTCAAGACCCATGCATTGTCTCATGGAACTATAGGGTTAGCTAAGAAAAATAACTAAAATAATGATAGTTAGTCAGGTAGTTGAAAAAAAATCTAACCCAAGTATTAGTATCTACATAGAAGACAAGTAAAAAACACTAGAAGCTCAAGAAGTCTTACACACCCTAATATAGCAATGCATGAAACATCTAATCATCCTTTACTAGAAATTGGACAGACTATGAACTTCAGATTCATATAAGAAGTAAGTTGAAAATCATGGTGAGTTCTTTTTTAGAAAGATAGAATGAAGAACTATCATTATCCCTAAATTTCATGGCTATTATCAAATGGAACATTGAAAAAAAATTATGAAATATGATAAAGTGAGGTTGAAGTAGTCTTATAAAAATAGATGACCATAGTCTAAATATATAAATTAGTCAACCATAAATGTGTTACAGGAGATGAACTAAGAAGTCTAAGAAAGGGAATTCTTACTAAAGGTTACATAGTAATCACTACCAATCCACTTAGGTGGTGATGGGGTTCCTTACCTTACAAGTTGACTTAGTGAAAATAATCAAAATAAATGGTTTGATTTGGTTTCTAACATTTCGATTTGATTAACGATAAAGTGATTCATTTTAAAGATGGCTTAACGAACAAAATTAATGATATGCATTTCAAATAGGTATATTTCTAACTCAATATTTTTGAAAGTGGCCCCAGCTTCTCTCTCTCTAGGGTTCACTGCCCCGGTTTCTCTCTAGTTCTTCCCCGGCGGCCGCCGCTGGGGGGATGGGGGTGTCTCCTCGGAGCCTTCCTCCCCCCTGGAGTTCACCTCGGTAGGCTAGATCCTGATGTCGGGTGTGGTCTATTCTGGTGCTAGGAGTCGGCGCCCTGTTCGAGTCGTAGGAGCTTCTCTCGACTGGATGGCTGAGCCAGAGGCGATGTGCTACGAGGTTGACCTAGAGTGGGGGTTCGGTGTATCGACCATGTCGAATCCACTCCATTCAGGCGAGATGGGTGGATAGGAACCGTTCCTTTTCCGGCTCTGGGCTCTCGTGCTGTCGCTCCTACTTCGTCGACGAAGCTAGGAGTCCCTGCGTCACCTCTGTCACTGTCTCTCTTCCTGTGGTTGAGGGCCCCTGGCTCTTGGGCGATAAGGCCCCTAGGATCGGACTCAACTGGATCCTCACAGATCTTGGCGACGGGGGTGTCTACTCGCCGAGCTTGCTGGGAGACCTGGTTCCCCTTCTCCGATAGGGTTGGTCCGACGGTGCCCTCATCATCACACCTGAAGTGGCGTTGTGTTGCGCCCTTCCCATGGACGTCCCGGCGTCTTCGTCATGGTGGCGTCCCCGTGCTCGGAGCTCTGGAAAACAGAAGTGTGGCTTCCATTCCTCTTGTCTGCGATGCTGGGTGGCTCATCGACGGGGGTGTGGGTTTCTCCTGCGCCGTCCCTGCCACGGTGCACTATGTTGGCAGTCTCTACTGCCATGGTAGGGGTCGCCCCCAAGTTGATCGGGCTTTGCTTGTTGGTATGGAACACCTCTTAGGTGTTCGTTGAAATGTGTTATTGCATTCATGTTTTCTTCTCCGTTGCCCTTTTGCTACTGTGCGCAACAGTAGCCTTTTGGGGCTATGCTTGGTTGTCGTTGTGTAAACAGATACTCGGTTTGGTCAAGAACCTTGCGGGTGTGCTACTAGGTGGTGTGGCGGGATGGTAGCTCGATGGATCTCCCTAATTGCATAAAGTAGTGATGTGGAGCTGGATTTTCCTTCCCAACCTTTGTTGTCATGCGCGCTGGTTCTTGCTTGGAGTTGGATCGCTGAGATGGCCATAAACTTCACGTCTAGCTACAGGCTGGTCTACTAGGTTCTATGTCAAGTTTCTATTACTATGTGTGGGTACGCTGAATGCATGTAATAGTAGTTTGGTGTAGTCTTGGTTGGTCCGTCTGGACCTAGCTTGTTTGTTTGGTTCTCTTAGATTTGTTTTCACCTAGTTTGATTGTGTGTCCCCCTGTGTGGGGATTTTGACCCTTATATGAGCTTTTAGCTCATGTCGTTGTAATGGGGTACTTAGTGCCCAAAGTTTTTGGTTTTTATAGTAACACACTTTTTGACCGACCAAAAAAAAATATTTTTGAAAGTATATATTTTCTAATTGTTCGAGCTACTACAAAACAATTTTTATGTATACTTTATCAAAATTAAAAATTCAATGCATTAGACCTTCCTCGATAATAAACCTATATGAAGTTATTTGAAACCAAGTGCCCTAATTTCATATGGTTTAGTTGATTTTGTTATTTTTTAATGATTTAAATGGTTAATGAATTTTCCATTAAACCAACAAGGTTTGAGGTGAAGCAATTGATGCATCTTCATTCTTAATTTTTGAGTAAAAATAGACTTTCAAGATTGCAATTACAAGATATGTCAATAAATGATCATGCAATAGATTCCTTATGTTTGAACAATCTAGGAATCATGAGTTTAAATTGTCCTTTACATGTTAATCATTTACTTTTCTTTATTCTATTACATGCATGGTGGAACCACTCTAAGGAATGGTAAGGCACGTGCATCACCCAAACATTAAGGTCAAATTAAGCGTTTAACTTGAAATAAACTTATAATTAGATTGGATACTGATTTTAAATAAATCGAAATGGTGATGTATGTACTTTGACTAGGACCAATCAATGAAAACTTTTATTTATATTGAAAAAACAAATCCAGAGCTAATCTGAGAGGTTGAATGGATTGTGGCTTTGAGAAGAGAGTCTAGAAGATTCGTTGAGACACCACAAAGGTATAGGGTCCTATTGATATCTATGTAGATGAGTTGTTCAAGATTTTCGAGGCTAGGATTGAGGTAGTAGGAGGCTAGCACTGAGAAAGATGATTTAGAGATGTTGATAAGGTAGAGATGCTCAGGAATGACTAAAGCAAGGGTTGCATAGCTCTTGGTACTGTTAAGTAGGAGTGGGATGACACGGTTTTAGAACCCCCGAAACCTCACACAAATTAGTGAGGAGGTGAGATAAAGAGGGATTTTTTGCTCCTAGATCGAGGAACCACATGACATTGCAAGGGGTTTTTGATGCCGCCAAGACCATGCAAGGATAGGGATTTGGTTGGAATGTGCAAGACCTCATGTGGTAGGTGCACGTTGTTGCATCTCTATATGGAGTCATTGGTAAAGAAGTCGGGATATAGGGGGTGACCCCCCAATGTGGGATCTATATTCCACACCTATCCCAGCTATAACCAAGATAAGGCCACATCACCTAGCACCAGCCCAAGGCTTGTGTGACACATCATGAGTCATGGTTGATTAAATGACCCAAAGACAAGGTTTCTAGGTCAAATAGGAATGCCTACATATCAAATACATAAAATCTAACATCTTTTAAGTGTTAAATTTGATTGATATAAAATTTTATGCGGTGATCTAAATAGGATTATATTTCAAATCTTGGAGATTAAAATCAAGTTATGGTCATCATAATTTTATTAGTTAAAACTAAAAATATTATTCAGTTGGTGTTACACTTTTGTTAAAAATTGCTTGAGTAAGAGCTACAATTTAATAGTTTCTAATTGAGAGATTGAAGTGAAATATCATGAATGTATTAATGAAATTCAATTTTCAAAAGAGATAACAAAAAATATGTAAAACTCACTTTATCACAGATAATTCTATGTCGGGGATAGGATATGGGAGTTGCACCTACAAAGGGAAAAAATAATTCTAACAGAAATCGAAACCTTGAAGGTCATACCAAATTGATAGAGTTGAAGGTGATCACACCACACTTCAATTATGAATCATATATTGAAAAGGACAAATAAATGTGTAGTTTAATCCTAATTGACATACAAGTATAAAACTAAACAATCGAAGTGGAAAGTTTTGAAGGAGTATTTGATGTTTGCAATCATGATAAATTGATGTTTTGTATGCTATATTATGGGTTAACTAGAAATTATGGAGTGTTTAAGAAAATACAAATCTTTCTTATCGACAACCTTTCCATTTTTCTTAAAGATGAGAACAGATGAAGAAAACTAAGCAGTTATGTATGAATAGATAATTTCTAAATTAGGAAATGAATAGAAAACTTAAATGTTAAATTGTAAAAGAAAACTAACATGTCGTGAATTTAAAATAGTATTATATTACCATAGTAAGTGTTTGAGTAATTGGATCATTTGACGGATTATATGTTTTTAAGTTATTTATTGATAAAAGCAATCTTCTACGTGTAAATGGTCTTCTGGGGTGTATATTTGTTGTGTTAATGACCCAAATATTAATTGGATCATTGATTATTTATTATACATGATCTATCTAATGAAAATGAATGTTTACTATAGAAGTTTGAAACTTTTTGACCGTTTCAAAGATATTATATTGAACAATACTCTCCAAGTAGTGTACTTTTTTATATAATAATTTATATGCCCTTTCTTGAATGCATTTTTCATGTAGGATAACTATGACTTCATTAGATTTCTTTTATAGGAGTTGTATATGCATGGTTTCTTATATACCATATAAAAAAATGAGGCATTCACAATTTATTACATAAAAACTACAAATATTCATCTTCAAGAAAATTATGCATGTTAAAGATAATATATATGTTCTATATGAAACTACTTATGTAGTGGAAGAATAATGACAATGTACCTAAATAAATCCCAATGAAAGTATAATAAAATGACTACAAAGTTTGAAGATTATAAGAAATTACTTCACAAATATTTATAGAAAATGTTGTTACTAGAGAGATTTTAGTATGTTGCTTCAGACTCAATGTGACTGTGTCAAAATTGCAAAATGAACACTACTTTGGATAAATTCAAAGAAGCAAAACCCAGAACAAGTTATCCATACATATAAGTCATTATTACATTTTGTCACATGTAATGTTAATTATGAAGGTGAGTCGTATGATCCTTTGTTAAAAGGTTTAGTGCCTAATTTCAAATAATATTAAACTTAGAAAAATGAACAAACAAAGAGTCATTTGAATTTAAATGATGACATATTAGATAAGATATAATGCAGGAGAGATGGAAAGACCAACAAGTAAAAATACCCTATAGAATAAAAGATTATGTTCTCTCATTATCTGTGGTGATTGAGCTTGCGATCAAAAGTACTTCCATGATGGAGCGGAGAATATTTGTTACTCTTTTGGGAAAATTAGGAATATGACCTTGTTTATTACTAAAGAGAACTAAGATTTATATTTTTCATCTTAAAAATAAAGAATATTCTAATGTGTAGTTGCCACTACCAACAAACCTGTGTGGTGTGCTACCACTAGCTGGTCAAGGTCAATGTAGACACATTATTTATTGTTTAGATATGCCACACTCTAACTTTGATGATGTAAAGATTTTTATTAGCATGTGATATAAGTTTTGTAGGTGATTAGATAAGATCCAATGCAAAATTTTGTGTAATAACAAGCTTTACCTAGAATTGTCCTTTGTACATGTGCAATTGCATAATATAATAAATTTCAAGTGATAACAAGTGATGAAAAGTAAAAAATAATTCCATACCTTGTTTTACACTTGTATACACTAATTAGGAAACATGTGTTTTATCGTAACATGTGATAAGTTTCAAAATTTTAGTAACTTCTAGGGATATGAGGATTTTAGATCAAACTGTAATATGACCAGACTAATTCTCAATTAACTTATATTTTGAATGTGATAACTGTAATGAGTGGAACCTGATAAGAGATCACTCTCTTACTAAATCAAATAAAAGAAAACAATGTGTATACCAAACAACAAACTAAATCTTTGCAAAGGGATGAAAAACTAATTTATTCAATTAGTATGTTCAAGACACAAAAATAGTAGTGAAAGATAAGAGATCAATTTATTTTCTTTTCTTGATCTAATGTATAAGAGGATTCTATATGTTATTCATGTTTATAATGACAATATTATTTTCTCTTTCTTTGATCACTCTAATCTACATAATAACATAATCTGATTAGAAAATAGTACAAGATGGAAATTCAGTGGTCAATCAATTTATTGATATATTCAATGTTGTTTTTTAATATTACTCAATATATCACCATTATATAATTAAACCCTTGATACAGTTGACATATTTTACAAACATATGAAGTTAAAATATTCAATATGGAAAATATTATTCTTTAAGTATTTTTTTTCAAATATTAATATAAAAGTATAACATACATTAAAATACACATATGTATCTAATTGGTGGAAAATATAACATTAGATACGAAAATAGAGAAATAATTCCAACCCCATGACCATGATTGTAACATAATGTGTTATTCGTATGTAGAATCAAGTTTAACCTTTGTGAAGGACATTTTTTATGATGGATTGCTTTCGAATCAAGGTAAAAAATTTCTATTACTTCAGAAAGTTTATTTCCCTCTTGAAATCATCCATAGTTGATAGGTTGGTCAGCCTCATTTGTTTTGAAATTTTATCCTTCCTCTTTAAAATGCCACCAAAAATTATTAAAAGTAATAGAACACTATTTGAAAATCCAAAAGAGATGTTTGGTGCCTATTATTCTAGTAGAATAACACATTAATGACTATGTGTAGAGAGAAGGGCATGTGGCTCCTCAATATATACTCGAAACATAGTGAGTGCATTTTTCGTTCTCTATGGAGAGAACATATGTTGTATCTAAAAACATAGACATTGAATGTGTTATATATTTGAAATTTTGAGTTACTCATCTCAAATTTTGATATGGAATGCTATTCATATTGATAACCCTTTTTCCCTTCGGTACTTGTATTTAATTCTTTGTGTTTCTTCATAAAATCATTTGTATTTAGGCTGATAGTATTTATTTTCCAAATAATGATTTTGTAGCAATCATTTTTAGCTACCCACCTTCTCTATTTTAGGTCCATGTGTGGATTTATTCCCTATGAGAATTCATGGATAGGTTATCAAAGGAAGACCTATACGGGATCACAGGATATGCTCTCTATTAGAGATCAAGATTAGATTAGTAGAAGTTTTAGTACTCATTTTTTACGTATAGGTTTTTTTTTCTAAGAACACTATGTACTCTCAAAAAATTGTGTGGATGTAAACACCATATAAATTTTGTAAAAAAATGAATGTAAATATTGGACCTCCACTTGATAGCATCAGAGAAATTAAGGGTTTTCACTCATGCTTGTCTCACGGAACTATAGGGTTAGTGAGGAAAAAAATTAGAATAATGGCACTTAATCAACTAGTTGAAAATCAACCCTATCCCAAATATTAATATCTACATATAAGATAAGTAGAAAATACTTGAAGCTTAGGTATTCATGCACACCCTGATATAGCAATACATAAAACATCTAGTAATCCTCTATTAGAAACTAGATAGACTAAGAACTTTAGGACCATATATAAAGTAAGAAAAGTCATGATAATTTTTTTAGAAAGAGAGATGACTAACTAACACTGAATTGCTTCAATTTTTTCAAATGGAACCTTGAAAAGAATTTATGAAATATGATAAAGTGAGGTCAAAGTAGTCTTATAAAAATAGATCATCAACGTCCAGAAGTATTAATTAATGAACCATTATTGTGTTAGTGGAGACAAGATAAGGTGCCTAGGAAAGGGACTTCTTAGTGAAGGTTCTGGTGTAATCACTCTCAGTCCACTTATAGTGAATGTGGGGTTGCTTACCGTACAAATCTACCTAGCAAAAGGAATTTCTACAATTTGAATAAAATTACAAATCTTAAAAATTACCAACCATACTCAAAAATACAAGTTAATAAATTAGACTGTAGCTTCTTGAACTCCAACAAGTTGATATCAAATTATATTAATCCATGAACTTTAAAAAATATAACTACCATCAATAGAAGAAAGAGGAAAACACATATATCGAAAAGAAACAACACATTTCATAAAAAAAATTAAGCAACAGTTGTCTCATATTTTCCCTCAATAGACATCGTGGGAAATTGAAAAAGGAAGACCTTGAATAATGTCAACTTGGAATGTATAAACAATATCAATAGATAAAATATTGTAGTTTCTTGGGACACCTTATTAGAATAATCCAAGAAAATTAATTGCTTTCCTTAAAGAAAATATAAGACATGTACAAAAGAAACCACACCCCATAAAAGAAATTTTCATGTATAAAATGTAGGCACATGATGCTATGAACCCTCTTAGAGAACTTTATTTCCACAATTTTGACATAGGTGTTCTCTAATTTTTCAATTTAAAAAATTTAAGTCAAAATTAATATGGCAGAATTTACATTTACAAGTTTTGAGAAATATAGCAATTGACTACATTAGGATAATGGGAAGATGGAGAGTGGAATGGGGGAACCAAACATTAGATTGGTCAATTCCACTTTGATAGGATATACTATCCTTATCCCCTATAATATAAGTTGATCTACTTTGGTGTATCTTTAGGTTACATGTAGATCTTTTCTACATTGATCAAAATATTGATATGGTGGACTACGAATAAGTTGGTAAGATGTGATTGGGACTTGGTTATAGCATTTATTTTATCCAATTTTAGTTTTTCATCCAAAATTCTCCCATGTATGTTTTTTCTTTATAATACTATGTGAAAAAAAAATATTGTGTTAGATTTATATCGATGATTTCCCAAACAAAGTCACAATCAAGGAGGTATGAGTAAAACCCTAGAGGGGAATCACATGAAGGATGCTAAAATTGCTAAAATCTAGACATTGATTAAGTGATACTTAAATAAAAACTATTAGTTTACATACCCTTTTCTTCACTTTAGGTTGTTAATTAATGAAAATTTCTATCAAGGGGTGGAGGGCAGTGCACATTAGACCATGTATATTATGGTTCTATGGAAAAAATCCTTTGAAGGGTGGAGTGTTGTAACATACTAAAATTTGGGTATAGAAACAATATTAAGTTTTAATTCTTAATTTTTCTAAACTTGAGTTCATTCACAAAATGGACCTTGATTCCAAGCCCCATTTGGCTATTTTGATCAATAGTTATGTTCTTTGAAACAAGTTAAATTCTACTTGTGTTCCTTTTGTCAAAGCAAGTTCATTCTCTTTGCTTGGTAATATTTACAAACTTGTACCTCAATTTATCTTCATGAATCACTTTGATTTCATTTAGTACAATTTGAATTTCTTATACTCAATTATTAATGTTAATGTATAACGTATATGTCCAATACACTATCATTTTTTTTGCTGAATCGCATGTGCCTCCTCCATTTATTAGACTAAGTCAAACAGAGAAACTCTATACAATGCCCCAAAGGAAAACAAATTGTACAAAAAAGAAAAAGAAAAAGAGAAGCTATAAGTACATGGTAAAAAGGACATATACAAAAGGACCATAAAACTTTATAATTGCATTGATGACCAGAAACAATGCACCTATTCCTCTCAATCCAAATGTGATGTATGAGAAGGAAAGCGGCACATCTAGCCTTCTTATTCAGAAGCAAGATATCATCCAGACAGGTTGGCACACGATCAAAAAAGGAACTAAACGAGTCCCAAAGCTTAGACTAGAAGTGGCACGAGAAGAACAAATGGTGCATATCCTCTTCAGCAGACCAGTAGAAAAAACATATAGATGGAAGCTGAAAATAAAACCTTTGCATCACCTCCTGGGTTGGAAGACTATAGAGATAGCATTTCCAAAGGAACACAGAGACATTCCTCATAATCAAGTTACTACATATATGTTTAGTCCAGGGTAAGCTTTGTTCTTTAACTCTACAGGGCTCCCAGCAGTCTTTAAGTGATAAAGACTCTTCACCATCCACAGAAACAGAGTCATCCTTAGAAGGAACATGTTTTTTAATATTGTTAAGAGCCATAACAACTTTCTCACCCCCATAGATGTTAGGAGGGATATACCATTCTCCTTTAGATATGCATGCATTCACACAACAAGACATCCCTAAACCAAGCATGTACATGAGTTGAGGATCAATATGATCAGCAAGGTAAGAGCCTTCCCCACACCGCGGGCCCTTCCACAGGAGGAAATGAGAACCATTACCCAAGTTGAATTGGACATGCAGAAAAAGTAAGTCTCTATACTTGAGTTAATTCTTCAAAAGTCAAGAATCATATGATTTAGGGTTAACAAACCAGATCGAATCTTGTGAGAGATATTTCCCATGCACCCACTTGACCCAGGGAGATTTTCTTGTCACTAGCAACATCCCATAAATTTTTGAAGATGCCTGCCAATGACCAGTCAGCAATACGCCTAATGCCCAAACCACCTTCGACTCTAGGCTTTCAAACTTGAGACCAGGAGATCAAAACTAAAAATATGATAGGAAGAGAGAGTGGAAATCACCAGCTCGATTCTACCAGCCATCGACAATAGCCTACATTTCCAAGACTCCAATTTGGTAGACACTTTATCAATAATAGGACCACATATCGATTTAGTCAGTCTACCAGTGATCAAGGGAAGGCCAAGGTATCTCATAGGAAAACAAGTCATTTCAATGTTTACAACATTTGACAATTCCTCCCTTCAACTTTCGGGGCTAAGAAAGAGCTGACTCTTGCTTTAATTTAGCTTGAGACTAGAAATATATGCAAAGGATTACAAAATGTCCTTAACAACCAGAGCATTCCTCACATCCACCTTAGAGAACAACAAAAAATTGTCAGCAAACACAATGTGAGAAATGCATGCATTCCCATTCATCAAAGGGACCAGATTCTTGCTCTGCATTTCATGATTAATAATCGTTGATAGCCCCTGCATAGCAATAACAAAAAGGTAGGGTGCAATGGGGTCACCTTGCCTAAACCCATTAGAATCCCTAAAAGGAGTGGAGGGAGAACCATTAATAAGAATTTGATATGAGGTGGAAGAAAAGAAGTTATCAATCCAATCAAACCAACATCCAAGAAACCCCATGATCTTCATAATAAGGATGATATATTCTCTACTAGCATAATCATAATCCTTAGAGAGATCGACTTTAATACACATATTGCTGCTATTATGCTTAGAAAAGGAACTTAGCACTTCATTTTCAAGAAGAATCAAATCACCAATTCTTCTATTATGGACAAAGGCATGCTGGCTCGGGTCAATGAGATCAGGAAGAAAAAGCCTCCATCTATTTGCTAAGATCTTAGAAATCACTTTGTATAGAAGTTACAAAGAGAGATGGGTCTATAATCCTTCAACGTCCAAGCACCTTTTATCTTAGGAATCAAATTAATGAAAGTCTTGTTACAGTATCTCAAAAGCTTCCCATTACAGTAAAAATTAAGAATGGTAGAAACAACATCAGTCTCGACAATGTCCCAGTAAGAAATGAAAAACTCAGTATTATGACCTTCAGGGCCAGGTGCCTTGTGCTTTTTCAAACTCATGACAATATTTTTCACTTACTCCTTCATAACCCTCTTTTTTAGCAAATCTCTTTATTCAGGCCTAAGAACAGAAAGCCCCCACTCATGTTTCTACATGATATAACCAGAAGAATTAAAATTAAATAGATTAGAGTAATAGGAGATCGTATGCTCAGAGATAGTCTTAGGGTCATAACATGGAAAACCATAAATATTAAGAAGATAAATACTATTGATAAGACATCTAGTTTTCAAAGAAGTGTAAAAGAATCTAGAATTCTTATTGCCCTCCTTCATCCACTGGACTCTTACTCGTGTCTATATAATCTTTCTTTGATAATTATTATCGATTATTTGTCGAACCTTTGATCTGGAAATTGGGATAATGGCTCTAACCTCTTGGTCTCCCTTAATTGGGGGTTACTGGGAGGTGGGGTCGTTACAATTTTCCACTTTTAGAGTCATTAAGTCTTTCATTTCATTTTTTAAAGGAAAAAAACCTTTTCTTTTCTAATTAAAATAGATGTGATGATTATTATCCTAAATTTGTGAAAATTGGCCTCCAAGCCAAAGCATAGCCAAAGAAAATGAATATGAGGTTACTTTTAACCAATTTGTCTTTCTTTCATTAGTTTTGCGTGATTGACATTTATCACCCATAATTATTTTATTTCACCATTAACCCAATTATCCATCCAATCATGTTCTTTACTTTCATATTAGCACTAAAGGAATTATTATGTCATATTTTATGGTCCATTATTGGATTAAGACTAATGTGAAGACATTAGGTTTCATTAGGGTGATTGATACATGCATTATCTCATTAGTTTATACTAAACATCATTTAGGTCTAAAATCATAACCTTGTTTGGCTAATTCCAAAAGGTCAAAATTCTAGGGTAGGGTCTAAGACTTGGTATGTTACCAACACATCAGGTTATGACATCCACACAACAAGCGCATCCTCAACTTGTCATTGGTGATTTCAACCACCTGAGAAGATCAGGTGAGAAGCATGGTGGGAAGTTGTTCCTGACTCTATTCTTTGTAGATTCAACGAAGCGGTGGATGCGGAAAATCTGGTGGAAGTCAACATGACGGGAGGTTGTACTACTTGGCAGAACAAGAGGAAACCAGATCATAGAATAGCCAATAACCTTGATAGGGTGTTGGTGAATGCGGCTTGGATGGGGGTTTTTCCTGAACCTTCTGTTATGCTAGGTGGGCATCCAAACAGCGACCATGCTTGGATGAGTTTGAAACTCATTGATGCAAGACCTATGAATTGTCCTTTCAGATTCCTAAACCTGTGGCTTGATTGGCCGAGCTTCCATGATGTGGTGAAGAGATCCTTGAATGAGAAGGTTGTGGGGAATCTAATTTTTAACATTGCTGAGAAACTGAAGAGATTGAAGGAGGTAATTAAGGTTTGGTTGAAGGATTTGGCTGACTTACCTACACTGGTCAAAAAAGCAATGATTGAATTCTCTAGCACAACTGTTGAGCTTAGGGCTAATCCTCTATGCCCTCTACTCATGGATAAGGAGGAAAGAGCGGTTGGGAGACTCAAACAGCTGAAGAAAGCAGAAGAGTTATTGTTCTGGAAAAGAAGCAAGCTTTGGTGGATTAAAGATGGTGACTGGAATACAAAAGCATGTCATGCTGCTACTAAGAAGAACCAAATGAAAGACTACATCCATTCTCTCCTAAAATAAGATGGATCTTGTACTAGTGGCCCCAAGTAGGTGGCCAAGGAAGCGGTTGATTTTTTTAGCAAACTATATAATCAAGGAAGCCATTCTAGGCCTTGTATCCTACCCACGGCTAGAGTCATGGAGGAGATGAATAGGAAGCTATGTGGGCTGGTGTCTGATGATGAGATCAAAGAGGCAGTCTTCTCCATTGGAGCTTCCAAAGCCCCTAGACCTGACGGGTTCAATGGTAAATTTTTCTAAGTTTTCTGGAGCACGGTCAAAGATGAAATTGGGCGGGCAGTCAGGTGGTTCCTGGTTGGAGGTTCCATGGTAAGGAAGGTTAATCATGCCTTCATATGGTTAATCCCCAAGAAACCACATGTGGAATCTATGGAGGATTTCATACTCATAGCATGTTGCTCTGTCCTTTACAAGATAATAGTCAAGCTTCTAGATAGGGGCTCCATAGCATTCTCCCGATGATTGTGTCTAAAAATCAAGCGGCTTTCATTAAAGGCAGGTCTATTTCAGATTGTGTTCTTCTAGCCAGTGAGTTTCTTTTAGACTTCAAATGCAAGAATAGTACAAAAATGGCTTCTGTGAAGGTGGATATATCTAAAGCTTACGATCACATGAATTGGACTGCTCTCTAGGAGATTCTTATATCCCTTAGTTTCTCTACCAAGTGGATTGGGATGATGAAGCAATGCGTCGAGACCACTTTCTTCTCTGTGTTGGTTAATGGTATTCCGAAGGGGATTTTTTGGTCATCCAACGGGATGAGACAGGGGGACCCGATTTCACCTTTGCTTTTTACCCATGTGATGGAAGCCATGTCCTTCCTTATTAAGAAAGATGAAGATGGGGGGAGGTGCATAACTTTGAAGGTGGGGGGAATCCCGGTTCTATCTCATATGGTGTTTGTAGATGATGTGCTCTTGTTTTTGGTGGGTCATGACAAACATATGAAATCTATGAGGGTTACATTAACAACTTTTGGGAGGCTCACTGGCTTATACATTTGCTGGATAAAGTCCAAAGTGTTCCTTTCTAATTGTTGTGACTCGAGAAGGGGTAGACTTAAGATGGCAGTAGGATTGGAAGAAGGGAGATTCCCAACAAAATACCTGGGCATCCTGATTACTGGTGGTAAAGGCATGGGAAAAGATTTCTTGGAGGTCGTTGATAACCTTCGGAAGGCGGACGGGTCTCAACCTCTCTATGGCGGGAAGAATCAGCCTCATTAAGTCGGTTCTTATAAGCAAAGTTAACTTCTGGTGCAGGAAAGCGGAACTGTCAACGTTTATCTTGGACAAGGCCAGAACCATTATCAGCTCATTCCTATGGGCTGGTAGAGGGCATGTGGTGGCCTGGAACACCATGGCTACTCCTGTGGAGTTTGGGGGCTTGGGGATTCCTAACCTCTTGACTGTGGCCAAGCAGGAAGTAGCCAAATGTGTTGATAGATTCCTGATCAACGAGGAATCACTGTGGACATCATGGAGAAGAAGAAGATATGACTTTTCCCTCCAGCCTACAGACAGAAGCAGAATGTCTAGAGTGTGGGTGGGCATGCTCCGGGCTTGGGAGTGGGTGATGCCTAACTATACACAAATGAATGGCGAGTGGAGAAGAGGGACTAAAAAACCTTGGGTGACTCTTTACAGTGGTCCTTCGGTGTCATGAGTGCCTCTACTTTGGAATAGGCACCACCAGCCCAAGAGGAGTTGTTGCTTATATAGAGGGATCATGGGGAAGCTTCCTACCTTTGACAGGATGATCAGGTGGGGACTGGGCACTAACCCAAAATGCTTGCTATGGGGTAAGGAAGATGAATCCCACGACCATCTATGGTGGAAGTATGATTTTACCAAGTACCTATGGACTAGGGCGATGTTGAAGTGCAACCTTGGAGGTGCCCCCCCTGAGGACTTGGCATCCAGTGTTAGTTGGGCACTGGAAAAGACAAAGTACAGACAGCCATTGAGATGCCTGGTGGGTCTTTGTTTGTCAGCCACTATGTACCATGCTTGGTGGGAGAGGAACAAAAGACTACACGGAGGTCCGAGCAAAGATATGTTAGCTATTTTTGGAGAAATTGTAAATAGGCTTCTTGTTTGTGGGAAGGCCAAGCCTAAGCTCTTGCTAGGACTGGATAGAACAATACAAAGATACTAGGGTTTTTTTAGTTAGACCCCTAGTTGGGTAGTATATGGGGTTTTTAGTTGTTCCCTATACGTTTGGTTTTAATAGTAATATTTTACCTGATCCAAAAAAAGGGAAATAAAAAATAAGCTTTATACTAATTAAAAAAACTCGTTTTCTCCAAACCTTGTGATTTGTAATTAGATTTTATTTTTTGAATAATTCCCTCCCTTTTCCTAAAATATCAGGAAAGTCTTTGGGTTTTATATAATCCTAATAAACGCCCTAGACTATTAGCTATCAATAGCCATCACATTGCAACAACTATGTCTATTATAGTTTTCTTCTCGAGATCTTTTCATTTGCTCCAGGGTTGGCATAGTGGAAGGCTCTCAATAATATGTCATGGATCCATGAAATTAACTTGCCTGACATCACAAACTTGGTCCTAGCTTTGGTTTTGACAAACTGAGCTAATTCTAGATTATAGAAAAATATACCAAAATTCAGGTCTAGGTCAAATTTTGGTTATAATTTTTATAACCTGGGTTGGTTATGTGTTTAGACAAAGTCATTATGGGTAGTTTTTGGTTAGGATAGTAAAATATTTTGGTTATATTCTGCTATAATTTTAATGCAACTGGAATAAAGTGAGGGTGGCGAGCATCGGGGACAAGTTGCATGAGGGCCAACTCAGATGGTATAAGCATGTGTAATATAGGTCGACTAATGCACCTATATGAAGCAATGTTGTTGAGTTAAGTGCAATTAATAGAAGAAGAGGAAGGCCAACATTAATAGGGTAATAGTTTATAAAGATAGATTTTTAATATCTACATCTTGACCAGAATATGACCCATGATAGAGTTGAATTGAAGTGAAGGATTCATGTTGTAAGACATATTACCTAGATTTATTCTTGATCTTGTTTTATTAACATAATAATATGCTTAAAACCTTAATCTAATCATGTTATGTGCTTTAATAACATGCAACATGCTTATGTTTTTAGTTTGGTCCAGTTTGGATGTTGTTTGAGCTAGTTATACATATATGTGCTTATTTTGGACCTAATTGCAATTTACCCGTGTTTAAGGTTTATCTTGAAATTTGTCACATGCTTTTTATGCCTTACATTTTTTGGCATCATTTTGGAGAGAGAGAGATGCATTTTTGTACCTTTCTTTGATAACGTGGCATCATGTGTTGACAGTTAAGGTTTGGCTTAAATGACTTGTGTAGATAGTGGACCTTTCTTGTGTTTGACCGTTGAGTTTTTGTTTCCAACAATAACCCTATTGTTTCCTTATCCTTGATCTCTATGGTCAAATAGGTTTGTATGTGCCTTGTGTTCTCTTGGGTCAATGAGCTCTTGACCCCTTTCTTTGGTCGCTAAGAGCTAGGGTTTTGACCTATGCGACCGTTGGGCTTTGATGTGTTTTGGTCACAGAGAAATCCCTTTGACCGATAGGTTTTTATGGACAATTATTTTGATCTTTTCCTTGGTTTTAACGACCTTATTTGCATGCATGGTCTTAGTGCTTGCATTTCTGAGTTTTGAGGGACAAGTGGCACATGTGGCATGACACCTAACTTCCCTTACCTCTCTCTACCCTTGGGTATATATACCCCTCTCCATTCAAGTGATCCTTTTGCACCGTCTCCCCTCTCCATTCAAGTGATCCTTTTGCACCCTCTACCCTCTCCTTAGATCTTGTCCCTTGTGTTCTTGGTGGTGCAAGTGGATCTTGAGATTGAAGGAGGTGTCTGAACCCCTTGCATGTGGAGCTAGGGTTTGGAGCAACTCTCCTTTGGTGATCCTTTGGTGTTCCTTGATCTTGGTAAGTGATCTCTCTTTCTTGATCTTTGTTTTCTTGAAACCCTACCCCTATTCTTTCTGTTTTCCATACCCATGGTTCTCCATGGTGGTGCTTCTTGAGGAATTTCTCTCTTCTTGGTTGAATCCATGGTTCTCCATGGTAGTGCCTAAGTTGAGTTGCACGAAGAACACCTCTCTTTCTTATCTTTTTGGCCTAGGGTTTTACTCTCTTTCTTGTGCTCCTTTACCTAGGGTTTTTCTTCTTCTTTGAGATGATGCTATCTTGGCTGTGAGGTGTTGATCACATTTGGGTTTTCCTCCCTTTCCTTGGAGGATCTTGCTTTTGGAGTTGTTCTTCACAATCAAGGCAAGTCATATAACTTTCTCCTCGATTATTGTCGCACCTAACTCTACATGCTAATAATCAATCTCTAAAATGTGGTTCCTAATAGTATGATTATGATATCATGAACTAGGGTTTGTGATTATGTTTTTATCTTGAGTATATAAACTCCTTTTTCTAAACCCTAATTCTTGTACCCAAACGCTTGTTGAGGATGGAGGTTTTGGTTTGTGCATGCACATGCTAAACGTTGGTTTTCTCCTCATGATCATGGTTTTATTCTCTTGATTTATGATGGAGGTTTTGGATACTTGTGTGATGGCTAAACATTTGGTTTTCTCTCTCTTGATGCATAGTTCAATTTCTCTCATGGTGACAATCGGATTTAGGGTTTTGGAGATGACCTTCTTCTTGTACTTTGTACTTTGGTGATTTTTTGGTTCCATGATGATGATAACTTTGTTTGATCATGTGGTAAATGGTCTTTCTCTTTCTACTTGAGGTCACTAATATGTTCTACATGTTTTGGTTTCCAAGGTGTTGATGCTAGTAGTTGCAAAGTCTTGATATGGTATGGTTGCTAATGTTGATTCTTCTTCTATCGATGAGGGTGTGGTTGTTCCTTTGGTCCCCAAGTTTTGTATCCATCAGAACGTTGATGGTTGGACCTCTCTTTGATAAATGAGAGTGTTTTGGTGTCTTATATTGCCAAGTTCTCTTTGACCTAGTCTCTTCGATCGAAGATATGATCTTGTTCTCTTTGGTCGTTGGGGTTTGAGGGTTGCCTTCGGTCACTATGGCTTTGTTTCTCTTCAGTTGCATAGATATGTGACCTAGGATTTCTTTGGTCGATGAGAATCCCTAAACATGTGTTTACCTTATGTTGTTACCTTATAATAATGATATTTAATCTTCTTTGTTTCTAAGAAAGTTGGAGATAATGATATCTAGGGTTTAATGTTAGTTGCTAATTTGAAACTCTAACACGGTTTTCTATGTTGAAACCCTAACCCTAATTGCAAGTGTTTAATGAAGTTTCTTAGTTTGCTTGAGTAATTACCATAATGGTGAATACTTTCTCTCTCATAATGTCGTAACCCTACTTTGCTATATAATAAACATCATAAGCTAATGTTTGATTGGAGTATCACTTATGTGACACATGCATGGTGATTAGGAGCTTTGATGAGGTATGGAGAGATCATTATGTTCTTTTAGGGAACCATGTGAATGGTCTTATGACCTTGGGAAAGGATATGTGCCTAATTGAGTTGATATCCTTTGATGATGTGATAAGGGATTGGTATCCCATGGTGATGTGATAATGATGATGGCCTTGTGTATGACAGTGATACCATGTGATGATGTGATCAGCTTTATGCTTTATATGTTTTATATCTACTGAAGATGCAACCTACCTTATCTTTTATAGAATCCTTTTAGGGTTTTCTTGTAACTTTATTGATGCAGTTAAAAGATAACCAATTGGCGTAACCAATCAAGTAGAACCCTAATCATGTAGTTGTCCTGGCCATGGATCCATTCCAGTATCAGAACCTATTGGATGGTGAAATGAGTATTCCTAAGGGAAATGTGGAGTGCATATTGTTGAGTATGTGGGGTTCTTAGAGAGTACATCCTTTCATCTAGATACCAGGGTTTTTGAGAGCAGTTGTGGTCGTATTTCAGTGATATATATATATGGTATATGAGGACAGCAGTGAGAACAACGACAGATGTACCTCAGACAATACAGGTGTGTATAACTTGTTCACTAGTATCATGACTTATATACAAAGGTAAACTAGGATTGTTTGTAGTTGGACTTTATATGTAAGTTTGAAAGGCAAACTAAGGGCGGGTGATATCATAGAAGTTCGGCTCTCCTAGATCTTCTATCGCACTATTTTTGACTTCACAGTGGACAGTTGGAGTATGAGTGGTATACCTCATCTCCTCAGAGTAAGACCCTTGACCTGGGTTTTGGGGTAACCCCTATTTGTTTGGCTTAATTAAGTTTATTAGGACCTTTATCTAATCATTTGAGATATAATTAGGTCTTGTGGAGATTTTAAGTTTCAAGTTTGAGCTTGTTTGGATGATGTTTGTGCTTTATGTGCTAGTTTTGGTGCAAATTGTAATTTACCCAAAGTCGGGGTTGATGTGCAATTTGTCACCTCCAGAGTGTTCCTTCTCTTTCTTGACATCATCTAGATGAGAGAGAAAGAAATAGGCACCTTGTTTGAGCCTTGGTTGAGGAGTGTCACCCTTAGTGGTGATTAGGGTTTTATGAGTGTTGAGTGTCTCAACATATGTATATATAGTGTGTTGTCTCGACCTAGCTCGTGACCTAGAGTTGGTTTGGTGAGTGTCATGATCGAGACGCCCCCTCTAGATGGTGTGTTCATGACCAATATGGTCTTGGGTGATCTTGGTTTGAGATGGTTGCCTTTTGTAGGATGTCTCAACCTAGGTTGTATGGATATCTCTTGTCTCGACCTTGTGGTGATGGATGGTGCTTGTCGCGACCATGGATGGTCATCCCTGGGAGGGTGGTGATCGTGAACATGTGGATGATCAAGGTGGTTGAGACCCAACCTAGAGTGTATCACCATGTCTTGCGTGTATGGCTAAGGTGGTTGCATGTGGTTGCATGTGTGCTTCTTGGATGGACAAGTGTCCCTTTGGTACCTTAGAGTGCTGACCATTCATCCCCTACCTTCTCTCTCTTCTTCCACCTATCTAACCCCTTATCTCTCCATGTTTGTAACCCTTTTGGCCCTCCATCTTATTCCTACTCTTCTTCTTGTTCTTGGAGCTTGGTAGAACAAGGAGATCTGACCTTGGAGCTTGGTGACTGAACTCTTCTTACATGTGGTGCTTGTTGTAACCATAGCCCATCTTCAACCCTTGCTAAGTGTTTATCTTCCTTGGTGGCATTTCTTTTGATCTCCTACCTCCATCTTTCTCTCTTTTCTTGGCCCTATACCATGGTTCCTATATGGTGGTCATTTTGGGAGAGAAACTCCTCATCACAAGGGTCATAGACCATGTTTTAACAAGGTAGACCCAAGTTTGAGGAGGGTTTCTTTTCTCTTTCTCCCTTTCTTTTTTGGCTCGGTCTAGAGCTTTTTTTACTCTCTTTTCTTGGATGATCTTTGACCTTGGTATCTTCTCCTTATTGAGGTGATATTGGTGACTGAGAGTGGAGATTTTGGTGGATCTTCTTCAACCCTTGGATCGTGTTCTTGGAACTCTTGATCTTGGAGCTTAGAATCATTGGTGGTGATCTTCTTAAGGTGGGTTATATAACACTTAACCTACTCTATTATTGCACTCTTTTATGCATGTTTTCTACTGTCTTCTCTCTCTAAAATTATCCCTTATCATGCTAGTAGATAATTATAATCTCTAGAACTTGTTTGGTAGAGATATCTTGCTTAGTTTCATGAAATCTGAAACCCTAATTTCATATACCCAATTTTGGTGATTATGGTGTTATGGTGATCTTTCTCTTCCCTTTTAACATTGGTTTTTCTCACATACATGATGTTCGAGTATCTAGATGTTATGAGGAGTTTAGGTTCTATTTTGGGTGCCTTAAACATAGTTTTACCTATCTTTCATGAGATCCTTTCTTGATGGTTTAATGACCCATGACCTAGGGTTCTAGGTGATTGTTTGCATGGGCTTGTCCTTCTTAATGATCATGGTTTCCCCTTAGTCTTATTTCTATTATGAGACCAAGACATCATCCCTTAGGGTGATCGAGACATCTACCCCATGTTGGTTGCAACCATAGTTAATCCTGGTTGAGATGCTTCCCTTTTTATGTGTTGTACCTAGTGTTGATGGACGTCGTGACACTTGAGTATTGATGGTCACGTGAACCCTTGTTTTGACTAGGTTGTTGCCCTAGTTTTTGGGACTTGACCTTGACTTAGTTTTGGTCATGACACACCCTTGATAGAGGTCACAACATGTGGTCTTGGGTCACGACATGATGCCATGTATTGAGGTCAAGACAATGATGTCTCTTCTTGAGGTCGAGACAACTATGATCCAAGAGGTCACCAATGATCCAAGAGGTCACCACAGGTGTTATACTTTTGGTGAATGAAACCCTAACCCTAGGTTTCGCTATCAAAACGCCCTAGGTTCCGCGGTCATGGTATGGTCTAGGTGGTGTGGTTGCGACCTAGTTATATGGAGTGGTCGAGACATGATGATGATAGGTGGTTGAGAGGTATGCTTGGACACATGATGATATCACTGTATGAGTAATACATAAGCCATGAAACGCGTTGTCTGGACAACATCTAATCTACCCTAATCATGTTCTTTAACCCTAAGGATGCTCCAAGATGGTGGGAGATGGTGAACCTAGGATTGGTGGTTGAACTTAGCTTCAAACCCTAATCGTCTATGAAGGGAAAACCCTAACCCTAATGATGACGATTGTGACATGTTCACTTCTCTTTCTTGGAATGGCTATTATGATATGACAATTTCTCTCTCTGGTTGCGAACATCTAACCTTATAGGTTGAATGCATGTCAATATTTGGGTATTCTATGATGATGGTTATGTATAATTGAGGCATGTGGAGATAATGATGTGACACATGGTTTTAGGATGGTTTCCCTTTCTCATTTATCAACTTCTAACCATATAGGTGATATGAACTTGAATATCATAGCTAGTGCATTCTATTATGAGTATGATGTGACATTGGTTGAATGAGCCTTTATGAAGCATGTTGAAATACTTGTGATAGAGGAATGATGTGAATGGTCATATGACTTGGTGATGGCTTGATGATTATTGTGAAGTGATACCCTCTAGTGCTATGGTTAAGGGATTGATATCCCATAGGATATGAAATTGGTGATAGTCATGAGTGGTCGTACAATAGTGATGGCGGTCATGTGAATGAAAATGATATAGGTCTCATGTGGTGATAGTTTGACAAGCTCACACCTTATACATTTTATATCTTATGGAGTTGTGTCATGCCCTTATCTTTGTAGAGTTTGTTATGGCTTTGTACATTATAACTTGATTGATGTTAAAAGACACCTAATTGACTTAACTAATCAAGTGGAACTTAATCATGTAGTTTTTCCCTATGTCGTAGATCTATCTCAGTGTCAGCACTTGCTAGATGGTGAAAGGGCTTTCCCTAGTGAAAGCTTGGAGTCATATACTATTGAGTATATGCATTTACAAGATTGGTTGCGGGCCATACCCTGGTATAAGTGTGGCTGCGGGTCATAGCTCAATGGCATGATGCTTATGAGGTTTTACAGGATTGGTTGTGGGCCATACCATGGCATGAGTGCGGACATGGACCGTAGCTCAGTTTCACTAGCGTCGTGACTTGTACCAAGGTTGGCTAGGACTTTCACAGTTTGACTATATGTCATTGTTTGCTGTTGACTGGTAAGTCTTTGCCATGTACTCATGTACTGACCACGAGGTACGGTGAGGTCATGGATTCTGGATCTTCCATTGACCTTGTATGGCATTGATTTATACTTAGTAGTGGTCAGTTGGATTTGAGTGGTATGAGTCAAATCCTCAGGGCATAATAAAATATGTAATTAGTCATGTAGCATATTTGCTTAGGATCAAATATGAAAAGATTGGTTGAATTTTTGCCTTACTTTTATAGTGATTAGTTGGTAGAAGATATACTATTCTTCGTATTCCTTTTATGATGATAAGATGTTCCACAATCCAATTGAATTTGCTTATACTATTTAGTAATGATTATCTGATTTAGACATATCATTTAGCTAAATCTATTTATCATAGTTGTAGTGTCACTTCTGTTCTTTAATTATCTTCTCTGCATTTATAATATATGTTGGTGTAGAGTTATATCTCTTGATGGGATTTTTTATCTCATCTTGTGGGTTTCCACATCTTTTTAGGTAGTTGTGTACGACGAGGTGGTGACCGTTCAGCTGAGGAAGAAGCAACAGCAAGGGTAGTAGTTGATCAGGCTGGATGTGTTGCTAGTCTTTTGGTGTAGAGTCCTGGAGTCGTCCCTACATACTCAAATTTGGGGGTGTTTTTGATGTATGTATGGTTATGTTATCGTCACGAGTTTTTTGGAATGTGTGCCCTATTGTTGTATAGTTTGGCAGATGTAAATGTATAGATATATGTGGAACATGTACTTCATGTAATAGGTTGATGATAGGAATGTTTTAGAACTATGATGTAAGAACCTTGTGATATATGACATGTTACGCAGGTGTCCTATTAAGGACTTCTATGTGAAAGTTTTCAACTTGTGGTGCTCTTGCAAAATCGGATTTAATTTTTTGTGTTTTCTGGTAATCCGCTTTCTTAATGTTGTTTCCATGTTTAGTTTTGAGTAATCTCGCTTTGTGTGGAACGGAGCATCACACTCATGGCTTAATTAAAATATATAATACAGTTGTGTAGTATATCTTCTTAGGTTAAACATGCTTCACATTGGATATCTACCCTTGTTTTGTTCTTATGCTACTTAGTTGTTATATAATGCGGTAAGAGAAATCAATTGTTATACATATTCTTCATACCTTTTAGTCATGTTTCCATGATTATTAGTTATAGTTGTTCAACCTACCTAACATGTGTACTTAGTTCAAATAATTCATTTAGATGAATCTACCCAACATATTTAATAATAGTATATCCTAGCAATAATTGTTGGTGGAGAGTTATATCTCTCGCTGGGACATGGGTCTCACCCTCGTGGTTCACTACATCTTTTTAGGTGGTTAGTGATGTGGGTAGGATTGTGTTGTTGAGAAAGAGAAGCTTGGAGATCAGTAGACGCAAAAGGTTGGATATTTGCTAGTGTTTTGTAATAGAGTCCTATGTGTTGTCCATGTACTCTCAGGTCCGGGAGGGATGTGTTTTGTAGATGATATGTACCTTGATATGTGTTTTTGGTAGTACGCCTTATTGTATATAAGTGGCTTGTATATAAGAATAGATCTTTTGTGACAGGTGTGGCATTGGTTTGTCACACATGTAGCCGACCCCAACATGGGTGGCGGTGGTGCTGGTGGTGGTGGTGGCGGCGGCGTCTTGTATGTTCAAATTTCAAAGAACTTGGTTCGATTATGGGTTGATTGTGTTGATGCAAACTTGAGTCTGCATCCATTTTAGATTCTAAATTTCCAGATCAGTCAGGGATATGATCGAATATAACTTGATAGTAGGGATATCAGTGTTGTGGGCCTGGGATAGTTTTAAATTAGAAAAATATGAGCATATTTTCTAAAATTCAGACCCCAACAATTCTCATCCATATTTTGGTCACCTTATCTAACTTGGTACTGACTCGTTGTCAAGTTTAGAATCTAAAATGGAACTAGACTCAAATTTGCATCATCATCTATATTCATCCCAAAATCAATATAAATTCTTTAAGTTATAAAGATACAAGCTTGATGTATCAAAATTCTCTAGACGTTTGACCAAGAGCATGTGCACTCCTCTGATAGACAAGATCAAGAATAAGCTTGATTCTTGGAAAACAAAGCTACTTACTATGGCATGTAGACTGGAGTTAATTATGTCTACGTTGTCAGCATACCACCTATTTTGGACAGGCATGTTTCCTCTAGGAGGAGAGGGAACACAGAACCGAGTATGTCCCTAGCAATTGGGCCACTGCAGCCGCCGACATTGGACTTTCTTGGAACGTCCTACGGTGAGAAGTAGTAGTCTGCCGCTCGGACTGTTACTGCCAAATTGTCTACCTTCATTGTAAAGGTCACGCTCGCACTCTGCATCCTCACCATCATACTCTTCTAAAATAATACAAATGGCAGTACAAATGTGCACACAACAATATATGTGGCAGTACAAATGTGTACAAGACTATACACAACAATATACATGGTAGCACACATGCGTTCAACAATACATGTCACAGTACATATGTATACACAAAAATACACATAGCAGTACACATGTGTATAAGATTATACACAACAATGCACATGGCGACACACATGTGTACAACAATACACGTAGCAGTACAAATGTGTACCCAATAATACACATTGCAATATACATGTGCATTGTTGTACACATGACCACACACATGCATGACAATACACATGTGTACAACAATACCTGTGGTAGTACAAATGCATACACAATAGTACACATTATAATATATATGTATACAAGACTATAAACAATAGTATGTATGAAAATACACATGTGTACTAAAATGTATACAACAGTACATATGGCAAGACACATTAGTACGCATGGTACTATCATGTGTACATAACTGTACACAAAAGTGCATAGTGTAGTATGCATATATACAAAATTGTACACATCATTAAACGTGGCAGTACACATGTGTACAATACAACAGGCAACGGTACACATATTGGTACATATGTGTACACAACATGATAGTATACATATTATGTCATTTGATTTTGGCATGTGAGTGTGCATAAGGTTTCTACCATGCCACCTTACTACTCTTGTTCTCGGTGTTCTTGTCAGTGACGTTGATCAAACTAGAGAACATGGACCATGATAGTTGACATGGACTAACTAGAGTAAGCACATCAATAATGGGCTTATGTACTACAAGTCAACTGAGGGACATGCATTGCTATCGTATGCCATTACCCACGGTAAACTACTCTGTCTGCACTATCAAGAAGGCCTCCTCCTCCAACAACTTAGTTGCATCTTTGCTCAAATCTCTATTTTCTGAAGCCTCAGGCTTTTTAGTCTTATTCTCCTATAAAGAGGGTAACACCACCCGAAGGTTGAGGAACAACTCAAGACACTATATCTGGGAGCAGTTTTAAACAATAGGGTTGATGTCTCTGGCGTTGTGGCGTTGATCAAGTGGCAACACCAAGGAAATAGTACACATGGAAATACACATGTGTACAAAACTGTAAACACCAATACAAATGGATGTACACATATTTACAAATATGCACACAGTATTAGACATGGCAATGCACCTATGTACAAAATTGTCCACAATAGTACACATTGGAGTTGACATGTATACAAAACTATACATATTGTAAAACACATGTGTACACAAGAATACAAATTTTGGTATGCATATATGCACAATAATACGCATGTGTACAAAACTATATATAATAGTGTACATGACAGTACACATGTAGAAAGTGATACACATGAAAGTACACATGCGTACACATGGTAATACATATGTTTACACAAATGTACACATGGCAGTACACATATGTACAACACTGTACACTACAATTGACAAGGGTACAAAACTCGGATGTATAGTTTGCATTAGAACTTTTACATAATAATACTCTACATAGTATACATGGTAAAAGTTTGATATACATGGTAGTACATATGTGTACAAAACTCTACACATAAGTAGACATTGGGTAAAGTATAATTTGCATTAGAACTTTACAGTAAAATTATAGTTTACATGCCCACTATACCCTACAAAACCAACCTTCAATATGGATACACCCTAGGACCACCTACTATATATACAATATGCACAAGTTTAACAAGGCAAACCTAACATACCCATGCTTAGCTAGTGCTTAGAGTGGCATAAGAGGGCATGGGCCATTAGCGGTCAACCACATGTCAATGCGCTCCTGGTGAAAGCCTTTATAAGCAACCAAACCTTATTGACGACACACCAACTTGAATCCATGGCCAAGGGTTCCATTTTCCTCTAAACATCTCCCCACCAACAACCTTCTTTGGGTTTCACCTCATGAGTTAACCTCAAGAGTACTGCAGTAATGTATTCGTCAATGTAGCCCCCTAGGATGGCTATGTCTAGTTATAAATGCCCTCCAGTTCGTTCGTGATTGTAGTAGCAATTCATCACCTCCTCCTCTCACCAATAAGACTCAACTAGTTGTAGGAATCTGCGAGGCATGGAAGATGACAAGACCACCACTTCCGCTATTATGGGAGTCCTGACGATCGACAAGCAAGATATAGGAGTTCTCACACTGTGCTTGGCCACGTGCTTGCATGAGCTTGGCGTCCCTATCCCTAGCTTGATCATGGAACATGCAAATGCATCGCTTCCCTGTTGAAGTACAGGACGTACGACTGCCTGAGGCTACACCTCCCAAAGCACTACTGCACCGTTCCCTGCTGACCTGCCGACGTACCGGACAAAATTGCGGCTGCTGGCGTACCTTGAAAGGTTCCGGATCAAGCAGGCGTTCAACACCGCAGTGGAGACCACCGAGATCCACGGCAAGATGGGCATGTGGAACGTCAGCACCATGTACCTGAAGGAATATAGGTCACCACAGGTCATCCTGGCCATGGGGGAGAATGTTGACTCTGTGGTGTGTGAGAACAAAGGCACGAACAGGTTTAAGAAGTCAAGGCACATCATGCTCTCCCACTACTAAAAAGCAGTCCGTTGGTGACATCCAAGCACGTCACCTATGACTTGAAAAGATTACGTACTTAACAATTGTCTATGTAATGAACGTCACCTTTTAGCCGTGCCCTATGTAGTATGTAGGCTCAAGTGATGCACGTCACCTATACTTAGATTCTGCATTTTAAGAACTAAGAACTCACAACAGGTGACATCACATACAGTCATTTAATTAACAAGAGATTACATATACAGAAGTCACCTCTTTAATGGAAAACAACAACAAAAAATGTCATCTAATCAGTATAAGCTGACATGTATATACGTACATCATATATGGAAGCACATAAAAGATAATTTTCTATACTTTTGAACAAGTAATTATACTTTAGTAACATTTATATTACACTGAATCACAATATGAATGTGTATAAAAAACTGCAACAACTTTGAAATCAGAAGTGATGTTTGTATTTCACACAAACATGATTTACAAGGGGAGGACATTTTATCTTGCCCCGAACAAAAATATACAAAACAAATTACAAAAATGTTTCTTCAGTACATATTACTTTAGCTGTGAAGCTGTACGTATTGTAATTTTCCAACACAATTTGATGCCTAAACACTCAACTACTGACTTTTAGTGGGATGTGGGCTGCTATAAATGTGGTGGGTTGTTTAATTAAATAACAGCTGCATGTAGATGACAAACAACTCGGTAGCAACCAGGATTGCACTGATCTTAATAGTCAGACTGACAATGCAGAACAGCTTCCTGATGGCCGATTGAGGCAGAATCAAAAGTGGAAGAGGGCTTCATAGAGCAAGATCTAGTAAAACCAATGGCTTACTCGTTGTGCCATATCTTCGGGAAATGTTCCGTTTAAGGGGTTACCCCTCTAGCTCATTTGGAGACATGGAAAGCTGCGGCACATGAACCTTTGTCTTAGAGTTCATGTGTAGTCAGGGTGAAAAACCGTGGATTTGTAATGTACTTTTAGACATCAAACTCACATTTTACAGTTTGGATGCACCCCTACCAAACTAATCCTTGATGAGGTGATGTGGCACTTCTTGCTCTCTTAGATATCCTCGTCCATAAGCCACTCGGGCTATCATCTTCTTTTTCCATACCGTGAGAAGTTGGTTCATAGCATGTTAGTTTACCATGACATTTGTCATTGCCATTCGAATTTTTGTAGGACGCTGATGCTATTGACATGGATGCATAGGAGATACTTCAGCATCCAACAGAACGTCTTTTGGTTGGAAGGTCGAATCCTGAGTTGAGTCCGTGCAGGAGAAATGCAAGAATAAGAACAAAAAGCAATCCTAACGGAAATAAGCCATCACTTTGATATTGTTCACCACCAGCAGGTCTATCTTTAAGCTGCAACGATGTCGAAGCAGAAACTGGTTAAAGTTTAGCAACCACATAAAAAAAAGAAGTTTAGCAACCAAATAACTGTCCTGGTAAACTGTGATTTGGAGAAAAGGAGATCCTTGTAACTACACGGGCACAGAAACAAATTGAATTTCACAGCAGCCCTAACTATATGAAAAAGGAGCAACCCACTTAATTATCGAGACATTGCGATGGAACCCTGATTGAACTTTTACCAATTGGACAAGCATTCATTTAGACCACCAGGCGTACTGTTGTTTTGGGAGTCAAGCACCTTGAGGTTGAAAGGTAACTTAGGGAAGCACTGTGATGGCTTCTGACTGTTGAGCACTTTGTAGCCTTGAAAGAGATATTAGGAGGTTGAGGGTTTATGGAGTTGTCGTGGTTGGTGTACACATGCTAACATTGCCCAGTGCTCACTTGCAGCTACTTTAGATACCCTACTTCACCATCTGGTTACTGTTCTTGCCGGAATAAGACTCCAACCTGCGAGCTGATTTCATTGTACCGCGAGAACTTCTGCTGAGGGAGATTAGTCATCAGCAGCAGGTCACTGTTCATGAGTGTCGTCAATGTATAAATCTATATTATTTCTAGGTGTCCCCATACATCACTGTCCATGTTGACGTAGGGCATATTGACATGAATCCATCACAGCCTCTGCTATCTCCTTAAAATAGTAAATTACTAAATCACGTGGTTTGCTATCACGACGGGTAGGGAGAGGGAGACACCCCGCTGATGAATTCCAAAAATGATCTGAACTTCAATTTACAGACAGTTGATGCCAAGAAGCTGGGAAGAGGAACCCACTGTACATGCAGAAAAGAGTGGTGAACATCGCCTGAACACACATGTAGTGACAATATTCTGGTATTGAAAGTGTGTAGTATCGCATCACACCTTCAGGGTAACATCCTGACCAGCATTCGCAGAGCACGATCACGATGTGGATACACAAGGGATATGGGAAAGTTGGATCTGTGTCAGGAAATATTTTGGAGACTTCAATCTCTTATGATTTGAAGTCCTGGAGAAATGATTCAAGCTAGGTGCCTGCCATGAATACAGTAACAGTCAAAATAACATGTTTATTAGCCGGTTAAATAATCACGACACTGGAAATGAATTAGTTAAGTTATGATGTTGAAGAGATGTAAGAAACCCACCAAGCCAATATAGGCAAAGGACGAAGTCGAGCGGCAAGAGAGTTGGTAGATATTGTATATGTCGAAGTCACCCTTCTCATCATCGGCCTTGTCCAGCACATTCGTGCAAGCACATGTGATGTTCCCATCAGGGTACTGACAGTTGGTAACGACCACGTAGAGATCATGGCATGAATCCATTAGTACTCATACATGCCCATTGTGTTGGTGTTGTAGACTTCGCCAAAGGTGAGGTAGTGTTCAAAATAGGCGTTGCCCACCTGTTTGTGTTACAGTTTCCAAAGGACAAGCTTAGACATGTACAAAATTGTTGTAGCAAACACATAGCTTATAATACTCTATAATAGGAAAAAAATCAAAAGTAAAACATAACAGAGCTTGTGTTAGATCAAGCCAATAGCACCCACATACCTCAATATCAACTAAGTAATACCATATTGCAAGATCAATAGTTCCCTTTTCCTGTATACAGGGAGGGACAAAAAATAATAAAGAGTGGGTACTACTGATTCTAACTTTGCATATTTATGAAGAGGTATCACTATTATCAGTAGAACAACAAGAAAGACCCAAAAGGACTACCTTCAAGTCATTTGTCATGTTTCCATAGCACTCTGCAAATCGTGGGTCAATGGTAAGCGTCTCCTGATCCTTCACAATGCACATGCCAAAATTGTGCATCTGGGGCAGGGTAGCAACAAAAGGGTAGTTATAAGCATTTATATGTTGATGCAAAACTGGTGCATGATGGGAACCAACTTGTATCTATGCAAGACTCTGATCAATTATAATAATTATAAAACCAAGATAGAGCCAACTTTTATCTATGCAAAACTCACATCAGTTAAGAGAACTAACCGTGCCAAAAACCATAAAAAGTTGTCTAAACCACAACTAGCTGCTCGCTATATGATGAAAAGAAAATGATGCCATCATCCAACTATCTGTTGTGTTTTGTCTTTGATAATTTGTCATAGAAGTCTAACATGCTTTGAGTAGTTGATTCCTCACAGCTATCATGGTAGGCAAGCATTCTATTCTTGCTACACGATCTATACCATGCCCAATAAATAAGCACCACAATCAAATTGTGGGTTAGCTATTCTTGTAGTTGAAACTGTGAAGAAGTCAGATCTATATAATTTACATATTTATCATCGGTACAGTCTTTATTTTCACGGGTGAATAGCCATCTAATGAACGAGTATGGCAGTTCCACTTTAAGTGTTGCCACCATGAGGAAGGAGACAATAAACTTTTACTATAACAATAAATGTGCACAAAGGATACAATTTTGAGTCCCTATAAATTTATTTCAAGTAAGCATGATCTAATAAAATATACTAACACTTAGGCAAGTCATTTTGTATATAAATGGCTTTGACAGAGCAAAATGGCAATTTGGAATAATCTAATTCTTGTTGTCAATCACGTAGGGTTATATCTCCATGCTTTGTAAAGGTGGTGTTTTGTCATGGTTCCCTGTAGAGTTGGGTCCCAAGCTTCCTTATGTAGTACATTATTGAACTCTTTACCAAACATACAATAAGTTTTGAAAGTGTTTACGACCACTATGCAATCAATCAGCATACACGTATAAACTCAAAAAGATCTACTAAAATACCTACCAAAATCATCCAAACTCCACTCAACTAAACCACACTCTCAACAGTAGGCATACCTGTCTGTCCATGACGGTGAGATCTCTAACAGGAATATCAGTTTCCGTTGTAGCCTTGTCCATCCTCTAATCAAGGTTTCCTAGACAAAATTCAAGCATGGACATGAATTTAGTTGTGAGAACTTGTTAGTAGGGTGAAGATATAGAAAGACGTCTAATTTTGTAGGACATTATTACCTTCATGAAAGCATTAGCAAGAGACACGCTGAAATCAAAGGTGTGCCCCTCTTGGAAAAGCCTCTTCCGGTGCAGTATCTGATCATGATGTCTTATCATACTTGCATCTACCTCGAGAAGCTGGAAAACACATGAATTTTTATATTTTAGATGAACAAAACAACAATGACAGCAGCAATTTTCAGCAATCCACCTAAGAATTATGATCAATTGAAGAGGTAAGATATCTATATTTATTGAAATGGAAACTAAAACATAAATTAGTGCAGCAATCTTCTATATCAATGATTCATTCTTAATAGCGTGATCTCTTAGTGACCGGCAAACCTCAACAATCTGGATAAATGGTTACTATAAGCACAAACCTCAACATATAGAATGGAAGTTAAAGGAAAAGGTTGTAATCGATGGGTGGCTTTTTAAAGCTCTACATGTAGAAATGATGAGAGCTTGAGCGGTGGGATTAAGGTTTCGCCCAATGAAGCATTCTCACACCAGCCATCTGTGGATGTATATGAATGTTTTGAACACATAAGAAGATTTCAAAGAAAGTTGATCTAAATAATAAACAAGAAGTTGGCATATACTCACAGTTGGCACAATAGATGCAATTGTTGCTACAACAGCTTCCTTTACCCCCATCGTGGTGATGGCAATGAGCCCAGACCATACAAACACAATAGCCGGTGTCCTTCCTCACCTCCCATCAACCCTTTAGAAAATGGGTACAGATGTGCCAACACCCAGAAACTAAAGAAAACTCCACCTAATAGCTTGCTCCACTGAAGTATTACACTATAGATGGTATGACTGAAACCAACAGCTACAACAATCAGTTTCACCATCATGATCAGGATGGGAGGTATCATTAACTACTGAGTGAAAGGTGTCAGTGGGCACATACTCTCTAGGCCTTCGAGTCTTTTGACGGCATGATGTTACATAGGCAACTAAATTAATTAAGACTTACTTGATGTTATCGCACTCAAGCGTTCCTTAAGTGGATTGTTATGGATGGGGACATGCTTTCCTTTGGCATTTGTATATGCATTTGTACTCTCTATCACTATGAAAAGTAGAAGGATTCATAATTGATAGTGTTTGCTAATAGAAGGGGAAAAATCACATACACAAATATAACTTGTACCAGTTTTGGATCTATGACGGTGATGTAAATTCTTACTTCCTCCAATACTTTTGGTCGAGCCTAAATAAAGTGTGTTTGAAATCCATTCTAACTTTGTATCTACCTAATTACATTTTAACGTATAAATTAATTAGATATTGAAAATAATACCTCTAAAGTTGGTCCTTTGAAGTGGTGTGCTCCCTTGACTACCATGATTAGACACTATAATAAGATCATTAGTATTTTGATAAATTTATCAAAAGTTACTACACAATAAAAAACACTAATGATTGGGAAAAAAAACTAATGGTATGAATTACATTGTTTGCATCTGGGTTCATGTTCAATTTCTTGATCTGTTCTCATGTGGTCTTCTAGGTGCATGGCATTTTCAGCAATGGACTTTTTCTTCAAACTTGGATGCACACTTTTCTTGAAAGTGTATGATTCACCTTTTTCATTTATAGATGCATCTATACAAATGCAATAATTTCACATACCTAAGAGGACATGATGTTGGAAAATACAAAATATGATATTAATGTAGTAAAGAGTATACCACAATTTCTGACTTTTTTGAATACATTTGCAATTGGAATGTTATCATCCAAACAATCTGAGTTTGTTGGTCTTGTTGTTGATCCATCTAACCAAATATATACAATATTAACATAAACACATGAAATTAAATACCTTCAAACTAAATTGAGTTTATCTTACCCATACTTTCCTTAAGGATGGACGGAGATTTTCTTTTTGCAGCTGCAATTGAATTCACATTGCTACTCACTTCCTTATTTGGATCCTTAAAGGTGGGTGCAGACTTTATGAGTGCTCTCTTCTTACTTCCATTAACCACTTCTAGTTCTGAAATTAACATAAAAGAAAAAATATGTGACAAAATTTCTGGCAAAAAAAGTGTATGCAAAAAATTAAAATAAAGTTTCACATACCTGCTTTTCTTGATCAAGATTGGTGCCCTGATTTTCCATCTCCATGATCTGATTAACGGACTTGAACATAGATTTAGGTGGCATGACTCTGAAAAAAATGATTGTATTAAATCTTAGTTAGATGTCTGAAGTGAAATATCAGACAGTCCTACAAAAACCAATCATAAATATTAACAAAAGACTTCTATTGATTATACCTCTACTCTCCTTCTCTTTTTAGGTTGTAAAATTTCACCGATTACACTTTTAGAAACTTTACAAGATGTAGATATATCAGACCTAGTCCATCCGACATCAGGAACATCATTCAACCCAGAACTAATTGAAGGCTCATGATATTTACCTAAGTGATCATCTTTTTGTTCAACAATGAGATCATGATCTACATATACATTTTTAGGTTCCCAGTGGCATACAATACTCCAATGTCCATTTACAGGATCTCTTGAGTAAAAGACTTGTTCAGCTTGTTCTGGGTATATAAATGGTTCATCTTCAAAGCTTCGCTTACTCGTGTTAACATGTGCAATGTTAAGATCATCAACTGACAACCCTTCCTCATCGACATTGAACCAGGAGCATTTAAACAGAAAATAAGGATTCATTCCATGGTAGTGAATCTCAAAGATGTCATCTAGAAGTCCATAATATACTTCACCATCAGTGCCTATTGTGACAATACCACTATTCTATGTTACTCGATCTTTATCAACATCTTGACGCTCAAATTTGTATCCATTCACAAAGTAACCTTTATAAGAATATATTCCTATCTTAGGTCCTTGAGACAGATATTGGATAGGCTTGAGAAGTTCATCAAATTCTTGTAAGGAAGAAACCTAGTTAAAAAAGAAATATGGATGAAATTAAGAAATAAGATAGGATAAAAACATTATGTTAAATCAAATAGTTGTATTGCCTTACATGATCTTCAAACCAATTTACAAATTATTTGTGGTGGTGTGACTGTAAGGTGAAATCATCCCAACTAGGGTGCTGGAATCTTAAGATATCCTAATGCTGCCTTTATTTATGTATGTCGCGTATAAATTTTTTTAGACAATTTTCAAAAATATTTTATAATTAATAAATTGTTACTTACTTCACATAAGGTTGAACTTCCTCAGTATTGAGCAATATGAAACGTGTAGCTTGATGTAGTTCTTCGACAGATATGATCACTATAGAACGAGAGCCAAGTGGACCATCGAGATACCTTACAGGTCTATGTAGCTTGGTTTCCACATCATGCAGATACCTATCACAGAATATGCTTGCTTCCTCCATTAAATATCCTTCAGCAATAGAACCTTCTGGTCTACTCTTTTTATGAATGTAATTCTTTAGTGTGTGTAGATATCTCTCAATGGGATACATCCACTACTACAGAAATGGCTTATAACGTCACTTTTACAGGCGTCGGTTGTATAAATACACCGACACCTAAACTATACAGCGTCGGTTGATAACATAAACCGACATCCAATCTATAAAGGGCGACCAGACACGGGTACCGCTTTTATTCAGTGTCGGTTACTTAATAAAAAAACTGACGCCTAAAATTAACCGCCAAAACCAAAATTTCCAGCGAAAAAATTACCTCCAAAATTTAACATATGGCGTCAGTTGATAAATAATAAACCGACGACTAAAGGTTATTCGCGAGACAGAAATTTGGCACATTTTGGTCGTCAGTTTTACTACAATTACCGACGCTTATGAGTTTTCCCGCGCTGTCCGCGGGGAATTTTTCACACCCTTTAAGCATCAGTTTTCAGAAGACACCGACGACTATGGTCATTAATCGAGAACAATTTTTTTAATCGGCATATGCATATAGACGTCGGTTGTTTTGTAGTTAAAATCGACGACTATAATTGAGAATAGGTGTCAGTTTTTGTGGAGAACCGACACCGTTAATTGTATGTGTCGGTTTATTTGAATAACCGACGCCTATGGTACAGTTAATAGCCCCGCGCGAAGCCGACTATTACGTTCCCCTTTCTCTGTTTCATCCCCGTACAAATAGGTCTGGCGATTTGCTCGCTCTGCCGCCCGTTGTTGCTCTGTGCTCATGCCTCCGCTGCTCCATGCTCCGCCGGCACGCCGTTCCCTGCCCTCCGTGCTCGCACCGCTGCTCCGTGGTACCGACACCGCCGCTCTCTCTCTCTTCTCGTCGGCCCTCTGTGCTCATCGGCGCTCTCTGCTCGCATGCCCTCTCCCTCTCTGGTCTCTGGTCTCCGGCGCTCCGTGATCGTCGGCCCTCCGTGCTGGTCAAGGTACTGCCTTCTTCCTCCTTCCTTCCTCCGCCTAGGCGGCTGCTTGGGCGGTGCCAAGGCACGCCTGCTGCTGCTGGGCATTTTTTTATTTTTTTTTTAAGTTATTTACTTATTAATAACTTGATAAGTAACTCATATCCATTGATGTTGAAGTAAGTTAGGAAGCCAGTTTGTTGACAGTGATATCTAATTATCCATCTGACTTTTGGTTCTTCATCCTATTCATCATGGTGGCATTGCCTCTTACTGTGGTCAACTAGGGGAAGTAACATTTGTCTGCAATGTAACTTATCAAAACATGTAGAATAAGTAACTGAAGAACTGGGAGTACGAACATGTATAATGGGTACATCACAATGGTGAAAATTTAGCTCAAATGAGTGAATTGCTTGATTTTTTTGAAAGCTCTAGTTATACTTCTTATATTTATCACTATAGGTACTTTTCCCTATATCATTCAGATTAAAATATCCCTGCCTAGACCGTGCTTACTCAATGCATGTTTCATGTTTGGTACACGACTGAAGCGGCAGTATATTAATAAAAAAAATGATTATGTCTTTGTTAGAAAAACCTTGGTTATGACTCCTATGGATGATATTTAGCAGCATGCATATTAGATATTTGAGTCATATCAGTCACATGATTAAGATTAACTTTCAATAATGCAGATCAAGTAAGTTATCGGGTAGTTGGGCTCGCCAGCAAGTTTTTGATGTTTTCTCAATGTCAAGTCGATTATGCATGCCTTTCACAATAAAACTGGACATTCCATACTAATGAATAGTTTAACTATGCAATTGGTAACTTGTTTCATTGTTGAGTATATTGAGAATCCTAATCACCCTTCTTGCTTAATGATGAACCGTAATGCACACATGTGACATGCTTGGAATGTAAATGATGAACTTTTCCCTAAATTTCCAATCATGCTTTTAAAGACATCAATAATCACCCTAACTTGAAGAACTAGGATTTTAGGTATAAGAATGACAACACATGTATTTGTTGGCCTAGAAACCCGTCCAAGATTTACTCATTAGGAGTAAATCTTAGATAGTCCCCGGTTTGGGACTGTTCTTGAACACCTGATCTCGCTTAGGATGTAAGTATATAATGTGTATTGGGTTTTCAAGAAAATTTCGGCAGCATTTCCCCGTTTGTTCTCTAAGTACATATGTACTTGGAGAACAGCGGGGAAATGCTGCCAAAATTTTCTTGAAAATCCAATACACATTATACACTTACTAGTGAGATTAGGTGTTCAAGAATGGGATAGGTGGTACACATTTATTATATATAATAATGACATCACATGTATTTTTTAACCCTAGACCCTAATATTGTTGTAATATATACTTGTTTTCTCTTTGATCATAGAATGGATAGATCATGGATGTCCATTCGCAATCGCTGCACCCCAGAGTTTATTTTTGGTCTTGACCAATTTATTAGATTTGCCGAGGACATAGGAAACAACCTGGAGATAGGTTCTACTGTCCATGTAGGCATTGCGGTAATAACTTGAAAGTCAGCACTGGTGACGAAATCAAAAGGCATGTCATGTGCAACGGGATTATACAAGGCTATATAGAATGGCACTGGCATGGAGAGATTTCAAACCCGAAACCAGTGGATGTCGATAGCAGTGCTTGTATGGAAGAAGAAATTGCCTACGATGACGTAAATGTGAATGAACCAGTTCCAGTAGACATCGTTGATGTGATGCTGGACAGTTATGGGGTAGAGCACACCGATCCACCTCCCATTTTTAGAAACATTGTGCATGATGCTGAGATATCGTTATACATAGGTTGTACTAAGTTTACGAAGCTTAGCGCTGTGTTGAGATTGTATAAGCTGAAAGCTAACAATAGATGGAGCGACAAAAGCTTCACGTCATTGTTGTCTTTGTTGAAAGAAATGCTTCCTGAAGGAAACGAGCTGTCAATCTCAACATACCAGGTAAAGAAATTGTTGTGCCCAATGGGAATGGATGCCAAGAAGATACACGCATGCCCGAATGATTGTGTATTATTTCAAAAGGACTATGTGGATTTGAAAGATTGTCCAAAATGTGGTGCGTCACGGTATAAATTGACGACTTTGGAGGAGTCCCAAATTGGTTCTCCTGCCAAGGTGATGTGGTATCTACCTATAATATCACGGTTTCAACACGTGTTTGCCAATCCGATAGATGCAAAGAATTTGTGGTGGCATGTAGATGTTAAGAAAAATAATGATGGGATCCTACGACATGCGTCTGATTCCCCACAGTGGAAGAAGATTGATCTATTGTACCCTGAATTTGGTGAAGAAGTCAGGAATCTAAGACTTGGGCTTTGTACAGACGGGATGAATCCGTACGGGACATTGAGCAGCCAACATAGCACTTGGCCAGTCATGCTTGTTATATACAATCTTCCTCCCTGGCTGTGTATGAAAAATAAGTATGTAATGTTGTCGTTGTTGATATCGGGCTCTAAACAACCTGGAAATGACATCGATGTTTATCTTGAACCTCTGATGGATGACTTAAAGAAACTCTGGGGTGAAGGTGTGATGACCTATGATGCTTCACGAAGAGAGACATTTCATTTGCATGCTATGTTGTTTTGCATTATTAATGACTTTCCAACATATGGGAATTTGTCTGGATATAGTGTCAAAGAAGCTAAAGCGTGTCCTATATGTGAAGAGAACACTGATTCAACAAGACTAAAACATGGCGGTAAGACTGTATATCTCGGTCATCGAAGGTTTCTTACAAAATTCCATCCGCATCGTAGGAAGCGCAAAGCATTCAATGGATTGAATGAGGAACGGAGTGCACCTAAACCTATACCAGGGGAGGTTGTTTATGAAAGAGTAAAAGACATTGTCGATGAATTTGGTAAGAGATCACAATGTACTTTGGCCACACAGAGTGACAAATCTTTATTCAAGAAGAAGTCAATATTTTGGGATCTTCCTTATTGGAGTTCTTTGACAGTCAGGCATTGTATCGATGTCTTGCACGTTGAGAAACATGTATGTGATAGTGTCATTGGTACTTTGTTGAATATACCAGGTAAGACTAAAGATGGGATAAAATCCAGACTGGACCTACGTGAAATGGGAATAAGGTCAGAATTAACAGAATTTTGTGAAATGGAAAATCAGAGAACATACTTACCTCCCGCTTGTTACACATTGTCTAGAAAGGAGAAGAAAGCTTTTTGTGAATGTTTGGTAAATGTTAAGGTGCCACAGGGTTACTCATCCAACATCCGTAGATTGGTATCAATGAAAGATATGAAGTTGATAGGTCTTAAATCTCATGATTGTCACACTCTAATGCAACAAATATTGCCTGTGGCAATTAGATCTATATTGCTTAAGCATGTAAGGTTTGCAATCACAAGACTTTGCACTACAACAAAATCACTTATAGGTCGGGGTTGTTCGGTCAGGGATAATAGCCCTGGGTAGTTGTGTAACATTGGTCAAGGTCTGCCCCTAGCCAATAAGAACAATACCCTTGACCATTAAATCGGGTTCTCACAGCTGCAAACCTAATATAATAATATGAAACGCCACCCCAAGACCGATTAGGTTTCACAAATCGCTTCCCGTCTACCCTACATTCTGGGCATAGTCGGTGGCCACCGCCCTCCCTATAGATCTAGTGTGCCGCTCTCCCTATAGATCTAGTGTGCCGCTCTCCCTCCAACTCCCGACCATCACCCCTCTCACTTCCGGCTGTGGGCGGCTGCTCTTCTCTCAGGTTCTTTTTTCCCCTTTGTTTCCATTATAATGTATGTTCATTGTTCTCTCTCAGGTCCGTTCTGCGCGCTTCAAAGAAATCACTATGAATGCTAGCCTCCGCAATAGTATCGTGATGGGGTGCAGTGCAAGGACGTGTAATCCATAATCTGGAATGTGTGTCTTTTTGTCTTCCGCTAGTTTCACCTATGTTTAGATCTACCACTAATCAAGAGCTAGCACCGCATCAGTTGTCCGGAGTACATTCTCGACTACGCAGCACCATCGTCTATGTTTAGTTTCAAATAAATGATTATCGAATATGAGTTCATTATCTTTTGGGCAGGTCTTTCTCATCGTATCCATCGTTTTGTTCACGTTTAATATCATTATCCTCGTTATCTAATACAGGAAAGGAAGCAACTTTAGTTAGTCTTGTCCGTTGGTAGGTGCATTGTATACTTAAAAGGCATTTCAATTTATAATATGATTATGGACCATTGCTTGCGCTTCCGTCTTCTTTCTAGCACAAAAGATTCCCATATAAGTCCAGCGAATGAATAATAAATCACTACTTGTTAGATTGCTCACTTTTGTATCTCCAATTGAATCTAGTAGGATTCAATTTTTATTTCTATAATAAATATGTATCCATATTGGCTTGCACTAATGGATTTTAAGTGTTTCTTCTCATAAGGATGTACCAAAGATATGGAGTGACATTTTTTATTATCTTCGTATTATTAGTATTTTACCTTATGGTTTAGTTGTGGACTTATAAAGTATAAATTATAAGATCCTAACATGTGTATTTTTTTAGAATGCAGGATGTTGACAAAATTTGACATGGTAGAAAAATTGATGCAAATACAAAAGAACATCTCGAAAGTGAATGTAGATGAAGTAATGTTACGGAAAATACAAGATGCAAGCTTGTTCGGGGGGTTAAAGTTTGATTTAGGGAACATATGTTAAACAAAATGTTATATTACATATGATGTATATGAATGTTATGTCAATTTGATTTTAGAGATTACAACTTATTTTTTAACATAATGGTGCTTAGTCATGTACTTTGTATGTATACAATAAAATAAAGTTAATTTTGAAGTTAATTTTCTTGTCATGTGATTAGTGATACTAACTTCCATCCATTGATATATATATATATATATATATATATATATATATATATATATGAATGAGAATTACAATTTGTTTCTATTGACCATGGATACACAGTGGGCATAAGGTATTGACTAGGAATATAAATATTTTTGTTATATATATACTGCTCAAGGATCATATCTCTATTGGTCAAGGATTGGACCTAGCCAACCACTATTGGTCACCAAGCTTTTGGCGAGGGTACGTTGGTCAGGGATATGCCCTGACCATGATGTATCGGTCAGAGATTCATAAGTATTGGTCAAGGATTTGGCCTTTGGCTTTATCAAATTTTGTTGTAGTGTTGTTTCTTTTTTAACAGTATGTGCAGCAAAGTTATTGACCCTGATACTCTCGATAAATTGCAAAGAGAAGTGGTTGTTACCCTATGTCAGCTTGAGATGTATTTTCCTCTGTCGTTCTTTGATATCATGGTACATCTTGTTGTCCACTTGACTAGGGAAGTGAAAATGTTGGGACCAATTTTCTTGCATTGGATGTATCCCTTTGAACGATACATGAGCATTTTTAAAAGTGATGTTTGAAACCGTTATCGGCCTAAAGGGAGTATTATTGAGGGTTATGTGGCGAGAGAGGTTATGGATTTTTGCAATGACTTTCTCAATGGTAATGACACTCCTGATAATGACAAGAATATTGACGAGCAATTTGACAAAGGAATTTTGGGATCACGTGTGAAAGTAATCAGCTGTGAGCAGTTGGAACAAGGTCACTTGTATATTTTACACAACATGGATGAAGTGAACGTTTATATCGAGGAACATACCAATTTCATCAAGAGACGATATCCTCGAGCCAATACAATGTGGCTTTCTAGAGAGCATAACAAGACATTTATTAAGTGGTTTGAAGATAAAGTCTTATATCAACTATCTCAAACACCAGATGATATTACTGAAACTATCAAATGTCTCGCCTTTAAACCAAAATTGACTGTTATGTCTTATGAAGGGTATGACATTAATGGATTCACATATTACACAAAGCGCCAAGATGATAAGAGTCACTACAAAAAAATGATGATTTAGCTACGATTGCTTCAGTTACATTTAATATATATGTAGCAAGAAATATTTTTACTTATAAAATATATTTGTGTAAGGTAAATGATTGTAGCCACCTCGATAAATAAGATGTAGCTACAAATTTAATTGTATCCAAAAATAATATAAGGAGATAGTTCCCCTATTATCCCTATTATCTCAGTGTACAGACGGTTAAACACCCCCCGGCCCCCGACCCCACGCGCGACTCTCCCAATCTGCCGTCAGTCGATCATGCACCCTCCGCTCTTGCTCTCTTCTCGGCGGCCCTGCTCTCTTCTTCAAAGTCGTCCGCCCCCTCCCACGCTGGCCGCCGTCTGCCCCCTCACACGCCGGCCTCCGTCTGCCTCCTCCCACCCCAGTTGTTGTCCGCCCAAGCCAAGCGGTTGGGTCTCCCTCACCCGATCAGACATGAACGGACAGCACACCGTCTAGGCCTGCTCACACCCTGACTGGACAATGAACGGTGCACTATCTCTGCCTGCTCATAGTCTGACCGGCCAACGAACGACACACCGTCTTCGCCTGCTCACAGCCCGACCGGCCAACGAACGGTGACAACGCCTGCTCTGTGCGCCCCCTCCCCCCAGCCACCGTCCACCCAAGCCAGACGGCCGACAACCGCCTGGCTGCTAGAAGGCCTTGAGCCTGAAACCCATGTTCATCTCCAGGCAGGAAACGAGGAGATCCCCTGCCTCTTGTCTCGTCTATTGACCGCTCTCCCCTCTCTAGCCCATTCTATCCGCTTGTTAAATATGGCAAGTCAGTGTTGTGTAAAATTCAGCATGCCATAACTCAACTACTGTTCTATCATGTGTAGAATTTGAGAAATAAAGTTGTTTCTGAGGAAATTAATGTGGTCTCGAACAGAGTTTGGAGAATGTTTAGTTAAGAGTTGGATATGATTGTAATGCATTAGCTTTTGTTAATCAGATTTAGACTACTAGTTGCTTGGTTATGGGTTTAAGCTGCTTTTAGAAACAAGTTGTTCATTTCTTCATATTGCTAACTTGTTACTGGAATGCTTGGATGGAACTGAATATGGCCGGTGTATGATTTAAAGGTCTCAAATTGCATGTACTTTGGATTTTTTGTTTTGTTTTGTGCACTTCTTGATCGTAGAATGCTATGTTTCATTTGAATGAGCTAAGTGAATGATTTCCATGATCTGCAATCTTATTTCTTACAAAGAATGCTAGTCATCCAAAGAATGCTGCAAATTTACTGAGTGATCTTATCAAAAAGGCTGAGAGGGTTCTTCTTTCATACTTGATAAGTTCAAACCCTTTCAGGGTTGGGGTAACTACATTATATCATTATCACCTTCTCATGCAAGTGTTGTCTTTGTTAATTATATAGATACATGAGAAAGTAAATCTGAAAGAATATTTGAAATTTTGTTTGAATTTACACCGGGCTACTGTTGGTCTCAAAGCATTTGGAATGGATACATCCAAGAGTATACTGCAAGATGTGCCCATTCTGTAACATTTTTACCTTATGCCCATAATAACCCAATGAGCATGCATTGTTCTGCCATTTTCCTTTAGTTATATAGATTTAAAATTAGTTGGTGTCCGGTCTACCTAGGCACATTCAAAATAACATTTTCTTGAATCTTGAAGTTGTACAAATCTAACTTTGCTAATATTTCTTATATGCAGCTGGGAGTTTTTGGTCTCAAGAATCATAGTTGCATGCAGTGATTTCTTCATGTTAGTATTAGTTGCTGCTACTGGTCCTCTACTTTTGGTGATGGATCTTACTTTAATTTTTCTTGATCATTTCAGCTTGTGAAAAGGGGATCAATGCTACTGAGTGATTGTTATGTTAATGTGCAGTAGGAATATGCAGTAGTAATTTTTTTATCATGCCTTGGCCTTTTGGGAAGAAAGGGCAATCAGAATGCACCATGCTTTTCTCAATATAGTTATGCTTACATTCTTAATAACTGATATTTCATCTGCATGATTGTTCATTCTCTTTCAATTGTATCCTAACTAAGCTGTCAGCATGGACAGTTCTAGTCGAAGGACATGTTGACAATCCCAATCCTCGGTCCACTTCTTGAGGAGGTTGTGACCAATACCAACTTGAAATTGAGTAAACTACATGTATTCTTGGCCTAATTTGATGCTTGGTATTTCACAGAACTAAATTACTTTCCTTTTACTTTTCTCCATTGTCCAACACCCCTGTTTTAGATATATATATCTTAATGGTACTTGTACAGCTTGTGTGGAAGCCAAGCACCCCCCCTTCGTCTTCTTTACAAACTAAATCTCTGTGAAACATAGGCCAAAACTTGATGTTGTCATTTTGATGTTGCATAATGCTGACTTTCTAACAGACTCACAATGCTTTGAAGTTTACAAACTGAAGTGATCTTGATTTTCACCCATTAATTTCATGACTGTTACATTGACCAGGTAGTGAGATGTTTAGAGTTTCTACTGTTCACCTCGTACGTCTGTCTTATCAATGTAGTTTCAACTTTCAAGGTAGTGAGAACTGGTTCCTGAATCCTAATTATGTTATCATATTCATTCTAAAATTCATGCATTTAGCATTGCCAATGATGAATTATGGTTCCTGAATCCTAATTATGTTATCGTATTCATTCTAAAATTCATGCATTTAGCATTGCCAATTATGAATTATGGTATTCAGATGCGTAGACATTTCTACCTAAAATATAGCATATTAAGCACAAGATTATTTTCTTATTGGAGATGCTACCTTTTAGGGATCATGTCAATGCTACAATTAAAGTGATAGTGAATTTGGTGATGTCACCCTAGTACTAGAGATAAGTAAGAGGAAATTTTTCTAAAGTACTCAAAATAATCCATACTCTGGTTTTCACCTCATTGACCTTAATGATCATAAAAAAAGGGATTTTGAATTTCACATTTAATAGTAAGTTGGAAATATTTTTTTCACCTCATTGACCTTAATGATCATAAAAAGGGGATTTTGAATTTCACATTTAATAGTAAGTTCTTGTGTTAGTAGTGATCTAGCTGATACATGTGTCCTAGCAGTGAGCTTATGGAGGTAGTGTACTCACCAAACCTTTCTTTTGCAGGCACTAAACAAAGGCAAATCATGCCTGGACATTACAAGAATGGAACTACTCACTAAGCTCACTACTCTAGTAGGAAGCAGAGCATAACTACACCTCTTGTTGTTTTGAAATGCATCCTCGCCAGTGTGTTAGCAACCTAATTTTCATGGTGATGCACATGCCTGATTTCAATATTCAGGTTATGCTAAACCATCTGAACAATAATATCTTTCCATGGGGTAAGCCTACAATATTCGTAATGCATTAAATATGCCACAACAGTCGATATCTGAATGACAGCTGCTCACAATGTGATAGTGGAAAGGGATCACTTGAAATGGCAACAATGGGTTGAGAAACTTTTGTTGATTCCCTTCATCCCTCTTAGGAAAAAGTGAATTCTAAAATTGATGATTGCAATCCATCCAGTGGAATTTGGGACCCAAGCAACAGTCCTATTCATCAAATTATTTACATGAATTTCCAGTCAACTAAGTGCTTCTCTATTCTTTTTTCTTCACCATTTAACGCCACTTTCTTTCCAAAATACTTGAATTCTTTCTCCTTAGTGACTGATTTTGGTGTATCATATGTGGATCTTCTAGTGTGCTAGAAATTTCCTTTTTAGTTGATAAACAGGGAGCTCAACTATGTGTAGTCTAGATATATGTTTTAGTGGTTACTTTCTTTAAGCAACAACCTACATGTATTTTACTGTCCAGTGCTTGCTGGAGGTCATGCTAGAGCAGGTGGCAAGGTGTACTGAGTATGGAATCCTATGTCTAAGACATTCCCTCACATATGTATCCAACATACTTTCCCTAGAACATGCTCTTTCTAGTAACCATGAAGGTATTAGCTTCCGATCTCCCTAAGCATGTACCCTGCTTCAATTAAGACTAGAAATGATACTATTAATCTGAGTCAGAAAAAGTCAGTTTGTATGACAGTTTGTTATGACATCCTTCTTTGCATTACCTTGTTCCATTTCAATTACTCTAATATCCTCCTCCAATTGCTTTCTTTCCAGCAAGTTTATCTCATGCACTTGTTCAATACACCAAATGGTCTTAGACTTGTTCGAAAATCATTTCACTACAACACTTGTTGAATACTCTGAATGGTCTCTAAACTTGTTTACATGGCTGATTAATAGAATACCATTAAGCAAAATAACTAGTACTGACACATTGTACTTGGATGTCGCTACATTCATTAAGGAGTACTGTAAATTGTCTCCCAAAGTAGGAAATCTCCTTCTCAACTGTATCCATTGCTATCTGGTTAGTGGCACATCAAGACTAGATTTATGTCTCTCGTACATGATTTCAAACTATATTTGCCCTCTACTACATTCCATGACTTAATGATGATCCAACCCCAAGCATAGTTATTATTTTCCATAACCTCATTCTTCCTTCATCTTCAATGACACCAATTGTGTACCCTCCTCGCCCCACTTTGATTGAGAACCCTTTGTAAAAGCCTCCCTCACCTCACACCTCACCCACCCCAAAGAAGGATCTGAAGGAGGTATCATGGATACTCGTGGGTGTTGTACCATCATCCCTCAGCGGACTCTATACCCCATTGAGCATGGTTACAAGTCCTTTGAAGATGCCCAAGATGAGATGTCAGGTTGTCATGCTACTAGCATAATGCTTGTGGAAGTAACCTTGGAGCTCTGAGACTAGTGGTCAGGAAGATGCTAGACTAGCCTGATAGAGTGCAACAACTACAAAGGAGTTGAGTCTTGTCTCATGAATACATTCGAGAGACTCAAATTCTTATTTGGTGCTTTAGAGCATGCCTATTGTTGTAGATACCTATAGATATTTTGAGATATTCTACTCTAGGATGCTGCTTTGATGCTTGCTTTTCGATAACATTACCACTCTAGTACTATACCTCTGGAACACTTGCAGTTTATAGTGTTTGCTATCTTCTTTTCGTGGACCTTAATTGACTTTTCTGCTATTAGATCTTTTTTAAAATAATTGCATATTTTGTAGGTACACTCGGGTTGAATGATCTTGTAAATGCAATTTATAGCAAACTGCAAGCTACTAGGGAAAAAAGATGACTCTATGTATCAGTGAAAAATCTTAAAATTAATTAAGGGTTCCAAAAAGGTTCTTTATGAGATTGGATGGCTTGACTGCAAGAAAAACGTCACAGAAACCTCAATGCTTGATGCAGATTCTCTGATGTATAAAAGGTAACCTGTCAGAAGACATGTACTCAAATCATTTATAAAGGAGTCCACTATACAAAGTGCTCCACGGGTGGTTCATGAAAAACTGGATAAAATGCCTAGACTTCAGTTGAGCCCTCCTGAAGATTTGAAGCTAATCCTTCAAGAAAATGGGACTTTTATCAAGAGTGACAAGGATGGGATGGTATGTCGTATTCTCAGAGCTTGGAAAATTTCTGGTGATCTTTGATCTGCTTGTTCTAATTGTTTTTTCTTTAAAATGTACTGTAAACAACATGTAGGCCTGACTTTCCTCAAGTAACTGGTTATAGATGTCTTCACTACAGTATACATGTTAATATTTCTACTATTGCAAAATTCTAACCATCTTTTTCTGATTTGGTTGATGTGGCAGGAACTTAATGTTATTTCCTTTCATCCTTTGGTCATGTAGAACATTTTTTTGAGGCCAAATCGACATTAAACTAACCTGCTTTTACACTACATAGACCACAATTAGGCCCAACTTGTCTCTGCTCAGTCAATTCACTCAGGGGCCTAGCTTTCTAAAGTCAGACTCAATGCACCCAGGCACAATACCATGGATAAAAGCATCCAGAATTCTAACTCCATGAGATCCTGTAAATAATCCTCTACAACTGTTGTTAGGGGTTCCAATACCACCAAGGTAAGCTCAACTCTAGGGAGTAGTAATTTTTCCTGAGATATGTAACTATTGTATGTTCATCAATTTTAGTGCCCTTCTTGACACAAGAAAAGAACACTAATGCCCATTGTACTAATTAGGAATGCACAAAAAAGGCACCAAGGTGGCAATGAAGTCAAAGCACATGCTTTCTGTTTACAATAGGCTTCCTATGTTGATTGTTTGTATCATTTTCTGCATTTCTTATTTTTTCAGGTCTGTTTAAGGTCCCAAAAAGGGCATGCACATGGATGTTTCTCTATAGGAGAAACTCCTCAGCATAACATACCATGTCAACTGAAGGAGTGTCAAGGGCATGCACATGGATGCATTGAGGCCACATGACTTGATCTTAGACATATAAAGTTTAATAGGAACCTGCTTGGCTGGTGTTTATTCTGGTATGGAGTCAAGTTTACTATATGTTGATACATAACTGAAAATTTCTAGTTTTTTATAGTTTGTTGCTATGAACCTCTTCAGATATTGTCAAATGACCATTTCGATGGTATACTTCTGGTGGAGGAAATCCATAGAACACAAGTGGCGGCTCCATAGGATAATGAGTATAATGTAGATTATTGTGAAATGGTGATTGCGAGAGAGTCATTCATTATGGTATATTTACACGCAATGTTGAGTAGATAAACTTAAATTCCGTCATAGTTCTCTCTAGGGTATGCCTTTGTATAGTTTATAGCTCAATTAATACATAATACCAAACTATCTGATTGTTGAATTGAAGGTTAAGATTCCCGGTTTGGGCTCAGACAACAATCATTTGAGATGTATTCATGGAAGTCCAAGTAGATGTGTGGCTTAAAGAGTCCAAACAGTAAGAACTTTTGATTTTATAACATTCGTTCAGGGACAAATACCTATACAGTTAATTATATTGGTTTGGGAAGGGGTTATATTCATAACTCTGGTCCTGTCTTCATCTTCCACATTGTTGTATATGTATCTCCTCTAGTAACCAATAGTGCATGTCTTTATCAATAAGTCTGAAAACTTCCTTTGTGAGCCTTATTAATTAGATTAAAAAAATTGACTCCACTATACTATGAGCTTCAAATATAGAACTAGGTCGTTCAGTGAGAACTTGACCTCTTTGTAACTACAAATTTGTCAGCCATTTATTGAAGCTTCATAGTACCATAAGAGCATCCAAAACCATAAACACATTTGACTTCACCCTTTGAAGAGTATTCGTCCATTAATGCACATTTGAATGGTCAAAACCATTTGACTTCAACCCAAACTATTGAGTTCAAGTGATAAGTTTTCGGTGATATGCAATGCATACACTACACAACAGTTGTAATACAACCAATTACATGGTGCCATTTCCATGGTGGCAGTCCTGTTTATATGTCTACCCATCCCCCCAAAGGAAAGATGGTCCTCTTCATGGTAAAATCCTTTCACCTCCTTAATGTATATACACAAAATCTCATATTTCTTTGTTTCTATGCCCCCAATGATTCATTCTCTCACACCCTATTTGACACCATGACATTGGGAATGTATGATGCAAGGGGTTTAGGTAAACAACATTATTGCTCACTAGAAAAGGCGCTTTGTAATTAAGGTTCCCATAATGGTGACAACGAATTAATGTCCTACAAGGGACAAGAATTAGCCTCAAAACGGGATTCATCACTTCTTCTGATGGATTAATGTGCTCACATGTGCATACCACCCAACATAACAGTTGGCTTAGGACTGTGATCTGCAAAAATTGCATCGTTCCTAAACTTCCCTATGGTAACATGTATGATCATCACATTACTGAATTCTTGCGGGTTTCATTTGAAGCAACCGGCTACTGACAGTGCATGAGGAAGCTTTGGGCATGTCCTAGACTAACTGAACATAAGTTGCATGCCTAGATCTCCTTAGCATAGAGCAATTGAACAAAGCATGGATAAGACTTTCTAAAATAGAACCTCATAATTTGCATGTCATCAGTAGCTATGTGCTTCATACAGGCAATGCAAGAGTGGTTTTTGAGGGTGCAGTTGTTTGACATGCTTGTCAAGGTGGCATGTGACAGAAAACCAGACTTGAGCGCATTAACCGTTAGCCACTCCTAGGCGTTGCCTAGGTGGCCTATAAAAGTTATATCTTCAGTACATTAATGTTGAGTTAATTATAAAGGCCAGTCTTATGGCTGTGCACAAGTAGTTAATTGATATGAATTGACTTTTGTGTTTGCATTCTGCAACTCTACCCTAGTGATAGTCTTCTGCCTCTTTAATCTATCTTTCCTCTTTAGCATGCCACAATTTGGTCATTTTTTCAACTGTGTAGATACCATGCAGTAGAAGTTCATTATGTTTTCCTTTTTAGCTTTGATGCTTAAAGCTTGAGGCCATGGATTCTTGCCATGCTAGTGGTTTGATGATTGAGATGACATTTTCTAATGATGCTTAGAGGATGCCAGTTGCTTGATGCCAGTTTTGAGTTTTATTCGGGGATCACAACTCATTTTCTAAGATATATGCTCTGAAGATTGGATCCTTGTCTACACCCTGTAATCATGACAGTTGTTGCAAACCTTCATCCTGGTACTTGATGTAGATGTGGTTGGTTAGGCTATTGAATTTAGTGTATGCATCTTACAAGTAATGGTTGGCAACAATCATGTTCAATCTCAATGTTCAACATCTGCAGAAGTCTTCACCTCAGGTAATTTTTTATTTAGATGTCCCTATAATTAATAACAGGCGCAGATGTTGAACATTGAGATTGAACATGATTGTTATAGGCCGTCCAGGCACGCCTAGGCGAGCGCCTTGGCAAGTATGGGCTGGACATCACAAAGCTTCTCCAAATACAAGTGGTGTGAGTAGACACCATTATGGAGGAATTAGGAACATATTTGGAGTGGACAAAATAGTAGAGGTGAGTGAGATAAATTTTGAAGGTAAACAAAAGTAGAGGTGAGTGAGGTTATAAAAGACCAACAAAAATAAAGCAGCAAATACACACTTTTATAAAATGAAAAGTGTCATTGCTGCTGAAATGATAGCTGTAGCAAAGAAAATAGGGGGGCATTGAGAGATTAAAGGATCTGTAATGCTGCTGAAATCTAGAGAAACTATTGAGCAATGTTGGGCAAGATAAATAGGGCAAAGGATCAGTGGGAGATGCATTGATGTAGAGCAAAAGAAATATCAAGGCAGACCAGAAAACATAAAAACGTTGTATAACTGGCCCGACAGAAAAGTGACATCACTAAGCACCCCTTCATCTTCCTGATTTGGTACAGGAGGAGCCAAACATATATCTTAGAGGGTCCATGTGCCTGGTAACTGAAAGGGAACAAGGAAAAGGGTCACAAATAGGAGGATGGGGAGCCCAAAGGAGAGGCAGCCTCCTCCGCAGCAGCAGATGCAGTAGGTCTTCATTATAGCTGCATCAACGGCTTGGAGGATGCATTAGTGGCCTAACAGGGAGCAGAGCTCCAGCAACTGAGAAACTAAAAGGCTGTAAGCAACCTCTGTTACATGCAGCACCTGCAGGGTAGGTAGCAGCAGATGCAGCAGGTCTTCATTATGGCTGTATCAACGGCTTGGAGAATGCATGTGGCCCAGCAGGGAGCAGAGCTCCAGCAACTGAGAAACTAAAAGGCTGTAAGGAATCTCTGTTACATGCAGCATCTACAGGGAAGGTAGCAGCAGTAAGGCAAATTGCGACGTAGGGAGGGCGTGGCAGCACTAGTAGATGATGGTGGCTTCAAAATCTGGAGCTTATTTTACTTTTTAATTAATATCCACAAAATGATAAACAAGCTATTATAAAAATCAGTTCGAACTGGCACAAAAAAAAGTTTTTGTTGATTTTAACTCGGTCTAAAGATATGTATGGTTTGTTTTAGATTTTGACACCCCTTCATAAAAAAACTGTACGATGGGCGATCCTATGTTTATTGCGTATACACCAGTCTTCCATTTTTACTTTTCAAGATTCAGTGGATCTATTTGTCCATAATAAACCTTCATTCAATTGGTAATTGCAACATTCTTACAGCAAGACGACATTATACATCATATTGATGAAACATTGAAGAATGGATCACCGCTTGCTACATTTTGTAAGGATAAGATTGGAGATGGGGCAAATGGAACCACATATTGGTAATTAACACACCTAAAGTTTTTTTCTTGCCATGAGACCATTTAACCATTTCTAGTTTTTTTCTTGATTCATTAGGTATGATGGTGATCCAGTAATTGGCCATAGGTTATACAAACAAAATATTGTTGGCAGTCACAAGCATAGAGCTAGGGGTAAGGATCGCCTGGCCGAGTCCACAGTCACATATCTATGGGAGACACTTGCATGTGATCTTGAGGAATTTCAGAAAATATCAGTGAGTTTGGAACTGTGAAAGTACTTACTGCTTATAATCAGTCTTCTGCTATTCTCATTGTGGAAATGATGGCAGGATGATCTTTCAGAGAGCAAAATTGGCGGAGAATCTTCTGTTGGAAATATTTTAAAAATTGAAATTTTACCTGTTGTGGAGAGGACACAAAAGGTGTTCCCTGTTATATGTCGTTAATTTGCAAAACAAATCTTACTAGTTTTGAATTTCTGTCATAATCAATTAGGATCTGAATTACTCTTCTCTAACCCATAATTGGGATGCTGTAATGGCTTTGTGAAATAAACTTAATTGTATCTGGCAGAGGAAAGAACGACTCTTGAAACGTCAACAGAGGGAGGTCTTATTATTAGCTGGCTTTTCAGCAGCTGACATTAGAAGCAGGCGTTCTTGTCGTGATAGGAAACCTGTCAAGTACACATTTGGTAAAAAAAATCCAACCCAACTGATCTTCACACTCTCTTCTGTCATTGTTTTTGCATTCTATGGGCTTTTAGTTTTTGCTTCTTCCATAATTCTCCTTTTTATACTATAATTTCTGCAGTTGCAGCCCCATAAAAATTACATATAACCTCCTAAGTATCCAGCCCTGACTTAAATTTACGTTTTTGTTTCCTGTTGGTAATACTGCATATAGATTGATTCAATAGATATTGAATAGGTGCGTAAATGTCAATTACCAATCTTTCTTTTGATGCTGGTAACAAATGGTCATTCCTACTTAGGTTTTATCTTTTTAAATTTTTGAATAAGGTGTCAGATTGTGATTGGTTTGAGTTGAATGTTTCACAATATAGTACGTAAAATGATGCCATATGAGGCATATGCGGATGCAGACACATATTTCTCGTAGGATTCCTTGTCTTTTTGTAAAGGACTCGTATTACACAATTGGAACATGGACACTTCTAGACAGCTCCCATGTGACACTAACACTTCCCAGACACAGCCCACAACATTTTGGACACTGCCGGGATGCGTCTTTGACCATTTTGCTGCCTGGACACGGATACGTCTAGGGCTGGAAAAACAAGACCCCAACCCGAACCCGAAATTTTAAGCAAGTTTAGGGTCTAAGGTTTTTCGACCTGACCCGAAATTGACCCAAACCCGAAGAACTCAAAATTAATTTAGGGTCGGGTTCGGGTTTGGACTTTAGACCTGAATTGACCCGATTGACCCGAAATTCAGAATTATATTTTCAAATAAAATTACAAATACTATACTTTAAGACACCCGATGGCCCATTAATTTACTAATCCATCAATCATGAAGTTTATTTTGACAATTCTACATAGTTTTGTATTGATTTGTATGATTTATTATACTAATTATATTAGGAATTTGTGTTTAAAAGTCTCAAACAAACTACAATAGGCTTTATATGTGTTTCTCAATCACATAGTAAGTTTATCACAATGAAATTTGTTAATTACACTGGGGAATTATCAATGACTAGAAAAATCATAGCATTTTTTTCAAAACTATTGTCTAGGTGTTGGATTTACGGGTCAGACCCGATAGATCCGAAATTATTTGCGGGTCGGGTTAGGGTCAAGGGTTTCGACCCGAAAATCCATCTTTTGCAAGTTTAGGGTCTAGCCAAAAAGTGTTGACCCGAAATGACCTGAAATAAAACCCGCTCAACCCGATCCCGATTGCCACCCCTAGATACGGCTGCCGACACTCCCTGGATAATCTTGTCTTCGTACTTCATTTGGTGGTCATTCCCACTTGGGCTTTACCTTTATAAATTTTTGAATAAGGTGTTTAGATTGTATTTGGTTTGAGTTGAATGTTTCACAACATAGTACGTAAGGATGCCATATAAAGCATATGCGGATGCAGACCTGTGTTTTTTTTTAATATAAATAACTTATTTCTAACCACCATGGCTAATGTCTCTATGTATGGCATTACCTGATGAATGTTTCATCCAACACTAGAACTATAACCAGTACTTTAATAGATATTCCAAAGATTAACAGCAGGCAACCCTTGAGTTTGTTATGTACCGCGAGGTTTTATCCTTCCTCAAATCTAGTAGTGCAAGATGTTATCCATAAATCATGCATCAGAGATCAGATTTTTATTAGGAAGGGCCTGATGGAAAATCTTCCAGCAAGCAACATTGGCATGAGGGACTTAGTCCACACGCCACAACCACCTGATATGCCTGGGAAAAGGCTGATAAGATGGTGTCAGGACCTTCTTCATAGATCTGCTTATATGGGCGTGTTGGAAGGAGGTAAGCAGAAAAGCATAGATAAGGTTAATTGCAGTTTGATTTCTCTGTAAATCATTGCCATCTACACTTTATTCCTATCATTTACATTGAGCACATGTCCGTAAATGGGTATAAGCATGTTGCTTTGAGGTACGCAACTGATTTCCAGCACATTCTGATTTATATTTAGTGGTAATTCATACAAGGTAGACCCACGTATTGGCCTAACCTACTATTAGCATGGTGACTACCTTTAGGAATGATACTATTTTCATCTACTTTAGCCTTTTTCTCTACTCTATCCTTGTATTTACGTTCCAATATGTGTTTGCATCCCAGGATGAAGATCGTGCCTCCATGAAGCATCCTGAAGAAGACTATTACTGGCTGCAGCTAGACTTCTGGATGATTTGTTAAGCCAAAGGCAATGTGAGACTAGTTATATACAACAAGTTGGCCATTATTTATATAAACAACCTAGTTGTAGACTGATTAATACCTTGTTCTGCATACTACAAATTGGTATTCTTTTATCTACATATCTAGTAACAGTTCTTTTTTATTTATAGAGAGCTCTATTGAGTCATGCAAATGCTTTACCTCGTAGAAGAGTTTTTTGAAGGGCTGCAATCTAGCAGAGCATGCTAAACAACTTCTGATGGTATAAATCTTCATTTGATCACAGTTGCGTATTGAACATGGCACTCTGTTTAAGTTATTTATGCAACGTGTAGGTGTCATAATTGTGCTAGGTACTACTAAATTATTCACACGTATTTAAATTATTTATGCAACAATAGGTGTCATAGTTGTGCTAGGTACTACTAAATTAAATGCTATTACTATTGCGACCTGCTATGTTCTTTTGTAAGCACACTAGGGATATTGATCAGTTAGTTACTAGTCCTTGTTGGTTGCAAATACTCACATGAACGATGATTATAGCTGCAGGTTAAGTTATAGCTGGCTGCCATATCTCTTGTACAAGAACAACTGCCACAACAAAAGGAAGAGAGGACAAATGAATTATCCAATATATAGTCTCAGATTCACAAATGATGAGATATATGGAAACCTCAAACTTGGGGACCATGTGGAACTGTCAGTTGTTGATGAGAATGATTGGTCTTTCAAGAATCTCCATGAATATCAATATCAACTACAAGAGCTTCCTATAGCCAATCAGAAGCAGAGCACGAAGAAGTTCTCTATTTTCAATCAAGAAGAGCAATACCTTAGCAGTCTTTCTCATATTATGAGTTTATTATGTTATCATACTTGTTGACGATACAAGTGGCGGAATTAATACAAAAAAAAATCAAGATAGAAGAAGATGCACATGATCATGTGGCATATAGAGTCTGTAGTAGATAGAGGCAATCAAAAAAAGATATTGTATACATGTATCTTTTTTCCATGCATATTGTAAAATAGGGGCCAGGTTAATGTCCTCCCCACGTGTACTCATTTTTCAAATATAAATAAAAGTATCATTGTTGACATTGTAAGCACAACTCAATCTTGATTGACATTCATCTTTTTTCTTTTTGAAAACCCCTCTATTGGCAAGCGACTGACTTGATACATAATGTCTCTCACTACATATGTATGTGTAGTACATGGTGTCTTTCACTACACACTAGCTATAATTACATGTGTAGCAAATGCTAATTTTTGCTATACATGAACTACGAATACAAATTGTAACCAATGTCATCTCTCCCTACATATCACAGGTACAAATTGAATTGTAGTCATGCATTTAGCTACAATGGAAACTACATGTTTATGTGTAAGGACATTTTTTACCTACAATTAGAGTTACATATGAATTTTTAGCCAGAGGAATAACTAACTACAACTTTCAAAAATGTAGCCTAAACAATTAGCTACACGGGTATTAGCTATATATTATAAATGTAAGGATAAATGTAGCCAAAGCTTTTGGCTACAAATTTTGGGGTTTTCGCTACAATTTTTTTGTAGTTAAAGACCATATTTTTCGTAGTGAGTGTCGTCCAAAATAGTGGGGTCACCCTTCAAGAATCGACTATGTTTTTTGCAAGTGCAAAGGATAAGAGTCCATGTGAAGCTAAAATGTCATATTACGGTGTCATTGAAGACATATGGGAGTTTGACTACATAGATTTCAGAATTCCGCTCTTCAAATGTAATTGGGTTGATAACACCAAAGGAGTTATAGTGGATGAATTGGGTTTCACTTTAGTGAACTTTGAAAAGATTGGCGAGAAGGGTGAACCATTCATATTGGCATCACAGGCGAAACAAGTATTTTATATCGATGATCTTGCAAATGATAAATGGTCGGTTGTTCTTCATGGTAAAAGACAGTTCATTGAAGATCATATAGATGAAGAACAGTACTATGATAAGTATGATGACTCCAGTCCATTCTCAGTTGGGTTGCCAACACCAGCAAATATTGAAGCTAATGATGACTTGTATGTGCGCGGAGATCACAATGAAGGATTGTTAATTGATAAAAAATCACAATATTAGAGGCATGTTTATATTTTTTTATATGTTTTATTTTTCTGAATATGTGAACTTTACAATGTGAATGTGAACTTTACAATGTGAATTTTACAATGTGAATTACTTTATAATGTGAACTTTACAATGTGAGCTTTACAATTTGAATTACTTTACAATGTGAACTTTACAATGTCAATGTGAATTTTCAGATGGCTGAGCATTCTCTTGATGACCGTGTTGATGATTACCGTGAGGGTGAGGACATCAATGTGTCGCCTCACAATGTAAGTTTTAAAAATATATCATATATTTATATCTATATGTCCATTTATAGTTATATCTTGTAAATGTGTTTATTTTGTCAAATTTTAGGTTGATGATGCACATGTACCATCTGAAGCACTTGAGGCACTTGATCAGCAGCACCAAAAAGTTGACAAGAGAAGGGCATCACTATGATGAAGAAGTTAATAGCGCAAAAGGGCAATGGACCCAAACTTGTTGTGGATTTTGATAATGCAGGAAATGCATCTGGTGTGAATTGCAATTCGTTTGTTTCATATCTTGGGTATGTTACTCGTAGCCATTGTGGTTGTAAGATAGATTCTTGGCATAAAGTTCCTAAGGATAAGAAAGACGTAATATGGATGGATTTATGTGTGAGTTATTATTAATTTGCAATTCTATTTTGTAGATTACTAATTTTTTAGATACTAGTTAATAGCAATTCTATTTTGCAGAGTATATTTGAATTGGATGAAAAGATGCATCGTAAATGTGTGATGCAACGCTGTGGGAGAGTCCTAAGGAACTATAGGACAAATCTCACCTGAGAATACATAAAAGAAGGTGACAAGAGGAAGAAGACGGCCACTGAACAGTGGAACTTCCTGGACAAAGAAGAATGGGACGTGTTTGTTGCTTCAAGACAAACTGATGAATTCAAGGTATTAGGCGTCAGTCCCAATCTCATTAATATATGTTGTATTCACCTATTCAAGATTAACATTTAGTGTTACTAACCAAATCATTAATGTGCATACTAACTAGGCCCTCAGTGAGGCACAAAAATCAAGGCGTGCACTGAATGTGCATGACCACACAATGGGTCCAAAGGGGAATGCAGGCATTCGCTTAACACTACAGTCTGAGGCTACTGCTTAGTCTGCTGCTACTCAGGAGTCCTCTACTATAGGTAGCACACCTCTGCCTCGCCATGATGTCTGGATAGCTGGGAGGCAAAATAAGAAGGGAGAAATAACGAAGCCCGCAACTGTTGAGGCGGCTGCAAAAATGGTAAAATACAACTCTTACAGCAATCGTTTGATTATTTGTGGTGTTTACTTAATTACAAATTTTTGTTTTGGCGATTAGTGGGAGCTGAACGAGCTGAGGAAACAAGGCAAGTTCATCCCTGAGGGCACAAGGGATGAATTGACAGTTGCTCTGGGTAACCCAGAGCATCCTGGACGTGTTAGGGATGCAGGCGTTGGTGTGGGAATCAAAGCTTTTTTTGGGCCATCCCAGCGCAAATATGTCCCAAAAGCGGGACTTTCACAAGAAGAGGTAACATATTTTTTCTTTATAGATGTTACTGTAAAAGAGAATTCAATAATTAGAATTTGATGTTTCTTTTATCCATGTATAGGTAGATAAGCTATTTGATAGGAAACTCGAAGAAATAATGAAAAAGTGGCAGGCATCTCAGACTGCCACTTACCAGACAGTACCTATGGTGTCTCCTATTGTAGGCTCTATTCCTACTGCAGAGGTTGGGAGTAATCCTATAGACCCACCACCTAGCAAATCCGATGTAAGTATTTTTATGACATAGTAACTAGTTTTTTAATTCAAGATGATATGTATATATGAAATTGTTGTCGTTTCAAAAAAAGATGATATGTATATATGTATATAACATTCTTTACACAAAACTTTGTAGGGGTTGAAGCCATGCCGTCTAAAAGTTAATGAATATGTCGTTGCAGAGGCGTCGACTTACCCATCCCTACCAGGGGAAATGTTTCACGGGTCTCCATTACCAGCTGGTTGGATTCGTGTGAGCCCGGTACATATATTCCCCAAGTGGATGGATCTTCCGTTGCCATATGCCCACCCAGATTGTGAAACGTTTGGTGAGGCAGAAGGCGGAGTGATATTGTGGCTAAAAGAGGATGTCCTCTTTACTGAAACTGTATGGTAAATTTACATTACGTTAAATTGTTAGTGTGTGTATATGATGTCAGTTGATCTAAAATTATTATTATTATTATTATATATATATATATACAGGTTAAAAAGAAGACACCCACAGCATCTAGGCCTCCACTTCCACCTCCTACATTACCCAGTTGGGTTCCACAGGACCTAATTGTCCCGTTAGGTCCTAACTGTAGGGGTATGGCAATATGGTTAGGCGAACATGATATAAATTGCCCTATAACTGTGTCTATAGATTCAGATGTTGCAGGTCAATCATACGAAAGTAAACTATTTATACAAGATATTTTGGAGTTGTTTCGATATGATTGGCTAAATACATCTGTGATAGAGCTATGGATAAGGTGAGATCTTCTTTATACATCCATATACCTTGTGTAGGATCTGGTGATATGATTTCTTATTTATTAATGCATGTGTAATTAATACATATTTTGTAGCTACTTAGACAAGATATGTGCATATTTCCACAATGATTTACGTATTCGCAAGTGTTGCAAATCCAATCGGGCTTTAATATTGTCCTTGTTTTTACCATCCTTTTGAAGTAACCACGCCAAAATATTTTCACTCACATTTTTTTCTATGTGCATAACGTCTAGATTGTGTCGAACCAGCAATGAGATCCAATAAGGGAGCTCAAAAAAAATACTTCTCTTTTTCCACCCCTCAGGTAGTTCATGTTGGTCATGTGAATTATTACCTGAAACCTTTCCAAAGACAACATTATCATAATCTTTCCACAAGTGTTCAATTTGTTTCCCATCTACAGGTTGAGGTGCGGGTTCATGTTCTTCAACTCCATTGAAGCTTTTTTTATCAACACGCCATGGGTGGTTAATTGGTAAAAAACGTCGATGTCTTAGATAGACACATTTTCGACTGTATGGAAGGTAAATAGAACCATGATCAGTTTGACAATACGGACAAGCCTTGTAGCCTTTTGTACTCCAACCAGACAACATACTATATGTAGGAAAGTCACTAATGGTCCATAGAAGCATTGCTCGCATGCTAAATACCTCACCTAGTTTAGCATCAAAAGTGTTCACTCCGGCCCACAACATCGTCAATTCATCAATCAATGGTTGGAGATAAACATCAATATCATTTCCTGGTGATTTTGGGCCATCAATAAGAAGTGACATCATTAAGAAATATTGATGCATAGTGAGCCAGGGAGGAAGATTATAACAAATTAAGATGACGGGCCAAATACTTCTTTTACTCCCCATTGCAATATTGAAAGGGCTAAATCCATCTATCGCTAAGCCAAGTCTGACATTTTGTGGCTCAATGCTGAATGAAGGATGATTGGTATCAAAATCTTTCCAAGCCTTAGAATCCCTCGGATGTTCCATTTCACCTATTGTGCCAGTCGTACTTGTGGAATGCCAAATCATCCAAGGAGCTGTCTTAACTGAATTGAGTAATCTTTTCAATCTAGGAATCAAGGGGAAGTGGCGAAGAACTTTTCGCGGTGTCTTTTTCTTGATCTTTATCCTTCTTCCTCGGCTTGTATCAATCCACCTCGAGGTAGAACACTTTGGACATTTGTCTAAATTCAAGTATTCTCCTCTATAAAGTATACAATCATTGGGGCATGCATGGATTTTTTGACAATCTAACCCTAGAGAAGACATGAGTTTTCTACATTCATACCATGTTGTTGGCAACTTGTGTCCCATAGGCAACGCTTTAGATAGAAGTTCCAGATATCCTAACATCGCCTTGTTGCTTATTTTATTCAAGCATTTGTGTCTAAATAGATGAACAACAAAGGAGAGCTTTGAGTAGTTATCACAACTTGGATATAATGGTTCACAAGCGTCTTTAAGTAGTTCCTCAAATTTCTTATTATCATGAATATGATTTTCATTATCACTACCACCATCATCATGAATAGGATATTCACTACCACTATCAGGAAAGTATGTGTTCATTTCTACTTCGTCATAGCATGCATCATTTATCAACCCCTCCATATCGTCAAAAGAGTTAGCCACATGTTGATTTACCATATGATCTTTTTTGTCAATATGACTGTGATATTCCCAATCAGTGTAGGTCGATAGAAATCCAGATCTGATAACATGCCATGTAATTGTCTCCCTATTATGAAAGAATTTGTTCTCACATTTCACACATGGACACCTGACCTCAGTACGATTACTAAATGCAAAATCCAAAAATAAGTTAAATCCTTACATGAATGCCTCTTGGTAACATTCATGTTTAGATTTTCCTCTACTCATCCAACTCTTATCCATGGCTCCCTAAAAAATAATCATGTAATTTTGTTAAATTTTCAGTTATGTATAAGAACCAATTGTTATTAATGTAAATTAGGCTTGAATTAGGCCAAATCATGAATGTAAATACTTAATTATTAGCACCTTATCCAATGCCTAACCACCTTATCAACTATGCCTTAGCTATAAAGGTGCTCTTAGGCCCCCTACGCTCTAGGCGGGCCACCTTAAACTGGGCGCCTAGGATAAATACATCTATTTTTGTAATTTCCATTCCTCTTCCTTGCAATTAATATTCTTCAAAAATATTATCTAGTTTTTATTATAACTATATTGAAGAGGAAATCAATAGAAAGCAGAACCAAATAGAGAATCTATTTCACCAAGAAGAATCGTTGAGGTCTAGTTTAGGTGTTGTTTAGCCTAGATACTATTCAGCCTTCTCTTTTTTTGGGCAGGATTTATTTTAGACTTAGATCCTATTAGGTCACATAATGTAAAATCAGATTTTAATTAGGCCAAATCATGCAAATATGGACAATAAGGTCTGATTTGGGGAAAAAATATCTAATTTGAGGCAAATAATTGGGATTTGAGGAGTTTAGGTCCTCATCTAATGGTTACCCCACTTTCCCAGAACAAGAACTAATCTTGCAGACCTTACATATGGAAAATTGTGTTGCTATAATAGAAATATAAATAAGAATTATAAGACTATATTTTGAGTTTTAGCCTCCGAGGTTCTGGTCAAGATGCCTCAAATTGGGTACCCAGTCCCTAAGGTAGCTTCAGTGCCCATCTAAGGACACTTAAGATATTATCTTAGCAAGAAATAATGATCTATATAAAATGATGTGACTTTGAACGGTTAATCATTTACCACAATGCTTGGGTTCGAGCTTTTATGATATGGGATGGCCCTCACATGCATTTGGGAGAAGCCACGTCTAATATCATGATAGTATGCTCTCACAACAAGTCCCTAAAACATATATTTATCAAGTTGCGCTTAGGTCCTACTACATAACTGATTGTCACCAAGTTCTATTGTAAAATGTTTTAAGTTGGGGTGATATACTGGGTGTACCTAGGCAACTCCCGGTCGCCTAGCCGCCTATACAACCATGCATTGAACATTAAAAAGAATAAGAAAAAATCCCAACTGGTTATCATATTTCTATATTTTAAGTTGAACACCATGTTCTGTTCTATTTTACCCTCAAGTTGATACTATCACCCCAATGTTACTGCATTCCCTCTTTATTTTTTGTATCTTATATTTGCATGACCAAGCAACAATTTCCTGCTATGTTATGGAGTTATTGTTGTTGCAGTATTATGATATTACCCATTTATTACTGCTCCACTTACTGATTTACTATATATCACAATGTTTTTTTCTTCTTCATTCTCTTATTTATATAATCTATTTATAGACCTCTTATCTAAATGTACTCACATTAGTACGGTGCTAATTTCTTGCTTGCATTTTCAGTTTCTACTCTACCATTCCTATGTTAGATTCAACTTCCCTTGTACATTCTTTACACTTTCTAACAAAACCCACCACAGTTTTCTTAAGAACAGTATTAATTTTATGCAATTAACCTAAGGAGAAATATGATTAGATCTAATATTTGTGAAGCTCTATCAAGCTAAAAATGGAAAACTCATTTCTAGTAATTCGATTCTAGATGTGGGATCGTTAATTGATTTTGATTTTGATGAAAGCAAGGTAACCCAAAATGGACTGTCGAAATGGATTGTCGAAGACACTATGTTCCTACTTTTTGAAGACAGTTCTCAAGGTTAATTATCATTTTAAACATCACAGGACAAGTGTACTTCTCTTTTTCAACAACTTTGTGTTGATATGTAAAGAAAAACAATGATACAAGAGTAGTCCAAGTTCTGTCATGGAAGGAGAAGCTCCTCTTCACATGAAAGCAGGATATTAGCCTAGGCCATCAACTACTACTTCAACTATTTAAAGTTGTGATCACATATATGAAAAACAATGAACACTATGGTCAATAGCTAAATGATAAATCCATTCAGTCCAAGTAAGAGATAATATAACAGTATAATATCATATCAGTGCAAACTTATGTTAGCATAACTGGGGACAAGAAGACAATAAATTTGGGAAGACATCACACTAACAGAAACAAGACAATTAAATATCTTAACATTGTCATAAGTATATGCTATCCTTAATCAAAGCATAATTGGTATAGAGTAAATTTGGGGAAGTTAGGTATGATTTGGCCAAATTGTGCCTCATTTAGGTGACTATATGGTAAATAGGGAATGTTAAGGCCTAAGAAGTTTATGCTATGCAAATATTAGTTATATTTAGGTCAAATTATGTCATATTATGACCTAGCTAACCATGAATGACACCCTTTATACATTTGGTAGCCACAATGGATGTGGAGGGGCCCAACACCACCAAGGACGCAGAAAAAATACTATCTCAACCCCACTACATAGGAGGAAATAATGATAAGACACAGGATGGAGGGTTATTGTTCAAATATAACCAATATCCAAAAAGAAAAATAAATGGTAAACAGGGCTGGGAAGAGTCCATAGTGTGTTCAAACACATCAAAAATGAATCAGGGTACAACACATGTTAAGAAGAGATTGGGGACTTGTTTGAAGCGACCATATTACTCTAGTTTAGACACAATTTCATTAAGACATAGTGGATACACACAAACAGTTGATTATGCTTTAGTTCACAAAGGCTTCAGAAAGAACCATGTGATCTTCCAAGGATCTAACTATTAAGCATTCACTTAAATTGGTTCCAAAAGATAAATACTAGTAGAATGGTAAACTAGTTTGGTAATACTTGAAAATTTGGTGCAATAAAGACATCCACAGGAACCTTGTCATGAACATCATTCTCAAAGTGTTGTGCAGGTTTTGCAACCCTTTGATAAAGGCTATGATGTTTATGAATTCTGAGCAAAGCAAATGAAAAACCATAAAATCAGAGAAAAGCAAAGAGAATAAGACTGAGAAAGAGGCATGATTGATAAAGGAGGAAGGGGAAAGAAGAAATAAACCGGAATGCTGACGAACTTCACAGGAGGAAAAGCTCCTTCTGCTTGTAGCTTTACAGTTGATTTGTGTTAGTACCTACACTCGCCAGAAGAATATGGAAATCTATGAATTTAGAGCAAAGAAAAAGGAATCAGAATGTGAAAGAGGGGAATTTGACAAACATAGAGGGGAAATAGGAACTAACCATGAATGAGAATTGCAAAGAACTTGAATAGGGGTGACGATATACACCTTGCGGTCAAGCTTCTGCTGCGAGCGTTAGCACATGCACACACCAGAAGAAAAGAATCTCAATGATAAAGAAAATCCAAGTCTGACGCGCCATGAACTCAGAGCAAAGCGAAGAGAATGGAACCATCGAAGTCTAAAGCACCATGATTCCATGGTCCACCTGGAATTAGGGTTTTGGTAGCAAGCTCTGGAAAATGAACTGATGATCGAGTATTAGGAATAGCATGGAGTCAAAAATCATAAAGAGGGATAGATACATTGTGGTTGGGTGGGGGTATAGATTAAGAAGACAGTATGTTCTGCTTGCGAATTCCAAACAAAGCAATGGTAAATCTGTGAAATCAGAGCAAAGCAAGAAGGGAAAATGTGAACTAACTCTGAATGGTGATGAACTTCAATTGGGGCGACGAGCTCCTTCTACTTGCAACTGATCTGATTAGTACCTGTGATAGCTAGAAGAAAAGGAAAATCCATTAATTCATAACAAAGGAAGGAGAATGAGGAAGAGGGGTGAATGAGGAATGAGGAAAATCAATTGGGCCTCACTGTTGCTCGAGTTACCTGCTTGTGGCCAAGAATTTGTAGGGGAGACATGAGGAAGAGGGGCGAACGAGAAAGAGGTGATTGAGAAAAGAAGAATGAAGACAAGGAACTAACCTATCCCGAAGGAGAACAGCGATCGACTGGGCAAGCTCCACTGCTGACTAGGGCCGAGAAACAATAGAGTGATCACGTTCTAGCTGCTTGCGGACAGGACTAGGGGCGAGACAAAGCAGAGCTATTGAGAATCTAGACCCGAAGGAAGATCGTTGAGGAACTGCGATCGACGGGGCAAGCTCTAATACTGACTGAGAAACAACAGGGCGATCACTTCTAGCTACTTGCGGCCAGGACTAGGGGCGAGACAGAGCAGAGCGATTGAGAATCTAGACCCCAAGGAAGATCGCTAAGTGAAATAGAGCAGAGTGATTGCGTGATCAGCCATGAGGAATTCCAAGCCACTAAGAAATAGGGGTGAATGGTATCAGGCTCTCACCATCGAGCGGAAGAAGGACCTGACGATGAGGGAAACGAAGGGTTAAGCGGTAGGGGTTCGGGGATGCAGTTGGGGAAAAGGAAAATTTCACGCTGACTTGTATTCTCAGAGTAGGTGTTTTAGGAAGCGGCAGGATTAAGTGGGGGGAAAGTTGTTACATGTGATATTGTTCATCTTTTTTTTATTTATGTGGGGTTTAGTTCTCTTTCTTTAATATTTAAAATTCAAAAAATTGATATATGTCCGCAACATGTGCAAAAAAGAAAAAAACATGGCTATATTATGTTGACTATCAATTTTTTTGTTGGAATTAAATTTGTACTGGAATTGATTAGTGTATAGTACTAAATATACAGCCAAACACATCAAAATTATATTTAAACATTTAAAATTTATAAAATTGATACATGACTGGAACATGTGCGAAAAAGGAAACACGACTATATTATGTTATTTGTACTATAATTGATTAGTATAAAATTTTAAATATATAGACATACACATCAAAATTAAATTTAAACATCTAAAATTTAAAATTTTGATACATGACCGTAGCATGTGTGAAAAAGGAGACAGCTATATTATGTTGACTATCGATTTTTTTGTTTAGAATTAAATTCATTCTAGAATTGATTAGTACGTAATACTAAATATATGACCATACACATCAAAATTAAATTTTGAATATTTGGAATTCAAAAAATTGATACATCTTTGGAGCATGTGGGAAAAAGGAAACATGCTATATTATGTTGACTACCGATTTTTTAGTTGGAATGAAATTTGTACTGGAATTGATTAGTGTATAGTACTATATATACGGCCATACACATCAAAATTATATTTGAACATTTAAAACTTACAAAATTGATACATGATTGGAGCATGTGTAAAAGAGGAAACACGGCTATATTATGTTATTTGAATTGAATTCAATCTAGAATGAAACAAGGTCAACCATCACAATCAAAACAACACCAACTATCTCGACCTCAAACGCAGATGGTGTACTTCTTTCTTGACCCAAAACACAAGAGAAATGACAATCTTGACCAAAACAAGACCCAACAACCCATGTCACGATAGTGTCCTTTCACAACATGTCCCTTCAAATGCATTAAGGAGGATACATAGCCCATATATTGGCAGCGTCCTCTCATAATAAGTCCCTAAAAATGCATTTCAGTAAAGTTTGGGCCATATCATGACAATTCCCTCTCACGCCAAGTCCTTGAAAATACATTTGGGAGGTGTCATCGCACATATGATGACAATGTCATCTCACAATAAGTCCTTAAAAATACATTTGGGTGGTGTCAGGTCCAATTTCATGACAACGTCCTCTCATAACAAGTCCATTAAAATACATTTAGGAGGTGACAGGGCCCATATCATGACAAATTCCGCGACCAATATTGTGATAGTCCTTTCACAACATGTCCCTTCAAATGCATTTCAGTGAAGTTTGGGCCCATATCATGACAACCTTCTCTCATACATGTCCATCAAAATGCATTTGGGAGGTGTCAGGGCCCATACCATGACAAATGTTATCTCACATCAAGTCCCTAAAAATTCTTTTGGGAGGTGCCATGAAAAATATTGTGATAGTGTCCTATACAACATGTCCCTTCAAATGCATTAAAGAGGATACATAGCCCATATATCAGCAGCGTCCTCTTATAATAAGTCCCTAAAAATGCATTCTGGTGAAGTTTAGGCCATATCAAGACAAACGTTGTCTCACGCCAAGTCCTTGAAAATACATTTGGGAGGTGCCATCGCACATATGATGGCAATGTCATCTCACAATAAGTCCTTAAAAATGCATTTGGGTGGTGTCAAGCCCCATTTCATGACGACGTCCTCTCATAACAAGTCCATCAAAATGCATTTGGGAGGTGTCAGGGCCCATTTCAAGACAAATGCTACCTCACATCAAGTCCTTAAAAATGTATTTGGGAGGTGCCATGAATCATTTCTCACAATGCAACATCATGACTATCTCCATAATGCACGTTGTGACCGCGATAGAACATGATACAACATACACTCCAATTCCTCTTAGAAGCTAAGTGTCATCAAACATCTTAAAGCAACTCCATGAAAATGCATTTGAGAGGAGACATGGCCCATATCATGAGAGTGCCCTCTCAAACCAACTCCCTAAAATGCATTTGTGTGGAGCCATGGCCCATATTGTGCCACTAACCTCTTGCACCAAGTCCCTAGAAATGTATTTGTGTGGTGTCATGCCCTTATCATGACAGTGTCCTCTCACATTAACTCACAAAAATTGCATTTGGGATGAATATTGTGACAGTTTCCTCTCACAATAAGTTTCAAGTGAAAATAGGAGGTGCCATGGCACATATGATGACAATGTCCTCTCAAGTTTGGGCCTATATCATGACAATGTCCTCTCACGCCAAGTCCTTGAAAATACATTTCAGAGGTGCCATGGCACATATGATGATAATGTCATCTCACAATAAGTTCTTAAAAATGCATTTGGGAGGTGTCAGGTCCCATATCATGACAACGTCCTATCACAAAAAGTCCATGAAAATGCATTTGGGAGGTGTCAGGGCCCATATCATAACAAATGTTAACTCACATCAAGTCCCCAAATATGCATTTGGGAGGTTCCATGACCCATATCATGATAGTGTCCTTCATAATATATCCCTTCAAATGCATTATGGAGGATACATGGCCCATATCATGATAGTGTCCTTCATAACATGTCCCTTCAAATAAATAGAATCAGGGCCCATAATCCATTTCTATGGACCTTGTTCTCAAAAATGTATCTGGAGGAGACATGTCACATATCATGACAGTGTCCTCTCATAGAAAGTCCCTAGAAATGTATTAGGGAGGACCCACGACCCATATTATGATAATGTCTGCTCACAGAAAGTCTCTAAGAATGAATTTATGAGGAGTCACAACCCATATCATGATGTTGTCCTCCCACATCATGTCCCAAAAAATTTGGGCCCATATCATGAACTATGGCTCATCTCATGAAAGTGTCCTCTCATAACAAGTCTATGAAAATGTATTTGGGAGGTGCTTGGGCCCATATCATGAAAAATGTCATCTCATAGAAAGTCTTTAACAATTCATTTAGGAGGATCCACAACCTATATCATGGCATTGAGCTCTTACAACAACTTCTTAAAAATGCATTAAGGAGGATCTAGTGCCCATATCGTGACAGTGTCGTTTCAAAACAAATCTTTACAAATGCATTTGGCTAGATTTGGGGCCCATATCACCACAATTTCCTCTCACAACAAGTCCCTAAAAATGCATTTGGGAGGTGTCATGGCCCATATCATGATAGTATCATCTAACAACAAGTCCCTTAAAATGCATTTGGGATGAGCTAAGACCCATATTATGATAGTGATGTCTCACAACAAGTCCCTAAAATTGAATTTGTGAGGGGTCAGGGCTCATGTCATGATGTTTTCTTCTCACAACAAGTCCCTAAAATTCTTTTGAGAGGAGTCATTGCCCGTGTCATGAAAGTGTCCTCTCACAGCAAGTCTCTAAAAATACATTTTTGAGGTACTCGGGCCCATATCATGACAAATGTCATCGCATATTAAGTCTCTAACAATTCATTTAGGAGGATCTATGACCTATATCATAACATTGAGCTCTCATAGCCTATGAAGTGTTCCACTCTATGAAGAGAGAAAAGGGGAAGAAAAAAGGCAGTCTTGCTATGAAGTTGGACATGCCCAAAGCATACGACATGGTGGAGTGGAGTTTCCTTGATGTGGTGATGGAGAATATGGGTTTTGGGATGAAGTGGAGGAGTAAAGTCAAAGATTGCATCACATCTGTCCAGCACACTTTTTCTATAAACGGGGATCAGACCAAAAGCACAAAGCATGCACATGGACTTCGCCAGGGTGACCCTCTATCCCATATCATGAGAATGTCCTCTCGTAGCATGTGGATGGAGGTGTATATGGGAGGATCTATGACCAATATCATGTCAGTGTGCTCTCACAGCAAGTCCCTAAAAATAAACTTTTGAGGAGCCACGACCCATATCATTATGGTGTCCTCTCACGGGAAGATCCCAAAAATGCATTTTGGAGGAGCCACATCACATATCATGAGAATGTCATCTCCCAGCATGTCATTGTAATTGAATTTGGGAGGATATGTGACCACTATCATGATAGTGTGCTCTCACGGTAAGTCCCTAAAAGTAAATTTCCGAGGAGCCATGGCCCATATCATTATGGTGTCGTCTCACAACATGTCCTTGAATATGTTTCTGGGAGGAACCAGGGCCCATATCATTATGGCATCCTCTCACATCAAGTCTTTGAAAATGCATCTGAGAGGAGCCACCTCCAATATCATGACAATGTCCTCTCCCAACATGTCATTGTAATTGCATTTGGGAGGATATGTGACCAATATCATGATAGTGTGCTCTCACGGTAAGTCCCTAAAAATAAATTTCTGAGAAGTCAGGGCCCATATCATGATGGTGTCGTCTCACAACATGTCACTGAATATGTTTTTAGGAGGAACCAGGGCCCATATCATTATGGCATCCTCTCACATCAGATCTTTGAAAATGCATTTGAGAGGAGCCACATCACATATCATGAGAATGTTCTCTCCCAACATGTCATTGTAATTGTATTTGGGAGGATATGTGACCACTATCATGATAGTGTGCTCTCACAGTAAGCCCCTGAAAATAAATTTCTGTGGAGTCAGGGCCCATATCATGATGGTGTCGTCTCACAACATGTCACTTAATATGTTTCATATAATTGCTCAAAAGATTACATAAAAGCTCTCACAGAAGCGCAAGCAACAAACTGGGTTTCCAATCCTTGTTGGATGGCAAAACCCAAGGACCCAAAAATAAAATTATTATATGTAGATGAAGGCATCATAAGATTCCTATTTATATATGTTGAAGGCGTCGAAGAAGAGAAACTGCATAGTCGGCAGGCACCCCAAAGGTGTCAAAGGTGAAAGGTAGAAAATGATGTTGATTGGCCTCACATGTTGTTCCATGTTTATGAACTTTTTGTATTGCTGCCTCGGGCGCTTCCTGCCCTGCTTTAAAGTTTTTTGAAAGGATACTTGTCAAGGGAGAAACTCCTGTTAGGCCAACACAGGCATGTTTTCCATTCATCCAGTGAAATAAAAGAATGTATGCATATCGCAATGAATGAACACCATCAGATTGAGTGCCAAGGAAGGCCAAAGGAGATTCTTTCAAAACCTTTAACCTAGATCAAGTGCCAACATCATGACGAAACTTATAACCAGGCCACGAGCGGCAGTGCACTGCATGATCACCAAAGGCATCAAGATCTGTGATGTTGCAAATTAGACAACGTTCATCACCTGGATACAAGGGAATCATAAGCCAATACTTAAGGATAGCTCGATACTCAATGGGTAACATAGACAGACCAAGGCCATCAATAGGAACAACCCTCAAAAAAAATGTGTGCATGATCGGCTTGTAAAGAAGTGAGAATAGCATGTTGCCGTAAGGATATGTCACTTGCCATGATTTGCTGGATGACCATTTTGTAGTAAGCGTCTACCAAAATAGACTGGGTCTTTGGGGTGGTACAATGCATACTTGTCAACATAGACCAACATAAAGATGGCAAGATATTGCATATGCAAGCATGTGCTTAGACAAAGGGGAGCCATGTAGGCACGCATGTGACCTCACGCAACATATGGTCTTGGAGATCTTTAGTGTGTATCTGAGAGGCAACAAAAGCAAATTTACTGACATCGTAAGAGGACTTGATCCCCAATCCCCCTAGATGCATAGGAAGTGTAGACAAACACCATTGTAAATCACCAAAACATGGGCCGTCACCAACCAAAATACGCTCCAGACAACGACGAAGACCGTGATAAAAAATATCCAACACATGTGTGATAGAAGAAGGAGATGTTGTATGAAGATCAAACAACAGTTTGGGCATCCCAACACAAGACCTAAGAAGAAGAAGCTCACATTGTGGGTCCTGGAGTGAGGACATGTGATCCATCATATCAAGGGTCTTCATCACACGTTTCTGGAGAAGTTCCTTTGCAAAGGATGCGTCTGTAGAAAATTGGGCCACCTAGAATCTTCACTCCACGCTTTGGATGAGAGATGTCAGTTGGAAATAAGCCCACATTCGAGCCTCATCTAGGGTCATCAGATGGTCAAAAAATTTGTCTTCTTAGTATTGAGATGAAGACCATACATCAGGCCTCGCTCCTGAATGAGGGATAGAGCCTTCAAAACAACCTATGTGTCCCCAATGAGGGTACCATCATCAAGGTAGAAAGAAAGGAGGTCAAGTTGACATGCATCCTTTGCCTGTAAAATAAGAGGGTGGAGTCCCAGGGAAAAAAGTAGGGGGCCTAATGGGTCACCTTGTTGTACCCCGACAGTAGAAAAAAGAGGCTCGCCATGATCCATATAGAGAGGAGATGGAGAGCTATAGAAAAACTCAACCCATCGTACAATAGAAGGGTAATGAAGATGAACCTCTCGGAATATGGTAGATCTATCAACCATGTTGAAGGCATTGTTGAAGTCAATAAGAGCCATGGTGACTGTAGTGTGGTGTTGTTGTTCAAAGATAAGTCGAGTGATAGCATGTAGAAGGGCATCAACACCACCAGAAATACCAACACCATATTGATGATCCATAAGATAAGGGATGAAATCAGAATTTACACCCTTTGCCGCAACTTTGGATACAAGGCGCTACCAAATAGTACCCATAGTAATAGACCGAACGCCATTGTCTGGTTTGAGAAAAGGAGTCAATGGAGCACTGGAAATGTAGGGAGCTAGGGAATCTAGACAACGACCAGTGAGCCAAAGATTCACCACAGTTGAAACTGCATTAAAAAATCATCTTTCATTGCAGTGGCAACCCCACACATATAATCAATAAGATGTTGTGATCGTAGGCCATCACGTGCGCAAGTGGTCCCTTTCTTGAATGATAAAATGGCTTCTTCAATCATAGAGCAAGAAGCAACAAATGGAGAGCTAGAAATTTCAGACTGAGGTTGTACCAATGGCAGTGGAGGTTGAGGGTGTTTAGCTTCAAGATAAGAATAATTAGCAGCTTTTGTGGGGGTAACACCACTAGAGGATAGAACACATATGGCAGTAGAAAATTGGCTATCTTTGATCTTAGACTTGGCACGTGAAATACAAGCTTCAAAAGAATATTCTCGCCCGGTAGGACAACAATGAGCCAAAATCTGAGCCAGGAGTTGTTGAATGTCATCAGGTCCTGAATTCCAAGTCTCCAAAGCCTTCAAGATCATAAGTTGTTGTAGAGAGATGTGTTTTCGAGAATACTATTCTTGAGCAGACTTAGGAGAGAAGCGATACAGAACACATGTTGGAAGCAACATAAGACAAATCCATGCATCAATAGAGCGTGGGCAAGAAGCCACCTAGAGTAAGCAAGCACGAAGAGTGTCGGGAAAGGGCAAACAACAAAGAAGAGGGATGCTCTTTACGGTAGGGACACTCGTGCAGAAGATAGAATCTAGAAGATCTGTGTCGAGCTATAGTCGGTCAACAGGCAGAGGCGGTGGCTCAATACACTGACGAGCTAACAGGGTGCAAGGAACAGAATCTGGAAAGCCAGAATTGATGGGAGCAGGAAAACCAACTATCACATCGAGTGATGTCTCACCAGGATATCGAGGTCAAGTGGTAGTAACATCAGATCCATCAGAAGCTTGATGAGGACATATTTTAGACCATGGCACGATGCCAAGGCATACACCACACATCCAATGCTTGGAAGAACAAAGAGAAAACACCAAGCCCTCCCAAACATCTGCATACTCCAACGCCTTACGGATTCCATCAACACGACTCAGTGAAGATAAATGAACAATCTGAAGATGATTACCAAAACTGTTAGCTACTAACGGTTTGCCACGACATGTATGGAGGCTCCTAAAAAGACATGAAACTTGTGCAGTAGGTCCAACCATGTAGGATGTAGGCCCCACACCTCACGGATTTTCACTTGTGACGTAGCAAGACGATCATAATGTGTCATTATCGATGTGGGAAAACTGAATTTTTCCATTAAAGAGAGCGGAACTGAGACATGGAGGGAACCCTCTTGTGTATGGCGGCCAGCAGGGCAGTCCTTCCTGCTGGGTTGACCAGTGCCAAGTCTGCTTAACACACGACAGTAGGGAACCATGTATGGGTTGCCGCCTCCGGGGATCGATGTTGGACTCTATCGTATCGATCCTCGACGTGTTGAGACATGGATGGCTAGGCACCAGGGACGCTTTGAGTGCGTTCTTGCCCTAATCCCTTGCTGCTATGGGTGTGGTTGCCAAAAAAAGGGCAGCCACCACCGGTATGGCCAAGTCCAACAAAAGTTGTTAAGTTGAATCAGACTTGAAGTTATTGTCGAACCTTTCCGGTCGCCTTCCGTCCACATTCGGGAGACACTATGGTAAGTCAGATTTGGATACTATGGTGTGGGGGAACAAGACGAGCAGAGAACCCCTGCCATCAGCGACACTGGGGTAGGTGTAATAATTAATTAGAGGTAGGTGGGAGCCAAACAGAATCGTCGTCGGTGCCCATGTCACATGCAGCGGCTCGGCGCCCTCGCATCACATCATCGTCCAGCGCACGGTGACCAAATAAGTGTTGATATATTCTAACAAAAATACACTCGGGAGGAGCCATGACACATTTCTTCTCATAAAAAGTCTCTTTCAATGCATTTCTTAGGAACTGGGGCCCATATAATGACAATGTCCACTCACAACAATTCTCTAAAAATGCATATGTGAGGGTTGGGGCCCATATCACGAGAATTTCCTCTAACAATAGGTCCCTCGTAATGCATTTGTGAGAATTCAAGGCCCATATCAAGACAATGTTCTCTCATAGTAATTCTGTAAAAATTCTAAGGTTAGGTGACATGAATTTATGTCATCTATAACTTTGGTGACACACATACATGTCACCTAAATATTATGTCTCCTTGTATATTACACTTGACTCATATACATGTGTAAACCCCCATTAGAACATAGGTGATTCAAATGTATGTCACCTATAGTGTGTCACCCTTTCAAGTATGATAAAATGTTTGTCACCTATGTTGCACAAACTACACACGACATACATGCATGTCACCTAAAGTATGTCACCCTTTCAAATATACAAAAATGTATTTCATCTATTTTACGTAGGCCTACAAGGCCTACACAGATTATAAGTCATGTACAAACATGTCACCTAAAGTGCGTAACTTTTTACACTTTTTTTTTGTAGTGTCCGCTCACGGAAAGACATTGCCGAGAGCAATTCAGGTAGCAGGGTCCTGGTTGCCACAACGGAGACCACGGTCCTTGTATTCCCTCCCCCAAGCGTTGCACGTCCGTACAACCTCATCGAGGGACGATGATCGGAGACAAAGCGGCAAACCATGTATTAGGCATAAAAATTTGGATATTTGTAGACGAGGAATAATAATCAACTCGGGTCTTGTATGGATATGCAGGAAGGGTGCCTACTTCGAGCACGGCTTGCGATACCTATGCCTATACTTCGACGGAAGTTGAAGGGGGTTAAGCGTTGAACTTTTTCGACTTCAAGCGAAAAAGGTTCAACTCAGCTCTCTTAGCACATTCCGGAGAGGGGGGGTTACTTCGACGGAAGTCGAAGGGGGTTAAGCGTTGAACTTTTTCGACTTCAAGTGAAAAAAGGTTCAACTCAGCTCTCTTAGCACATTCCGGGGGGGGGGGGGGGGGGGGGGGCAATCTGTTCAATTGGAAGGAGACGATATTCCATGCACGAATACAGTGGGAGCGCTGGAGATTGCAGGAAGGCCTCCTACTGCTCGGACTAGAGATCTTGTGCAAGTCCAACGAGCAACATAGTGGTTGGGGTGAGATAGAGCAAGGCATTCAAGACGCACAACGTGGTCGAGGCCGGGGTGAGCAACAAAGATCACCTACGTTGGGGTCAGGGTGACATGAAACGACGTCGTGGTTGGGGTGACCAGTAACACCGCCGTGGCCGGAACGAGAAGGGACAGACCTTTGTGCAGTCGTAATGACAGATAACCAAGCGCCACTGCTTTATAGTTTAGCCTTTCTGTTGACTTGCTATATGAAATAAATATTACAATGACGAACACACAGCCACAGTGAGAAGTAAAATGTAAGAGGAGGTTGGATCATAATAGCGGAATCAAATGTTGAAATGGATGAGGCACTAAAGTTAAAACTCATCAAGATATTCATAAAATATATGAAACATCAAACGAACCAGCCATTTCGTCAAACCCACATCTCATATCTTTTGTTATTAGTTGATTCACTACGGTCACATTTAGACTCAGGCTCATAAATTAGTTAACATTGCATGCTCTACTAGTATGTCAATTTTCTACTTCTCCAATTGATCGTTCAATAGAAAATATGCAATATAAAAGAATCTCAATACTTGATCAGTTCTGTTTAAATAATCATCAAAACATGGTAAAAGACTGACCATTAAACAACCGAATAACAACAGAAGAAACATGTCGAAAGTGTGATGAAAATTTTAAGATGTGGTGGACTAGTGAGGAATATACAGTTAATGTGCAACTACAATTCCATGAGACATGGTAAACAAATTTATAAACAATCCATCTTTTCCAAGACACTATCAATTCTTCATCGTTCCTATTTGTATTAGTGGTGGCTTGATTTTCTCTCTATATATATATAAAGAAGCAACAACAAAAAATTATAAGAATTAACACGCTAACATTTAACCTTTCTATTGGTAACGATGAAAAAGAGGATAAAATTATTCTTTACCTATGGAGATGAAAAGAATGATTAGAATTAGAATACAACTAGATGCAAAGAGAACGTGTTAAATTGGATGCATATTGATCGAAGTGCAACCAACTAAAAGGAATTTATAAAAATATAGCATATACGGCAATCCAACACAGTGAACAACTAAAGAGGCCAATAGGAGAGTCAACCTTGTTTATTGTCAGCTTGGTCGATGATTTTCTTATTGTCCAACAACGCAAAGCTTTTACCTCTTTGTGTTTGCCGCAACACTTTTTCTGGCAAGCCGCTGTCGTCTGCTGTATACGCAAAAGCCCAGGGTACATACGATGTTATTATCAAATCGTCCAACGAACGGGATTAATTACATCAGAATCACATTAATGGTCGTTGTAAAATAATAATGTATGTTGTCTACTTTGGAAGCTACAGTTTTCAGAATTGAGTGAGGCATAGGCCTCAAGATGCGCAAAGGTGGTTTGTCATTGTAAAATAAAATCAGAAAGAAGGAAGAAAGACAATGGAACGCAAATCAGAGGAAGAACAACAAAAAGAAGAACCAAAGCACATGAAAGATTATCCAAAAAAACATATCACGTTAGAGGAAGAACAACGGAAATTGAAGAAACAAAACACATACAACATAGTATGATAAAAAAAATTAAAGCTCTCGAGCTATTTCAGAACGACCCTGCCAGACTTGTGTGAGCGAAGACATGGCCAAAGGGACAACATGCATTCACAATCCATGATCTGCAAGATATAAAAGGAGGGGATTTTCAGAAAACCTTATCTACGGCCCACGCCTTGGCTACTGATCGGCAGAAGAGATGACATAACCGACAATGAATGTCGTCGGAAGAAGTCTATGGTAGTTAACCTGATTAGGATAGTCTCATTGTAGAAGGGGAGCAAAAAGTTGAGGGAGCGAACTTTCGGACGAAGTGGGATGGTTATTTGATACGGGAGTGGAAAGATCCCGAGCAGGACGGAACTGGAGAGGGGAGGGAAGACACCCGTTTCGCGTGAGAAAGAGGGATGAAATAGAGCAAGAGACCGAGTGAGACAGGAGTGAAGAGTCCAGACACAAAAATGCAATTAACCGTGCCACGCTGTTTTGGTCGTAGTGGCTTTATAACGCCCTTTGTTGTAGTGAAACTCTGGGTGTTTCCTAGAATTTCAGGAAAAAGGAGGAGATTATTTGAAAATGTTTTACAATTAATCCATCTCACATGCGATCCTTGTACTTTCTGCAAAATATTTACCATTGAGTATATCCTTTTTTTGGGGGGAAGAACGATCTTAAGCTTATGTATAAACTGTTTGCTAAAATATGCATAAAATATCCTGTTTGTGCTTTATAATATTAATATGATTATATGAATCTATCGTTATTTTTGGATTATTGGGTCAATTCTAACGAAACCACTAGATGAACTCCGCGTCACCTAAATCATTATCTAACAAGACTGAACTCTGCGTTGACAAACCCTTATTTCTGAATGAATGGAAGGTAAACTACCGAACTTAGCAATTAGTTTGTTAGTTGATAAGAACTACAGAACCGCATTAACGGGAGAAAAACTAACTAAGTGTCCAAGTTTCCAGTTAGGCCTCAAGTTGGGTACACTCATGATGATTTGAACTCAGTCTTAATTAGCTAAATGTCCGGTCATGTTGGATATATCAAAAGAAAAATGCACTTACTCGCAAGATAAAAGCGGGGCTAATCTAGATTTTGGTTTGGGTATACGTCATCTCATTACGACTTCAAGTTCCTCACTCAACCGATTCCGAGGACACAAACGTTGCCACACTGGCTCAGGCCCAAAACCCAACCCCTAAAAAAATTAATAAATAGAGAAATTATTTTTTCAACATTAAAATGATTTTTTTAATACAATAAAAAAATCTGATTAGTCTCCTATCATTTTTCTGTAGGAGGCCTCCTATAGGATAGCCGTCCCTCGAGCGTTATTGTCGAACCGCGCGAATATGCATGTCTTTCACGATAGAAAGCAACTAATCCCGTCCATATAGTTGATAGATGTGATACCATACGAACTATTCTATCGCATCAGTTGTTCTTCCTCCTACACGACTCCAAGGAAGCCTCCAAGAAGCTTCCGTTTGATAACTAACTTCACTAGGCAGCTTCCTCCCACCTTCCTTCTCTTCTCCCATGCAGTGCATATCTGCATTACATGGTTAACGAATCAGTCCCTTGGTTCTCTGGATCTTGCAACTTAGTTACGTCCTTTATATATATGCGGCAGTTCCCTAGGAAGACCAAGAAAAAAATAGGAAGACAAATCGATCATCGATCGACTACGTCTACGTAATATGGCTAAGCGACTCCTTCCCTCTCTGTGTTTTAAGCTCTCCTCCCCCTTCACGCTCACCCGGCGCAGCTCTTCTCGTGACCACGCCTCGATGAGCCTGTCAGCATCACCGGGGACGCCATCTTCCTCTGCCACCACATCGCCAGACACCCAACTTCGGCGTGTGTTTGAGCGCATCGACTCCAACGGAGACGGAAGGATCTCCACAGAAGAGCTGCGCGCCCTCCTCGAGTGCGCGGGGAACGAGGATGCAATGGATGTGTCGCTGGAGGAAGCGGGCGAGGTTGGAGAGATGGGATACGAGCAGTTCGTGTGTCTGATGGAAGAGCGAGACGGAGACGATGACCGTGACATACGGCGGGCGTTCGAGGCCTTCGAGGCAGAGAAAGGGTCGGGCTACATCACCCCCGACGGACTTTGCCTAGCGCTCCACCGGCTAGGTGAGGCTTGGTGGACTCCCCAGGACTGCGCCAGGATGATCCGCGCATACGACGCTGACGGCAACGGTGTCATTGACTACCACGAGTTCCGTGCCATGATGGCCGCCACTTGCGTTTAAAACTTCCATGCTCTGCATCATCACCGACCACCGATGAGCAATTGAGCATTTGCCCTCTAAACATCTCTTGAAGTTGTCCTTGTACTGGTACTGGTATCTAGAATGACGGATGATGTTTTATCTGAGCATGCATACCAAAAATTGTAATCAGATAACGATATATTTGAAGACATGGATCATTAATTGCTAAATGGAAAAAGTCAAAGAGACACAGAATTGGGAGAATATAGAGGATGCTGATGAGTGGATGAAAGCTATGAAAATATGGTAAACACAGCTGCATGCAGTGTGTGCTAAAGTCTTTGTATGCACTCCGTCAAGGAAATCTAGTTGCAAGTAAGAGCAGCAGCATCTCTGGAAGTCAGGACCAAAGAGCTGGATGCTTCACCAGATGAAAATATGGTAAATACAGCTGCACTGTCATTAGTCAATATTATGCCATGCATATAGGTAACGAGAAAGTGTTTCTACAAGTCAAAAGTGTCCAGGCAGTGGCGGACCCAGGATTCAAGCAGGTGAGGCCAACATATTAGAGTAGAACCAATTTCTAGTCAACATGGTCACTAATTCAGTAAATCAATTTCCAAGTCCACAACAAGTAACATGTAACTTCATATTTGCTACTAACATGGGAAGGCTGTTAGTAGAACAGTATTGATATCACATAAATATGTAGAATATAATAACTTAAAAATGAATGTTGTATCTACGTTTTGTTGCCTCAAAGATGCAACATGATGAACTAGTTACAAAAATTCATGGGCATGTGACATGATCTCAAATATGAATATTATTTCCATGAGTTATGAATCAACTGAAGTTGCTCCTAGTTTCATTAGTGAAATTTCTAAAATTAGAGAGAAATACAACTTTCTTAGATTGGTTACTTTTATAGAAAAGATTGATTAACAAGTCAATAATGGCACTTAAACAAGAAATATAAAAAAGTTATAAAATATTAGTGCCACTTACGGATATAAAGTAACGGCTGACTTGAGTGCCACTGATTTGAAGGCAACCATTATGATTGCTAATTTGTGAACGTAGTTCATACTACTTTGTATGCCATAATTCCATTCGTTAATAGATGTAAATTGTTTGTCTTGACTATATATTGGGCTTCTAATTACATAGTTAGAGCAATAAGCTATCTTGCTATCGTTTAGAGTAATCAAAGGTATTTTAATCCATATACCATGAGCTCGATTCAACTAGAACCAATACCACACTCGTCATCAACCCATGAACTTCAAAAATCAAGGATCAATCGTTCAAGACTAAAGCACAACTTGCATGTACCCATGCATGGTATGCCCACATCCAGACGCATGTTCAAGTTTCCCAGCTTCGGATGTGGCGTATCATATCAGCTGCACGCCGTTCCTGGCCTCAGAGATTGTTGAGAATTAATTTCAACCCCAATGAGCACGTCGTGTTCCTCTCAATCACAAGCATGTGTGATGTGTGCAGCACGCCATGCAATCTCATCAGTAACCTATCAGCAAAACTGCTCGACATGTCATGTCATTTCCTTGGCACGTTGTGCCAAGAAGTTATTGAGCCTGGCCATTTGACCGTTGTTGAGGTGCACTTTGCGCTTCACCAAAAGCACGATGCGCAACCTCACATAAGTAGAAATATTTAAAGTTTGGAAGAGCAGTTGTGATTGGATACCTAACATTTTCTTCGTTCAAAAATGGGGGAAATGGGGGGAGGGAGTTAAAATGTGATTGTACTCTAGAAGAGGCTGAAAGGAGAACATGAAAAAGAAGAAGAAGTAGAGGGATCCAGGGGCGGGTATCCTTATTTCCAAGCTTGAGAAGATTCAACTGTAGCTCCTTAGTAGAGGGTCCTTCCTCTAAAGTGTTGTATCTCACTTCTCATCATTCTATGTTTTGGTTTTTCTCCTTTGCTCCATGGAACTTGTTAGATTCATGGTATACAACCTCGCTTCCGGGTCACACATGAAAATGGAGTATCTTCCTTTATATTGTGTACCTAATTGGAACATGTTAGTCTTGTGATGAGCATGTTATTTTATGTTACAAATTATATTTTTGATTCTCTAATAATTATTACTTATTTATAGGAATATATAGGAAAGGTTACTTACTTACCTAATTTGGCATACCCGGAATAGAATCAAATTTAATGGAGGGTAATTAGAGCTTGATAACTCTTATTAAACGGAAGTGAGTAGGGGTTCCTACATACTAAGTTATGTGATAGAAATTTTTATCTTGGGTTGGTTTATTAGTTGGAAGGTAGTAATCTAACTACCTATGTGATTGATAGGTGGAAAATCGTAATCAAAATATCATTTGCAATGTAGACAAGAGGGAATCATAACTAATTTGTATGAATGTTCATCGCATTATTGATAGGTATTAGGGTACCAAATGCATTCTCTTTGAGTTAATGACTTAAGAGAGAACTTAAACCACCTTAGGTTAATATGGTATTTGATCAAACTAACCATTCTCCTTTTTTAATTGCATGATAAAATGGGACCTTTGGTGTTAAATTGCATTGGCCTGCTATGGAGAAGACGTTAAACTATGCTATTGTTGACCTGTCCTATTGCATGCCTCATGTGTATAATTTAAGTTATCATTACTAATTAAATGTGCACCCTTGTTTGGAAATATCAATTCTTTGTGTCATTTTTAGGGGTGAATTTTTTTCTAATTCAACTGTAACTTGTTCTATTTATTTGTGTAATGTTATAATATTAATTTCCTACACCTATTTTATTCTTGTGTTGCATACCAACTCCTTGAGAACTAACCCTTTTTTTTTTAGTCAGCAAGAACCATGCATAGTTCACATTCAGTCTAGTTGGGACTTGTTCATAGAGATCTTTAACAACCCTGAGCTTGAAGTGAAAAAAAATTAAAACAAAGATAAATTGTATTTCATTTCTACAACAAACATGGTAGTCAATAAGGCATTGTTTGACTATCTCCCCTCATCCTTATGAGATTTCAAGTTTAACAATAGTGAGGAAAATTCTAGATATTGCTTTCTTCAAGTAACACTTGGGTTTAATAGGCATCATCTAATAAAACTAGATTTAGGATTTTCCATGAAGATCCTAATAAGTTTGTTAGTCTACATGACACTATGAAGATCAACATGATGATAAATTGTATGCGTCTTTGTGTCTTCCTCTTTACAACACGAGCCTAGGATAAACAATGTATTCAAGTATTGCAGAAAGGGTCTATCCAAGGCTGGAATGCTTTACTAATAGCTTTCTTGTAGTAATTCTTTCCTCTTAGAAAGACCAACTATTTCCTAAATAATATCTCCAACTTTGAACACCAAGATGGGGAGACTCTAGATTACTCTTGGGAGAGGTACAAGGATCTGATCTGATTGTATCAACACTACAATGTATAGGAGTGGATGTATATGAGCACCTTATATAGAGGTTTATCCCATGGTATGACTTCAACCATTGATGTAGCTTCCAGAGCAAGTTTCTTGATTAAGAATGCAAGTGATGGTAGTGAATTGATAGAAATCATGTACATGAACCAATTGTGTAGAGGCATGGACTGTATAGATAGTAGCTATGACACAGAATCCATTTTAGTTTTTAGTGAAAAACATGATAAACTCACCCAGTAGCTAAATTCAATTAGTGTCATATGTGTGTACCAAGTGAATATGTGTGATTTTTAATGGCCCACAATAAAATGTGGATTGCAATGCTTTTACGTTAGGATATAGTGAGGATCCATTAACTAGTGCCCAAGGAATAACTCATTTTCAAATTCCTACAACCTAGGGTGGAAAAACCATCCAAACTTCATATGAAGGAGAATGAATAATAACAACACTTTTAGGATAACCACCACCATCAACATAGAAAGGATAAATGGCTTAAAGGTATTCTTTCTAAGTTTATGAACGAGGCTTCTACACCTATACAAAATCAAGAATCCTCAATCAAGGGGCTTCAAGATCAAACTGAGCAGTTAGAAATTTAGTGGGATTAAGAAGAGCAAGAAGGAACAATTTTTGGAAATAATAAGGTGACCCACGGAAACATGACGACTCCATCAAGGTCAATTGCTTGAACCAAATTGAAAAGGGAGGGGAGATCCAAAGAAGCAACCCATTCTAGTGATATCGCCAGATGTGTTTGGCAAGATATTCCTAATGACATTGACCCGCCATATAGAAATAAGAGGAACGCTAACAATGGTGATCTAGAGGAAGATATTATCATCATCTACAATTGAGGAACAGGCCAATGTGGTCAATTATGCAATATCCCCTATTAGCATCCAGGAAGAGGATATGAAAGAAGTTCTCACTCCAAAAATTCATATTTAAAAAGGTTCATCTAATCAAGAAAAGGAGGATAAATTTCAAGGCATGATACTTGCACCCAATATAAGTACCCCAACATTATCTAACCTTCTTACCTTGCAAGTGGAACCCAGAGATTTCTCTATCTCAGACAATATAGGTGAAATACATTTCTCTACAATGATATGTGATCAGGAAGCTACCTTGAATGTTATGCCACTAATTGTGTATACTCTCATCAAGGTTTGCATGAAACCTAAGAAACTAAAAATTATTTATTAGACGATGGACTAATCAAGAGAAAGCTTTGTGACAATGGTCTTAAATGTCTTGATGAGGATTGATGGTTTATGTGTGTCAATTGACTTTATATGACACTTCATGGGATGTTTGTTCTTGAAAATTGTCAAGGTGGTAACTAATGTAGATAAACGATAGATAAACATTGAAATTTGTGATAAGAGAGTGACTTTCTCTTTAAAGCATCTGGATTGAGATAGGCCAATCCACGATATTGACAACGAAAGAGAATGCAAAGATGTCCATGATGACCTCTTTGATCAAGAAATTCCATTTAAACTGAGTTGGTAGTAAAGACAATGTCCATCCTAGGGATAATAAACCCAATAGCTCATGGAAGGAAGTACATTATTTTCCATTTGATATGTTTCCATAATTTGATTTAGCATTTTAGTTGCATTTTTTAATGTAAAAATGTGTCAAAACTCTTCCCCCATATTCATTATTGATGCATGGTGTTTAGAAAGTGATTTTAACAATTGAATGCAGCTGAATTGGAAAATTGAAGGTCAAAATTCCTCATAACGTAGTGTACTATTTGCAAGCATGACATGCATGGGTTTAGAATATAAGTGGGTGATTTCTACAACCATCAAGCTTGGTGTTCCCCAGATCCACACACCCTACCATTGCATGATTGAAAAACCATATAACATTAACGAGAAGCATGTTGTGCCAATGATGAAGGACGGCATGCCATCTGGTGCATCAAAAATCTAAGGCTTTGATCTCAGGCACCATGTGCCACTTTAGTGGTTTTTGTGTTGAGAAGCTAAAAAAATAGGATGAGTCTAGACCAAGGCACATATGCCTACCCATAGACATGTCATATGTGGTTACATGAATTGAAATTTTATAAGGGGGTGAGTGTCAACCTAGGGTAGCACACAGTACCCTAGTTTGACAAGCATGCTTCCCCCTTTAGAACCAATGCTTTAGACACCTCCAGTGAGATGTAATTGTGTTTGAAGCCTACATCTAGTGTTTTCATGCCTTTGTTAAGGTAGAGTTTTTCTTCCTCGGTCTAGAATAGAGTATCACTTTGCCTCTAGCCAGAGCCTCCACCTCATCACCAAGAACATTATGGGCCTTCATCCAGTCTTGCAACCATCACCTCTCTACCAAAAAATCATTATGTGCAAGCCCATTTTAGAGAATCCTCAATCTGGTTGTGACCTTGCCTCTCACTTTTTGTTTCCATTGAACTGCCATATTTGTTATTCATGACACTTGCTTCACGACACAGTATGTGCTTCATACCAACACATGGCATGTAGCTGGTTAAGAAGACAAAGATTTATGAGATCCATCATGCTGTGCTCTCTGAAGTGTATGTCATTCTCATATCCAAGGCACTTGACATAACCTCCATTCCAAGATCCTACTCATTCTGATCACCACTACCACCATAGTTAGAAGTAAAGGAGGTCGTAAATGGCCAAGGGTATATCCATCTCACACTCAGGTTCCGGATCTCAAGTCTTAAGTCAAGGAAGTGAGGAAGACAAAGAGTAGGGCATGTATGTAGTAGTTCCTTTCATCGTCTAGTCTGAGAAAGAGATCCAGAATTTCCAAAAGCATGCCTCTCTTCGTCTCCAAATTACATACTTCTTTGCAAGGAGAGATTGGAGGAATTTGACTTGACCAATAAGGTCAAGCCCCTTCTCAAGAACATATCAATCCTCATAGTAGTCTCTAAGGGTAACACAAAAACTAACCTTGCTCTTAATATTTAGTTTCTTATGACCTTTTAAGATAAGGACAACCATGAACATTGGGTGATTGATATTCAAATGAACAGTAAGGGATTCTCAAAAGAAGAAAGGGATTTTTTTAAAAACAAAATGGATTTTGATGGTGACAATTGGGATCTACCTAGAATTTAAATATCAAACTTTTTGGTCTAAGATCACCAAAAATGTGACATACAAGCACAGCGAGACTAGGGAAGCTCATATCCACAGTGTTGCTCTTTCCATCCTCCATCGAATTTTATCAAATACCATATTTGGGAGGAACAATATGTAGGGTGTGGATTCCAAATACGAACTACTTTCAATGGTGCATCTTATAGAGAAAAGAGGATCATGATGGGTACTTCTTGATAGATAAGCTTTTAAGGGGATGATGGCTTGCAAGAACTCTTATATTGACATTTTTATTGGAGGTCTAATATCCAAGCCAGTTCATAAGTAAAAAGGTGGTCCTCAGATCACCTAACCAAGAGGGCCATGATCTCTTTGACACCCGCCATCTGGTGGCATCTACTATTTTAAGGTACAATGTAGGGAACCACAAGTATTCTATAAATATACATGGGCCTCCTCATGTATGATGGTTTGGACCTTTTTCTCTCTTCATGTATGTACCTTATATATGTATACCTCTCTATTTTGTTACTCTTAACTTCAATTTCATAATTAGATGTATTTTGATGTTTAATTGAATTATCTTAAGTTTGTATGACTTGTAGTGACACTCAATTTGACATAAAATCTTGTTTGCATATACTTTATACACTACTCTCTCTTCCCTATTTTGATCTCATCTATGAAACTCCTTCTACCCTAAAATCATGCTAATAGTGTAGAGGGAACTACCACATATCCTACACATCATGTTTCTCTAAATTCAAAGATAAGATGAGAAAGTTATATAATTTGAAACTCTTGTTTTCATAACCCCTTTTTCCTAATGTGTATATAAAAATTTCCCCCATTTGTTTGCTATTGGGACAACAAATTATGGGTCGGGACCACGTGCCTTCCCCTTTCCTCCTCTCTCTTAAGTCTACAAATGGGTAGGGTTTACCCCTTTACCCACTACACATATAATGTAGGGTAGGGTAAAGGTAAGCATAATTTTTACCCACCACTCATTTACCCTTTACCCACTTTGCCCACATGTAAATAGGGTAGGGTAAATGGATAAGCTTTATGCTGCTTGCTTCTCCCATTTACCCAATAGTATAAGGTTGATATATAATCCTAGAATCTAAACATTTCATAATGCATACTAAAAACACTAACAAACCTCACTACTACTTTCTAAATTTATACCATTATTAGATTTGAGAAACTTCATTACACTAATGGTAGCATGTCTCATTTTTATAATCATATATTAAATATAAAAAGAACTCCTCAATAAAACATAATATAGTAAAAAATTTGAACCTATTTGCAATAATAAATATTAGGTAATATATTAGTATTTTTGTTGTATATCACCAAAACATCCTTGTTATTATTGTATAATTTATTTTGTCTTGTATTTGATGTAGGAAATATCATATGAAATCATCACTAAAAATGTCACTAGTTACCTTCATGTTTCTTTACCCATTTCATCCTTAACCTACCCATTTAACCTATGGGTAGATGGGTTTGGGTACGGGTAGGGTAATGGTTTTTAGGAAAAGGATAATTACCCTACATGTCACCCTCAACTTTAACATAGTTAAGGGTAAGGGTAAGCCTTTACCTACCCATTTATAGCCCTAATTTCTCTTCTCTTCTTTTCTCGCTCACTCACCTCTCACCCTGGGCCCGTGGGAAATCCATGTGTAATTTGAAGGCCTTCAGGATATCTCATCCGCACAGCTTGGGGTACCTACAGAAAAGCTGCTAGCCGCCAGCATGCCTCACGGCCTCACCTACATGTGCTCATCCACCTTTCACCCCATGCAATCCGTGACATGGGCCAATGAAGCTTGGCAAGCCTCATGGCTGGGTAGGAGAGGGTTGTACCCTTCTCTCTTTTTCTTCCCCATGGTTTCCGGACATCAAACCCTAATCAACCCCACTTCCAATGCACCTTGACACCTATAAAACCCACCCCTGACTTTGCCTCTTCCTCCACTTGCTTTTCCCCCATCCTGCCCAAGTGTTGTCACACCTTCACATCCCCCCTAGCATGTCACCATCACCTAGATAGAGTTGAGAAACTCTACAAGAAAGGTCAAAGATGACGCAATGGTACCAGATCTTAGGTCAACAACCCAGATCCCTCCCTCTCTCATGTGTGCCCCCCCTCTTTGAGGTAAACCCTAATAGTGTCTCACCCACTCGTGGTGTTCCATGTGCCCCTCTAGCCCACACACTTAAATTGGAATCGACACGCACCATGTTGCTATCAACTTCTAGTGCTTGCTTCAACCCCTCATGCACAATATCCTACACCTTCTCCACCCTACCTGCAAGCATTCACACAGCTCAATACAAGCACCCAACTGCAGCTGCATGCCCCTCCATCATGGGGTTGGCCAAGTGCTCTCCCAACAACCCATTTTCATCCTAGTTTGTTGAAAATCCTCCCTAAAATAATCTTATATACCATTTTCTTCCAAACCCCATTAGTCCTTGAGCCTTTAACCAAATCTAATGATGTTATATATCAAATAGATCATAAAAGAACCACCTTTTCAATGGTTGTACTCTCTATTTCTAATTTTTCTTGAATTTCCTCTACTTTATTTAAAGGTGTTATTTCTATGATCTTTTGGATAACAATAATACTCAATCATGGTTTCTTTGTGTCATTGATGATCCATTGCTACTCTAATCCCCCAAATCAGTAACTTTATTTTACTTTTGCCTTGTTTATGCATTGATCATCAAAATGTAACCCTAATGATCATATTGACTGAGAATGACAATTGTTGACCAAAAAATGATCCTTTAATGTTCATGTATGATATAACTTGATCGAATATATGAGTTTGGTGTAATATTTCATCATGTAATCATCTAAATTCAAAATAGGTGATTGTTACTATGTATTGTGGCATGATGAACTAAATATCATGCTAGTATGTCATGTTTGACATATCAAACCTCTAATTACTACTTTTGCTCATTAAAATAGTTATGACTTAGCTTGATTCAATAAGATGAAACATGACAATATTTAAATCCCATGTCTTCCTCATTTCAAAATCAAATACAATATCTCTATTATAACCCTTATGATGTGGATGTTCAGCCTACACCTAAGGTATTTTGTGACACTTGTACCATGTTGAGCAAATTAATTCATATTGATATGATTAGAGCTATGCTTGAGTGACTTGAGACTTAGGTCTAGGGGAGAATCCACATGATATAAAATGTGTTTATGTCACCAAAATCTTAGGTTAACTTTTAGTGGACCTATCCTAGGACCCATACTCTTCCTTGCTACATCTTATATCACCTTTTAGTGGACCTAATCTAGGACTCTTGTGTAAGGATCATATACTCACTCTACTCTCAAGATACACTTCTACCTCTTGGCCCTATTAATTGTGGTGGAGTGTTAGCTATGCATAACTAACGTAAGGCTTGGCTATGATAACTTGTTTCAACTAAATGACTAATTTGACACTCGTTTTGGCATTGTTAATTTTAGATGTTGATCAAATCCTTAAACACAAACTAGATAACCATTATACAAAACATGTGTGCCTTACCCAATTTCTGGGGTTTTGGGAACAAGGCTCGATGCTCTCTTATTGGAATGTCAAGTGACAAACATAACAAATGTAAACAAATGGGATTAGCTCAATGGACTTGGTCATTTATGGTCGCTCGCATTGAACCAAGGTCAATTATTAGATTTGTGCCTTAATTGCCCTTATGAACTCTTTCTATTGAAAGTTGTCACCAAAACAAGGCCTTGTGATGAATTCTAGAATTATATGGTAAATGCACCTAAAACTTGTTTTTAAACACATGTTTACTTCCTTAATATTGTTTTATCATCTTACTTGTTTATTACTCTTACTTGCCAACATATATATGATTAACTTTAAACTTGTGATGTTACATCTTTTAAAAGTATCCATTTGAAATTGCATTTAGATGCTACCAAGTAGATCTGTTGTTGCTCCTTTTTATCTGAATGTAGCACCAAATGTCACCATCATCATGGGTTATACTTTTTAGTAGTAATGGGTTGAACTATCTTCATGATGTAAGATGTTAGTCTCTCTTTATCTTATCCCTTTGTATTGCCTTAGGGCATTTGATGTACTAAAACTTATGGTTCATATGATGAATGGAATAATTTTTTTGCATATTTCATATATATTGTTTGTGTGTTTCTTATTCCATTCTATGGAAGGGTTGTCGAGTCCTATTGCTACTTACTATCTAGTCAGGGGATGGAGGATTTGTGGAATAAGTAGATATGTGCCAAATGGTATTGAACCCATACACATAGGCCTCTAAGTATGTTTAAGACATAAAAATTCATATGAACCTAAGGGGAAACCTAATTCCATAATGGTGAAATTGAGGTGTATACTTTTCTGAATGCATGGGGCTTGATACACATCCTATTCTCCTACCTACGGTGGATGAGTTCTTCCTTGTATATCTACCTATCTGAAGTGGACCCAAGACCGGACTAAGGATTTTCCCTAAAAATCTTATAGTGTCTTCTAGCATCTCATCTCTTCTTTAAGGAGCATTGTAGGTCATCTAATTAGATGTGATTATGTAGGCATATCATATATTTCTCTCTCCTAACTATACTCTCATGATCTCTCTATTATGGGTAAGGATGGGTTACAACTAAAATACTAACTTGTCATAAGAATGAGAAAATAATAGATGAAAGTGCTTTAATCTTATGCTAAAGTTTTGGATTATAATCATGAAAGCTTACCATAATAATAATCCATCTTGCATATGCCTCCTAGGACATGTACCACCCATGCTAGTACCTTGACACCAAATAGAGTGATAAGGGAAAGGAAAAGAGGAACATAGTGGAGCTTGAGGAGACTAAGGAAACCCCTACTAGTAAGGTAATGGAATCAGGAGACCGGGAAGAATATAGGAAAGTCCTCATGGTAGCCATGCACACTTTGGTTATTCACACCACATTAGTACTACCCAAGGGACATGAACCACATAACCCCAATCCAAGAGTCTTTGACTTCTCTAACTTCCCCTAAAATTTTATATGGAGAGTAATAGAGTGATGTCATGGATAAGGATGATGCATGGATCCTTTCCATGTACAACACATTTAGGGTCCTTAGATGCTCTAAGGAGTATAATATTACCTATTCCACCTTCCAGTTTTGGTGTGCTACCAATTCATGGTGGGACAACTAATTCCACTCCTAGCAAGTCATCAGACTTAACTGGGAAGCCTTCAAGCCAATCTTCACCAACTACTTCATGTCTATCTATGAGAGAAAAGAGAAACACAAACAGTTCTACCACCTCACGTGGGGAAATATGTCTAGCTGATTGTGGGAGGAACTTTTGTTTCCTAGAATGTCATGATCCTAGGTTGACTGAGGAAAGTAGGTTGGATTATTTTCTCAATGTGTTTCACATCATGCTACATGCCTTTGTTTCTGCTTCCTATCCCCGCACCTTTTAGGAGACATTTGATTAGGCCTTGTCCAAAGAGAGATCATTGGGTTTAGGAACCAAGAAAACACCTAGCTTAGCCTACCTAGGGTTTACTGATGTTGTGTCAGTTGTCCAAGGCCCCAAAGGACCACCTCAGCACAACAACAATAGGGGATGAGGCAAGGGTCATGGAAGGATAAATGGATCTTATAATAGAAGTTTAGGAAGGGTAATAACAACAACAACTAGAAGACCAGACAGGAATAGAACCATGGGAACAACAAGGGGGATGGTGTGGTTAGAAGGTGTAGTAACTGTGGGACCCATCACCCTGGCTAGTGTAGATTTTGGAAGTCATTGTGTCACTTCTACAAGGAAGAGGGACACTTCAAGGGTGTTTATCCCAACCCTCCTCTGTCATGGGCCAATAAGGGTAAGCAACTTGAACATCAACAAGATCATGTTTTTGTCATTAATGTTAAGGAAAAATAATGCAAGTGGAAATCATATAATTGAAGGTATATTTAGTTTAAAATTATTAATCTCTGAATAATCATAATAATTGAAAACTTATCAAATAACATACACTTATACTTATGATCTAGGTGTTTTGACCATTCATGAATGTGATATCTGATTCTAGATCTACACACACCTTTATATCTCAAAGTACTTCAATGGTACTTGAACTTAAATTGAAATACCTAGGATACACTATTGATATATGAACCCCTAGTGGAAGAATCTATGCATCTTATCATGTGGCTGAAAATGTCCCTCTCTATTATGGACATCTTGAACTGATGAATGATTTAATCTTGCTTGAAATGGAGAATTTTAACCACATCCTTGTGATGGATTTGTTGTACATAAAACATTCCATCATTCTCTTTAGATAGAGATCATCATCTCTCGTCCTAATTCTCCAATCACTACCATTGTGGGAACTAAGACAAAAACCATGTCATCTCTGTTAGAAAATCTCAATCTCTAATATGGAGATGGCTCACATCATATCTTGCTACTATGACCATAATAAACCATGGTATGTCTTCTCTTGACTTAGTTGATGCGGTGTGTGTGTACCCCAAATGTTTTCCCTGAGGAGCTGATCGGCCCTTTTCTCGCATCTGGAAATGAACGCAGGATAAAGGAAGGAATCAAGCTTTAAATTTATAACCTAAAACCTTCTAGGCCCCCACAACTTTATTATAGGGTCAAAGTAGATATACGGGGTCGAACACATGGACGTGGTGATGTTTAGGATGCCACAGATCTCGTTCTTTAGGCAAATAAGCCAAGACAATAGTCGATAAAAGTAATTGCTAGAACTATTGTAGCAGGTTGTCACGATATAAAACAAAACAAAATAGAGCTCGTGATTCTACTAATCAGAGAAAGAGAGTTCCTGGCTATGTAACCACAAATGGGGCAGTCTATGCATTTGTTCTCGGGTGTAGACAACCCTTGAACACCCAAGCAAGAATCTAGTACGCACGGTGGCATCTATCCTGTGGGGTCGTCCCACTTGCTCTCGCGATGTGTGACGAAAACCATCAACAATATGTCAATGACCCTCTCTCAAGGAATGACATATCAACACCTCGGAATACACTAAGTTCCCTCTTAGGTCTTAGGATATTCCAGGGTGTTAGGAACATAATACCTTGGATCATCCTCCTCTCAGGTATAGATCCAAACTATCATCTCGTAGCTATTCCTATAATGGATCTCTCGATACAGGCAGAAACAGCAGTTCAAGTGAGTAAGAGATCAACCAAACTAGCAATCATAACTTAGAAAGAGAAAATAGAACATGCAACATACTAGATATGATATGAATCTACTTGCTTAAGGCAAAAGTACATATACATGCCCAGATCGGGCTACATAGCCAAGAAGGAGCTATCTAGCCATAGACAAGCATAGATGGCATCGAACAAAGATAGATGAACATCGTTTGTACAAGAAATAAAGAAATGCAGTAGAATGAAAGAGAAGAGGGAAGAGATATAGCCCGTAGAGGAGAGGTGTCTCTCGCTCCTCATCCTCTATGCAGGTCGGATCTCGCCCCTTGGGTCTTCTCTTCATCCCTCTGGACTCCTCGGCTCTCTCTCTCTAGGTCGTATCGGGCAGTAGACTTTTGGGGAACTCGACACACTAGCTCCTTGGTCTAGGCACTAGCTCTTTCCAGGTCCTCCCTCCGGCTCCTCCCTCTCTTTGTAGGTTGGAAGCTGCTATTATAGGCAGTGAGTTGATGGGAGTCGTAGCTTTTATTGGTCCACGTGTCCTTCATCCATGGCTTCAATCTTGAGGTATCAGGTGGGCCAATATGACTGTCGCCCGACGACCGTGTTGGGCAAGGGGAGTGTCGGGCAGCTGTATCGGGCAGACCATATCGGGCAGTCCATATCGGGCAACCGTATCGGCCAGACCATATTGGCTAGCTGTTGGAATTCTTGTCTTTTCAGGTTCGGTACTTGAGAGTCGCTAAATTGGCTAGTTTTGGTGCATGTAAGTCAAAAATTGGCTAATTAGCTACATTATTGGCTATTCTAAATACATTATCTAATGAGAGACAGGAAGAATAAAACATGAGCATTATTGGGCATATTAAGACTAAAGTGGCACAAAACTATAGATAAAATGCATAGAGAATATGCACTAATTTGGGTGTTATCAACTACCCCAAGCTTAAAACTTTCTTGTCCTCAAGCAAGACTGTGCTCAAAGAACAAAAAGATAACATCCAAATTAAGCTTGGCAATAGATGCTAAGGTTTAGAAAAAATAGTTTAAAACATATATTCTCCTGATCCATGTCATTTTATAGCAAACCCCCACCAATCATGCACAATCCTGCCAAAGCAAGATCAAAGAGCGTCCAGGCGAGATTAAGCAAATTCACTATAGCATGCCGATACTCATGAGGGTTTGAATCATAATTATTAAACATGAAAGGATTGACACATAGGTGATCACGCAGGTGATGAGCAATGAGCCATTACCATGAATCCATGCAAACCAATCAGGAATACCACGCCTCTCACTTATTCATGTCCTAAGAAACAAAGCAAAAAGACTCTAATGACTTCTGAGGATCCCGATCTATGTCAGGTTGGTCCATGTAGCGAGCAACAGTCCTTGCAGTCCGAACCATTTGGTCCAAAGTAGTGAGATGAACTCCTCGTATTGTGCCAGGACCAACCCTGCTACTGAGACGGTCTCATAGGTCACCTAGGGGGCTCCTAGTGACTCTCTAATGAGCTTTTGGAGTGGTACTACCAGGCACGACATATCTGTGTTCATGAGCGCAGTCATACACTGGTTGGGCACCATCCTCAACTCTCCTAAAAGAGAAAACAACACTCATTTATTGTTCACACTCAAGCTTTTATCATATGCATTCTATTTGTAGGCTTGGGTGGGAACTATATAGATATTTTGGGATTTTGTGGGCGGCCAAGCCTCTTTTTCACATTTTTATATTTTTCATCTTTTTGACTCAATCTAATGTGAGAAGGCACGTAGTCCATCAAGGAAAATACTTCATTTTGATCATAGCTCAAAACTCGTCATGATCCACTTGACACCTATGTGAAAAGTTGCAATTATGATTCAAGAATCCTTAGAATAGAGGCAAGCTTGTGAAACTCACAGCTAGGAGACTTTAATCATGATTTAGCTCATTCCAACAATCCTTTACCATGGATTTTCCATTCACGACATAGATCAAGGGAATTTAGCTTTAAGCTATGAAAAAGGGACATAACCTTAGATTTATTACCAAACTCAAGGAAAGAGTCAAAGAGCAAGTCAAGCAAAAGGTCAAGCAATTTTTAAGATGAAAACTATGCATCTAGGCATACAGTCAAGCATTTATCTATTAGATTCACACCATATAACCATAATTGCAAAGTTAAAAAGTTGAAAATTTTGAAAATTTAAGACTAAATGCAAGAAATAGACATGCATGCAAGAAGGGTGAAGAGAAAAGAAGGGCGAAGCCTACCACCCCAAGCTTAAAATTTTGCTCGTCCTCGAGCAAGACTCAAACTTGAAATAGTGAGGAAGGAATGCATGAGTTTAATGATAGTTATTGAAGTTCTAAAGATGATGCATGGGTGTAAAGATATAAAAATAGTTAGAAGAAAGAAACTAACTAATAAGAACATGAAAAGCAAAATTTATTATAATAAAATGGAGGGATGGCGGGTAATAGAAAAGGGGGTGGTTTCCCCATGATACCGACATTGGGATCCCAAATCCTAAGTTTTGGGACCAGTGTCACCTGTGTCTTGCTGACGGGTTCCACCACATAGTAGGAGTAGAATAGGCGGATGTGTTGGCCATGCCGAGTCCGAAGAAGTGAAGTGAAATCCGACGACTCAGTGAAGTCATCTTTGTGCTGGAAATGGCTTGAACTGCACTGGGATGAATTCTTCAGCATATCATCCTCAGGGTACCTTTCATTATATGATTCTGAAAATGAAGGTCCTGGGATGTTGACACAAGATGAGATAGATGAGAGAGGTTGGACATCATCTTGAGGACTCATATATTCTCTCTCCATCTTTGCACTTGAGGTTGGATGCTCAGATAAATCTTCATGTACTGTCTGAGTCATCCAATCATCTTCTGAGCAAAAAGTACCCCCTGAAGAATTTGTTTGTGGTTCTACCACCCCAAGCTTATCACCTGGCATGGAGTCAAGGGTGTCTTCATGCTCAGCAGCCATGTTGTAGTGAACCATCCATCCTGCCCCCTTGACGTCCACCAAGCCTTGTAAAGGGATGGTGGTGAATGATGGCTCGTGCTGCTCCAACTCGTCTTCGTTACTATACTCATTGCTCCATGTCGAGCAGCTATCGTCATCTTCGTCGTCGAACAAATTGTTCCAAACCATGGTTGGCGTACTGCTCAAAGCAAAATGACAAGTCTCAATATGAGAAACGTCACTCTGGTCTGGTTCAATATCTGACTCTGGTTCCTCAAACCAACTTTCTGGTTGTGAGGTCGATTGGCTTTTTGAGTCTTCATCATCGTCATCATAGACCCATTCATGTCTATGACTCATTTCTTCCATTGGTTCATCATCTTGGTCATCTGGATAGAATGAAGGGCTTCCCCAAGTGGGTTGGTCTTCACAGAAAAATCCTGGTGAATCTAGTTGATGGTCTGAATAGGACGATGGTGCATACTCCACTTCAGACCCAATGGAATGGTCTTGATGACTAACATCTTTATTGTCTTGTGATGGCAGTTGTAACTGAATTGTAACCAAACCAATGAGCTCTTAGAGCCTCCTTCCTTATTCAACATCTTTATCATGAAGTTGTTGTACTTGAGCAGCAATGCTTTCGAGATTTTTCGATTCTGCCATGCACATATAAGAGGAACCCGCTGTATCAAACTAATGCTTTAGGATGAATCCTTGTTCAACAGTTTGAAGTATACTACTACTGCGGTCTGTAGCCTCGGTGGATACTTTGAGATGACGATCATGCTCTTCTAGTAGTTGTTGCATTGGATCGACATCTTCTTGGAGATGAGGGGCTAAGGAGGTGAGTGCTTGAATACTTTCCCTAGCCAACTCCACTTCCTTAATCAGTTCTTGATCCCATGATAGCATGGGGGTCGAGGACTGAATGACAGTCTCCGTTGTTGGAATCTCAACATATGATGACGGTGGAGGTAAGTATAACTCGACTAGCTGTAGAGCACGACCTTCAATTATTTGCCAGTAGTCGGAACTGCGGAAAAACTCGGGAGGACAGGTGGACAAGATGAATTGTCTTGCGGAAGCAAGGTCCATGGATGAAAAAGGTATGAGAAAAATAAAAGTGATTTAGTATATATGAACAAGTATGTGTAAAGAAAGAGGAAAATTATGCATGTATATACAGACTTATAGTGACAGAACAAAAATCTACTAGGCATGTAAATGTGGAAAACCACGTCCCCGATAATGGCGCCAAAAGTTGATCGGCCTTTTTCTCACGTCCAGAAATGAATGCGGGACAAAGGAAGGAATCAAGTTTAAATTTATAACTCAAAACCTTCTAGGCCCCCGCAACTTTATTACGGGGTCGAAGTAGATATATGGGGTCAAACATAGGGATGTGGTGACGTTTAGGATGCCAAAGATCTCGTTCTTTAGTCAGATAAGCCAAGATGATAGTCGATAAAAGTAATTACTAGAACTAGTCTAGCGGGTTGTCACGATATAAAACAAAACAAAGAAAACAAAACAAAACAAAACAGAGCTCATCATTCTACTAATCAGAGAGAGAGAGTTCCTGGCTATGTAACCACAAATGGGGTAGTCTATGCACTTGTTCTCGGGCGTAGACAACCCTTGAACACCCAAGCAAGCATCTAGTACGCATTGTGGCATATGTCATGTGGGGTCATCCCACTCGCTCTCGCGATGTGTGACTAAAACCATCAACAATATGTCAATGACCCTCTCTCGAGGAATGACATATCAACACCTCGAAATACACTAAGTTCCCTCTCAGGTCTTAGGATATTCCGGGCTGTTAGGAACAGAATACCTTGGATCGTCCTCCTCTCGGGTACAGATCCAAACTATCATCTCTTAGCTATTCCTACAATGGATCTCTTGATACAGGCAGAAACAACAGTTCAAGTGAGTAAGAGATCAACCAAACTAGCAATCATAACTTACAAATAAAAAATAGAACATGCAACATACTAGATCTGATATGAATCTACTTGCTTAAGGCAAAAGTACATATACATGCCCAGATTGGGCTACATAGCCAAGAAGGAGCTAACTAGCCATAGACAAGCATAGCTGGCACCGAACAAAGATGGATGAACATCATTTGTATAAGAAACAAAGGAATGCAGTAGAATGAAAGAGAAGAGGGAAGAGATATAGCCCATAGAGGAGAGGTGGATCTCGCTCCTCGGCCTCTGTGTAGGACGGATCTCACCCCTTGGGTCTTCTCTTCGTCCCTATGGACTCCTCGGCTCTCTCTCTCTAGGCTGTATCGGGCAGCCGTATCGGGCATACCGTATCTGGAAAACTGTATCGGGCAGTATACTTTTGGGGAACTCGACACACTAGCTCCTTGGTCTAGGCACTAGCTCTTGCCAGGTCCTCCCTCTGGCTCCTCCCTCTCTTTATAGGTTGGCAGCTGCTATTTATAGGCAGCGAGTTGATGGGAGTCATAGCTTTTATTGGTCCATGTGTCCTTCATTCGTGGCTTCGATCTTGAGGCATTAGGTGGGCCAATATGACTATCACCCAATGACCGTGTCGGGCAGGGGGAGTGTCGGGCAGCTGTATCGGGCAGACCGTATCGGGCAGCCATATCGGGCAGTCCATATCAGGCAGCCGTATCGACCAGACCATATCAGGCAGCCGTATTGGCTAGACCATATCGGCCAGCTCCTAGAATTCTTGTCTTTTCAGGTTCGGTACTTGAGAGTCCCAAAATTGGCTAGTTTCGGTGCCTGCAAGTCAAAAATTGGCTAATTAGCTATATTATTGGCTATTCTAACTACATTATCTAATGAGAGACAGGAAGCATAAAACATGAGCATTATTGGGCATATTAAGACTAAAGTGGCATAAAACTATAGATAAAATGCATAGAGAAAATGCACTAATTTGGGTGTTATCAGGAGCTTCTTGGACTTCCTCCAACTAGTGAAATCAAGTTTTCTATTAATATTGCACCTAATATCACACCCATCTCTCAGGGATTCAGCAGCCCAAGTTTGTCTCCCTAGGGTGCACTTGCCTTATTTGTTAATAATAAAGATGGCTCTATGATAATACATATTTACTATTGTATGCTTAATCAAGACACTATCTAAAACAAATATCCCCTTCCCAAGATCGATAACCTCTTTGATCACCTCCATCATGCTCATTTCTTCTCAAAAATTAGCCTTTTTTGTTATCATCCGCTCAATGTCAAGGAAGAAGACATCCCCAACATAGCCTTAGGGATCCGTTATGGTCATTATGAGTTCTTGGATATGCCGTTTAGATTAAAAATGCCCCCATTGTCTTCGTGACTCTCATGAATAGTATTCCAATCATTTTTTATGAGTTTGTAGTGGTCTTCATTGATAATATCATCATATTCTCCAAGGACAATGAGTCACACCACGTTCACCTTCTTCGAGTTCTAGACGTTTCACAAGCACATAATCTCTATGGGAAGTTGTCCCAATGTGACTTTTGGATTTACAAAGTCATGTTTGTCGGACATTTCATATCTGACACAAAAAACTCTTTTGACCCCACCAAGCTCCCTATTTTGCTTGAATAGAAAGCCCCAAATACCTTCTTTAAGATCCACAGCATCCTTGGTCTAGAAGGTCACTACCTCCACTTCATCTTGAACTTCATCAAGACAACCTTTCCCCTCATAAAACTAACTCGATAAGGGGAAATATTTGTCTAGTCTAACGCTTGTGAGTCTGGTTTTAGGAGCTCAAGACCAGGCTCACCGTTGGTCTTTTTCTGTCCATTCCTTTAGGAAATTATGAGTTCTTTATCTTCACTAAAACTTTAGTGTTTGGTCGCCGTTGTGTTGTTACACAAGAAGGTAGGCTTGTTGCCTATGCGTCTAGATAGTTGAAACTTATTGAGGTCAACTACCTAACACATGACCTCCACCTCGCAACCATCATATATTCTTTAAATATTAGGCATCATTATCTCTATGGTGCCACTTTAGACATCCTCACCTTCCACAAGATCTTGAAGTACATTGTGACTCAAAAGAATAAGAATCTGACATAGAGGAGATGGTTGGAGTATCTCAAGGACTACGACCTCACTATGAATTACCACCCCGGTAAGGAAAATGTTGAAGATGACATTATGAGTAGGAAATAGGCTATGTATGTTGCTATATTTACCACCAAGTAGAAACATATGAAATTCCTTTCTCCTTTGGCCTTAAAACACTTAGGTGATAGGATCAGGCTGACCAACATCAATATGAAATCCAACCTTCAGTCATATTATTGGCAGCACATCAAGGAATTTTCAATCTAGAAGAAATGAGGAAGCTTATGGAAAAATCCCTAACAAATCTATATGTTGGTGTTGATCGTGGTATTTGATATAAGCAATGCATGTTGGTTGTTGATGACTTTTGTCTACAAGACAAAATTCCATGGGAAGCTCATGGGTTCAAGTACATTGTACACTTAGTACTTATGAAGATGTACAAGGACTTGTAAAGGCAATTCTGATGGAGAAACATGAACATCAATATAACCATTTTCATCTCAAAGGCCTTACATGTTAGCATATCAAGCCTGAGCATCAGAGGCTTGGAGGTTTGCTACAGCCCCTACCCATCCCTAAATGGAAGTTGCATAACATCACCATGGACTATATGGTGGGTTTACCTAGGTCCAAAAAAGGAGTAATTCTATATGGGTCATAGCGGACTACTTGATGAAGTTGTGTCACTTCATTATGATCAAGATGACTACTAAGGTGTATGAACTTTTTGAGTTATATATCCATTAGATACTCAGATTGGATGGAATCCATGTGTCTATTGTCTCAGATAGGGATGACAAGTTCACTTCTCACCTTTTATAGTATGTTCAATGGGAGTTGGGTATTGAGATGAACTTCAGTATTGCATAGCATCCCCAAATGAACAGATAGACTAAAAGAAAAATCTAGTTCTCGGAGGACCAATGCCTTCCTCTAGATGAATTCACCTACAACAACAGATACCAATTTAGTATTTCCATGCCTCTATATGAAGACTTGTATGGGAGGCCATGTAGGTCATCTCTATATTGGGATGAAGTCAATGAAAGATGGATTTTGAAATCCAAGTAGCAGTAGTTTTATTCTAGTAATGTTCATCTGACCAAACAGAGGTTGAAGAGAGAACATGATAGATAGAAATCTTATGTTTATGCTCACATGACTAAGCTATCCAAAAAAGTTGGTGAGCATGTGTTCTTAAAGATCAGTCTAGTCCAGGCCATTATAAAGAATTAGATGAATCTCACCCCTAGATATGTGGGACCATTTGAGATATTGGCTTGTGTTGGAGAATGTTCTTATAGGATGGTGTTACCTCCATGGTACAATATGATGCATAATGTCTTTCATGTGTTAAACTCAATAAGTATGTCAAGGATCCCAATCATGTCTTAAATCATAAACCTATTGATTTGTGCAACTCTCTGGTCTATCAAGAGGTTCATGTAAAGATTACAGATAGTTAGATGAAGGATATCAAAAACAAAAAGATCAACATGGTGAAGGTGTTTTGGAAGAACTATAACATTGATTATGCCACCTGGGAGCTCATGTCTAACATGGAATTACACTTTCCAAACATTTTCAAGAATTTCCACTTTTAAGGACAAAATTATTTTTTAAGGAGGGAAGGATGTGATGGATTATGCATTTATCTCTCTTCATGTATGTATCCTCTATCTCTACCTCACTCTATTTTCTTACTCAACTTAAATTTCATGATTGAATGTATTTTGATGTTTAGTTGAATTATCGTGTGTTCATATGACTTGTCGTGACACTCAATTGTAAATATAACCTAATTTGAATTTACTTTATACATTATTTTATTCATCCTTATTTTGATATTTATATGATCCTCCTATCCCTAACTTATGTTGATAGTTTAGAGGGCACTTTCACACATCCAATGCACCACATTTTTCTCAATTAGGAGCTAAGACTTGAAAGTTATGCAACTTTAAAACTCATGTTTTCATAATACCTATTTCCTAATTTTGTACCTGATTTTCCTCAATTGGTTTGGTCTTGGTCTGGCTGCTTTTGGGCTCGTATTCATGCATGCATCCCACTCACCTTCCCCTTTCACTCTTTATCTTCATTTCCTTCTCACTCATCTCTCACCCTAGTCCCGCCTGGACCACTGGATCCTGTGTGCCACAGATTGATGCAAGATCTAACAGCCACAAGGATGTTTTCTTCCCATTGCAGGCGATGTGATGGTTGCAGCAAAGTTGCTCACCACTAGTATGCCTTGTGACCTCTCCCACTTGTACATGTCCATAATTTGCCCCATGCAACTTGTAGCATGGAAAAATGTGGCTTGGTAAGCCTTGGGGTAGGGCATGTGAAGGTTGTACCCCTCCCCCATGTGCTTTATGATTATCATCGACAATAAAACCCTAATAAACCCACCTCCCAATGCACCTCTACACCTAATAAATCTACCTCTTCCTCCTCTTGATTTTCCCTGTCACACCCAAGCATTGGCGTGCCTCCAGTTTCCCCCTAGCATGTTGTTCTCACCTACTTAGGTCTACGGAACCCTAGTAGCAAGGTTGAAAATGATGTGATAGGTGTCACATCTAGGGTAAATGGCCCATATCCTGACCTCACTCACACATTTTCCCCACTCTCTATCTCTAGTGTAGACCTTGTGCCTACATCTCATCCACTCCTAATGTGTCACACACCCCTAGGGAATATGCACTCATGATGTACTATTTATTTCTCATTTTCACAGGCTATTTTGTACTGATTTATGTGCACTTTGTGGTCAAATCTTATATTAATTGTGCATGATTTTTTAATATTATCTTATGTTACTCAATTGCATAAAATTTGTATAATTTTAATGTTTTCAAGGGATTTAATAATTTTCTAGATCTTATGTTCGAATTTTGTGCATTTCAGGAATGTTTAAGAAACTACACAGCTCGGTACTATTGAGGTCACTGTCGGTGGTATCGACACTTGCTCAGTATTAAAGAGGAACTAAATCGAGAAGACTCGGTAGTATCGACGGGACGGTCGATACTACTGAATAGGTTACAACGTTTTGTCAAAGAAATTTGAAGCAACTTGGTACTATTAGCACACAGTCGGTAGTACCGACAATTGACAGGTGGCCACAAAGTTAAAGAAGTCAGTAGTACTTACGGGTCAGGATCAGGTAGATCTGAAAGATGCGTCTAACCCAACGGCTGAGGTACTAACTCACCCTAAGTCATGCCTATGACTAAGGGGAGTTATGGCCAGACCTAATTATCTAGTTTTTTTTCATTGCACGACAAGGGAGAGCAAGGGGAGGAGATAATGAAGAAGAATGAGGCAAATTGAATGATCTGGGCACTTCTAGCAGACGAAATTGCAACAGGAAGGTAGAAAATCGGCACGTGTGCGAGAAGGGAGCGTTTGAACCGTCTACTTTAGGGGTTCTTCATGTTCTCCACATTTTTCTTTGCTCCTTTGATGTCTTTAGTTATTAAAACTATAAGGGGCTAATCCCCATGTTCCTTAAGACCCGCGAGTAGCCTGGTTATGCATTGTATTTGACTCTTATGTATTAGTAAATCAATTTCTCCTAATTTCTGTATTTCTTTCTATGTGAATGAATGAACTATTTGTGCTTGATCACCATAGATAGTATTTGGACTATTAATTGCTTTGAGAAAGGAAATTCATAGTCGGAACTCATAGAAATACATGTTTCATAAAATTCTTTGGGAAAGGTGGTTTAGCAATGTGAGGAGATTCCCAGAGAATTTGATAAGGCACCTATCTAATAACACAACCAATACGACAGTGGGTTGGTATTATGTTAGGTAGTGAATTACACCACATGAGTGGGTAATTCTTGCTATAGGATCTTAATCTAGAGTTGGGAGAAATCTTTATTAATGTACTAGGATTAAAATGCAATGTTAATTGTGGTCAAACATTTATCCTAAGGAATTCTTTATGACTGAGAACAACAACCACAATTTAGATTTCTTTCCAGTTCAAACAACCAAACCAATCAATCAAAGTTTCTTCAGCCTAAGATGATCACACTACAGTTAGTACTAGTCTCTGAAGTAACGTTTCCATGTGTTCGACATCCGGGCCTCATAGGCCTATATTACTATGATAGTGTACACTTGCGTTTTGAGTGTATAGAAAAAAAATCTATCAAGTTTTTGGCATCATTGCCGGAAAGATGGTAACTTCAACACTACGAGTGTTGTATTCAGCCATTCTAGGCCAACCCTTTTTATTTTTATTTTTGTTATTTCATTCAAAGCTGGATTTTTATATCTTTATTGTTTCTACTATTAGTACCATGTTCTTGCAGCTATTTTTACTACTTTTAGGTACTAGTAGATGGTGCATACCTGAGCCCATGACTATGGAGAGTTTTCCTCACCAGGCTTAGGTCAAGCAGAACTCCTTCACATAGATCGGGAGTATGGAGGATCCATGGACAGATTCAATCGAACTCCACCACCTACACCTCCCCCTGAAGGACCTGAGCCAGTAGAAATAGGTGACCAAGTAGAAGAGCAGACGATATGGGAAAGGATCAAGTCTTCCTCTTCTACTTCTCAAAAATGGCCAATTAAAAGACAAGCAATCAATGTTGGAATCTACAAGATCGATATAGGATTGGTGTCATTAGTCAAATCACATGCCTTTCATGGCCACAGTTCTAAGGACCCTATGACACACATCAGTAATTTCATCGAAAGCTATGATATAATCAAGATAGACATGATATCGGTGATTGTCATATACTTGAAGCTATTCCCATCATCTTTGGAAAACAGTGTTAAGTTTTGGTTTCAAAACCTTGACAATGAGTGCATTGAGACGTGGGAGCAAATGATTGATGCTTTCTTCGAGCGGTACTTTCCACCATGAAAGACAAATGACATGGTAAAGAAGATCCATAACTTTACACAGCAAGTTGATGAGTCATATTCTAAGGCATGGGACAGATTCCAAAATATGTTGCGGAAGGTCATCTACCATGGCATTGATTTGTTAGGTCAGGCGAAGATCTTCTACTATGATCTACACAAGGGAGAGAGGACTACACTTGATAGTGTAGGAGCAGTTTCTTCCTCAGAAACAAACCTGCCCACTGTCATGAAATCTTTAAGAACATGTCCAAGAACCAAACATGGGGAGATGAGAGAGAGCACTCGACAACCCTTAAAAATGCCAGGGAGTCCAAGATCATTTCCACGCTGAATGAAAAGTTGGATCTAATTGTTAAAAAGTTGTGTTCTAAGGATGGACATTCTTTGGAAGGAGAGGGTGAGGAGTGAAAATTTGCATGCCAACAACAACAGTACAAGAACAATAACTATTCTTGGAGGAAGGATCCTAATTTTTCCTGGGACCCCAACAATTTTCAACAAGGCCCATCCCAGGCTCAACAGTCTAAGCCACAACATGTTGGTGATCAATCACAATATCAACAAGACAGGGGTCCCAGTAAGATAGACCATATTGAAGAAATGCTTAGAAATCTAGTAAGCCAAAATGAAGTGTTGATCGAATAGACTGAAAGAGGACTTCATAACCAAGGGGCATAGATCCACGGTATTAAAACATAGATTTCTCAAATAGCAACGAAAGTGGCTACCTTGAAGAAGCCGAGTCAGCAGGGGTTCCCAGTCAACACCAGTTTGCCTTCTGGAAATCAATACATGAAGGAAGTTTTACTCCGTAGTGGTAGGAAATTGTTGAATGATGCACCATCTAGTTCGGATGCAGGTGAAACTACAGGAGCTATAGACAAGGCAGTGACAGTGGATGCAGATGAACCAGATGTTATAGCAGAGGAAAAGATAGTTGAGGAAGAGGTTGATGATACAGAGGAAATAAGGAAAAAGGCATATATCCCACCTCATCAAAGGAAAGTGGTGAATTCAGTTCCCTTTCCAAATAATCTGAAGGCAATGAAGGTTGATCAACAATTTTAGAAATTTTTAGACAGCTTCAGAAAATTACATGCCAATATCCTTTTAATTGACGCAATTGAGAATATCCCTTCTTATGGCAAGTTTATAAAAGATCTGATCAACAAGAAAAGGAGGATATATTATTATGAGGTGGTAGTTCTAAAAGAGAAAGTTGGTGCATTCATTCTAGGTACACTGCCACCAAAAAGATAGGATCCAGGTTGTTTCAATATATCTTGTTTTATTGGGAAGACAAAGTTTGAAGAGGGCTTATGTGATTTAGGGGCTAGTATCAACCTTATGCCCTTGACCACTTTTAGGAAGTTAGGTCTACATGAGTCCAGAAAGATTAATATGACTATTCAATTTGCGAACAATTTTGTGGTGAGGCCCTATGGGATTTGTGAGGATGTCCTTGTCAAGGTAGACAAGTTTGTGTTTCTAGTAGACTTTGCTGTCATGGAGATGCAAGATGGACAAGGCAACGAGCTACTAATGGGGAGACCATTCCAAGCCACGGCTGACATGATTCTGGAGATGGGCAGAGGAAGACTGACTTTGGGCAATAGGGAGGAGTGATTCAAAATCCTAATGCCTGAGCCTACACAGACTACAAAAGCTAAAACACAATGTCATATGTTGTTGCAGGTCCATGAAAATGTGTCACTATTTCTGGGGATGCCATTTCTTGAGATGGCACATGTGATGACACAGGTGCACAAGGGCTCACTAGCGGTGGACATCTTGGACAATGCAAAGGAGATATCTCTAACAAAGGTGGTGCAACATCCCTATGATGAAGAGGAGGAATTTTTCACAACAACAATTGAAGAGGCGACCTCAACCACTCTTCTCCAAGCATACCCATAGTTGCCTTTAGAAGCATGTCTCATAAATCTGATACATGATTGTACCAAACAATGTTCTTTGAAAGAGTGTTTTTCTTCTTAGGATCTTGCCATTACTTGCAAGGCACTTTGAGGATTTGGGACCAGCCCCACCACCACTGGTTTCTTCTTTATTGAGTCCCTCAAAGTTAGAGTTGAAGCCATTGCCACCTCATTTGAAATACATTTTCTTGGCAGAAGAGGAGAAACTTCAAGACATAATTTCAGCTTCACTAAGTGTGTGGGAAGAGGTGAAACTACTTGGGGTGCTAAAGAACCATCAAGATGCATTCAGTTGGTCAGTGGAAGACATAAAGGGCATCTCCCCTAGTTTCTGTCAACACAAGATCAAATTGGAGGAAGGAGTAAAAGTTGTAGTGCAACCTCAACGGCGACTCAACCCCGTCATGATGGAGGTAGTGAAAAAAGAGGAATTTGATATAGAGATCAAGGATAAAGATGGCACTGAGAATGTGGTGGCGGATCATCTCTCTAGACTAGAAATGGTGGATGAAAAGGATATTAGGATACCCATTGTGGAAGAGTTCCTTGATGAGCAACTCTTCACTATGAAAAGCAAAGACCCATGGTTTGCAAACATACTGAACTACTTGGCATGTGGAGAGATTCCAGGAGATTGGGAGTACCAAGAGAAGAAAAGATTCTTCCACTCATTGAGGTACTATATATGGGATGACCCCATTCTGATTAGGCAACGTAGGGACGGTTTTCTAAGGAAGTGTGTGCCAGATTTTGAATTTTAGAGTATTTTGGCACACTGTCATTCTTTACCTATAGGAGGTCATCATGCTAGTTCTAGGACAATGGATAAGGTCTTAGAATGTGGTTTTTATTGGCCGAAAATTTTTAAACATGCATACAATTTTGTTCATCAGTGTGATATGTGTCAACGTGCAGGTAATATCTCAAAAAGACACGAAATGCCTTTAAATGTTTTTCAAGAAATAAAGGTGTTTGATTTATGGGGCATAACTTCGTGGGGCCCTTCATATCTTCAAATTCTAATCTCTATATATTACTTGTTGAATATTATGTATCTAAGTGGGTGGATGCAATTCCAACCCGCACCAATGACGTGCAGGCAGTATGTAGATTTGTAAAAGACCACATTTTCTACAGGTTTGGGGTGCCCAGGTTGATAATCGGTGATGGTGGTTCTCACTTCACTAATAGGAAATTTGGGGTGCTTTTGACTAAGTATGGGGTGAAACATAGAGTAGGTACTCCATATCATCCCCAAACTCAAGGCCAAGTTGAAGTGTCCAATAGGGAGATAAAGTAGATTTTTGAAAAAAAATAGTTTTAAACAACAGGACCAACTGGAGCATGTTGCTCAATGATTCTCTATAGTCATATAGGATCTCTTATAAAACACCTATAGGTACTACTCCTTTTAGGTTGGTTTATGGGAGGGCTTGTCATCTACCTATGGAGTTAGAGAATAAGGCTAAGTAGGCTCTAAGAAAACTCAATTACAATTTGGACAATGCATGGAAAAAGTGATTGTTAGAATTGAATGAATTGGATGGGCTTAGGTTTTATTCTTATGAGAGTTCCAAAATCTATAAGGTAAGAACTAAGTAATTTCATGATCACCATATTTTTCATAGGACGTTCAATTCAGGACAAAAAGTCCTTTTATTAAATTCTAGGTTGAAGCTACATCCTGGTAAGTTGAGGTCTAGATGGAGTGGACCCTTTGAGGTGATTAGGGAATTTCCCCATGGGGATGTGGAGATTAGTAATGGGGCTGAGCCATTCCTTGTCAATGGCTAGTGTCTTAAACATTACTTTGAGGGATATGTGATGAGGAAAGAGGATGAGTTGAAGCTCGTTGAGCTTCACTAATCCAATGAGTTTTGGATTGTCGAGCCTATGATGAAAAATAAGGGTGTTTGTTGGGAGGAAACCCAACCATTGGTTATTTCCTTTGCATTCTAAATCTTTAGTTTTTTAGTTGCATTTTCCATTTTTACTTAGTTTGATGTAAGAAAGGTACTTTGATGCAATTTTGTTGAGTGTGCTACCGACGATGTTATAGGGATAATGTAAAGAAGTGAAATCACCTCTCCACTAAAAATGGTAAACAAAACTCCTACGAATAGCAGTGGAATTTAAAACTTTGACTATATTCAATTTCATAAAGAGTACATCAAAATTTTCCCAATAAGGGTGTACATGCTTTATACAAATAAATGATCTAAGGTAGAGGGAAACTAAACTATATAAATATGTCTCCAACAAAATAACTTATCAAATAAGTCCATGAGGGAAGGATGAACTCCTTCTCCTAGTCTTAGGCCAGTTCACCATGCTCCTGTTGCACTCTCTAATCCTAAACTTGGGTGGCTGGGATCACCCAGCAAGAGGAGAGAAATGTATGTATCAATTTAAAGGAATAAGCACATTTAATAGTTTAAAATATGGAAAAGTAAAGATTTACTAAGCTAAGAGATTTCAAAAGTATGAGGCAAGTAAATAATTAAGAATTTTGTGAAGTCAAGTAGTAATAAAGTTGCATACATGATTTAATATGACTACATTAAACTAAAATAGGGTTGAGGCACATACCTAACCTCAACCAAACAAATAGGTGAGGGAGAGTGGTCACATTCCCAAACACCTAAAATATATATATATAAGTGAGGAGAGTGGTCACATTCCCCAGGTCTCATTCCCAAACTTTGGGTGGTTGTTCTCATGTACACTACATTAGTTAATTAGTCATTTACATCATCATGCTAGAAGAATTTATATGGCAGATTTAGGTAATTGAAAACTTTGCAAGTGGGGACCAAGACCCTAGAATTCTTGAAGCATACTAAACAAGAAATGATGAAACTAGTGTATAGGCTCATGCATCATTGGGAAATTAGGTATGGATAAAAATTCCCAACTTAGGGTTTAGAATGCACATACATAAATAGGGTTGCACATACCTTATTTGAGAGTCCTAGAGAAGACTTTCACCAACTAAATGTGCCCAATGTCACTTTAACCCTAGATATAAGTTTTCAAAACATATATTAGAGTTTTGTAATAATTTAAATGTAGAAACCCTAATTTTCAAACTTTCTAAATAAACCATCGATTTTGGACTTGAAAACTAGACCAATCGATTATTTGGATTCTCCTGATTAAGAAAACATATGTATTTCTTAAATTTGGAGTAATGAATTTGTAATCAATTTTAGGACTTTTAATATAATTAAAATGATGTTTATAATAAACATCAAAATAGGGATGCAAAACTTTTTTTTTAGTTTCTCGGGGGAACCCACCCCCTAAGATGAGGCCCATATAGCAAGGATAGTAAACTCGGAAGACCTGTACATTGGTACATCGATATCTCAATAAGTCACATCAGAGGTCGGTTGACGCTGCGGAAAATTCACTTTCGAGCAGCGCTTCCAGTGGGAGTCGAACCTGAGACCCTTCATGAGGGGCCCCGAGCTGTGACCAGTTGGGCTACTGCTTGCTGGCTAATGCAAAAAAATACTTAAAAACCTTAATATCATATTCCTTGTGAAAAATACTTTCCAATGAGTATTTATTTGTATTTTTATGAGCAACCTATGATTTACTATGTATTTTATAAAATTTACCAATCAAAATTCAAGAAAAAGTTGTGTGGCAAGAATATGTCATCCACGCAGCACACAGTTAGACTGCCAAAAGCCCTTGTGGCCCAATTAGGTCCGGTCGGGTAGCTAAGTGAGGCACACGATGGGTTAACTAGAGCAAGAATCAAAATCTCCAAAATTCTCATGTTAGGTTAATCGATTAGTTGATATCACGAGGGTGCTAAGGTCATTTGATGACCTGGGATCTTTCCCCTTCACGAGCCGCGACTATGCCATGAGCATGCCTACTGGAGATGCAACTTATGATCATAACACAGGAAACCCAGTTGCTTGAGGTAGGGCACCGATGAGTTTTTCTTGACCTTATGATGTCAGGGAGCTAAGGAAAAGGTCAGGAGGACCGTGGGTTGCTGGGGAAAAGCAGAGGGCTGAAGGTCCAAACCAAGAAAAAACACTTCGAAATCATTAAGTGATAACCAAAAAACAATCATGGAGGAAAAGTGAGTTTAGGGAAGGTGTTTCCATGGGTGGAGGAGCACTAACGTGTCGAGAAGACAACCATCACCAAAGGTCAGAAAATGGAGGAATAGGTTATAGTGACTCAAGACAATGTAGTGCAAACTACCAATGTGAAAGCAAAGAAAGGGTGTTGAGGATGCTCACTGCACACGGAATTGGACTGGGATGGTCAGAGCAGCGTGCTCCAGGTTGTCATCTCCAAGAAAGAAAACTGAGTAGGTGGCAGAATCTATGGGCATCCAAGGAGTAATTGAAAGAGGAGGAGGGTTGCTTGTGGTTTGAGGGTGCTCACCCCGACCTTATATAGGAGAGAGGGGTGCTATAGCTCCCTCTGTAACTCGACGGTGGAGAGGATGTGAAGCCCTAGATTGGGTGTTTCTCCCATAGGGTGAGAGCACCAACGAGTAATGGCTCTATAGAAATGGGAGAGAGAGACAAACCTAAAGGAGAAAACACTTCATGAAATGGATCATTCAGCAGGGAGAAAGGTACCGCTGATCACATTGCTGCAAAAAGGGCTCTGACTCACAAATTAACTGAGGTAGAGGATGACCTCTGTGAGGTCGGATTAGCTATCGGTTCACAGATGATGAAATGTGGGTTGTTGGATGGCACGCATGTGATGAAATTAACAAGAATAATGTGTGACAGAAAAAAATCATAAGAACCTTAGGTTAAATGTGATGCATTAATGAAATGTTATTCGAACTATGTTCAAACTATAGTCAAATCTTGTTTAATTCATTTGGAGGGTCAAACGTTGACCAAATGACCCAAAATTTGAACCATAGAATAAATTTATAATGAAAAATGAGGATTTCTTGTATATTTTTTGGAATTTATGGTTTCTATTGGTGCAAACTCAATCGTCTCGATTTGGGATGAGAAGGAATTCCCCATGGTAGGAAATCAAATGGTTATACATTAAGCAGATTTGAGCCCCCGACACCATGGTTCGTATCCATGTGCTCTAATCCTCTGAGCTACATGCCCCACCCCATCTCCATAGGACCTCTTCTTGGGAGTACCCCCAAAAAGGAACCTTTCCTCTCGACGTTCATAGATATTGTATCAATTGAACGAACTTCTAAGACTTGTTCCACTTTTGGAAGACCTTGTGTTATGTCACCGGATCTCGGTTTTTCATATATGCCTAGAATAGTGCTATGCAATTAGATTTTCATTTTGCACCAGCTTTGGCCCTTAACCACCTTATTGGCCATTAATGTATATATTAATATATAAAAAGGGTGGGTGAATTAATTTGAAAATGTTTTCTAATTAAATATTTCAGTGAATATTTGAGATAGTCAATATATGTTACTTTCAAGAGTCATAACTCGCCATATAATTCTCTTTTAATGTTTTATTGCCACATAGGAGGAGAGAGAAAAGGGAAGAAGATTAGTCTCTCATTAATTAACTCAACTCCACATTATTACACATTTCTTGTCCCAAAAAGCCATAAAAATTCTAAATTAATATAATCTACTCATTGTCTCTCATAAATGGTCATTTTGTAATATTAGACTCTAACTAAAACACTAGTTGAGATATTTGTGCAAAAACCCATTCATTGAAATGAATGTGAGTCAAATATAATTCACACCATTAAGTATTTCTCGATTTCAATATTGAGGGCAAAGAGGATAGAAAAGATAGGAAAATTTAGGGAAAAGGCCAAAAAGGATATGAAGGAAATAAAAAGCTTGAAAATGGGTTAAATTGCAAATGAACTTGGGATTCGGTATGTTACAGCACTCCACCCCTTAAAGAGGATTTTGTCTCTGAAATATCAACAAGAGGAAGGGTGAGTATGTAACATCCCAACATTAAGCAACTAGGTGGTTACCTCTAATATATGGTACTTCACATGCTCTACTCATAAGTCAGGTTTTACTCAGGTTTCCACTATTCATATTACCTTTTATCAAATATAGCACAATTAACATTTTTGGCTTATTAGCATTATCTCCATTATGAAATTACATCCTTTTTTTAGAGCAAATAGATTCATTCATTAGTCAATCCATATGACATCTACATGTAGAGAGAAGATTCCAAAGGAACAAATAGCATTCAAGGACATAGACCTAAAACCACTACTGCTCATATCAGAACGAGAATAACACACTTCTGTATAGATCTCTCTTCTATGATGCTAACCTAAGCAACTTTCCATGAGAGATGCCTTCAGCTTGAGCATGATGCAGCGGCAGAAGGGATGGACCAGACCAGTATTCCAATAGAAAGATGACTCTACCATCAATGTCAAAAGTTCGAGCAACAAAGAAATTGAGACAAAGTTGATACCTACCTGAGATATCTTCACTCTCACGACCGGAGAGACTAACAAGCCCCTAAGGGACTAGACAAGCGCCGAAGAATGACGAGTAACTGGCAGAGAACTGCCTTGAATCCAAGAGCAGCGTAAACTGGAAATAGAAAACTAAGAAGAAGCAATAAATAGGACCGCCATTATTCGCCATCCCCCCAGCAGATCCACACCCAAGGTGTCGCCACGGCCGCCTCCACAACTCCACCAAGCAGTAGCTGCAACTGAGACAAAGCCCCCATTGGAATGAAGCCACCCTCTGACCATGAAGCCCAGATCTAAGATCGAGGGGACCAGACCCGTCGGCCATAAAGGGGAAAAGAGAAGGCATTGGAGGAGAGATTCAACCAGTCACAACCTAGGGATCATGTGATCTGTGGCGAGAAAAGGCACCGAAAGAAAGCCTAGGGCAGCCTGCCTCCTCCCCCGAGCCACAGTCGAGTGCTCGAGAGCCCTAGTTTGACTCCGTGATCACCAGATCCTTGTGGGAGATGCAGACGCCAATATATTCAAGAGTCTTATATGTTGTGGACATCACGGAGTAATTACATCATCCTTAATATTCTATTACTTATGTCATGTTATATTCACATTGTTGTCAAAATAATTATATCTCAACATTATGTACAAATCATATGTATTTCTCATTTATTAATTAAGAATCTTAAGCACAGTTAGGGTTTACTAAGTAATCTCAATATTTATTAATATGTTAGGTCACAATCATTAATAATTTGAATTTATTCTCCATTATCCTCATATTACCATCATATAGAGTTATCTCAGATTATTTTTTAAGGAACTGATAATATTATCAAACAAGTTATTAAGTCTACAATAAATCCAAATAATGTCACGTTAATTTATATTACACATTGTCACATTACCTTTCATACCTATATTAATGTCACCATTAATCATTTTCTCCTATTTATTCACTTCTTATTATCAATTATACACAATTAAACATCACATTAGGCATTTATGCATGTTTATGTGAATCCACTTACTCTTTATCATATTTTAGTCTTTATATTATTTTAGTGAATAAGATGGAAAACATTACATATTAATGAATTGATTCATATACCAAGTTATGATAGGTGATTAGTGAGGTGTGTATTAGAGAATAAGGTGATATGCCTTACATATATTGATAACTTGAATAAATTATGATTAGGTGATTACATACTATTTATATGTATCAAAGTATATTATTTGATGATGACACCTAATGTAACTAATGTATCATGAAGGCATTAAGGATATATATGTATATATGTTAAGGTTAGATGATTACATATTAGGTTTTAGGTCAACATGACCATTATATGTTACCTATGCATTCTTAGCATGCATTACTTATAGGGTTAGGTTTCATTTACTCATCATATAATTAGGGTGGCATGGTCAACATTATGTGTGCTCGCAATAGTGAGTTACTCATATTATGTGTATTAAGTATTTTTTAGGGTTCAAGTATATGAATTATTTATTGGATGACTTGTTATATACTCATTAGTATATAAACAAACATGTGGGTTTTCAACTATAACTTGTTTTAGACAAATCTAAGGATTTAAGAACACTAACTTCCTAATCATGGAGTTAGGGTTTCTAAGGTATCTAGGTTTTAATATGTTATAGGGTTCCATCCCCCTAAAAAGGGATTTCGTCCTCGAAATCAGCATATCCATGTTCTAAAAGGTGCTATTTCTCCACCCCTTAAAGGGTTGACCTACTAAGTCAAACTAAACTAGAGGTAAAAGAGTGAGTCTAATTAAACCATGTATAGGATCTAACACGTAATTGTTTTACTAATCACTATTACCAAACTTCTAAGTCTAGTATAGGATAGACTACCCATAAACATGGAAATCTAAGACTCATATAAGGAACTTATGGTCATAAGGTGATTTTGTTTGGGTAGCCAAATCATCATATTAGGTTCCTAAGGATACTCAACATTGAGGTTATTTGCCTAAGGGTATGCTATTTTGGACAATCAGTATTAGCTCAGGCTAGGCCGGTGTCATATGAATCCATCAGTCCTCGTAAACCAAGATAGTGGCACAAAGGAAAATATTGCCAGCCCCTAGACCCTGACCCTTTCTAGGCACCCTTACTTTCAACTTACGTCCGAGTAGCTACCTAATGGGATAATCACCTAAAAGTTGACTAATGATATTTATAATGTGAAATTCTTATGGTCCTAAATCAACTTCTCACCATAGGTCAATTCTAAGGTGAACATATATTAACTAAAGGGGAACTATATGAGGTAAGGGTTTCTAACTAGGGAGATAAATTGAAATAGTCAAAATTCTGACTACCATGGGCTTAATACCATGTTGTAAAGAAGTGAAATCACCTCTATACTAAGAATGGTAAAAAATAGTCCAATGAATAGCAGCAGAAAATTGAAACTTTGACTATATTCAATTTCATAAATAGTACATCAAAATTTACCCAATAAGGGTGTACATGCTTTATACAAATAAAGGATCTAAGGTAGAGGGAAACTAAACTACATCAATATGTCTCCAACAAAATAACTTAGCAAATAAGTCCATGAGGGAAGGATGAAGTCCTTCTCCTAGTCTTAGGCTGGTTCACCATGCTCCTGTTGTGCTCTCTGATCCTAAACCTAGGTGGTTGGGATCACCCAGCAAGAGGAGAGAAAAGTATGTGTCAATTTAAAGGAATAAGGACATTTAACAGTTTAAAATATGGCAAAGTAAAGATTTACTAAGCTAAGAGATTTCAAAAGTATGAGGTGAGTAAATAATTAAGAATTCTGCCAAGTCAAGTGTAACAAAGTTGCATGCATGATTTAATATAACTATATTAAATTAATATAGGGCTGAGGCACCTACCCAACCTCAACCAAAACAAATAGGTGAGGGAGAGTGGTCACATTCCCCAGGGCTCATGCCCAAACTATGGGCAGTTGTACTCATGTACACCCACCCAAGGCTCATGCCCAAACTATGGGTGGTTGTACTCATGTACACTACATTAGTTAATTAATCATTTACATCATCATGCTAAAAGAATTTATATGGAAGATTTAAGTATTTGAAAACTTTGCAAGTGGGGTCCAAGACTCTAGAATTATTAAAATAAACATACTAAACAAGAAATTGTGAAACTAGTGTATAGGCTCATGCCTCATTGGGAAATTAGGTTTGGATAAAAATGCCCAACTTAGGGTATAGAATGCATATACATAAATAGGGTTTCGCATACCTTACTTAAGAGTCCTAGAGAAGACTTTTCACCAATTAAAAGTGTCCAATGTCACTTTTACCCTAGATACAAGCTTTCATGACATATATTAGGGTTTTGTAATAATTTAAATGTAGAAACCCTAATTTTTGGACTTTCTAAATAAACCATCAATTTTGGACTTGAAAACTAGACCAATCGATTATTTGGATTCTCCTAATTAAGAAAACATATTTATTTCTTAAATTTGGGGTTAAAATGAATTAGTTATAAATTTTAGGACTTTTTGTATAATTAAAATGATGTTTATAATCATCATCAAAATGGGGATGCAAAAAAAACTTTAAAACCCTAATATCGTATTGCTTGTGAAAAAATCTTTCCAATGGGTATTTATTTGTATTTTTCCGAGAAACCTACGATTTACTATGTATTTTATAAAACTTACCAATCAAATTTTGAGAAAAAATCATGTGGCAAGAATACGTCATCCACGCAGCGCACAGTTAGACCGTCAAAAGACCTTGTGGCCCAATTACGTCTGGCCAGGTGGCCAAGTGAGGTGCGTGATGGTTAACTAGAGCAAGAATCAAAATCTACAAAATGCCCATGTTAGGTCAATCGATTAATTGATATCGTGAGGGTGCTAAGGTCATTTGATGACCTGGGATCTTCCCCCTTTGCGAGTCGTGACTATGGCGCGAGCACGCCTACTAGAGATGCAGCTTATGATCATAACACAGGAAATCTAGTTGTTCGAGGGAAGCCGAGGGTGTCAATGAGTTTGTCTAGACCTTACGAGGTCAAGGAGCCAAAGAAAAGGTTGGGAGTACCATGGGTTGTCAGGGAAAAGTAGAGGGTCGAAGGTCTAAAACCAAGGAAAAACAATTTGAAAACATTAAGTGATAACCAGAAAACAATCATGGGGGCAAAGTGAGTTTAGGGAAGGTGTTTCCACGGGCAGAGGAGCACTGAGGTGTCGATATGACAACCATCAGCAAAGGTTAGAAAATGGAGGTATAGATTACAATGACTCGAAACAATTTAATGCAAACTACCAATGTGAAAGCAAAGAAAGGGTTTTGAGGATGCTCACTGCACACAAAATTGGACAGGGATGGTCGGAACAGCGTGATCTAGGTTGTCGTCTCTGAGAAAGTAAACTGAGTTGGTGGAAGAATCTAGGGGAATCCAAGGAGGAATTGAAAGAGGAGGAGGATTGTTTTTGGTCTGAGGGTGCTCGCCCTGGCCTTATATAGGCGATATGGGTGCTATAGCTCCCTATGAAACTCGAAAGTGGAGAGGAAGTGAAGCCCTAGATTGGGCATTTCTCCCATTGGATGAGAGCACCAGTGAGTAATGGATCTCTAGAAATGGGAGAGAGAGAGAGTGGAAGCTAAAGGAGAAAACAATTCATGAAATGGAGCATTGAATAGGGAGAAAGGTACATATGATTGCATTGCTACAAAAATAGCTCTGACTCACAAATCAACTGAGGTAGAAGACGATCTCTGGGCTGTCGAATCGACTATGGGTTCACAGATGATGAAATGTGGGCCGTTAGATGGTGCACATGTGATGAAATTAGCAAGGGTAATGCGTGACAACAAAAAATCACAGGAACCTTAGGTTAAATGTCATGCATTAATGAAATGTTATTCAAAATATGTTCACACTATAGTCAAATTTTGTTTAATTCATTTGGAGGGTAAAACATTGACCAAATGACCCAAAATTTGAACCATAGACTAAATTTATGGCCTAGAATAATAGTATGCAATTAGATTTTTGTTTTGCACCAGCTTTGACCCTTAATCACCATGTTGGATATTAATGTATATATTAATATATAAAAAGGGTGAATTAATATGAAAATGTTTTCTAATTAAATCTTTGGGTGAATATTTGAGACAGGCAATATATGTTAGGAGAGAGAAAAGGGAAGAAGATTATTCTCTCATTAATTAACTCAACTCCACATTATTACTCCTTTCTTGTCCCAAAAAGCCATAAAAACTCTAAATTAATATAATCTACTAATTGTCTCTCATATATGGTCATTTTGCACTATAAGACTCTAATTAAAACACTGGTTGAGATATTTGTACAAAAACCCATTCATTGAAATGAATGTGGGTCAAATTCACACCATTAAGTATTGCTCGATTTCAATTTTGAGGGCAAAGAGGATAGAAAAGATAGGAAAATTTAGGGAAAAGGCCAAAAAGGATATGAAGGAAATAAAAAGCTTGAAAATGGGTTAAATTGCAAATGGACCCGAGATTTAGTATGTTATAGACAGAGATGCAATCAACTACAAAAGTCAGTACTACCAAGCCCAAGCTCAATTTCACTGATGAGGCTACAGGGAATTTTGATAATTGATCGCTACATCTTGGTACTACTGACATATGTTGGTAGCACTAGCTTTCTGTAGAGATGAGGGCCAAATACCTGATAATGACTCGGTACTTCAGGATCTCATCTCCAGCATCTTGAACATGAAGTAAAGATAAGCCCTCCAACACTTCCCTTTTCCTTGAGCTGACTTTGCTAGAAAGTGTTGGTGATGAGGCGGTGAGGCGCACGAACAAAAGGATGCTCAATGTCCGTCAAGGAGACGTTGTGCCAGTTGATGTGTTGGCCTTCTACAAAACCAATAAATAGTTCCCACGCCACCTCAAATTTGAAGTTGTTGAGGTAGTAGTGGTCTCCTTCACTTGGCCATCCGTAGATGGAATTGAACTGTTGGAGAGTCACTATAAACTCGGTGTTATAGAGCCAGAAATGGATCTTTCCCATCACCCAACCACCCCCATGCTCGGGGATGATGCAAATCTCCAAGGAATCCATGAACTCACAGATGAGGTCAGGGAATGTAGGCCAGTCATTGAAGAAGGGGTGGTCTCCTACTAAAGAAGTTAAAGAAGTTGGTAGTACCGACGCACTGTCAGTAGTACCGATAGATCGGGATCAGACAGATCTGAAAGATGATTCTAATCCAATAGTTGAGGTTCTAATTCACCCTAAGTCATGCCTTTGACTTAGGGGAGTTACGTCTAAACCTAATTATCTAGTCTTTTCCATTGCACGATAAGGGAGAGAAAGGGGAGAGATAATGAAGAAGAAGGAGGCAAACCAAATGATCTGGGCACTTCTAGCGGACGGAATTGTAGTCGGAAGGTAGAAAATTGGCACGTGCATGAGAAGGGAGCGTTTGAACCATCTACTTTAGGGGTTCTTTGTGTTCTACACATTTTTCTTTTCTCCTTTGATGTCTTTGGTTATGGAAACTATGAGGGGCTAATCCCTACATTCCTTAGGGCCCGTGAGTAGCATGTTTATGCATTGTATTTGACTCTTATGCACTAATCAATCAATTTCTCCTAATTTCTAGATTTCTTTCTATGTGAATGAGTGAACTATTTTTTCTTGATCACCATAGATAGTATTTGGACAGTTAATTTCTTTGAGAAAGGAAATTAATAGTCAAAACTCATAGAAATACACATTTCATAAAAACCTTTGGGAAAGGTGTTTTAACAATGTGAGGGGATACCTAGAGAATTTGATAAGGTGCTTATCTAATTACACAACTGATATGAGAGTGGGGTTGGTATTAGGTTAGGTAGTGAATTACACCACGAGTGTTATGACCGTATCTGAGCTTAATCAGTAAGTTAGGGTTTATGTGGATTATTGCATGATTTACTAGATTGATAATTACTTAAACATGATTAATGATGATATCTCAACCATGATATGTCAAACCTAATGAGAACCCCAAGTATGCTATCTCTTTGTATAATTAGGGTTTGAGAAAATATAAACCCTAATCGGATGAAATTAGGGTTTTCACCAAATAGGCTCACATTAGGGAGGAATGAGAGAGGGATGCAAAGGAGATTGAAAATGGTAGTTGAAGTCTAGGATAGCACGGTCGTGGTGGGTCGTTGGTGGCACGGGCATTCTAGGCCACACGGTCATTTTGAAAGAATTGACATATTGACCAACTTTTATACTAAAATCTAATGAAATCAATGCATCACGACTATGGTATGCAGCATGGTCATGCTGGGTCCATCTTAGCATGACCGTGGAAGCTAGCATGGCTGTTCTGGGGCATTTTCTCTTCAACTGACTGTTCTGCAGATTTCTGGATAGTAGTGCACTGTTCTATTTTTACTTATTTAATGGTAGCATGGAATGATCTAAAATTTTAACTGAAGCTTTTTACATCACTTATACACAACATGCTAAATTCAAATAATTTTTGGAGAAGGTTTGATCTCTTAAATAATCGAATTACAGTAACTTTTTAATGACAGAAAAATCTACTAAAATAAGAAAAAGTTTAGTGAGGGGTCAATGTGCAATTCATCCAAGCAGCTTAATTGCTCTATATGGTCAAATTAACACACTAGGAGCTCTCATAATTCTTAATTCATTCCAGAGAAACGAAATCCTAGAGAGAGAGGGAGAGTTAGGGTTTGAGAGGAGGAAGTGGTAGAATTGCTGATCTAGGGTTTCTCTATCTGAGATATGATGAAATCAAGTAAGTTTAGCTTCTTTGCATAGACTTTAATGGTGAATCTTCTCTCACATGTCAATATTCCATCCCTCCTCTGATTTGATCCAAAATGGTATCAAAACTTCCCCTTTTCTCACTCTTTCTTCATAAATCCCTCATTTCTAGGGTTTCCGAGTTGAAAGGAAGAAGAATCAGGTGAATTGCTAGGGTTTTGATATGGATTTGAGATTTTTAGATATGGGATACGTTTTTAAGCTATTTTACAGCTTAGGGTGAGTGGGTAAAAGAATATTCCAGTCAATTGTACTCAATTAGATGGTTTTAATTTATATTCTCGATTTCTCCATAGATGACAATAAATGACAAGAATTGTTCTTGAATTCGGTTTATAGAATATTTCAATTCATGTTCCAACTATGATTTTAAAATGTTTATATGATAACATGGATATAGATATCCATGTATCTTGAATACTAAAGAATTAAGAAGTTTATTGAGAATCTTCTGAAGATCTAAATTTTAAAGTTATTCGGGTGCTTGAACAACATTATAGCTGAAATTCGGATTTATGTTTATATGATCTTACTTATGTTCCTAGTGCATATAATTCTACATGTTTGATCTCTTTGATTTTATATATGGACAAATAGAGTTTCTGATTTTCACAATACATATCCTATGAATAGCAAGTAATCAAGGATGGAAACCCAGTCTGGTATACTTTTACAAGTATACATATCCAATTTAGTAGTAAATGGCTGATTGAAATGATTCATGTGATATTGTGGGATTTTATTTGAATATTATCTTATATGCATATATGCTTTGTTTATGAGATTCATATTTTCTAACTCAAATACTTGTCATGAAATGCATATGTTGTTATGCTATTGCAAGTGGAGATATGACATGCCCTAGATAGGTATGTTATCGATGCCATGCATAAATGTGAGAAATATTGAATGAGAATATTTATATTAGTAGACATGATATATGTTTGAATACATGAGAAGTGATATATGTGCATGAGTAAGGAGAAACCCTAAGAAAGGGGTAAACAATATGTTAATCATTCAGTTCAGTATCATCAGTGATTTCAATTCAATAGTCCGAGTAGTCATTAATATATAGAGTTAAAAGAGATCAGTCTAAGAGAAAGATATAATAAAAGTTATAGTAATAATAGTAGCCATGAACATTGTAGATTCCCTATGAGAGGTTTGCACTGTAGGGATGAAATGACCTAACCCTGGCAGTGTCCAGTATACGGGGGTCGGATCGTACTAACAGGTGGTACGGGGAACGAAGCCCTAGTGGAAGTCTCCTTAAAAATACATTATGTAGTATCCAACATCAACCAGAGATCTTGGTGGCACTAGAGTACAGAAAATCCAATAGGTGGCTTGACTCTCTGCATGTGTGCTCAGGTTAGAGGAGAGTCTAGTTTTATGGCCCATAGGTGTGTCAAGGCCAGAGAGCCATTTTCCTATTGCAAACCAGCAATGTAGTCAGGCTTACCATCCCGGGTGTGTCAGCTAAGTCTTGTACGATGAGATCGTATTTCATTACAATTATTCATATGTATTGTACACTACATATGATCATGGTATAAGCTAAAATATGATAATATAAGTTTAAAGAGTTTCTTATAAGTAAGAAGAGTTAAGAAATATTTGATTTTAGTTTCGCAACAGTTGTTCTTTAAATGTAATATTGAATATAGTGAGGATTATATTTCCATACTTTTTTATCTCTAATGATGTAGGCTTCAATGTTATTAGTAAGCATTTGAATATCTAGTCTTTTAATTTGAAATTACTATCTTATTTTATTTCAATTATCCAAGAATGATAAATGTCTGATTTAGTACTCTAGACTGCACTATTGTTTTACTCATTCACTGAGCGAGTAGGCTCACCCCTCTACTCAAAATTTTTAGGCAAACCATGGGGATTGAAGATATCATTGCATTAGAGTAGATCTGCCACAAGAGTTAAGTCTGAGCATAGTTAAGTTCAGTCGATCCTTGTCACTCTAAGTCCTTGTAAAGAAATAAGAGAGAGTTGTAAATGATGATGTATAACATTATTCCTCTTTTAGCAATATATGCAAATCAACAAATCTTATGTGCTTAAAAGTATGAGAAACATAATGAATGTTCATACATGCATTTTTACTGTTGAAATCAGATTAGAGAAATAAATGCTTAGATTCCCTTGTAAAGTTAGCTTATGTGGTTCAATGCGTAAAAACAAAGAGTTTGAAAAGGAAGAAAAAACAGTTAAGGGTGATCTTTGTATTACGTTAAAACCTAAATTTGTGCCCTAATCTCATGGTTAGTGATAATTGTGAGATCGGGGTTTAACAACTTGGTATCAGAGCCTAGGTTGAGTCGTCAGGGACCATTAGGATAGAAAGTCAGAGTTATAAGTATGGAAGATAGGTAGTGATGTGGCTTTAGCTCTGGGAGGTCTGAGTATTTAGATACCCTGGTCCGGTATCTAAATATTTAGATTGACCGGTATCAAGCTACTCTATCTATTCTTCTCTAGATGCCCTGGCCAGGTATGCAGAGGAAGGATGGGATAGAGAGAAACCCTAGAAATCTTAGGGTTAGGAGACCAAAAAGTAATGAAGGAGTAAGAGATTAAACATAGAATGTGATACAACTCTTGCTTTATACTGCTTCCTTGATTGGAGATCAATAGAAATGCTCTTATATGTATGAATTCAGGTTATTAGTTTGTAGAATATATATATGGTTCTTTTATATTGTTGTGTATCATGAAGTGATTCAATTATTGTTTATATTTTTTGTATCAAGTAGACCAAAATTTATGTTTAAATGAGTTTTCCCTAAGTGGATATTCTTTCCACATATTTGAGATTAATAGGAGTTGGTTAATCTTGAGTTGCTCTTGGCTTAAGGACTACAGGTTCGGCCTGGTCCGGCTGGCAGGATGCGTTACTGGGATCTAATGACTCCTATTAACAATATAATAAGAGTAGACTCTGGATATATTAGATCGACATCATAGTGAGAATGTTCATACACTAAGATGTTGGAACATATGGGAAAGATTAGAATAGCTAAGAATCAGTTGGAACTGATATCTGAAATCCAACTTTGGGGCCTCATATGAGAAACCCTTAATTGGGAATAAAGGAACACGACATAAGGTTCAGATTAAGTTTAATTATTAGTATTATATGAACTCTAAGTATGAAATATGGAAAAGATATGAGAAAAGTATGTAAGGGGCCAATATAGTAAGAATCAATCATGAGGAATGGATTATATAACCGAGTACAATGTTTTTATGTACTCCAAAGCAAAGGGAAAATAGAAGAAAAGAGTTAAGTATAAGATAAGTACATAGAAGTGAAGAGTCTTCAGAAGAGTTAAAGTGAAGAGAACTAGATGAGCATATAAATCATAAAAACTAGGATAAGAAACTTAGTTGAAACAAAGAGAAATGTTGGAAATAATGAGCTTGATTAAGGAATGAGGGTTATGATATAATTGAGAGCATGGAATGTATACCTTTATTAATAAGTTGAATACATTCATCCTTACTGCCTTTGGATTCTAAGTTTCTATAGAACAACAAACTAGTTTCTAAAAGAAGAACAAAAGTGTAGCTAAATAAATGAATAAGTCATACAAAGGTAGACTATATTCAGGAAGGAAAACATGAGCCGTTTGATTTAAAAATGATGGATATGTAATGTATTAAACATGAGGTGAAACTAGTAGAGATTTTATTGATTTAGAATTTCAACTTCACATTAGTAGAAGGATAAAAAGAAATATATGCAACATGGTATACATGATCATAAGAGAAAACTAGAAGTTAAAGATGACATGTGGAATAGTAGTATATGGTAAGGGGATTATGGAAAGTAAGGAAGGGTTTGAAACATAATGGAGTAATAAAGATTATAAAAGAAAGAGGTTGCGAATTTCAAGAAAGTGCTAATTAGTCAAGTATCCATGTTGATAATTAATTAAACCTATATATGAGAAATGTATTAACGAATGTTTGAAGATAAGAATTCTAAGTCTCAAAATCATCTTCTCTTTCATATCTTCCTTAATGAGAGCAATGTGGGAATGAAGTGATAAGAAAATGAATCATATATGATGCATAACCACCGTGGTAGAGACATCTAGTGAATGTAATAATGACACACAATATGATGATGAAACCCTAGCAGGGTAATTGAGAATGTAATATATCTGAATGGCCAAGTAAGAGAAAGGAAATTCAATTGATAAGATAAAGAAGACTTTAGTAAAACTTGTGAGATCCAAAGTTTGAATTTCAAATTAATGGAGCAAAGTCACATCACAATAACGTCATGCTACTGATAAGGACCAAACCCTAGAATGTTTAGAGTTGTAGTAGTTCAAGGGATGTCACTAGTGATTTGGCCTTGAATACTAGCATCTCTATAAAATAAGATTATGAGATTTGCACTATGAGAAGTAAACTAGCACTAATAGTAATCTAGGTTTTAAAGATAGCTAATCTGAAAGATAGATAAACAATATGGAAATTATTCGGAGCAAAGAGTAAGATATAAATTTGAAATGTAACAAGTGTGTTTTGAACAAAAGGAGAAATACAACATGATTAAAGTGTGATATGATATAAATTCTTGTAGTGATGTCAAGAATGATGAATAATCTATTCTTACCTTGTATGTTTCAATTTTAGTGATGTTTAATCTACATGATTAAAATGAGAAGGATAAGTAGCAAAAAGTAAGTAGTAATGAACTAGTAAATGCACGTGCTTTGCACGTGATCGTTTAGATAAATTATTTATTATATTATATCTTTTCCCACAAATATATCATGTCATTCTATATATCATTTCATAATCTCAACATAAATTCATATCTAAAAAATGATAAACTACAAAAAAATGATATTCATAAAAATCAAATATGTTGACTCAAGGTCAATTAGGTCAATGTTGACTCGGGTCTAAATTGACTAAACCCTTGTTTTGATGATGACTAATAATTCCACATATTGGTGTCTAATGCTTCTACTTGAGTGTTTTCAGATTAGGTATAGACACACTCTAATTGCCCTATCTTGCGCATCCTAAGTTGGAGAAAAGACAAGTCAAAATCCATACAAGTGCATATTTTTGTAATATGATGTAAATCCATTAGAATCATGTTGTAAATCACTTGTAATGATTGTATGACTTGTAATTAAGCTTAGAAAAATTCAGGAGCACTTAGATCGAATGTTTAAGCACTCAAAAGTCATTTTCTAAAATTCACATCAGGTTGTTCATCAGTTGAGTTCTGTGAGTTGCAAACTCGATCGATCCTGATTGGATCTTGAAAATGACTTTTGATCAGTCGAGTTTACACTTCACAAAACTCGGCCGATGGAGTACTTGACCAATTCGATTTTTAGTAGTCGGTCAAGTTTCCCCAGGACAAACTCGACCGATGGTATGAATATCAGCTTTGTCTTTTACTCTATCGGTCAAGTTACCTCTATAGAAAATCGACTGATTGTACTATACGGAAAAGTGCAGAAAAGTTCTTCTAGCTATTGTGGAGTTGCAAAAAGTGAAAATATATCTGTTGCAAGCCACAAAATGGCTATTTTTTGGCCCCAAGTGTTCCCAAAGGCTAAGAGGCATCCCCAGCTATAAATAGGACCCCTTGGGCTTCATTCTAAGGTTGAGCATTCAATGCAAAACTCTATGTGAGGTTCCTATTCTATAGTTGAGTGCTTCCTACAGCCTCCTCTCTCTCTAAGCTTAATCACTTGCTACATCCATTAGAGTGAATAGGAAATCTATAAGAGAGCTAGTCCTACATGTATATCTTGTGAGGCTCTCACTTCCACCACCTCCCTTTCTCTCATTTCAACCATGGAGATGAAGGTTCTCTCTCTTAGCTAAGAGAGGTGAAGAAGAATAAGGGAAGGCATCCCTTGGTGAAGATCAAGGCTGAAGACTTGGAACTGGAGTGGGTAAGCCCCTGGTGAAGACAGAAGACTCCTTTCTCAAGTGGGTAAGTCCTTGGTGGAAGCTTCTCTGAGTGAAGGTGAAGTCAAAGGCTGAAGATCCAAGAAGAGTGGGTAATCCCTACAAGGCTGAAGACTTGTGCAAGAGTGGGTAAGTCATTGGTGAAGGCCTAAGACTCATAGCAAAGTGGGTAAGTCCTTGGTAAGGTTGAAGACTCTTTGTATTGGATAGATAAGTCATTTGTTTTGTCATGTATTGTAAGTCTTATGAATGAATATAAGAATGCAATGGTTAGGAAATCCTAGAGGTTGACCTATCTAGGTAAGTGGACTGACATACTTCTAGTTTGAAGTGTGGAACCACTCTAAATAGCTTGTCAACTTGTGTTTGCTCAATCTCTCTCATCCTTGCTATGCATGTTTTAGTTGCACACAAATTACCTATTAGCAACCTTATTTTGTCATATATCTTGAAGGTTTAATGACTTTTGTTTAAGTACTTTCAGTTCTATTCACCCCCCCCTCTAGAGCATCTAATCACCCATCTAGGATCCAACAAAATCTATGTATTTTCCCACTACAATATATATTATGGACTAAACTGGTATGTGTTAGTGTTATGTGTTCTAGAAAATATTACATTACATTTTATTTTTCAAACATATATAATCATAATATTTATTACCTCTTGGGTACATATATGAGCATTCATAAAAATCCATTATTTTTATAAATTTATGCATATGTACATTTCAATGTGTAAACAACAACTATAAAATTTACATTCAATTAATGAAATATGCTATGAATATTTATTGGGGAAAGGAAATGTCTTAAATATATAGAAAACAATTGTTTATGTTGATTTCTGACAAGATGTATTTATGATATGATCTAAAATCATTTAAAAAGGACTAATGATAAAGATATACCGAGATTCTTTTACTTATGATAGTTGGCTATCCTGACCACATAGTGATGATGCATCTTCAGGGCAACTTGCAACTTCCATTAACATGGACAAATGAATATACAATCTAAGATTGCCAATAGTGTGGCACCCGAGTGGTTTAAAGTGATGTTGTATGACCGAGAGGTCATTAGTTCAAACCCTAGGTGATGAGATGAATGTATCACCAATTTAAAAAAAAGAATATACAATCTAAGATAGTTGTGCTACCATTTTGTTGGATATTGATTATATGCATACATGTTAGACATGTACTCTTTATATTATTGAGAATTGAGATTATGCACTTCATTGGTGAATTGTTAACATTTGTGAATTTATATTATATAAACTTAAACAAGTGCATTTCTCACATTATATATTAATAAAACTTTATAAAAAAATTAAGATTCCTACCATGATGAAAGATACCTATGCATATTCATAGGTGCACTACAAATATATTTTGGTAATTTTTCTCATTGTGACCAAGATCTAGATTCTTACTGGTAATGGTGCAATAGAGGATATTCTAAATGACACATGACTTATGATACCAAGAGTGAGGTTAGCAACTTCTACATTATCCCTATGTGATATTTATCATTTATAGAATTTTCTATATCAAAATGTGTACCTAGGCACTACTAAATAACTGCTACATTTTCCCTAAGTGATATTAATCATTTATCTATTTTTCTATATTACAATGTCTATCTAAGTGCTACTAAATGACAACAAGGAGAATTGTTCATAGAAGATTATAAGATAAATAATGTACATTTATTTGCATCCAACTTTTCATTGGATAGATTGATTAAATTCACAATGTCTAGGGAGTATATTAGGTGTTACAGTTGATATTATGAGCTCATTGAATTGATTCAAAAAGTAACTCAATCAATTAAAAATATCTAGCACTTATTTAATATTTTCTTTATTAGAAGATAACATATAAACATAACATAACTACATGACACATATTTATTATATTTGGCATGTTTTACAATGGTTAGCTATTTGTAACTAATATTTTATTATCATCTAAAACTAAAATAATTTGGGGATGGAATTGGAGTTTCTTATGATTGACTTTTTAGTCAAAGTGGACAGCAATATATGTAATGATCGTATTTTTATTGATAAATGCATTTATATTTAATTGGAACACAATATTCTCTATTGAAGAAACACGAAATGAATATATACGTTATCTAAGGCACCCTTGGTTTTAGTAGCATATTGTGATGTCTTAAAGTTCAAAAGCTTCTACTTTATCTACTTAAAATTTAAATTGTATCACAAATACATACTCTCTTGACTTTCTAGACCAGTCTACCATTTTGTTACCCCTCATGGGTAAGTGTGTTTGTCCTAGTTATAAATATGACCACCCTAAATATAAGGACAAGTTAACACAAACATCTTGAGCCATGTAGTATAATATATGTAATATATCTTCTCAACATGATAGGATATTTTAACATGATTATCTCCACATAAAATCAAGTATTTGAATTATACTAATCCAACTGATCATCATGTGATCATATGCAATATCAATGACAAAGTAACAACAATTTGTTTGAAAATGATATTATAATGCAAATTCATAAACCATGCGTATGTCCTAGGTGTAACAGCTGTGAGGAGTCAACCTCCATGCTTTGCATGACTGCCCTTTTGCAGTTGAGGTTTGGACTCAGATTGCTATCTGAAGGGACCTTCTTATCAGTTCGGATATAGACTTCAAGTGCTGGCTATCGAAGATACTACAAGAAGACACCAGCACCCAGACCAAGGTTGTTATAACTTGCTGGATCATTTAGAAAGCAAGGAATGAAGAAGTGTTCAATAAACAGAAGCACCCGACGAGCCACCAGATAAATATGATCATGACACTGCAGCAATCTATTCATAAAGCTTGGGGAAACAAAGCCCGAGGTCACCAGGAGGTGGTGGTCCTCGATTGTGCACAAACTATGAACAAAGAAGAAAGAACTCTATGGATGATTGATGCCTCCATTCATGGTAACATGGTAGCTATTGCGGCGGTAGACATCGATCAGAACGGAGGATCAAAGTTGCCTCTGTGGTCGAAGCTGAAATCTGAGCGGTACATCTTGCTGCTGAAGTTAGCAAACTGGATGGCTATACACGGTTTATTCTAGCCATTGACAGTGAGATGATTGTTGGCTTACTGAAGAACAACACTGCCAGTGTACCCGCGGTTAGACACTGGATTATGAAAACACAAAGTATCTTGGCGGAAAGTGAAGATGTCATCATTAAGAAAGTCAATAGAGGAAACCTCCATGTGGTGGACAACCTTGCAAAACACCACTTCAAAAATCACCAGGACGATCGAATGTACTTCGATCCTCCCCTCGACCCGGTGGGTCAACCTCCCCCCTACCTCATCTGTAATGGTAGGAGTCCTACCAATTATATTTTTCCAACAGGCACTCTTTGTAATCATTGGCTTTTCCCTGCACGAGGAGAGCAGGTTGAATAATACAGTTTCCTGGCTTCACCAAAAAAAAAACATCTATATGCATTCTATATTTTAAATTGGACATGTATGTGAAAGCATGAAAAGATAGTGTATTATCAGTATTCATACTATATGTGTTTATATTTTTGTCACAAACATATCCAAAAACTTAAGCATACTACTGGAGAATGAATAAGGTTTTATATTGATTAGGTATATGTTTCATATATTAAGTTGATGACTATAGCATTGTACAAACTTCAAATATTTTGCAATATATTAGTAAATGTGTATTACATATAAGGTAACTTAAAAAGAAAACGAGTATAGTTTTACAAAAGTAGAAATTTTCATTCAGACATAGTAGATGTAGACCAACGCTCTTTAAAAGTTAATATTAATTACCTTTACCTCTTAATGTTGTACTCTATTATAAGATCATTCTATTATCTTTGACATGTTAGTGGACATATACACAACACACAGTTGCCCTTGAAATGTTGGACATACACAAAGAATCAAATTGTATCAAAGTATAGTAAATAAATGTGTTCCCATGTGTATATAATTTGTGTATCATAAATTCTTTTAGCATAAGAAACTAATAATGTGAAATAAGTTCTTTTTAGAAAATATAATATAGTTCATCAATAAAAACTAAGATCGTTTACATTTAGAAAAGAAAAGATATGCATTGTAATAACTTTCAGAGAATTATGATAGTAATGTACAAAATTTTCTACATGCAAGAATCTTATATCCAGCCATGTGCATAGTGAATGATACAAGTGATGATAAGAAATCAAACATTTCCAATGAGTAATTAGAGAAATTATGGCCGCAATTATTTTACGAAGTATTTATTCAGTAGATGAAAAATACTTTAAAATAGAGATTATAGTGTCGTGAAATAAATTGCATGAACATTTTAGCAAAACATGAGACTTTCCATCTAAAGATAATAAAATACTCTATGCTATTGTGACATTACAATAGTACATTTAGTCATTGTACACATATACACAAAAATAACCTATATAAAATCGAATAACTTTCATGAGTGTTTTAATATAGCGAGGAGGAGAAGCACACAACAATGTCGAATATAGAATATTGGAAAGATGGAGATAAAGTATTAATGAATGACAACTATATCTCAGAATGTAGCAAGACACTTCAGTTCAATACCTTTGTTTGGGAATGCGTTCCAACAGGACACCAGACATGTATCTCAATAGTCCATTATGAAAAATTTGGCAATTGGAAAATTGGGGATTACTAATCACGGATATTGATTGATCTGTACAGAATGCCTAATAAAACAATACCTTTAGTATGAAGCTTTCAGGGAGTGAAGAGTAAATGATTTATGCAAGTTAAAAAGAAGAATATTAAAACGAACCTGAGAAGATTAACATACAAGAAGAAGTGACCATCATTCTCAATGGCATACATTTGACGCCCCAAGATGGAAGGAATTCTCGACTTTCACAATTTTACAGAAAACTCACATATGAGTGCATGGCGAGGCTTAAAAGACTTGAGGAATTCATTGGAGTACTGGAACCCAAAATATGTATTCATCCATTATCGTTTAATTGGAAAAATAGGTTATAGATATCTTTATCTCATATATCTTGGATATGCGTCCTTTTAGGGCACCGAGAATTAGGTAACCATGAAATATAAAAAACAACCATGATTGTTACATTGCTTTTGCTGAATTCATACTATCAATAGCAGTGTACATGGCATTTTCTCCCGTTAAACACACACGCCAGTTATGTTGTTTAAGACAATAGCAGGTATTCATGGTCCTTACCCCTACCATCATGACCATCTGTACCGTTCGGTCTTCGACAGAACACACCCCCTGCTCTTGAATACAAAACTATGCTCAAGGGTATATGATGCAAGTATTAAAAACACCATATCCTGCATGAGCGTCATTGCACTTCTATCCGATCTGTCTCTACGGTAGGTCAACAGAGAAGCCCTCAGATTAGAGAATTAACCCTGACCAGCCACCAACACAGATCGTTCAGGGGACGGAGGCAAAGATTTCTGACGTTGTATGTGAGATGTTTCTAGTCATCGACTATGGCTGAGCTGCATCGCTGAAGATAGGATATTTCCAATCATCTACACCTTATCAGTTGTGTATGCTCTTTACAATCATGTTGATCCATATCCTTTTCAAGAAATGGGAATAGTTGTAAGAAAGAGTCCAAATTTATGGGATGATGGATCCGAGAAAGTGTGAGGTCAGGTATTTTCCGTAAGGAGGAAATCGGAGCATGTATTCGCGACTAAGATCTGGACGCTACAAGTGAGATGCCTTTGACAGTCGAATGCGGCAGGGCTGCCCACGCCGGTCGCCGGAGATGAGATATTTCCAATCGTCAAGGCTTATCAATTGCATATCTTTTTGGCGATCCCAACTGTGCGGGTCTTTATCACAAAAAAAAGAACTGGTGGACCAAGAAAGAGTCCAAGTTTTCTCGGTGACGAGGAGAACAAAAACGGATTGTTCGCGTTTGGTATAGTATAGTAGATAGTAGATTTACAAAACAAAACTCCCATTATCAAAGGATTCATGATAGTGGGGAGGGCAGAGATGAAGAGTCCAGCTACGCGTGGGAGAGAAAGTAAGCGGTGGACGGAGACGAGTCGTGGTATTTAGTATGATAAAATAGTAGATGAGGAGAGAGATAAGAGAAAACAATGGCTTTTAGTAATATGTGAATTTGTTTTTAGAAGTGTAATTTGTTGAAGGTATACTAAGGGATGTAAATTTGTTTTACATACGATTTCAGTTGAACATGTACAAGCAATATGTTAATTAAAGGTGTCTGATAGTTTAAGTCATTCATACCAGTAATCCATCTTAGTATTGTACAATTGTGGTATGGTGATATGGGTTGAATGATGATGGAACAAATGGAGGGTTACCCTAAATAAGGTAGTATTACCTATTCACTCATATGAATAGAAGGGATAATAACCATATTGCATTGATATGTAACCCTAATGAGGTATAGGTTGTTATACCTAGATTTAATATAACCAAGTGATGGTAAGTGGGTATGAATAGTCCTTGAATGACTAATACAATCATGGAGTACTTTGTTACTGTTGTTGAAACCCTAGTATGCTATAACCCGATGGTTACACCTTGAATTATGTGTGGGTTCATACTTGAGAATAATATGGAATGTGATGATAATGTTTCACCTTATGCATCCATGATGCAATGGGGATGTCGTGAGTAGTATTGTACAATTTTTGTTGAAGTATGAAATAAAGGACTTAATGTTTAAAACTACATTCAAGTATGAAATACAAGAATATAATGACATGTAAGATTTCAGAAGCTTAAAATAAACCTTGAAAGCACTTTGCTTGCATATTTATGTTTCGGGGGCGAAACCTTTTTAGGGGGGAGAATTGTTATGACCGTATCTGAGCTTAATTAGTAAGTTAGGGTTTATGTGGATGATTACATGCTTTACTAGATTGATAATTACTTAAACATGATTAATGATGATATCTCAATCATGATATGTTAAACCTAATGAGAACCCCAAGTATGTTATCTCTTTATATAATTAGGGTTTGAGAAAATATAAACCCTAGTCAGATCAAATTAGGGTTTTCACCAAATAGGCTCACGTTGGGGAGGAATGAGAGAGGAATTCAAAGGAGAATGAAAATGGTAGTTGAAGTCTAGGACAGCACGGCTGTGGTGGGTCGTTGGTGGCACGGGCATTCTAGGCCACACGGATGTTTTGAAAGAATTAAACTTTTAACCAACTTTTATACTAAAATCTGATGAAATCAATGCACCACGGTCGTGGTATGCAGCACAGCCATGTTGGGTCCATCTTAGCACGACCGTGGTAGCTAGCATGGCCGTTCTGGGGCATTTTCTCTTCAACCGACTGTTCTACATATTTCTAGATAGCAGTGCACTGTTGTATTTTTAATTATTTAATGGTAACTCAGAATGATCTAAAATTTTAACTAAATCTTTTTACCTCAATTATACACAACATGATAAATTATAATAATTTTTGGAGAAGGTTTTATCTTTGAAATAAACGAATTACATTAACTTTTTTATGACAGAAAAATCTACTAAAATAAGAAAAAGTTTAGTGAGGGGTCAATGCGCAATTCACCCAAGCAGCTTAATTGATCTATATGGTCAACCTAAAACACTAGGAGCTATCATAATTCTTATTTCATTCCAGAGAAATGAAATCCTAGAGAGAGAGGGAGAGTTAGGGTTTGAGAGGAGGAAGTGGTGGAATTGCTGATCTAGGATTTCTCTATCTGAGATATGATGAAATCAAGTAAGTTTAGCTTCTTTGCATAGACTTTAATGGTGAATTTTCCCTCACATGTCAATATTACATCCCTCCTCTGATTTGATCCAAAATGGTATCAAAACTTCCCCTTTTGTCACTCTTTATTCATAATCCCTCATTTCTAGGGTTTCCGAGTTGAAAGGAAGAAGAATCGGGTGAATTGCTAGTGTTTTGATATGGATTTGAGATTTTTAGATATGGGATACATTTTTAAGATGTTTTATAGGTTAGGGTGAGTGGGTAAAAGAATATTTCAGTCAATTATACTCAATTAGATGGTTTTAATTTATATTCTCAATTTCTCCCTAGATGACAATAAATGAAAAGAACGGTTCTTGAATTTGGTTCATAGAATATTTCAATTCATGTTCCAACTATGATTTTAAAACTTTTATATGATTACATGGATATAGATATCCATGTATCTTGAATACTATAGAATTAAGAATTTTATTGAGAATCTTCTGAAGATCTGAATTTTCAAGTTATTCGGGTGCATGAACAACATTATAGCTGAAATTCAGATTTATGTTTATATGATCTTACTTATGTTCCTAGTGCATATAATTCTACATGTTTGATGTCTTTGATTTGATATATGGACAAATACAGTTTCTAATTTTCACATTACATATCCTATGAATAGCAAGTAATCAAGGATGGAAACCCAATCTAGTATGCTTTTACAAGTATACATATCCAATTTAGTAGTAAATGGTTGATTGAAATGATTCATGTGATATTGTAGGATTTTATTTGAATATTATCTTATATGCATATATGCTTTATTTATGAGATTCGTATTTTCTAACTCAAATACTTGTCATGAAATGCATATGTTGTTATGCTATTGCAAGTGGAGATATGACATGCCCTAGATAGGTATGTTATCGATGCCATGCATAAATGTGAGAAATGTTGAATGAGAATATTTATATTAGTAGACATGATATATGTTTGAATACATGATAAGTGCTATATGTGCATGAGTAAGGAGAAACCCTAAGAAAGGGGTAAACAATATGTTAAGCATTTAGTTCAGTATCATCAGTGATTTCAATTCAATAGTCCAAGTAGTCATTAATATATAGAGTTAAAAGAGATCAGTCTAAGAGAAAGATATAATCAAAGTTACAGTAATAATAGTAGCCCTGAACACTATAGATTCCCTATGAGAGGTATGTGTCGTAGGGATGAAAAGACCTAACCCTGGCAGTGTCCAGTATACGGGGTCAGTTCGTACTAATAGGTGGTATGGGGGACGAAGCCCTAGTGGAAGTCTCCTTAAAAATATAGTATGTAGTGTCCAACATCAACCAGAGATCCTGGTGGCAATAGAGTACAGAAAAGCCAATAGGTGGCTTGACTCTCCACCTGTGTGCTCAGGTTAGAGGAGTAGTCCGATTTTACGGCCCATAGGTGTGTCGAGGCCAGAGAGCCATTTTCCTATTACAGACCAGCGATGTAGTTAGGCTTAGCATCTCGAGTGTGTCAGCTAAGTCTTGTACGGTGAGATTGTATTTCGTTATGATTCTTCATATGTAGAGTACACTACATATGATTAGGGTATAAGCTAAAATATGATAATATAAGTTTAAAGAGTTTATTATAAGTAAGAAGAGTTAAGAAAGATTTGATTTCAGTTTCGTAGCAGTTTTTCTTTAAATGTAATATTGAATATAGTGAGGATTATATTTCCATACTTGTTTATTTCTAATGATGTGGGCTTCAATGTTATTAGTAAGTTTTTGAATATCTAGTCTTTTAATTTGAAATTACTATCTTATTTTATTTCAATCATCCAAGAATGATAAATGTATGATTCAGTACTCTAGACTGCATTATTGTTTTGCTCATTCACTGAGTGAGTAGTCTCACCCCTCTACTCAAAATTTTTAGGGAAACTGTTGGGATTGAAGATATCATTACATCAGAGTAGATCTACCACAAGAGTTAAGTATGAGTATAGTTATTTTCAGTCGGTCCTTGTCACTCTAGGTCCTTGTAAAGAAATAAGAGAGAGTTGTAAATGATGATGTATAACAAAATTCCTCTTTTAGCAATATATGCGAATCAACAAATCTTATGTGCTTAAAAGTATGAGAAACATAATGAATGTTCATACATGCATTTTTACTGTTGAAATCAGATTAGAGAAATAAATGCTTAGATTCCCTTGTAAAGTTAGTTTATGTGGTTCAATGCGTGAAAACAAAGAGTTTGAAAAAGAAGAAAAAAAAGTTAAGGGTGATCTTTGTATTACGTTAAAACCTCAATTTATGCCCTAATCTCATGATTAGTGGTAATTGTGAGATTGGGGTGTAACAACGAGAGTGGGTAATTCTTACTACAGGCTCTTAGTCCAGAGTTGGGACAAATCTTTATTAATGTACTAGGATTAAAATACAATGTTAACTATGGTGAAACCATTATCCTAAGGAATTCTTTAAGACTAAGAACAACAACCATAATTTAGATTTCTTTTTTGTTTAGACAACTAAACTAATCAATCAAATTTTCTTCAGCCTGAGATGATCGCACTATGGTTAGTACTAGTCTCAAATGTAATTTTTCCCTGTGTTTGACATTTGGGCCTCATAGGCCTATATTACTACGATAGTGTACACTTGCATTTTGAGTGTATAGAAGAAAAAGGCATGAACTCGACACATGAGCCAACACACCCTGGCCGCTCCAAACTCTTGTGCTCACTGATAACACCCATTTTTTTGGTATTTATGGTCCATATTTCATTGTCAAAACTACCCTTTTAAACTGTTTTCCTCTCCATTTTGTCATGTTTTTGAATAAACAAGTCACACTACGCTCTTAACTCATTTTTATCATCTTTTACAAAGTTTTCCTCACTTTTCCACTCAATATCAGCAAAACGGCCCATTCCAACCCACTTACAAAGAATCGGCCTTTTTCTAGACGCACGACACACCTACTACCCATCATGGACGCTGGCTGATAGGGGCTCAACCCGACACAGGCGTGTCGTGCGGTGCAGTCACTGGCGGGCGATACGCCATTTACCCGACAGAGAGCTCTGCCCGCCACGACTAAATTAGCCCGTTACGGCATGTCGCGCGATACGAGCCACTCACCGGAAGCAGTCGCTTGTCGCGCCTGATACCTCTGTAACCCGGCACGTGATAGCCAAGCTACACCGAATGACACACATGCATCAATCATCCCTGAAGCCACATATGCGGAGCCGATAAGGAGTACGTGTCGCCCGGAGATTCGCGACTTCTTCCAACTGCTGCCTATAAATAGGAGCTACAGGACCTCGATGGGATGGGTTGGAATCTCACGAAGGCTAACTTTGGAAAGCATCTGGAGCTAGTGTGTCGCATCCCAGAGGCATGTCGGGCGATACTAGGTGAGCACTTCCCCAACCCGAGAGGGGAGGGAGTGGTTCACTTAGAATCTGTCCCGGTAGCTGCAGCAGCCCGATATCGACCAAGGAGACCACCCGATGTGTCGGGTTCCTTGATGGACCTCTGCCCGAGATGGCTCGCCTCTACACCCGATACAAGGAACCTGATACCCTAAGTCATCTCTTGCTCGACACGATATCGATCCTGATACAGAATACTCATCACGGTGTGTTGCCCGAGAGGGTGTTATCCTGACCACGACCGTATCAGGGAGGGTGCCTTGACCGATATGCTTGTCTGTCATGGCATATCACCCAACAGGGCTGGTCGCCCGACACGAGCATGTCGGTCAGAGCTCCCGCCCGATATCGGGCTAGAGGCACCTTATGGGTCTGATGTTGTATGTCGCCCTCCTAAATCAAGGAGGCGATACCTATCTTCCCTTTTTCAGTCATTTACTTTCTTTATTTACTCAATGTAACTAAACCTTTTATACAATGCTTATGCTAATGGAATTAGAGGAGTTTTAATACATGTTGCTCTAAGTTTGGTACCTTTTGTTGGATGATTGCTTTCTAGCATCCAAACTCTAGCTTGTATGCTTGGATCATGTTTTGACTAACTATCGAATCATGTTTCCCATTACAACTCCCTCGAGAGAGGTGTTGTAACTCTAGAGTTTGGTCCGATCAGGGAGTACGAGAGTACCCAGGGTCGGAGTTGCTTCGATTATCTTTCCACTCCAACTCAAGTCCACCACCTTTGAGAGAGGGTGTTGGTGCTTAGTCGGAGGTACTCTTTTCGAGAGAAGGGGTACTGGATGTTTTCTGTTGTCGCTTGTTATGCCTAAGCTTCCCTCCTTCGTTCCTTATCGGGGCAGTAGTGTTATCTCCTCTGGTTCTGTTGCGTAAAACCCCTAAAAATTGACAAATGCCAAAACCTTAATCTTTCTTGTAACTCTAGTTGGAGATAGTTTTCTTTTGTTTTACCGATCCTTATCTACCGTACCCTTGGGAACATTTTTCTTATCCTTCTGTTACCAGAGTGTAGAGTGTTGATTCTGCATTCTTAGCACGACCACCCTTGTCCCTGTGGTTTGACCCTGATCGCTACTTCGGACCCCGTCATCGTTGCGGGGGCCTAAGAGTCGGGTTATTTAAAGTCTGACTACTTCAAATCTGCTCCTTTTGGACGCGCGATTTAGGCTGGTCAACTTTTTGGCGCCATTGTCGGGGACAAGGCAAAATGGTACTATTAACAAACCTGAATCCACTAACTACACTCCCGTGCCTCAAGCTTAGTAATAAGCTTGATAGCACAGTTTCTTTTAGTCTTCTAACCTGAATGTGTATAGAATAGTTTGTTTCATTAACACAAGTTTTCTAACTTGATATACGTTCTATTCAGGTATTCAAGGAAGAAGCACTCTGCTTGGTTGAGCACCGTTCATCATGCCACCTCGTGTGGAACCACCTCTTTCCAAGGATGAGCGAAACGCTAGAGTTAGACCACACTCACCTCCGCGTGGGAACGATGACCGTTATAATAACGATCATTTACATGAAGAACCTGAATCAGAACAATTTCGGGATGATCATCATCGCGAGAGACGTCGTCATCGTCGTAGGCACAAAAGGAATCATCATAATCAAGAGCAGTATCATAGGAACAACAACAGTGAAGATTCCGACAAAGAAGAAAAGACCCTTCGGGAGTTGGCTGCCACGAAGGCCAACAACTCAAGATGTCCAGTTGTGATCCCAAGGTTTGATGTTGTAAACTTCGAGTTGAAGCCATCCGTGATCTCCATGATTCAAAATAAAAGCTTTAGGGGAAGTTCTAAGAATGACAACCCCTACCATCACCTTGACGCTTTCAAAAATATCTGTGATACCATCAAAATGAGGGGAGTGCCACAAGAAGTGATCTACTGCAAGGGTTTCATCTTCTCTTTGGAGGACAAGGCACTGTCGTGGTACCTTGGACTGCCACATCAATCTCTGAACGGATGGAATTCTTTAGTGTATGCCTTCATAAACAAGTTCTACCCTACAGAGAAGACCATTAGGAATAGGCAGAAGATCACATCTTTCACCCAGAAGCCAAGAGAAAACCTGCATGAAGCCTGGGAGAGATACCAGGATTATCAGAGAGACTGCCCTCACCACAACTACAAGAAAGGTTTCCTGATAACAACATTCTACAATGGTCTGACCCCTGAAGAAAGAGTATCACTAAATGCAGCTGTAGGAAGCAACTTTCTTGGGAAGAAGCCCAGTAGATCTAAAAATATCATAGAAAACATGGCAGAACTACAAGCCGATACTGATTATGACAGGATTGATAGATGATATGCTAAGAAAGCCTCTCATGAAGGACTGTCAGTCAAATCCAAGGCTCTTGAAGCAATCACCACTCAAATCCAAAAGATAGCCACTGATGTCAGACAGATAAAAGAATTAGGAGGGAAAGGAAAGAAACAGATTGAGAAGGTGATTAAGTGTGTCACTTGTGGAGAAGGTGGACACGGTATTGATAACTACATTTACACCCGACCCGACGAGTCAAGTGAAAACGAATCCGATGCAGGGGAAGCTAAGAATGTTTCTTTTATCAACTTCAAAAGACCGGACCACCCTGGTTTTAGTTATGGCAATAAGGATGTGGCGGAAAACTCGCATCAGTTGAATAATCCACCCAAACAACCGCAAGGTTTTGAGAAAAGAGGTGGACAAGGTCAGTATACCAGAACAACCAATTTTCAATCAAACAAGGCAAACTTTCAAGGGTAAGGGAAGTACCAAAACCGCCAAGCTGCTAACCCTAGCCAAGGCCAGGGACAAGCTAAGGAGCAGAGTCAGGAAAAGAACTTGGGTCAACTGGACTTAGTGGGCCAATTGTTCGACTTTGTCAAGAGACAAGATACTATAAACAATTAGCTGGCGCAAAGCACGTTGTCCAACTCAGGCGTTCTGATACAATGCAGGTCCAAATGGCAGATATGCAAATGCATCAATGCCAGATAGACCAGCAGCTAGCTCAAATGGCCAAGTTAATGAAGAATCCTTTGGGTAAGATACCTTCCAACACAGAATCTTCCAAAATGGCGGTACTCAGGTCAGGAAAGACAGTAGAATGCCCTAAATCACCCAGGCCTGAAGAACTTGAACCAGAGGTTGCGGCAGAGAACCCAGCTGAAGGAGAGAATCAACAGGCTCATGTCAGGGAGCCAGAATCAGAACATGTGGAGGACTTGTTCCATAAAAGAAGTCCTTACTCTCCAAAGTTGCCTTTCCCATACAAACTCATAAAGGCACATCTCAAAAGGCGATACGAAAGGTTTATGGAGTCGGTGAAAAAGCTTCACCTCAAAGTGCCATTTCTGGATGCTTTGGAAGAAATGTCGACCTACGCCAAGTTTTTCAAGGATTTGATCACCAAGAAAAGAAGAGGAGGAAGGATTGAGATGGTACACCTAGACAGTATGTCATCTGCCTTCATGAAGGCGGATTTACCTACCAAGAAGAAAGATCCAGGAGCCTTTACTATTCCTTTTGTTGTTGGAGATAACATCGAGCAAAAAGGTCTTGCTGATTTAGGGGCTAGTATAAGCCTTATGCCCTTAAGCCTCGCGCAACGATTGGGTTTAACTGATATGGTCAGGACCAGCATGAGGATCGAGTTGGCAGACCATACCTTCAAAAGGCTTGTGGGAGTCATTGAAGATGTTCTGATTCGTGTAGGAAGATTCTTCATTCCTTGTGACATTGTAGTCATTGACACTGTTGAAGACCCTAAATGCCCTATCATCTTTGAGCGCCCTTTCTTGGCTACAGGAAGAGCGCTGATTGATGTTGCTGAAGGAATCATCAGTATGAGGGTCGGAAATGATCACATAGATTTCAAGATGAAAGATGCTATGAAAGGACTGTCCCTACTAGAATCTGCCTACTTCGTGGATAGCTACAACCAATTTTGTGAAAAAGTAGAAGAAGATATCGCAATGGTAGACCCTCTTATGAGGGCGTTGAACAATCATGACTCTGATTTTGAAGATCCTGAGGTTGTCGAGGTCCTCAATTACCTATATCAAAATGATGAAGATCTAAGCGATGAGGAGGAGGTTATAGAGATAGTCAAGTTTGCTTCTCTGGAAATGACACCAGAAGAAGAAAAGGCACCTAAGACCAAGCCAGAGCTGAAATAGCTGCCGGAAGGTTTAAAGTATGAGTTTCTAGATCAAGAAGGGAGAAATTCAGTCATAGTTAATGCCAGTCTGACGAAAGAACAATTGGAAAGACTTCTCAGGGAGTTGAGGCTCCATAAGCAAGCTATAGGATATTCGATAGAGGATATCAAAGGACTTAGCCCTGCTCTATGCATGCACCGTATAAATTTAGAAGAATCCACCAAACCCCTGGTCCAACCCCAGAGAAAGTTGAACCAGATGATAAAAGAGGTTGTGAAGAAGGAAGTGATCAAGTTGAGAGATGTAGGAATTATCTACCCAATCAGCGATAGCAACTGGGTAAATCTCATCCATGTGGTACCAAAGAAAGGAGGCATGATAGTTGTGAAAGGTGACAAAGGCGATGAAGTAGCGGTCTGGACTATCATCGGATGGAGAATGTGCATAGATTATCGGAAGCTCAATCAAGCCACAAAGAAAGATCATTACCCGCTTCCCTTCATCGACCAAGTTCTAGAGAGATTAGCGCATCATGGTTATTTTTGCTTTTTAGATGGTTATTCCGTGTTTTATCAGGTCCCTATTTTACCGGACAACTAGGAAAAAACCATTTTCACTTGTCTTTATGGTACTTATGCTTTCCGAAGAATGTCATTTGGGTTGTGCAATGCTCCAACAACATTTCAGCGTTGCATGATCTTGATGTTTTTGGATTTTCTGGAAGACATCGTAGAAGTTTTCATGGATGATTTTTCTGTCTATGGGAAGGACTTCGATGCTTGTCTGAAAAATCTATCCTTAGTCCTGCAACATTTTGAAGAAAAGAATTTGGTCCTCAACTGGGAGAAATGCCACTTCATGGTACAAGAGGGCATAGTGCTAGGTCATAAGGTCTCAAGGATAGGTATCGAGGTAGATGTGAGCAAGATTGAAGCTATATCTAGACTACCTCCACCTAAGTCTGAAACTGGAGTGCGAAGTTTTCTCAGGCACGCTGGTTATTATCGAAGATTCATAAAAGGCTTTTCGAAGATCTCAAAACCTTTGTCAAATCTTCTGGTTAAGGATGTTGAATTCGATTTCACTAACGATTGCCTAAATGCTTTTCAGGATTTGAAAGACGCACTTGTTTCTCCACCTATCCTTCAAGCTCTGGATTGGGAGCTACCTTTCGAGCTAATGTGCGATGCCAGTGGCTATGCCGTAAAGGCAGTCCTGGGACAGAAGAAGAACAAAAGGCACCATGTCATTTGCTATGCCAGTCGTACTCTTGGCGAAGCGTAGGTAAATTACACGACAACAGAGAAGGAGATGCTTGCGATTGTTTTCGCCTTCGACAAGTTCAGATCTTATCTGATTGGAACAAAGTTAAAGGTCTACACCGACCATGGGGCGATACGTTACCTTATGCAGAAAAATGACACTAAGGCCAGACTGCTAAGGTGGGATTTACTACTCCAGGAGTTTGATCACGAGATCATTGATAAGAAAGGTGCGGAAAATGTAGTCACCGAACACTTGTCAAGGATTACAGTCAAAGACAAGAAGGAGCCACCTATCAATGATAACTATGCAGATGAGGCCTTGCTAATGGTAGAAGCCAGAGATCAGAGTTTGCCTTGGTTTGCAGATATTTGTAATTACCTTGCTTGTGGGGAGTTACCTCCAGAAATAACATACAATCAAAAGAAGAAACTCTTTTCTGATATAAAGAATTACTATTGGGATGATCCCCTTCTATTTAAAAGATGCGCAGATAATCTGTATAGAAGGTGTATTCCTGAGGAAGAAGTGCCAAACATTCTGAGGAAAATGCCATGCCTCACCCTATGGAGGACATTTGGGGAGTGAAAGGACTGCTGCTAAGGTGATGCAATCAGGATTTTACTGGCCTTCACAGTTCAAGGATGCTGCTGAGAATGTAAAAGTTTGTAAAGAATGTCAATCAACCAGAAATATTGGAAGAAGAAACAAGATGCCTATGGCCAACTGGGTTGAAGTTGAGATCTTTGACGTCTGGGGAATAGACTACATGGGTCCATTTCCCCCATCAAAAGGATATCAATACATTTTGGTCACGGTGGACTACGTGTCTAAATGGGTAGAAGTTGTTGCCACCCAAACTTGCGACTCCAAGTCTGTGATCAAGCTGTTTGAGAAAACTATCTTTCCTCACTTTAGAGTACCTCATACTGTGATAAGCGATGGCGGATCGCATTTCGGGGAGAAGCAGTTTGAAGCACTTCTGAGGAAGTATGGGGTCAAACACAAAGTTGCTACACCCTATCACCCTCAAACTTTTGGGTAGGTTGAGGTTTCAAATAGACATATTAAGCAGATTTTGAAAAAGACTTTCAGCCGCACGCGGAAAGGCTGGTCGATGAAGCTCGACGATGCTCTTTGGGCCTACAGAACTGCATACAAGGCACCCATTGGGACTACCCCTTTCAAATTGATTTATGAGAAATCACGTCATCTACCCTTAGAGCTTGAACACAAGGCTCTTTGGGCGATTAAGTTCCTAAATATGGACCTGGAGAAGGCAGGGGAAAAGAGATATCTATAGCTACAGGAGATTGAAGAGCTAAAAATACATGCATACGAAAATGCAAGGATTTACAAGCAGAGGACCAAGGTGTGGCATGATGCCCACCTGAAGAAAAAGGATGTGAGTGAAGGTGATAAAGTTTTGTTATTTAAATCCTCTATCTGTCTTTTTCTAGGTAAGCTGCAAATGAGGTGGTCTGGACCCTTCACCGTGGAAAAGATATATCCATCAAGAATGGTGGAGTTGTATGACAAAGACAATCCAGCCAAGGTTTTTCCAGTGAACGGGCACAGAGTGAAAAGATACTATGAAGATGAAGCATTCGTGAGAAGATCATAGATAAGTTTGTAGGATGTTGAAACAACCGAAGGCACAAAGTGAAGGATCTAAATCTATCGAGCTGACGACGCTAACTACAGCGCTCCTCGGGAGGCATCCCGAGTTTTTACTTTTCATAAAATAGGACGTTATTTCCTTTCCTGCAAGAAAAACATTATGAACATTATGATTTTAATAAGGCCCGAGTCAGTGCATGCACCTCATGCTCAGACTCCCTCATTTTATGGGCCACCGCTTGGTTTTATAAGCATTGATGAGTAATACTATCTGAGGCTGGGAGTTTCACTTTAGGCCAATGATGTTTTACCCATCAATCGCTTTTTCCTTTTCTTTAGTTTTAGTTTTTCATCTCTTACCTTGTTTTATTCTTCTTTGAAGCTTTGTATCGAGCCGAGATGTCTTGATCGATACACAGTTCTCTCGCCCGATATCGGGCAAGGTCCCGGGGGCATCACATGACACACCCTTATCGGGTTTTAATATCGGGAATCGAACCTTAGCGGTGAGTCGTGTCGGGCGATACACCGAGCCGTGCACATCCGTATCGGGAGGCATGAGTAAATGACCCTTGATTAGATGGATGGGACTGATTTTACTACTCATCTCGGGAATGATTTGTCTCCTCGAGCGACACGTGCCCCGGTTTTACCCGTTTTACTCCCACCCTCGATTGCTATATATAGTAATTGTGGTTTAACCGTGTCGGGCACTGGCATTTACTTTCTCACCTACTCATGTATCATGCTCTTAACTCTCGTGTTGCTCTCGTATCGCCCAACCTTGATTTTGCTCATGTGTCGCGTAGCTACCTTCAGAAGATAAAGGTATAACACGATATGTGTATCGCTTCGCTTGCCCGACACGCTCCCGTGTCGCGCATCTCATACCGGGCACAAGGCTTTAGTTCTTTTTGTATCGCCCGACACGCGCTTGTGTCGGGTACCCTACCTTCTGACCGCGTCACGCGACGTACTTCTATTGTGCGCCCGCCTGATACCTTATATCGGGTGATACCCGTGTCGCCCAGTTTTGTTCTTGATAAAATATTGTATCGCCTCACGTCTTGCTAGTGTCGGGCGACACCCTTTTTCAGAGAACCCGTATCAGGCAGTATATTTGTTCGTGGTGACGTCTGGTGTTGCACGATAGCCTTGTGGTGATATCGGTCTGAACTTCGTGCCGCCCGACACAGGCATATCAGGAAAAGCACAGTATCGTCCAGTTTTTTCGCCCGATACAATTGTATCAGGTAGCTTTAATATCGGTCCAGCCTTTTGGCTTATCTCACAAACAACTTTGCATTTTAGTTATTTGAGACCGTGTCGGGCTATCTCGGTTTTGTCACCGATATTGACTTAACACTATCGGATTTTGTTAGTTTTCAAAATATGTCACCGATCCGATATCAGGCGACACACCCCGCCGCCCGATATCGGGCAAGGTGAATCATTCAGTAAAATTAATGCTTACTAAACTTTTGTTTTATGATAACAGAAATGGCCCGCACCAAACAAACCATCGTCCAAGTAGACGAACAAGGTCGGAGGATCAACATTGAGGCCACGGCAGAAACTACCACAGTCTGGTAGAAACGCCTGAATCCCGATGCAGTTGGGCCATCCACGGTCGAGAAGAGACCAAGGATGGAAGAAACAACAGCCCCTACAACTGTTTCAACCACGGCTGCCGAACCTGAACCACTGGATCACTCACCAGGCAGGTTCATGCCCAGAGATAATGAGCACAGGCGGCGGTACATAGAACTGGCAGCCAAGGTCTACAGACCAAGCAGGTTCTGCCATCAGTCGTCCTTCCACCAAATAGGCATTTTCGACAGGCTGGAAAATGTCCTAGCGGCAGCCGGGCTGAGGAAGATCTGCTTCAGCCACTCCGCCTCTTACACAGAACTCACAAGGGAGTTCATGTCATCTCTCCACCGGGTACAGAATAAACCAGAGGAAATCAGAGAATTTGGCAGAGCAGACAGACTACAAGGACGGTTGTACAATGTTGAGCATGACATATCAGAGAAGTTGCTCAATGAAATCTTTTCTTCCAGTGAGGCAGAAAAGGAACTGCTCAACAACGGTGTAAGAATCACTGAAGGAGACGGGTTCAACCCGGTGGAGCTCTGGAGAAAGCTAACCGGTGAGTCATCATTCAAGTCGGGAAGCAAGGTGGCGGCAGTACACTCCTGTTTCTGGAGGATAGTGCACAAAATCGTGACATGCCTGCTCTTCAGCTAAGTATGAATCGAGCAATCTTTACACTGAAGAGCTACACCTGATATGGCATATTATGGAAGGCCGCACGCTCAATTTGGAGCGGCTCCTCCTCAACCTCCTTCACCCAATAAAGGACGACACCAAAGACTACAACATGGGCAGACTGGTGAATCTGATCGCGGTAGGGTTAGGATACCCAAGGGAACTGTGTAACCTTTCAAGGACAAGGGGTGACGACAAGATCGACCTCAAGTTCCTAATGAGGGCCATCATCATCAAGAAGGAGGGGTGATGCTACTTTTACAAATTCGCAAGAACAAACACCCTCCTTCTGCTCCCACGCTGTGCCAACTACGACGCAGAAAAGCTGGTCTTCACCACAATAGAGATCGAAGCCGTGGTAGTCGAAGCCGTCTATGTCGCCACCACGAGGATACAAGAGAGGGAAGCCGCGACATGAAGACATGTCCCTCTCGACACTCGGTAGGACAAATCTTCCACAGTTCTTGCCGAGCCATCCACCGCTCCAGAGCAACCGGCGACAGCCATTGACAGAGTTGTCGTCGCTCCTCCCATACCATTCGCGGCCGTAACAACAACTTCAACAGCGGCTGAAAAAGTGACGGCGATCATGGTGGTCGTCGAGACAACTGGGGTAGAGACAATGATGATAGCCCTGAGGGAAGCTGCTGCGGGAGAGACAACCGCAGCTCCTGAAACTTCTGTTGCACCTTTAGTGGCGGAGGAAATGGTGCAGCCAAACACCAGCAATGGGGCGTTCACTGAGATCCTCGAGATGGAGCTCAGGGATGTGCAGCCCACACTGACGCCACCGCCGGTGTCTCCAGTGATAGTTGTAGAGGAGGTCACCGATAATAGAGAGGTGGAGCAACATCCACCCACATTGTGCCCTTCTCCACCACCACAAATAGGCGAGGCAGAGACAACTGTGAAGGTGCTGATGCCTCGCCCTGAATCGACGCCCTCGCGAACAATCCAAGTGGATAAAACCTCGAGTGAGGCCGCACACTTGTCGGATCGAACTTCACATGGGAGGAGTATCGCGAGGACGAGAGGGATATCTGATGTAGCCCCTCCGTCATTGGGACATATGCTGGGTCAAGAATTTGACCACTTGCGGGAGGTATTAGGAAGCCATTCAGCTATTTTTGCTTCGCTTACCCGCAAGTTTTCTGTTTTCCAACATAGGCTAAACAACCAGGAGTGGCAACTGCTGACTATAGTTGGCCTCCTCGGCCAACTAGAGGCACTCAACGAGACATTGCAGCAGGCCCTCCAATGCCTTGACGTGATTGAGGAGAGGCTGAACAGGAGGGATAGCCATCTGCATTCAAGACAGCCAAGGAGATCTCCATCACCTCCTGGCTCAGGCTCCCAACCTTCCTCGTTGGCATCCTCACCCAGAACGGCGTCCACTTCCTCCTCCAGTGGGCCATCCACCGCTCGATGAAGGGACGACACACAAGTCGGCCGACGGAGCTCCAACAGGACAAGCGAGCTCCCGCGACATTGAAGAAGTTGCTCTCTCAGTCCCCCTGGACGAAGCTGAAGACAATGACGAATCAATCAACATCGGGGAGGACTCTTCTGACAAATCAGAGGGAGAGGGGGGGGGGACATCTACGTTGCTAATGAAAGACACCCCCCTAGAGGAAGAAGCTCGACGACAGACGCATTTTCTATGCCGTCAGAGATACCTTCTTTTGAGATGGCCGACTTTGACAGAAGGGCCATCAGATACCTGACGATCAGGGACCAGAAACTGCTAAACAAGGTCCTGAGGTCGCAAGTTGAGGAAGAAGATGTCGTCTGGAGCGACGACTACTTCTCCATATGATGGGGAGCGTTGAGAAGCATGATCTTCTCGCCAGCCGTCGTCGGAAAAAAAGATTTTTAGGGTCCTGGAGGGTGCCATAATCAAGAATATCAACACCAGGATAGGTCGGAGAATAATATACAACGTCACCCTGACCTTGGCAAAAAGGTTGATGATGGGAGCATTTGACTCTGTTGCGGTGGCCAACATGTTGCGGCAGATCGAAGAACACAACACGAACCTCGTGTTGGCCCCATACAAGCACCGCAATAACTGGTTCCTGTGTGTGGCAAACCTCCAGAACCATGACGTCTAGCTCTTTAGTTATTTCAACGAGGAGGTCCCACGCTCAGGACATATCTTCACTCGCCCGGAGGATAAACGTCTCAGGCTTCTCCCGCTGCATCTCCTCCGAGTTATCATGCAAGGATTCCAACGTCATAGCGGCGTGTGGAACTTCATCTCTATCAGAGACTTCCCCATCCAAGTAGAATCAAGAAGTGGGAATAGCACCCTTATCGTCTTGTGCGCCATGGAGCTGCTCAACATCTTTGGAAACATACGACATCTCCAGGGCTAAGACTTATTCCATCTCAGGAGCACTTACTCTTTTTTGCTGATCAAAGACAAACGCTATTTCCAAGACGCAGGGGTACCAGAAAAGTTGTTGGATAGTGACCAAGAAGATGAATCCTCACAACCTGGCAGCACTCCAGAAAAAGAAGTTGAGATGGACACAGACGTTTACGGGGCATGCAAGTGGTTAGAAATCCTACAGGAAGTATGCGGAATTGAAGACCCCGCTTCGCCTGAAACCTCAGAGGAAATGATCAGCAACTTCGACCATTTCTCGTGTTCTACACTCACACAGGAGCAGGTCAATGAAGTTCTTCTGAAGGTAGCTGACTCTACCCCCGCAGACATCATCTATGAGGCAGGCAGTGTCATAGTCCCATTTGATGACTTAAGGGACATGGTAAAAGAAGGAGGATGTTTGGCGATATCAGTGGCGGCCGCCTACATCCAGATACTACAAAGAAAGTTTGAACACGTATACATAGCCCATCCAATGCTGTTCAACGACATCTGCCTTGTCAATGAGTCAGGAGCGAAACAATCTTTTCTGGTAGAGTTACAGAGCAGGATTCCACGCATCATCTTCCTACCTATCCTGCACTACAACCACTGGACACTCGTGACGATGTACACTCGCTAATGAGCAGGAATCTTCTACAATAGCTCGGACAGCAATAAAGATCATCCAGTACAGTGTACATCGATAGCGTTGACACCCCTCGAGCGCTTAGTACGAAAATACTATGATGAGGTGGCGACGCTGATCCAACCATTCCTAGAGACAGCAACGAGAAAATGGCACGAGCTTCACTTCTGCCACCGCAGCCCACAACAAATTCCACTATCCAACGACTGCAGCATTTTCATGCTGGAATGGATATCTAACCAGGAAACACCTAACTAGCTCCACCACATCGACTACCACAACAAACACAGAGAATATGTGTGGGATCTTCTATCTGGCAAAGGCGCGCTCACCTCCTAACCCTCACCAAGTTAACACTACCCTACCTTATCTATTTCACAACTCTGGGATAGAGTGTGGGGTAAGTTTGGGGGGGTACTATGTATCAGTGAGGGAGGTACTAAAAGCCCTCTGAACTTCACCTTTTATTCTTTTTCCTATAACATAACCTGTGTACATATACATACACATGCTTGATACAAAAATTTTGCATATACGAAATTTTGCCTCTATACAATTGTACAAAGACACTCTATAGTAAAAACCTGATATGACTTCTTTCCAGCTTGTTTTCTCTATGTTTAAGGTGGTGCAGGTTTTTGTTATGCTCTTTCTGAAAATGCAGTCTCAAAACAACAAAATACTATGACTTTCCACGCCAAAAATTCAAAAAATAATCTCGCAATAGCTAAGAGATGTGTATGCGGAAGGAAAAAGCTGCCCAAACAGCAAAAATTTCTCTTGTTCTCCCTTACCCAACAAAATCCCAAAAAGAGAGAAAAGCCTTATGAGAGTGAATAAAAGCATGAGAGTTGTGCCAAATGAATATATATATATACACACAAACACACACTTGTCTTTCCAAAAGTACCTATCTTTAGGCATGGTAGATCTGGGGCAGTGGTACATAGGATGTGAAATCACTGCTCTAAAGCCAACTGGCTTGGACTGCAGGGACCACTTGCCCGTTAATGGACCCGTACCTGGATGGACTGATGGGAAACAAGAAAAATCCAAAAAGCCTTAAACTTACCTAAAAACACAACTTTCTGTTCCCAAAAGTTGTTTGGTGTGAAAGCTAACTTCGAAGTCATGCACCCAAGTCTCGCCGAAGCTGAAGAGAAATTTTTTGCTTAAACAAGGCAGGAAAATTGAAGTCTGTTGTTCATGGTCGGGTAGTATTCTCTTTAAGACATCTCAATACTCGCTCAACCCCTTGTCTGAAAACTATACCGGGTTAAGAAGAAGTATCACAAAACAAAGTTTTAAAATTGATTGAGGACAATCAAAATGCTAAGTTTGGGGGAGTTGATAACACCCATTTTTGTGGTATTTATGGCCCATATTTCGTTGTCAAAACTGCCCTTTTAAACTGATTTCCTCTCCATTTTGTCATGTTTTTTAATAAACAAGTCACACTACGCTCTTAACTTATTTTTATCATCTTTTACAGAGTTCTCCTCGCTTTTCCACTCAAAATCAGTAAAACGGCCCGTTCCGGCCCACTTACAAAGAATCAGCCTTTTTCTAGCCGCACAACACGTCTACTACCCGTCACGGACGCTGGCCGATAGGGGCTCAACCCGACACGGGTGTGTCGCATGGTGCGGTCACTGGCGGGCGATACACCATTTACCTGACAGAGAGCTCTGCCCGCCACGACTAAATCAGCTCGTTACGACATGTCACGCGATACGAGTCACTCACCGGAAGCAGCCGCCCGTCACGCTCGATACCTCCGTAACCCGGCACGCGATAGCCAAGCTACACAGGATGACACACACGTGTCAATCATCCCTGAATCCACGTATGCGGAGCCGATAAGGAGTACGTGTCGCCCGGAGATTCACGACTTCTTCCAACTGCTGCCTATAAATAGCAGCTATAGGACCTCAATGGGACAGGTTGGAATCTCATGAAGGCTAACTTTGGAAAGCATCTGGAGCTATTGTGTTGCGTCCCAGAGTCATGCCGAGCGATACTAGGTGAGCACTTCCCCAATCCGAGAGGGGAGGGAGTGGTTCACTTAGAATCTGTCTCGGTAGCCGCAGCAGCCCGATATCGACCAAGGAGACCACCCGACGTGTTGGGTTCCTAGATGGACCTCTGCCCGAGACAGGTCGCCTCTACACCCGATACAAGGAACCCGATATCCTAAGTCATCTCTTGCCCGATAAGATATCGATCCTGATACGGAATACCCATCACGGTGTGTCGCCCGAGAGGGTGTTATCCTGACCATGACCGTATCAGGGAGGGTGCCTTGACCGATATGCTTGTCCATCAAGGCATACCACCCAACAAGGCTGGTCACCCGACACAAGCATGTCGGCCAGAGCTCCCACCCGATATCGGGCTAGAGGCACCTTAGGGGTCTACTGCTGTATGTCGCCCTCCTAAATCAAGGAGGTGATACCTATCTTCCCTTTTTTAGTCATTTACTTTCTTTATTTATGAAATGTAACTAAACCTTTTATACAATGCTTATGCTAATGGAATTAGAGGAGTTTTAATACCCATTTCTCTAAGTTTGGTCCCTTTTGTTGGATGATTGCTTTCTAGCATCCAAACTCTAGCTTGTATGCTTGGATCATGTTTTGACTAGCTAGCGAATCGTGTTTCTCGTTACATCTCCCTCGAGAGAGGTGTTGTAACTCTAGAGTTTGGTCCGATCAAGGAGTACGAGAGCACCCAGGGTCGGAGTTGCTTCAGTTATCTTTTTATCCAACTCAAGTCCACCACCTTTGAGAGAGGGTGTTGGTTCTTAGTCGGAGGTACTCTTTTTGAGAGAAGGGGTACTGGATGTTTTCTGTTGGCGCTTGTTATGCCTAAGCTTCCCTCCTTCATTCCTTATCGGGGCAGTAGTATTATCTCCTCTGAGTCTGTTGCACAAAACCCCTAAAAATTGATAAATGCCAAAACCTTAATCTTCCTTGTAACTCTAGTTGGAGATAGTTTTCTTTTATTTTACCGATCCTTATCTACCGTACCCTTGGGAACATTTTTCTTATCCTTCTATTATCAGAGTGTAGAGTGTTGATTTCGTGTTCTTAGAACGACCACCCTTGTCCCTTTGGTTCGACCCCGATCGCTACTTCAGACCCTGTCATCGTTGCGGGGGCCTAAGAGTCGGGTTATTTAAAAATCTGACTACTTCAAATCCGCTCCTTTTGGACGCGCGATTTAGGCCGGTCACTCACTCCCAGTCCCTTGTGCATGATTGCTTGAACCCTCTCCATACCTCCTACGAGTAACATGCACCACTCAAGACTAGTTCCAACAGTAGCCATGCAGGCCCAACTAGACGCTCTCTCAATCCCCCAATTTTGGCATGGTTTGGTAAACATCCTCCCCTAAAATCATTATAAATGTGATTATCTTCCAAATGCCATAACTCCTTGACTCTTTTGCCAAAGCTAATGATTTCATGTATCAAATTGATCAGAAAAAGACCACCTTTTCAAGGGTTATACTATATGTTCCTAATTTTTCTCAATTTTCCTATATTTAATTAAAACATGCTACTGTTATAATCTTTTGGATAATAATAATACCCAATCATGTTTTCCTTGTGTCACTAATGATCCTTTGCTAATATAATCCCATAAATTAGTAACTTTGTTTCACCTTTTCCATTTTTTGATGTCTTGGAACATCTAAATGTACCCATAATGATCATCTTGACCCACCACCTAAAAATGATCCTTTTATGTGCATACATGATATAACTTCATCAAGTATAGAACTTTGGTCTAATTTGTCTCATGTGATCACATAACTTCCAAACCAGTGATCTTTACTATGGTTTGTGACATGATGAACTAATATCTCATGCTAGTATGACATGTTTGACATATGAGACATCAAATACTTACATTTGTGCAATAAAATGTTCTTTATGACTTATCTTGTTTCCATCAGATAAAACAGGATAATATTTTTAATCTCAAGTTTTCCTTAGTTAAATATATTAATAAACTTGCTAGTACATCCCTTCTAATGCGGATGTTTAACCAAGCCTTAACATATTTTGTGACACTTATACTATGTTAATTAAATGCATGCATATTGATATGGTTAGAACTATTCTTGAGTGACTAAAACCTAGGTCTAGGAGAAATTTACATGATATGACATGTATTTATGTCACCAAATTCTAGTTGATCTAAGACTTATACTCTTCCTTGCAACATCTTGGATCACTTTTAGTGTACCTAATTTAGGACTCTTGTACAAGGATCATATCGTCACTCTACTATGAAGGTATGTGATGGATTGGTTGCCATATATAACTACTGCAATGCTTGGCTATAATATCTTGTTTGATCTAAGTGAATCAAATGATACTTATTTTGACATTGCTTATGCTATACGTTGATCAAACCTAAAACATAAAGTAGGTAATCATTATACAAAACCATTGTACCTTACCCAATGTATGGGGTTCTAGGGACAAGTCTCAGTTCTCACTCCTTGAGATGTCAAGTGTGAAGCACATCACATGTTGATAAATGGGGTTAGCTCAATGGCCTTGGTCGTTTGAGGTCCCTCACAATGAAACAAGGTCAATTAATGGATGTGTGCCTTAATTGCCCTCATGGACTCTTCCTATGGGAAATTGTAACCAAAATAAGGACTCATAATGAATTGTTGAAATATAGTGGTCAAATTCACTTAAAACATGTTTCAAAACAAATACTTACTTCCTTAATAATGTTTTGTCATCTTACTATTTGTTTATCTTACTTGCCAAGCTAAATATGTTCAAACTTAAAATTATGATCTTTCATCTTTAAAAGTGTACCTTTGTAATTGAATTGATCATGCCTTGTTATTCCCTATTAGATGCTCCAAGTAAATATGTTGTTGCTCCTTTTATCTACATACTATGAGGGACTTCATGTTGCACAAAAGTCACCAAAACCATGCATTATCTTTTGTAGTAGTAATGGGTTGAATTGTCTTCATGGTATAATAGTTGAGTCTCTCTTTGTCTTATCTCTTTATATGACCTTGGGTGTAACGACCCCGCCTTCCGGTAACCCCCAATTAAGGGAGACCGAGAGGTCAGAGCCGTTATCCCAATTTCTGGATCAAAGGTTCGACAAATAATCAATAACAATTATTAAATTCTACCAGACTATACTGAAAAGCTGTAATAAAATAAACTTTTTACATACCTTTTTAAAACTGGTATTTCTAAACTTCTATCCACATAGATACTAATCTAACTAATCCTCCTTCGCACTTTAATTCTCATTTAATTCCACATATGCCACTTTACTGTTTGTTCTTTGCACTTGTACCTAAAACGCCAATAAACAAAACATCAGTCAGCACAAAGCTGGTATGTGGGGGAAATAATAATCATGCAACTATGATAACAACATATTGCAGCCAATTATGATTTTAAACAAACAACTTTACATTTTCTACATAACTGCTCAATCCTTACATACCCTAGCCTCTACGCTGTCCCTGCAGTGGACCTGGATGCTACCTTCCTTATGGTAGATCCCCATTAAACCCCTCATGATCCCACCTAACACATGAATCAGTTTCTAGGGTTGAGTCACATGGCACTACCCGTAGGTAGCCCACTCCTTAACTCATGGTGTGCTAAAGAGTCCCATGGCACTACACGTGGGTAGCCCAATTTCTTACTCATGATAGCCTAGACCTTGCTCTAGATTACCCTGTTTAGCCTTTGCAAAGCCACAGAGGAGGACCAGGATCTGAGCCAGTCATGTATTCACATTTATGGTGATAATCACAGTCACTCTATAGTTGCATGAAATAAAAGGCATCCAACAGTTATCTTCAGGCAACCGATAAAAATGTTCAGGAATCACCGTGGAACTAAAGTGATTATTCATAAGCGTAACCACATACTTGTCAGGCTGATTTGAGACAGAAATATTCCATGCAAGTAAGAAATCCAAGCAAGCAAGCACATACAACAAGATCCTGAAATAATCATGCAATTCCCTTTTATTACTCATGTCATCAAGATCTATTAAACCTAGCTCGCTTCCTAGGGTTTCTAGCCCACTTTTAGGGTTTCCTTTGTAATTAGGGTTCCATTTTATTTTTACTATTTTAAACCCTAATTGTATATGATTGCTTTCAAACCATATTTATCTCATCTATTCTTCACAAAAGATATTAAGGTTATCTTTTAACAGCATATAACCCTAATTTTGATTTAAGGCATAATTAAAAGTCCATTAGGCCTCTTTTACATTAAAGCTACCATTTTTATCCTTTTCATCCATGACAAGATCATTATGATCATTTATCATCAATTCAAAGTTCATTATGGTCTAATTCACATATGAACTCGATTTGCCATTAATTCTATCTTTTATTCATTAGAAAACCCTAATTACTACATTAAGGGTATTTATCCACAATTAGGAACTTTTATACTCGAAATAGCTTAAAATTATCATATCTCAACTTTAATCATGAAATCGAACCATTGAAACCATTAAGAGTCACATTTTCTAATATTAGGGTTTCAAGGCCCATTAAAGCATATTTATGCACATGAATTTCTAAATTAAACCAATTACGTGCAAAGTTCATCCTTTTTATTCTCAATGTATCTTTTCATGATTAACAGGCTAATATCAACTTTAATAATCCATTAAACCCTACTAATTTCATTAATCATCTCAAAATAGAGTTTCTTAATCTTTAATTCATTAAATTTGATAAGTTACACTACTTTTCGAACAGCATGAGGAATTAGCTTCTAAAACCATTTTTAATGAATTCCTCTCATTTTTCTGAGAAAAATACATATATTATTTGCTACTATCGAAGTTACCAATATTTAGATATGAATTTTGCAATAAAACCTTACTTTCAGATTAAAGGCACCATTAACATCAATTAAGTCCATTATGAATTTTGTAATGCCCAGGCTGACTGCTCAAGGCTCTAGTAGAGTTTCAGGAATGACGACTTGCCCCACAGACCACCACTAGCCTTAAATGCGTACTTTGTCCTCACTAACGCGCAAGCCAAGATCAACTTCCTGACTGGTCACCCATCCTAGTACTACTCCAAGCTGAGCACACTTAACTATGGAGTTCTTTAGTGATGGGCTCTCGAAAAAGGAGGTGCACCTTGGTGATATGGGTAGTCGAATCATTCCTTTTAAGATCAACTTATTCAAGGCCTCAAATCCTGAGATGTTGCAATCTCCCCCACTTATACTCTTGACATCCTCGTCAAGGCTCAACTATATGGCATCATAATCTGACCCCATTTCAGTGCAGACCCACAATGGCCCATGGACACCCAGCTCCTGATCACAGAATACCAGCGCAAGGGTGGCTACGTCAACCATGGAAAACCCTTTCCTACATGCCTGGACCGCACGGCTCAAGACTGGCATGCCATGCCCATGTGGGCCCCACCTACTGGAGGGGAATTGTCTCTGATATCATTTGTAATGCTCGGGCCCACTGCCCAAGGCTCTAGTAGAGTTTCAGGAATGATGATTGGCCCCACAGACTACCACTATCCTTAACTGCACACTTTGTCCTCACTGACGCGCAAGCCAAGATCAACTTCCTAACTGGTCACCCATCCTAGTACTACTCCAAGCTGAGCACACTTAACTATGGAGTTCTTTAGTGATGGGCTTCCAGAAAAGGAGGTGCACCTTGGTGATATGGGTAGTCCAATCATTCCTTTTAAGATCAACTTATCCAAGGCCTCAAATCCTGGGATGTTACATTGGGGCTTTCAATGTACTAAAACTTTATGGTACATTATGATGACTGGAATGACTCTTTTGCCTTTTTCATATATATTGCTTGTGTATTTCTTGTGCCATTCTATGGGTGGACACCTGGGTTGTATGACACTGACTCTATAGTCAGGGGAAAGGATTTGGGTAATAAATAGATAGGTGTCATCAGGCCTTCTTCACCCCACCTTGACTAGACCTTGTCACCTTATCTGACTTGAGAAAACTCAAGTGGAAGCCATAGAAGCAACAACAATGCAGAAACATATCTAGCCCATCTTCAACACCTTTCCCCTACTAGAACCACCTTCCATTGGGACCCATACATGGTATACTTGGTTCACACCCGACTAGAAACATATGCACGCCATCATGGAATCCTCTTTCTAGTAACACTCAAGTGAGGTTGTACTACTAGGACATGGAGATCCAGACCCTACACTACTAGTATCAAGATATGTATTTAGTCCCTAGTTTGATGGATGCTTGGCACATCATTATCTAGACATGATCAGGAGTGTATTTAGTTCTTAATTGGATGGATACTTGGCACATCATCCATCATCACTTTTTAGGCATGCATGCTCTAGAGGTAGCTCTTGATGACTAGACTACCTAGACCTGGCCCATTTAAATACAATTTTAGTTTGGGTCCTTTGACCCTTGATGTCCCATAGTGAGTGTCTAGTTGTGCCTTGTATAAGATTACTCTTGTAGTGTGAACACTATTTTGAATGTTCTTGGGGTGCGTGGCAATTGGACTTTCTTTTTAATTGTATATTGTATGTTTTATGTAATTCATGTCAAGTTCATACATTACATTATTTATGCATCATGTTTGTTGTTAGTTTTTGCATGTAGTATAAGCATATTTATTATTGTTGTGTGTTTGTGTACTTATAAGTCTCTTTGTAGACAATAAAATTTAGAAAAATGAAATGAAGTTCATGTGTGATTAGGCCATATGATTTTATTGTTGAACTAGTTAATTAATTCATGTCACTTACTATACCATGGTTTTGTCTTCTAAATTGTTGAGATAATGATATTATAAGAATGTTGTAGTTTTGAGAATTTAAATCTTTAACTTTTTAACCTGAAATAGTTATAGTGTTACAATTGACTCACAAACTTGAATGGTGAAATGACTAGTGAAATTTTAAAATGAATCTTTATTTATAAACATATTGCAATCATATTACGGAGGCCATACATCATCTACAAATAGGTTTGTCAATAGGGAGGGTATGGAGAGGAGGGTAAGTCTCTACCCTTACCATGTAGAGGGTAGAAGTTATGGATAAGGTTAATTACCCTTCTCAGCAATCCCCTTACCCTTACCCTCTTCCTCACATGGTAAACGGGGAGGGTAAATGGGTAATTTTAACAAAAGAAAAAACTTTAAAAAGGATAATTCATTTTAAGGTGGTTCCTATGGTGATAAAGATTAAGTCACATCTTTCTTGACTTGCATGTTCACAAATGTGAATATAAACAGGCCAATCTTATACTTGTGTAATATGTTTAAACATTGGTCCAAGAATAAAAAAGAAGTATCTTGTGTAATATGTTTGAGGAAGCTCTCTTATTTATTTCACCTTCTGACAAGATCTAAGTAAAAAAAATAATGTGGAAGGGGTTGAACTATTCTGTTGGGTCAGCTTCTATAGGGAAATTTCTCATCACTACTGGTCTTCACAGCAACAACCATTCACTTATCATGGTGCATAGATGAGGAATGAGACCATAAAAGGGATGTTTAGGAAATCTCAAAATAGAGACAAGAAAAAAGGGAAAAGTTGCATGATTAAGCAAGTAGAGAAGAGGCTAAGGGAGTGTCCAATCATCTGTTTCCCATTGTTCCACAACCCTATCAACAAGTTCATATTTAATAATAAAATACTACAAGAATTTGAGTGTGAGTGGGAGTGGGAGGCAAGACACAAACCACAAACTTCCCTTTTGGAAAAAGTAGGGTGGGAATTTAACTAAAAGATTCTATATAATTACATATTTTTGGTAAACAAATGTGGTTAAAAGTGTAAAAGGGTGTGGATAATGTCCATACATTACCCTCCTCTTCTAATGTCGTGGGCAAACAGGGAAAGGGTAAATGGGGAACAAGTAACAAAAACATTTACCCTTACCCTATAGGGTATTTATAAAGGGTAAACGGGTAATACCATCCCCATTGACGACCTTATCTACAAAGAGACCAACAGTGATGACTGATCTAGAACAAGGGTGCAATCACAATACATATATGAGATTGGAAATATGTAGAATGTTTACAGCTCAGATTCTTGGTTTATGTGCGTAATATAAGCTGTTTGATAGGATCCCTCCTCAATCTTGATTGTCATCCATTCTAAAAGTACCCCAATTACTTGTAGATAAACTGGAACAACAAATCTCAAAGTAAATACAATGCTTCTTCCTCAATTTGTGTCAAACTTTGGAACATGCATGCCCAATCTATAAACAAAATACAATGTCAGTGGCACCCAAACAAAAGACATAGATACAAAGGGAACCTCAAACTTGTCATCCTCCCTAATGGGGGAGCCATTGATGAATGCATATTAATCCTAGTTTTAGTTATATTTTCACCTTAATTTTGATTTATTTCCCTCATTTTACTTTAGAACTAGATTGCATTTAGGTTTTTCTAATTTTATGATAATTTGTAAGTTTTTGATCTGATACCTTGATTTTGCATGGAAGTTTTGAGCTTCATATCATGTGCGCCAACACATGAGACTACCACATCTAGCGATGAGAGGTATATGCATTTATCCTACCAATGAAGATCCCACATAACCCCACCAACAAGACATCTATCGATGCCCGACTTAGCATCACACACTAATGGAGGTCATGGGCATGTCAACCCAATGATTGATGGGATTCTAGCACTCACTGTCTAATGAGAGTACATCACAAATAAATGCAGTCTCGAGTCACATATAGAGGAGAGATTTGTATCTTCCTTTCACAACTCCCTTCTCTTCATTTCCCATTTAAAGACACAATGAATGTCTCATTTTGATATCCTTTTCACACATCCCAATGTAGGTTCATATGCATACTTGTTGTTCTATGAGACTCTCTAAACCTTCATGAAAACTCTTAGATGTGCCTAATATTGGTAATAGTGGTTAAGAAGTTTATTTGGGAAGCAAACATTGGAATCAAAGATATAGATAGATGTGTTCAATGATCTCAAGTAATTGGGAAGCTTGTCCATATCCGTGGTAGGAAAATGTGCATGATGTGAACATGGGTAAATCACATAGGTTGAAAGTGTTCATTTGGTGACCATTTCATATTTTGTGTTGCTCGAGGACGAGAAAAATATAAGTTTGGGGTCATTTGATATATATATATATATATATATATATATATATTCGTCCTAATTTTAGTTGCATTTTAGTCTAGTTTTACATACAAATTCTATCATTTTAACTTATAACTAGCTTGCATTTAGTCTTTCTCAATTTCATGATAATTTTTAGAATTTGATCCACTTCTTAGGTTTTCTTGGTAGGCTTGATGTTCATTGAATGATAAGAGTGTATGAGACAACAGTCCTGCTATTCGACTAATGGGCCCAAGAAGCTTTTGATGAAATAGAGAATATTTTTATTCATTTGATCCTTCATCAAGCCACATCTTATGACCACATTTCATCATTCAAAAGTTCATTGAGGCATGCCATCGACCATACACCAATAGCACCCCCGATAGGTTTGTTTGTGAACAAAATTTTCAACCATCGACCCCTGATGATTGGTCATGGCCATTGATGCCCAATCAATACCATATCAATTAACAAAAAGGAGTGCATACTAACTGTCGACCTTAATGACTTACTATCAGTCGATCCCAATGGAAATAATGTCTGACGACCAGTAGCATCAAGCAAAATTGATGGTGATCATCGATGAAAATTCTATGATGACCCTCTGATGAAAATTTGACACTCTTCTACTGATGAGTGTCATGAGTAGTGATGGAGTTTCTGTCCCTCCACTCTAATGATTAGGAAGACTCCATGCATCAATGCTCGGCCTCACTCTGAAGGCTGATCAGACTGACCCCCCAGTGGTACCCCAACCTCACCACCAATGGTTGGGCATATTTTGTAGATTATGAGCGACCGCGACACTGGAGGATATTCTAAATGTCAATGTTGATGGCAGTCTAGTGCCCTACTGATGAATTCCATGCACTCAACCTATGATGAGAATCCTAAAGGTCACAAAATCCTTTGTCTACTTCATGTTGTTGACCCCTCATATCCATGATGATTGCGACCCCTCACAAAATCCTAAAGTTGATCCTTTTTTCTGGACCTCTTGATGAGGAGATGCATGTCCAAGATGCTGAGGATGATGATGATGATGAGGAGATTTAGGATGATGAGGATGGTTCTGACAATGATGATTTTGTTGATTCTTCGAGTGATGATGGTGAGGCTACCATTACTGTTGTTGCACCATCTGATGACGATGAGGATTACCAACCCGAGTATGAGGATGATGAGGATATTGTTGATGTAGTAGATTCCATAGATGTTTAGTTCTATAGTCTTTAGAGTGCTCAATATATATATATATATATATATATATATATATATATATATATATATATATATATATATATATATATATCTTTAAGTAGACTATCATGTATTAGACATTTGGGCACTGTGTATATGAGGCATATTATTTTTATTATCTCATCATTTTTCACCGGCTTGTGGTTCTCATTTTCAGAGGACATGATTAGTGTCGTAATCTTAATCACATGTACCTTAACTTCTTGATTGAATATATCTTATGAGTTCTTAGTAGTTATCCCATATTTTGACTATGATTCTGTTTGCTTGTTTCTTTTTGCTTTATCCATGTTTAGTGCTTTAGTGGTTGTTTATGTCATTTGTGCCTGTGCAGAAGACCTACTTTTTATAGATCTTCTACCCCCCTTCCTTTTTGATAATGCCAAAAGAGGGAGAGTGAGAAGTGAGATCACCATATTGATTTATTGCTTATATGGAGAAGTGAGCTCTGCCTTATTGGTTTTATTGTCTATGTCATCCTGTTCTAGTCTTCTATTTGAAATATTATATGACATGCTAGTGGATCATGTAGTATATATATGTGCTATGGTTGTTTGTGGAAATTCTAACCTTGTAGGTAAAAGTAAGCTTGAATTGAGAGGGAGCAATTCACATCATTCAATCATGAATCCCCTTGCAACTCACAAGGTAAAGGTTTAACTCTCACATCCTACTCAAAGGTAAAAGCTTAACTTTAATATCCTTTTTAATATGTTTAGGAATGGTTTGTCATTATCAAAAAGGGGGAGAATGTTGACCTAAGTGTTACACATTGTCCATATTTTGATAATGACTCAACCATTCCATTCATATGTATCTAATATGTTTGCTTGAGATTGATTTCAGGCATTAGGTAGATGAAAATGATTAAATTCATCAAGCCCTAGCTTGATCCGAGTTCAAGTCAAGTCATGTAAATGCACTTTTCTAGAAAACACCTGAAATCCCTTAGGATGATTTTGTAATCATTTGTATTGATGTAATGACTTGTAACTAAGATGAGAAAAAACTAGGAGCCCTTAATTCGAACGATTAATCACTTTTATTGACATTTTCCAAAATTCGTTACATGGACTTTTTTGGTCGAGTCTTCCTTTCATAAAACTTGACCAATCCCCTTACTAGATTTTGTGAAAATTTAGGTTAGATCGAGTTGCACACACACTCATAAAACTTGACCAATTCCTACACTGAGCAAAACTGATTTAATCTACTGGTCAAGTTTCATTCAAAATAAACTTGACCAATGATTCAAATTGGCTTTGTCGCATAGTGCTATTGGTCGAGTTAACTTTATTGAAACTCGACCAAATATAGTGTACAAATGTGTGGAAAAAGTGATTCTAACCGTTGGAGAGTTGCAAAAGTCAAAATTATATCTGTTGCAACCCTCAAAATGGCTAGTTTTTGTTCCTTAGTGATCCTACCCTCTAGTGGACACCCCCAACTATAATTAGGACCTCTTGGAGTTCATTCCAAGATTGCTCCTTCATGCTATTCAAGCTCCTTGATATAGTTGAGTGCATCCAGTCCACTTGAGTCCTTTTCTCTCTCTTGATTACACTTCATTTTGTCCATATGAGTGAGATATGATCTGTGTGAGAGAGTTACTTCATTGTATGCTTGTAAAGCTCTCAAAGCTTCTTCTTTCCCAATCCCTTTGTTCAAGATCACGTTGGTGAAAGCTTATTCAAATGAAGGAGAAGGTGCAAGCTTCTTCAAGCTAAAGAAGAAGGTGCAAAAAGCTTCTCTAAGTGAAGGATGAGGACAAGACTGAAGATGCAGGAGTAGAGTGAGTGAATCCTACAAGGTCGAAGACTCGTTGTAAAGAGGGGATCTCCTTGGCAAAGGTGTCCAGCTGCTTGCAAGAGTGGGTAATACCTTAGTGAGGTAGAAGTATCTAGCTCCATATAGGTAAGACCTTGGTTGTACTGTTGTTTGCTCCCTTGACCTTAAAGGGAAGCTGGGTATCCTTGTCCAGAAGGTCAATTGTATGTCTTATAATGGAATATGTATACATAGGTTGTAAAATCCTAGGGTTTGACCTCTTTAGGTAGTTGACTGACTCTCTCCTAGTTTGGAGACTGGAACCACTCTAAAAAGCTTATTCAAGTGCTTGTTTCAATCTCTCTCATCCTTGCTTGTATGTTTAGATTGCCATCAAATTCACTATTTGAAATTGTGCCTAGTTGAAGTAACTTGAAGGTCTAACAAGTTTTATGCAAGTGGGTTTTAGCTCTGTTCACCTCCCTCTAGAGCCCTTAGATCGGACATTTAACTCATTGGAAGTCATAAAAACTAATTAAGGAACTCCAATTCATAAAGTTTCTAAATTTATTACAAATAACCAATCTGAGTCTAAAAAAATTATGATAATAGTTGGCATTGAGTCTTTTTTCAGAACATATTAGATTTTTTTTATTGCCCATCTGAAATGTACTACCAACCAGTGGCGGATCTAGAAAATCACCATAAGGGGGGCTGACTTAGATGACTCATCATTGATATTGTTTTTAGTTTTTAGCATATAGTAAATTGATACATAATATATTGAGGCGATACCAATAAAAAATTTGTATAAATCAACGAGTATATATTCACTTCATAGTCTGCATCTAAAACTACATCTAGAAACAAAAAAATCACAAAAAAAACCCATTAGCTACTATAAGCATTGAATCCTATACATATGATAACGTTCTAAGATAAATAACTTGATTTGTTATATATTTTCTCTGAATTTTGAGCAAAAAACTAAGTACAAATATAGGAGCCAGACTCAAACCCGGGATAGCATTCTAAGATAAATAACTTGATTTGTTATATATTTTCTCCAAATTTTGACCAAAAACTAAGTACAATTATTGGACTGAGACTAAAAAAAAGACTACAAAAACCATCTACCAATTGAGAATCAAACCCAAGACAACTCATAAACTGAAACACACATCTGCTGACTGAGCTAACAACTCGTTGATGTCTAATGCCACACATACATTATTTATAGTACTTCTTACTTATTAGATTTATATACATACATCAAATTTCTCTTTTAGAGAGAGGGGGGAGGGGGCGTTAGAGCCCCAACAGTCCTTCCGGGTTACGCCCCTCCTACCAACACTACCATCTCAAAAGAATACGTGCCTCTTTTGTTTTAAAGAAGATGACCATTGGCAGTCGACCCGTCAACATGCCATAATGAAAAAACACGTCTATCAAGAAGAAAGAAGATACAAGGTAATCTATCCAAGTATATGTTTTACAAAGAAACGAAGTCTAAACGCAAAATCGTTTATCCAACGTTTTCGGCAATTCGTGCCTAAACAATCGCTAACAACATCATATAGGCTTAAAAAAATAAGATGTGTTCAGATTTTGTATTTGTGAACAAATTAGAGAGATGAGTAATAAATTGGGAAGATGATTCGTAATTTTCGTAATTTAATAACAAACAACTTAGTGAAAGGCCAATGGTTGGTGTATACATATTATTGTATTTTTTCGACGATCCAATTGAAAACTATCATTCCATAACCGCCGGGATTTATAACACACATAAATTATTTTTTAATATTTTTCCTTCTATACAGCTTACTGTAGATGAAAACACACATATTAAAAGTTTGCTAACGGACTATCCTTAAGTATAGCCTTATGATTCTTTTTTTTTCTTCCGGTTGATGAGCATGTCATGTTTGTCACATTTAGACATCTTTGGAGAGCATGTGATTCATTGTAGGGAGCTCTCAGGCTTCAAGTATAGACATGATCTTGTTAGAGATGCTCTTTATGATGTACTTGGACATGCTTGAGTTGCCACCAAAAAAGAGGCGTGTGTGAATTTCATGACTGGTCCATGGGAAGGAAGATCGACACTTAGACCAGCATATGTCCTAATTTTTTGGATGGTCTGGAGGAAAACATGTGTGTGTCGATCTAACATGAGCTCCCCATTGCTGGGCCAGGAAGATGGAGATTTTAATGTGGGTCATGATGTCCTGAAAGTTATTGCAGTCAAAGTGGTTAAGCATTAGAAAGCGTGCATTGAGAATCAATATGTTTTTATACCTTTCAGGTTTGATACTTTTGGATTCCTAGCACCAAAGGCACTGGAGCTCCTTTATGCGCATTAATATCACGACCCCTAGGTCTATGTAGTATTTTGGAGGACTGGTTTTGCCATCCAAAATGGGTTGGCGGCGTAAATTGTTGCACGTCTGCCTTCTATTTCATTCTAATTCTCTGCCTTTGACTTTTTATTAGTTGCATTGGCATCTCAAATCTAAGGATGTTAGTGGTACGAATATGGTGTAGTTTCTACCAAATCAATAATCATACCATGAAGAAAAATAAAACACCATATCCACTGTGGTTTTTAATATGTAAAACCATATGTGCACCACCAAAAAATCACACTTAATTATAACACACCGCATAACACCATATCATGAAAAAATAATAATTAATCAAGTATCGTTATACCTTAAACTTATGAAGTTGTACAAAAAAGAGAAAACAACAACATAGAAAATATGAATAATAACGTTCTCTTCATGTAAAATAAAAAAGACAATGTTTGGTTAACGTAAACAAACATTCTAATTAGTAAATACAAATATAATTTTTTTTCCAACTAAACATTTTTTTCTATACAGAGTTCAAACAACATTCTCTTCTAACACGACTCATGATGTCTCCTCCTACTAATACACATTAATATTTCTAATTTTTTATTCTATTTTAATCAACTCCCGTTTTCTATTAAGTTGTCCTCCTAATTTAAGAATGTATGCTATGTTTCTTTCTTCTTTATATTATTTTTATTGAGAAAAAAGTAAGATAATATTTACAATTAAACATGACATGGAATTCATAACTAGACCTCTCGGTCAACTAATAACAATTATGTTGTAATAATAAATCCAATTCTCAGACTAATTATCTATCTTCCTTTTTGTAATGATTGTATCTAACGATTGTATGATCTCCGACGAAATAAGTCTTGGAACTAATACAACACTTTAGCTGATTTCTGACCCTAACTACCCTTGCTACCATTATACAAAAGACTATATATGTTTGTAAAATACATAAAAATATATTTAATATAAAATATGTAAAACGAAAATATGTTTGTTTATATTTTTATATATAACAAAATACGTGTGTTTACTAGTTGTATAAAGAGGTATGTGCTTGAAAAAAAAATAAAGTTCTTAGTTCTCTATGCATTGAATGTAATTTAAAAATAAAGTTCGGGCTATCTATGTGAAAACAACAATGAATAGTGTGATTAGGATAGTATTATACATATATTTATATATTTAAAATGTATTATATGCGGTGTTGTTTTTATCTATAATTTTTTTCAAAAACCATAATCACACTATATCATTATGATATCAAAAATTTTAAAATCATATCCACACCATACTATTTGGTACAATTATGCCATGTAAAAAGTGGTGAAGTTATCCGCATGTATGAATTTTTTCCAACAACATTGCCATCCCTAATCAGATTTAAATATATATATTTACATGAATGATTTGAATATTCAATTTCTTTAGATAACTTTTTCCTTACTCTCTGTCTTTCAATATTTTTTTTCTTTGAAAATTCTTTTTTTCTTTGTAAAAGAAACCTTTATACTCAAATTTTTAGTCATGTATCGACAACATATATTAAAATATGGTTTTGTGGGCTTGACTAATTATATAGTTTTATGACCTTTTTCCCCTTGTTTTACTACATTGGGTTGCTGGAAGAGTTGGAGCGGGACTGCCGGAGGTGTTTTTTTTCCTCTTTTTTTGGGCTGGCGGTAAAACGTGCACTGAACTTGTCTGTGCGCCTTGTAAGTACCGCACTAAAGGATTTTCACTTACTAGGTGCTCTGTCTGCTGAATGCTCGCCTTCGGCGATCGCAACCAAAATTTCTCCACCAGAGAGCAGGAACTATCTGCTTAGCGCATGCACAGCGGCGATTTTGCTGGGGTTTTGGTTCAGCAGAGATGATACAGCTACTCTTCCTAATCCTATTCGCCGAAGGGATAGTGGCCTTGCTGCTGATGGTGAAAATCGGGCCTCTGAGGGAGCTAACGATGAAAGGGCTCGACCAGCTGAAGGCCGGCAGAGGCCCTGCCACCTTAAAAACAGTTGGATGCACTATGGCTGTTCTGTTAGTGTCAAGCTTGACGAGCATTGCCAAGATCCAGAACCGAGGGGTTAAGCTCGGGACAGTCACTCCCATGGATCAGGTTCTGTGGAGAACTCATCTTCTCGAGGCATCTCTAATAGGTACTTCCATTTTTAAATATAATGTTGCATTTTCTAAGGGATACATAATTTCGCTGGGGTTTTATTACTCGGTTGCTATTTTTATGCTTCTTGGATTGGGTGTGGTGGTCGGGATTCTAGCTTATACAACACCTGATTATAAATTTCAGTTATAAGACTCCCTAACTAAAAGCTTACAGATGCCTATTCTCGTCCATATAGGTAGCTATATGCCCTTTTTCGAGTCAGCCCCTGTAATATTGAATGTACAAAGCAAAGCACAAAATTACACAAATATATCCGTGATCAAATTCAGATTACGGATTTCTCTACTAAATTATTTTTTGTACTCAAGCCTTACAGAATACACGAAACCAAGCACTTTTGGCTGACATTCCTTGGGTGCTGAAAGGTTTTGAAAGCCTTCTACAAATCCTCTCCTTCTTAATTCGTATAATGCCAAAAACCATAGGATTCTTGTAGTCGATCGCTGACAGGAAGCCGCAACCCTCCAACCCCCTATGAAGCATGAACATGGACAAGGATGTGGATACAGACACACAGACACAGACACGGACACAGGATGGTTTTCAAAAATACAGGACACAAACACTGCGTCAGACGACAAAAAAATACATTTTTATGTTAGTTATTTGTATATACACAAAAAAGAACAAGCTCATTCAAACACAAAGATTATCTCAGCCAAGATATATTCAATTTAATATGTGCATTCAAAGAATATATCACACACATCATGAAATCAAGCCATCAAATACATAATGTGAAATCAACACACATTGTAATCACAATAATAGTCAAACTAATAGACAGTTAATTCATAAATAAAAATCTGACTTGAACACCAGAAAAATGAATTCATGATTAAAAAATTTGCTCATCTAAATAAATTTTGGACAATAAAAAAGTAGCGGTGGTGGTGGACAACAAAGAAAAAAGAGGAGGTATGTTGTTATTGGTAGAAAAGGAGAGTGAAAACCATGATGGAGGTGGAGGATGAGATAAAAGAAGAGGGGGAAGAGGAGACTATTGTTGATGGTAGTAGCGATGGACAAATAAAACATAGGTAGTTGGAGGTGGATGAAGAAGAGAGGAGGGAGGAAGATGAGGTTGGCAATCTCTCGTGGAGATATGAGAGAGGTCGGTGGCAGGTGGAGGAAGAGGAGCAATCACCTAAGTAGAGATATGATAAGGAGGGAGAGACATGGGTGTCAGGAATAGTGAGGAAGGAGTCTGTGTACAACAAGGTGTTTTCCCTTCATAATTAGTGTTGGGATGTGTCCTAGCCAAGGAATGAGGTATCCAATTCCGATGTCGTTTTGAGGCATGGAAATGGAAATTTATGAAAATTTTGACATAAACTTTGATAAATGCAACCACACCTGTTTGGACGACAAAATGAACGAATTAAGCCATGAAAATTCTGCGTACGTGATCTCTACACCTAAATGCATTGTTTTATGCAATAAAATTTTATATGGGGGTAGGTGGGGAGGTTCTTCATGCGGGAGGGAGGGAAACTGTCCTCTGGGGATTTCGATGAAGGGTTTTGATGACAAAATGTAGAAATTAAGTTATGTAATTTTGCAAGTATGAGCTATATACATGCATGTACTTATTTGTGCTATAATATCAACTATGGGATGTGTAGGGCATCCCCACATATTTCACTTGGGTTGATAGTTTTTTTTACCAACCAACCTACTATTTTATTGCAAATCGGAACGAGCTACAACTACAATAGACCCTGGAAATAGACCAGGCTCCCTGGTAGAGTATAGAGCACCACGAAGTGCACTATGAGCCACCTCATGAGCCACCATATTACAGGAACGTTTGACAAAAGTAAAGGAACAAGAATTAAATTATCTAGCTAACAACTGAATATCCTCGACAAGCAGCCCCAGATGATCCCTTCTCTGGGTTGTCTTCAGCAACGCATCAATGACCGTCTTGGAATCAGATTCCACTTCAAGCGTCCTCCATCCCCAAGCAAGTGATTATCGAAGCAAGATAAGCATGGCCTGTGCCTCCGCCAGATGAACTGCGCCACTGCTTCTGGTTCTGTTCGCCACCAACGCTACCTCCTGTCCACTGTCATCACGTAGTACCCCTCCCACTCCAATCCCTCCGGTCTGTCCAATGGCTGCATCACAGTTCAATTTCAGTCCTCCCCGAGTACGTGTAGACCACCGAGAATTGTTAGACACCAGTCCCCAGTCTTCAGCTCCTTCGGTCACTTTGTTGTGCAAGATGAAGTCGGTTATAAAACTTTGTAGTTGACGGATTGTGATGTCTTGAGTAGTAGACGAACTTTTAAACACACAATTGTTGCGATGAGTCCAAACTCCCCACATGATACCAAGGACTTTTATAAAATCACCTCCTTCCAACCTAGCATGCAGGTCCAATAGGGCTTCAGCTGGTGTCATTTCTGTGAGTGTTGATAGCCTGGACAGTACTGGAGACGCTGCCCAAGCGTTGGGCGCCGAGGTGCAGTAAAAAAGCACATGAGGGATGGTTTCCTTGTTTGCATTACATATCGGGCATCTACCATCTGGGGTACAATGTCTGTCCTATAGTCTACCTTTTGTTGCCAATCCACCTGTACACATTTGCCAGAGGAAATGAGAGACTTTTGGGGGCAATTGAGATTTCCACACAAGGGACCATACCTTGTCTCTACTAACCAGTCTGGTCCTCATAAATTCCTCCTTTCCCAAGAAACTCAGCCAATAGGCTGATTTTGTAGAGAAAAAACATTTTTCATCAGGCCACCAACTAGGAACATCCTCAGGAAAGCGACTGCTAATGGGTGTGTTCAGAATATGAGAGCACACCTCCGGTGAGAAAATCGTCAAGATGAGATCCCTGTCCCACCCTCCAACCTCAAAGTCAATCAGCTCGTGCACTTATTCCGGATAATGAGTTAGGATTGGTTGGGAATCCACTAAACAAGATTGCTGTCCCAGAATCCATCTATCCCTCCAAATATGGATTTTAGTTCCATTGCCTACTCTCCAGTTGGTGCCCTCTAGGATAACAACTTTTGCCCCCCCATATGCTGCGCCAGGTGAAGCTCGAATTGTATCCATGGGAAGCCTGCAGGATGGATGACCGTGGGAAATATCGTGCCTTTAGAACTTTGAAAGCGAGTGAATCTGTCATCGTCACTAATCTCCAAAACTGTCTTGCTAGCATTGCTTGATTGAAAGAGTGCATATCACGGAAACCCAGTCCCCCACTCTCTTGGGCTTGCATAGATTAGACCAACTGAGCCATGATAGTTTCCTTTCCTTATCTTTTTCTCTTCACTAGAATCTGGCAATACAATTTTTGATTTCGTCAATAAGATTCGCCGGTAGCTGAAAAATGTTCATGACATACAATGGGATTGCTTTGGCAACTGCTTTAATGAGGACTTCTTATCCCGACTTAGATAATTTTTTTTCTTTCCATCCCTGCAACTTTTTCCACACTCTCTCTTTGACATGGCTGAATACATGTCTAGAATAGAAAAGTATTGCTTCTTATTGAGTGAGTAAAACCAATACAATGCTCTCTCTTTTATAAGACAAGAGAGTAGTACAACGTTTAGAGATAAGCAATATGGGATAAAGAAACAAGTGACTAAAAGACAAATAACCAAAATACACTAAGTAAAAACAGCAGTAAAGTGTATATACTAATACTCCCCCTCAAGCTGGAGCATAGATGTCAATCATTCCCAGCTTGTCAGTCATAGCAGTGAATCTAGACTTCGGAAGTATTTTGGTTAAGATGTCAGCCACTTGATCTGAGGTATGTATGTAGGGCGTAGATATCTGGCCAGATAAGACAGCTTCTCGAACAAAGTGACAGTCAACCTCAATATGCTTTGTTCGTTCATGGAAGGTAGGATTACTGGCAATAAAGGTAGCAGCCTTGTTGTCACAGTACATAGGGATAGGAGTAAAATCAGAAATGCCAAAGTCTTTCAGCAGGCTCCGTATCCAGAACAGTTCACATGTAGTATGCGCCATGGCGCGATATTCTGCTTCAGCACTCGAGCGAGCAACAACTGTTTGTTTCTTACTGTGCCAGGTAACCAGATTTCCATCTACAAAAGTACAATAGCCGGAGGTGGAGCGTCGATCGATCTTGCTCCCCGCATAGTCAGAATCAGAATACCCAACAAGGTTACAGTGACCATGTTATTTATACAGCAGACCTTTCCCAGGGGAGCTCTTCAGATATTTGAGAATGTGACAGACTGCATCCCAATGACATTGTTGGGGTTTGTCAAGATATCTGCTAACAAGTCCAACTGCAGATGTGATATCAACACGAGTGACAGTAAGATAGATGAGCTTACCAACCATGCGTCGATACTGATGGTGATCAGGATAAGCAGGAGAATTCTCATCATCCCAGTTGGCGTTTGGATCCAGAGGAGTACTAGCAGGCTTTGCACCAAGAAGACCTGTTTCAGATAGAAGATCCAGAACATATTTACGCTGAGATAGGCAGAATCCAGAGGCTGACCGAGAAACTTCAATCCCAAGAAAGCAGCGCAAGGTGCCTAAATCTTTGGTGACAAAATGTTTCTCCAGATAACGTTTAGTCGCATGAATGCCAACAAGATCACTCCCTGATAGAATGATGTCATCAACATATACAATCAGAATAACAATGCCAGAAGTAGTCTGTTTAACAAAGACATAATGATCAGATTGGGAACGTCTAAAATGAAATTTCTGAAGAATGGTACTCAGTTTATCAAACCAAGCACGGGGACTTTGTTTTAAGTCATAAATTGCTTTCCGCAAACGACAAACTTTGGAGGACTCCCCCTAAAGTACAAATCCGGGAGGTTGTTCCATATAGACTTCCTCATGGAGATCTCCATATAGAAAAGCATTTTTCACATCAAGCTGAAATAAGGGCCAATCAGAATTAATTGCAACAGAAATAAGTATGCGAACTGAATTCAGCGGGGCCACAGGTGAAAAAGTCTGAAAATAGTCGACGCCGTAAGTCTGTGTGTAGCCCTTGGCAACAAGCCTAGCCTTGAGACGCTCAATCGTGCCATCTAGTTGATATTTAATAGTAAACACCCAGCGACATCCAACTGGAGAACAATCAGTGGGAGGATCAACCAACTCCCAAGTGTTACGATTAGTAAGAGCCTACATCTCAGCTTCCATGGCCTGACGCCAAGCTGGATGTTTAAGAGCCTGAGAAGCATTTTTAGGAATAGAAACAACAGAAAGAGCAGTAGTAAAATTGGCAAAGTTAGTCCCCAGGTGAGCAGTAGTACAAACATTCCCAATCGGATGTTTGGTACATGTTCTAGTTCCTTTCCTTAAACTGATAGGAATATCTAAGTCAGAGAATACCTGAGGTGATGACTGATCTGGCATTGAGGAAGAAGATTCTGGAGGGGCCATAGAGGGAGTTGTCGTCTTCGGTCTTCTTTGATAAACTTTCAGCTGAGGAGTAGCAGCAGCAGGAACAGTATCAAGGGAATCAGAATCATCAATCATTGATAATGGTGTCTCCATTAATAAATCTGACGTAAGGGCAGACCCAACAGAAAAATAGAATGGCATGTGCTCGAAGAAAACAACATCAACCGAGACCATCCATTTTTTTGAAACTGGATCATAACAGCGGTACCCTTTTTGAGTCCTAGAGTACCCTAAGAAGACACACTTGATGGCATGGGGATCAAGTTTGGTTAAACCAGGACGTAGATTTTTAACAAAGCAAGTGCTCCCAAAAATACGGGGAACAGAAAATAAGGGTGCATCAGGGTACAAGATTTTATAAGGGATTTGATTCCCAAGAACTGAAGATGGCATGCGGTTAATGAGATAGCACGCAGTGGAAATAGCTTCAAGCCAAAAACACTGGGGAACATTATAGTGAAAAAGTAAAGTACGAGCAATGTTAAGAAGGTGGCGATTCTTGCGTTCGGCGACTCCATTTTGTTGCGGGGTGTAGGCACAGGAGGTTTTGTGAATAATACCCAGTTTGCGACAAAAAATGCTGACCGAGGATTGCATGAATTCAAGAGCATTGTCAGTACGCAATTTTTTTATAGGTTTGCTAAACTGGGTACGTATTTCAACAAAATAAGCAGTAATAGTCTCAAAAATATTAGACCTATCCTTTAGCAAGAAAATCCAGGTGCTCCTAGAGAAATCATCAATAAAGCTCAGAAAGTAACGGAATCCAGATATACTCGAGACAGAACAAGGTCCCCAAACATCAGCATGTATAATATCAAACGACTGTTTTGAACCAATACATAATTTCTTTGAAAAAGTTGCTCTAGTTTGCTTGCCCAATTGACTAGTTTCACAATGAAAAACAGAATTTGAAATATGAGGTAGTAAATGTTTTAATTTGGCTGCCGACGGGTGTCCCAACCGATAGTGCCACTGGATGCCAGTTACAGAAGATGTCAGATACGCCGCAGTCTTTGGAACATCCAAGTAATATAAACCATCTGGTCCCTCATGGCCCGAACCAATCTTCGTCCTCGTGTGCAGATCCTAAAAAACAACACCATCCGGGTCAAATGTAATAGAGCAACGAAGGCTCTTCACAGTTCTATTGACAGATAACAGATTTATAGGGAACTTAGGAACATATAAAGCAGAGCGCAGAGGCAAACATCCATGAGTGCATATATCACCAAAACCAGTAACTGTTGTTTGAGAGCCGTCAGCCAGAGTAACAGGAGGTATAACAATAGTGTTATGTAAATGAGAAAATAATGTAGGATTGCCAGAAATATGAGATGTCGCACCCGAATCGATCACCCAAGTGTTTTTACCGGACTGAGTCAGAAGAGCAGTGCTACCATCAGTAGAGGCCTCAGTAGAGGAAGCAAGCCGTGCTTGTAGTAGTTTCTCAAACTCTGATCGGATCCAATCGGTAGACGGAGGTGCAGAAGTAGTGGCAGTGTCAGGCTGATCTGTGGTGACTTGATTCGCCCAGGCTAGCTTCCCATGCTTTATCCAACAACGATATTCATTGTGATTGGTACGCTTACAGAAGCTACAAAAGCGTTGTTTAGTAGTCTCAGCAGGAGAAGAGGAGCCACGTCCTGGTCTAGAAGAACGCCCGCGGCCACATCCCTGACCACGGCCGCGTCCACAGGAGGAGTCACCAGTCCGAACAGCAAGGGCTGTTCCGTTAGAAGAGTCAGGTAGGTTTTGTGAAACGGAAGGAAGGCGTTGAACACGCTTCAGAACGTCTCTCAGGGTAGGAAGGGGATCACTAGAGAGGATCTGATCAACGACTCCTGTAAAAGATGAAGGCAGACCAGCGAGGAATTGGACAAGTTGAAGCTCGTTCCTTTGACGCTGGATTTCCGTGATATCTGCAGACAGAGGATGGTAGACCTCGAACTCATCCCAGAGAGCACAACAGTTGTTGTAGTAATCCTCCACGGAATCAGTAGCAGAGTACTCTTGTTTGGCAAGTAGCTTGAAGATTTCAAAAACCTTCTTCGGATTCTGCTGGTGAGAGTATACGTGGGAGAGCTGATCCCACATATCCTTGGCAGTCTTGAGGCGAAGGAGACTGGCTGATTTTAGGTTCCGCACTATTGACCATCCATGTCATAACGTCATAATCTTCCTTGGACCAGAGATCATAGGCCTGTTTGGTCTTGTCATCAGCATCAGCAGTAGGGATAGCCGGACCCTTGGTCGGCAGATGAGAGAAACGGCCTTGAGCCTTGACGTACAGTTCAAAGGAGGCTGCCCAGAGATGATAGTTGGGGCCATCCAACTTGACGGTAGTGACGCACAGATTGCGAGGAAGGTCAGGAGTCGCCATCCGAGATGATAGAGATAGTCTGAATCAAGGGCGCAGATAGCAGCAAAGGTAGTAGTCACTAGTCAGCAGCAGAAGTCCAACACATGGACTAGAAGTAGCATATAGAAGATCCAAGCATGGATCTCAGAAACCCTCGTAGGGGCAGCATGAGAAGATAGAAACCTACGCCAACATGGAGGAACAATCACTCCACCATGAGGCGCAGGCAAACAGAGCGAAAGACGCCTTTTACAACGTCAACGTGCCAGAAACTGGAAAGTTACCGAAGCTGTCCGGAGGTTTTGGGGAAGAAGATGGGTAGAGGATTGGGTGTACTTGAGGGATTAAGACATGGTAATGGAGTGGGTTAGGGTGTTGAAAGGTGGTGGAGGGTAGGCGGAGGGGTGGGTGGTGGCAGGAGTGGTGGTGGTGATGGCTGTGGGCGGCGGTAGGGGGGGTGGGCAGGTGTGGCGACGGTGCAAGGGGGCTGGGGAGAGAGAGGAGGGAGAGGGGCGGCTAGGGTTGGGGGGGATGAGAGGCGGCTAGGGTTTAGGGAGGATCGGGACGCTCTGATACCATCTAGAATAGAAAAGTATTGCTTCTTATTGAGTGAGTAAAACCAATACAATGCTCTCTCTTTTATAAGACAAGAGAGTAGTACAACGTTTAGAGATAAGCAATATGGGATAAAGAAACAAGTGACTAAAAGACAAATAACCAAAATACACTTAAGTAAAAAAGCAGTAAAGTGTATATACTAATAACATGCTTCTTGGACCTGCCAATGGTTGCCGTAGTCCCAAATACTTAGCATGTCTGTCCACCTCTCGTACTTGCAGAAGCTCCCGCGACTCACTTTTCTTCTGAAAAGGTACTCCCTTGCTGAAAGAAATCTCAGTTTTGGATAGGTTGATTTTTTGACCCAATGCCTGCTCGTACTGGCTAATGATATTAACTAATCTCATGCATTTGTCCTGTGTTGTTTTGCAAAAATTATACTGTCATCTGCAAAGAAAAGATGAGAGATATACGGTCCATTCTTGCTGACCTTGATGCCCCAACTAAGTTTTTCATGCATAGCAAGAGAAATACAAGTAGGAAAAGCCTCCGCACAAAGAATGAAAAGGTAGGGAAATAGACGATCACCTCGCCGTAGGCCTCGGGACGGTAGTATCTTCATGGACCGGTCTCCATTGATGGCAAATGAGAAATTGACAGATAAGATACACTCCTTAACCTTCATCCTCCACAAATTACCGAACCCCATCTTTTCTTGGACAAAGTCATGAAACTTCCATTCTACTATGTCGTAGGCTTTGGACATGTCCAGTTTGAACGCCACACTGCCAGTTTTATTTTTACTTTCTGTTTTCATTTATGAAAGACCTCAAAGGCGACTAGAGCATTGTTAGTAATCATCCTACCCGGTATGAAGGCACTTTGATTTTCTGAAATCAGATCATCCATCATCGGTTTCAGTCTGTTAGCCATAATCTTTGAAGCAATTTTGTAGACCACGTTGCACAGGCTAATCGACCTAAATTAAGCAAGACTCATAGGTTTTTCCACTTTAGGGATGAGTACTACTAGAGTGGAGTTTACCTTCCCATTGTCCTCATCCTTCCACCACCCTTTAATGTAGTTTGAGACATCTTTCCCCACCACCTTCCAATATTTCTGAAAGAAAAGAGGTTTAAGCCTGTCTGGCCCGGTGCCTTGTTAGGATGTATATATTTTATGACTTTGAGCACCTCCTCCTCAGAAACTTCCTTTTCTAAAAGTGTATTCATGGCAACATCCACCTTCTTTTGCAGCCCTCTAGTTGCCTCCATCCTCTCAGGTGAGCTAGAGGAAAAAAGATCTTCAAAGAAATCAAGCACCACTGCCTCAATCTCTTCATCCTTCATCCTGATAACACCATCTTTGTCAGTCAGCTATTAATATGATTTCACTTCCTTCTATTTGATGCCTTGTGATGAAAATAAGCAGTATTACAGTCACCCACCTTCATTTCATTCACTCTGCCCTTGCACACCAGTATTCTTCATCTTTTGTGTGCCATCTTTGAAGTTCCTGCGCCAATTGTTCACAATTCTTTAACACCTGATTGTTCGGGTATCTTTCTTGTTCTTCTGCCAGCAGATTTTTAGCCTCCTTAATCTTCCTTTTGATATTGCCAAAGTGCTCTAACACCCAAATAGATAGCTGTTCTCCACATCCTTCCAGTTTGTCAAAAAAGACCACCCCTGTAGGTACCCCTCCAAATCGATTGAATGGTGTCCAGGCAACCCTCCTCATCCACCCATATAGGCTCAAAGTGAAAGTAATGTTTGCGTTTTTTCTTTTTGCCCGCTTTTCTTTTGGCTGAAATGATGATAGGTGAATGAACAGACTTATAAAAAGGGAAATGGATGACCTTACAAGAAGAGAACATGCCCCTCCAACTATATGTAGCCAACGCCCGGTCAAGTCGCTTTCTAACCAGAGTATCCATGCTCCTACCTTTTCCCTAAGTATATGGTCTGCCCGAGAAGCCTAGATCAATCAGCGCACAGTCATTCGCATCGTCACAGATATCCTGAATCCAGCTTTTCAATCTTGGTGGCCCACCCCACTTCTCATTATTAGATAAAATCTGATTAAAGTCCCCAAAATAAATAATAGGTATGTCAGTGTTTGTCATCAAGCTTCTCATGAGATCCCACGGCCGAAACTTGTGTTGTTGTTCAGCCCAACCATAAACTGCCACCGCTTTCCATCTTGCTATGCCTGCCTCTTCAGTCACCAACATTCTACATGATGTTGCGAGAAACTTATTAGTATATATATTTTCCCAGCTTTATTTTTCCTTTATTATTGTGTTATGGGCCTTTGTTTATTAGCCCATTAGCCTTTTTCCTTATTCTAGAATATTCTTGTTTCTAGATTATTCTTACTCTCTAATCTCCTATATAAGAGAGTCTCATGTAATTGTTATATTCATCTAATACAAACCATCTTTCATATTTTAGATGGTATCAGAGTAGTTACATCCTCCTTAATCCCTTCCCACCCAACCCTAACCTATGCAGTCCCAATTCCCAAATATTACTTGTTATTCCCGTATTATTCATGAATTATTCGCTTTTGACGTTTTCTTCCCGTTTTATACATTTTTTCACATGCTTTCTCATTTTATACTATCTAAGCCTTTGACTTAATTTGAGTGTATAAATGTGCGTATGTAAATATGATATGAATGTATGTAATATATGTATGCAATAGATGTATATATATGTAGCTATATATGTGCGCTATATATATTTAATATATATATATATATATATATATATAGTCAGGCTAGAATACACTTGGGTGTACAGATCACATGAATACACTCAAGTGTGTTTGCATATCAAGACTATTTTTTGCAAAATGTAAACCATTGATCTTCACCATCATACTATAACTAGGCTACATACAAATTTTGAGCCCATTTGGATGAGTGTAAGTCACTCATCCAAGGGCAACAAAATCGACGCACGAAACTAACTTGAAATACATAATTTTTGCGGTCTTTATAACATGACCTATAAATGTCCAAATGTGTGCTCAAATTTTGCATATGAGCTATTCACAAGATGTTTAAGAAGATCAACGGATTAAATTTTTGAAAAAAATATTGCATCATGAAAAACTACTTGAGTGTATTCTGCTCCGAATACACTCGAGTGTATTCTAGCCTGTCTCTCTCTCTCTCTATATATATATAAAATTATATATATATATATATATATCCTACAGATTTTTCCCGAATTGTTGGCCTTATTTTTACCGTGTGTTGACCTTTTTATCTAATTTTTTTGCACAATTCCTGAATCCCAAAATTTTTAGCTCGACCGAACGCATTCCAAATACCGGATTTGGGACTATGCGCTGAAGTATATCAAATAGAAAGAGATAGAACAAATACAAAACAAGCCTAGGCCCAATTACTAATATGCTAACATTCTACATTAGTTCTGGATTTGTTTCCAATATTATCAAACTTTCTATAATATCTTTACGTTTTCTTTCACTCCACTTGGTTCTCTCCAAGCTAGCTATATCACTATTCATCTGAAATTCATTTCCCTGAGTGCTTTACAAGCAAAGAACTTTGTTCTAGGTTTCTACTTTAAGTTAACTTATTTTACTCACATTAGTTCAAGGAGATGTAAGAAGCATGTCTCATTCTCATCGCATCACAGTGTTGATATGGTAAGGCTAGTTCCACTCTTGCTTCAAGTAATGGAACAATTGCTCGTTTTCACCATTATTAGCACAAACATTGTCTAGTCTTTTTACCCATTTGTATATATGAGTGTTTGCATCCTTGTCTTTGAGACATCTATAGAATAAAAAAACCTTATTTGAAGCGTTCAAAACAAATACAGTGCACTCTCTTTTATAGGATAAGAGAATCAGTGAGAAGTAGAATTAGGCAATATGGGATAAAAGAAAAAGCTAAAGACATGACAAGTCTAAAGCACACAATAAAACATAAAGCATAAAGCATATATACTAATACTCCCCCTCAAGTTGGAGCATAGTTGTCAAACATGCCCAACTTGTCCACCAATGTAGCAAAGCGAGTCTTGGGGAGTATGTTGGTAAAGATGTCAGCAACCTGATGTTTTGTGCGGAGATAAGGAGTGCAAATGCGGCCGGAGAGAACAAAACCGCGAACAAAGTGGCAATCCACCTAGATATGCTTGGCGCGTTCATGAAAGGTGGGATTGCCAGCAACAAAAGTGAAAAGCTTTATTGTTGTTGTTAGAAAATAGTTTTCTTATTTATGTATCTCTTTACTATTTTCTTTTCCTATTGGGTCTACTATGTAAATAGTCTTTGTTTATATAATATAGGAGAGCACACCCTAATCGGGTATTGCTTTGACCTAAATCCTTTCACAGGTATCAGAGCATATTTGGCTGCTGCAACTCTAGCCGCTGCCTCTTCCTCCCCTCCGCCCGTTCTCCTGCTTCTTTCCTTCTTCTCCGGTTGTATCCTCCGTCGCCGACGCAACAGGACAACCGTCGGAAGTTCTCCTCTCCGGGAAACCGGTCCTCCGATCTGTCAAGGCACGATGGCTACTTGAAGGAGAGGAGAACCCCTCGTTCTATTCCAAAGAGAGAAGGAGGAGCACCTTCCTTCTCATCCTCTTTCCTCTCCACGTTAGTCCCTGTACTATACATGGATGAGTGCCCACATCTCTCGGGGCTGCTGATGCATCAGTTTCGCATCACCAAGTGATTTGTGACAACGCTAATTCCCGTCACCTTTTCCCCGACGCGTCTTCCCAGGGCTATCCTCTCTCCGTCGCGTCTTCCTGGATTCGATTTTCATCGATTGACGGAGCCAATTCCCGTCGATGTATACGTCTGCCGTCACTGCACACGACGTGTATCCCAAGTGACACGACGTGTTGCTGTCGAATACTTCTGTTCTGACGACACTGTTCGCAGAAGACACGACGTGTCTCCTTCTTGACATGGCGTATCCTAGCTGGTGGAAGTTACGCCTTCGAAGCTGGACACGGCGTGTCCCTTAGCCACCCGACGTGTGAGAATCTCGGAAGGAGTCTGGCAACTGACACGGTGTGTGAAAAATCAGACACGACATGTTGAGCACTGGGAGTATTTCTCTGTCCACTCACACGACGTGCAAAAAAAAATAGACACGACGTGCAAAAAAAAATAGACACGTCGTGCATTACCTAGACCCAGTGTGTTCTGTCCTCGACACGCCGTGTTATTCACTTTGTCTGCTATTGTTTTCTTGATTCCTCAATATGGGATATGCCAAGCCTGCTTCGACTACAATCGTCTATAATGACCAATCTCAGATCACTTCTGTGAAGCTTAACTCACAGAACTATCTCCTTTGGATGAATGCTATCTACACTATGCTTGAGTCTCGTGAGAAGGTGGACAACATTGAGTCAGAGCCTCCTGATGAAAGTAGCAAGGAGTACCCCACGTGACGGAAAAACAATGGGCCGGTAGAGTCATGGCTATGGAACAATATGGAGCCTCATATTGCATCTAGATTCATGTTCTATTCTACAACCAAACAAATCTGGGAAGCTGTAAAGAAGCATTTTTCTCATCAGAAGAATGCTCTTCGTCTTTATACTGTTTATGATCGCCTCTTTGCAGAGAAACAAAATAGTCACTCTCTTGATGATTATTTTGGTACAATCCAGTCTGTTTCTCAAGAACTCAGCTTTTACCAGCCATTAAAGACTGATGATCAGATGAAGGACCGAGATGATCTAGTGACAACAAGGTTTCTATCCGACTTAAATCCTGTGTATGCCTTAGCTAGGAGTGTTATTCTGGCCACGGATAAACTACTAAGTCTTGAAGAAGCCTTTGTCCGAATTCAACAATCATCATTTGTGTCCTTTTCTGCCACTCCTGGAGACCTCCACACTGAGACTCAGACTCCTCTTGCTGCTGCTGCCAAAGGAATGGGACAAGGTGCTGGCCGAGGACGAGGTGCTGGAGGAAATCGTCCAAAATGTACTTTCTGTGGGAAACTTGGACATGTAGAGGAAAAATGCTATTCTAAGCATGGTCGACCTCCAATTGGGGCTGCGCATTATACTGTAAATTCATCTAGAGCATCTACATCTGGAGGTTCTAAGAAGGTGCAATCAGATGTCACAATCTCCAAGGAGGAGTATGGCCGTCTTCTACAGGCTACCCGACATGCCTCCCTTGGCGCCTCTGTCAATTTAGTTTCAGATGCAGGTAACCAGGGGACTTCACTTGTCGCCTCTCATCCGTCCTCTGCATGGGTTGTGGATTCCGGGGCCTCCCAGCATATGACGGGTATACGATCTATGCTTCTTATCTCTGACTCATATATCCCACATTCTTCTGTGACACTGGCTGATGGTTCTGTCAGAAGCGTCCAGGCGTATGGCACCGTACAAGCATCATCCAATTTTACTTTACAATCTGTCCATTATGTTCCAAACTTTTCATTTAACTTAATGTCTGTTGCTAAGCTGGTTGATTCTTTGAAATGCTTGGTAATCTTTGGAGACTCTTTCTTTGTGTTACAAGAACCCGGGAGCTGAAAGACGATTAGTGGGGGATCTAGGAAAGGTGATCTCTACTTCTTTGAAGGTGGTCGCCCAACTCGCCAGATTCCATCCACCTCATCCACCGTTTTCAGCTGCTCTCCCTTGCAATGACATTGTCGCTATGGACATCCATCCCTACAGAGTCTTCAGAAGCTTGTCCCAGGCTTAGCCTCAATTAAGTCGTTAGAGTGTCAGTCATGCCTGTTAGACAAACATCATCGCATTTCTTTTTCGAGTCGCATTGTGAAACGCTCTAAGCGTCCTTTTTATCTTATTCATAGTGATGTCTGGGGTCATGTTAAAGAGCCAAGTTATAATGGCTTCTGATATTTCATGTCTTTCATTGATGATTTCTCCCGCATGACTTGGGCTTATTTACTTGAGTCTCGCGATGAAGTCTTGTCTGTTATTCAAACTTTTCATCAGTTAATAAAAATCCAGTTTATTGCTCATATTAAGATTCTTCGTACTAATAATGCTCTTGAATATGTTCAAAAGGCTGTTTCTACGTTCTGTAATTCTGTTGGCATGGTTCACCAGACGACCTGTCCTCATACATCCCCAACAAAACGGGGTTGCTGAACGCAAAAACCATCACTTACTTGATGTAGCTCGTACTCTGTTGTGTCAAATGTCTGTGCCAAAGAAATATTGGTCTAATGCTCTTCTCACTGCCTGTTTTTGATTAACTGTCAGACATCTTCCGTCTTACAAGGGGCTACTCCCTTCTTTGTTTTACGACCTGATGAGCAACCTTTTCTGGTTCCTCTTTGTATGTTTGGATGCACTGCGTTTGTTCACGTGTTTAATCCATGCGCCGACAAGTTGTCTCCTCACGCAGTTCGCACCGTCTTTTTGGGATATTCTCCCACACAGAAGGGATACATGTGTTATTGTCCTCGTCTTCGTCGTCTTTTTGTGCCGGCCGATGTTACGTTTCATGAGTCTACCCCGTTCTTTAGTGACTCTGTTCAGAGTGAGGGGATAGCACAATCCTGAGAGAATACATCTTTGAGCGTAAGAGAGAGCCACCATTTCCTGTGCCGTGTGATGAGAGTGTTCTTGATATCATACCACCCTCACCACCGCCACCACCACCTCCACCACCACCCCCATCCTTTCCTCTAGTTGACACCAGGCGAGCAGGGCGTCGCCAAGAGGATGTAACGTCACCAGTCCAACAACATGCCTCCTCATCGTCTGCCACTCCTGAGGTAACTGTTTCTATTGAGAGTTCTCTTGATGCTTCAGTTTCAGATTTACACCTTTTAGTTGCAGCTCGAAAAGATGTCCGGTCCTGCACTATCCGTCATCCTTTGGCGAATGTATGTTGCTTGTCTCATTTGTCAATTACAGCCCACACGTTTGCTCTTCAACTGGACTCTACGACGATTCCTCGTTCTTATAAGGAAGCAGCCCGATATGATGGTTGGGTCCAAGCTATGGATAGTGAGATGGCTACACTTCATGAGAACTCTACCCGTGACTCGGTGGATCTTCCTCCTGGCAAGTCTGTTGTGGGCGGCCGATGGGTTTATACTATGAAAAAGAAACCCGATGGGTCTATTGATCGCTTGAAGGCGCGTTTGGTGGCAAAGGGGTATACTCAGACACATGGTGTCGACTTCTTTGAGACCTTTTCTCCAGTGGCTCGACTCAATTCTGTGCGGATTCTTATTTCTGTTGCTACTCATTGTCACTGGCCTCTTCTTCAGCTGGATGTCAAGAATGTTTTTCTTCACGGTGATCTACTTGAGGAGGTGTACATGGAGCAACCTCCTGGGTATGTTGCTTAGGGGGAGTGTCGGAAGGTGTGCAAGCTAAAGAAATCCTTGTATGGTCTGAAGCAGTCACCTCCGGCATGGTTTGATAAATTCAGTGTTGCACTTATACAATTTGGATTCACCCAGTCTTTTACTGATCACTCACTCTTTGTGCATAAGTCTTCAAGTGGCACCATAATTCTAGTTGTTTATGTAGATGATATTGTCATCACTGGTCATAACTCTATTAGCATTCTACAACTCAAGACATGACTGCAAACACAATTTCAGACAAAAGATCTGGGTAATCTTCGCTATTTTCTTGGCATAGAAGTCCTACGCTCCAAGAAAGGTACAAACCTCTCTCAGCGGAAGTATGTCCTTGATTTACTTGCAGAGACAGGCATGGCACAGTGCAAACCTGTCTCCACGCCTATGGATTATCATACCAAGACTTCTATCTCTGATGACAGTGAGTTTTTTGATCCAACAAAGTATAGAAGGATTGTAGGGAAACTTATCTACTTGACAGTTACTCGGACTGATATTTTTTATGCTGTTGGAGTTGTTAGTCAGTTCATGAGTGCGCCTAAGATGTCACTTTGGATGGCAGTCACCCGAATCCTTCAGTATTATCAAAGGATCTCCAGGGAAGGGCCTTACTTTATGGGGCAGATGCTCACACATACATCCTTGAAACTCACTGGGTTCATTGATGCTGATTGGGCTGGTGATGTTGGAGATAGACATTCTACTTATGGATATTGTGTGTTTCTTGGGTCACATTTGGTGACTTGGAGGAGCAAGAAACAGAATGTGGTAGCACGATCCAGCACAGAAGCCAAATATCGAGCCATGTCTCATTCTTGTTGTGAGCTACAGTGGGTTGTGTCTGTTCTGTCAGAAATGGGAATGTCTGTTGAGACCCCTATTTCTCTCATGTGTGATAACCAAGCAGCCATTCATATTGCTAGCAATCCGATATTTCATGAGAGGACCAAGCACATAGAATTGGACTACCACTTTGTTCGTGATTTAGTGCTCTCTAAGAAGATTCAAACTCCTCATGTTCAGACTGGTTAGCAAGTGGCAAATATCTTCACCAAGCCACTTCCATCTTCAGCTTTCAAGCATATGACTTCCAAGCTGCGCATGCATGATGTGTATGCTCCAACTTGAGGGGAAGTGTTAGAAAATCGTTTTCTTATTTATGTATCTCTTTACTATTTCCTTTTCATGTTGGGTCTACTATGTAAATAGTCTTTGTCTATATAATAAATGAGAGCACACCCTAACCGGGTATTTCTTTGACCCAAATCCTTTCACAGTCGCAATGCATGGGAAGAGGATCATAATCAGAGGTAGCAAATTCCTTGATGAGTCCTTGGATCCACATTAATTCACAAGCAGTATGAGCCATAGCTCTATATTTTGCTTCAGCACTAGACCGAGCAACCATAATCTCTTCTAACTATGCCATGCAACAAGATCCCATCCAACGAAAGTGCAGTAGCCAAAGGTAGAATTCCCGTCACATCTATTACTGACATAATCAAAGCCAGAATATCCATTGAGTTTGCAGTGCCCATGTCTACGATATATTAATCCTTTCCCTAGAGAAATTTTCAGATATTTAAGGATATGGCAGACATCCCAATGCATTGTCGAGGTTTATCCAGATACCTACTAACAAGTCCAACAACAACAATAATATTAACTGTAGTCACAATAAGATAAATAAGTTTACCAACCAATCTTCTGTATTTATCAGGATAGGGTGGTGAAGATTCACCATCCGAATTGGTATTGGGAACTAGGGGAGTGCTAGCAGGTTTAGTTCCAAGCATGCTTGTTTCTGTCAGAAGATCAATGAAAGACAGACGCCAGACGAAGATCTAGAAACTTCAATTCCCAAGAACCTAAGTTTGCCAAGATCTCTAGTAACAAAGTGTTGTTCTAGATATCTTTTAGTAGTTGAAATACCATCAATATCACTACTAGACAAATTATAACATCCACTTAGACAATATGAATTGAAAATAGAGTGATCCGAATGGAGCGCCGAAATTGAAACTTTAGAAGAATCTGGTTCAATTAATCAAACCATGCTCGTGGGCTTTGTTTTAGGTCATAGATTTCTTTCCCGAGTCTGCAGACTTTGGAAGACTCCCCCTGAGTAACAAAATAGGCGGTTGCTCCATGTTTACTTCCTCATGCAGGTCACCATACAAGGTGGTGTTTTAACATCAAGTTGAAAAAGAGGCCAATCGTCATTTACAACAACAGATATAAGCACCCATACAGAATTAAGTCTGGCAATAGGGGAAAAGTTTCAAAATAGTCAACCCCATAGGTTTGAGTATAACCTTTTGCTGTGAGACGAGCCTTCGACCGTTCAATCCAACCATATGGATGGTATTTAATAGTGAAGCCAACAGTAGGGCAGTTTTCAAGGCGATCAACCAAATCCCAAGTCTTGCGATTGTGAAGAGCAGCCATTTCAGTTTCATAGCTTGACGCCAAGTATGATGCTTAAGGGCTTGTGTAACAGTCTTTGGTATAGAAACATCAGAGATGGCGGTAGTAAAACAGGCAAAGCTGGCACCCAAATCAACTGTAGAGCAGAAATTACTAATTGGATGCTGAGTGCAGTAACAAACGCCTTTCCTTTGACTAATGGGAAGATGTAGGCCAGAAGTTACCTGAGAGGTGTTGTGATACGCCGACGAAGGAGTTGGTTGTCGAGGGGCCATGGAAGGGACTATGATCGTGGGTCTTCTCATGTACACCTTATAGGAGGACGAAGAACTTTAGTTGCTTCAGTAGGATCATGCTCTACCACTTGAGGCAGGGGAATGAGATCCAACAGATCACTCGATAAAGCAAACCCCTTTTCATAGTAGTACAACGTGTGTTAAAAAAACACGGCATCCGCACTAAGAAGCCATTGTCTTTTGACATGATCATAACACCACTATTGTTTTTGAGTTCATAAATATCCCAAAAAAACAAACTTAGTGGAGCGGGGGTCAAGTTTAGATATCCTGGGGTGAAGATTTTAACAAAGCAAGTGCTGCCAAAGATGCGAGGCAGTACAAAAAACAAAGTTGCATTAGGATACAGGATAGAGACATGGACTTGATTGTGGATACATGATAGAGACATGGACTTGATTGTGCAGCACAGAAGAAGGCATGCGGTTAATTAAGTAGCAAACAATAGAAATAGCTTTAGGCCAAAATTTTGTAGGAACATGATAGTGAAGAAGAATAGTGCGTGCTACTTCAAGAAGGTGGCAATTCTTCCTCTCTGCCACAACATATTGTTGTGGTGTGTAAGAGCATGAAGTTTGATGAATAGTACCCCAAACAGTACAAAACCGATCCACTCATTTTTGCATAAATTCTAAATCATTATCAGTTCTAAAGATTTTGATAGTTGAATTGAAATGGGTTTGGATTTCAGTGAAATAGGTGGTGATAGTGTTCAAAATATAACTGCAATCCTTCAAGAGAAACAACCAAGTTGCCCTAGAATAGTCATCAATAAAAGTCATAAAGTAGCAAAATCCAGACAAGCTAGTAATAGAACAAGGTCCCTAGATATCAACATGAACATATCAAGCACATTTTTGGAAAGAATTTTCTTTGTCTTATGAAATACTAACTCGAGTCTATTAAATATTAGCCTTTATTTTCCCTTTATATTTTCCTTGTTATTTCTTTGCACTCTGTTGACCTACATGTAATTGTTCTCTTAACCTTTTATATAAATATATGAGGGGACACACATTGTGTCATCACTGATTCTCCAAACCCTAGCAAGATGGTATCAGAGCGGGTTCCTTAGCCCGTCTCTGCTCGGCGCCGCCGCTGCCCCTGCCTGACGCCGCCCTTGCCCCTGCCTCCACCCGCCGTCGCTCTCCTCCCTGTGGATTAGCTGCAATTGCTAGCCACCACCGGCAGCCGCCGCCGCCCCCGGCCGTTGGTCATCGGCCTCCGCCGTTCTATCGGGCGCAACCTCCAATAGCGCTTGAGCCACCGTTGTTCGTCCCTCCCTTCTGCTCGTGTCGGCCCTTGTGCCGCTGGGTTCTCTACTGCGCCTCAGCGTAGTCCTTATGTAACTGGTCCATCCATTTTTTTTTCTTCTGTGTTTGCTGCCGCCTGGAGGAGGATCTAGGCGGTTCTCTCCTACTGCTGCTGCTTGCTGCGATATTGGGCTCGACTTCTGTCATGGCTTCCTCCCATGCCGATTTTTGTCGATAGGTGTCTACCGTGAAAGTGGATGGGCGAAACTATCAACACTGGGTCTGCTCCATGAAAATTTATGCAAAATCCCAAGACAAGCATTCCCATCTGACTCGTGATGCGCCTCCTGCTCTGCCCAGTTTTGTCGAGTCCAAGGATATAAAGGCCTACGATGATTGGGTCAAAGATGACTCTACTGTGATGACTTGGATCCTCAACAACAGTGAAACCCGCATCAGTGTTACTCTTCTTCGTCTCCCGACTGCCAAGGAGATGTGGGATCAACTGATCAGTACCTATTCTCACAACAAGAATCCAAAGAAGGTGTTTGACTTGAACAAACAACTGACCTGTCTACATTTCTCTGGGCTCGATATTGATGATTATTTTTCTTCTTTCAAAGGCATCTGGGCTGAACTCGAGAACCTCCATCCTTTGTCTACCGACTTAGTCACCATGCAACGACAACGACAGGAACTTCAGGTTGTTTAGTTCTTATGTGAACTTCCTGAGTGGTAAGCTGGAGTAGTTGATCAGATCTTGCCAGTGATCCACTGCCAACGTTGGAGAGTACGTATCAGCGTCTTCAACGCCTGTCGGCTTCTTCATCTGTCCCGACTTCTGACACTGGTGACACTACTGCTCTTGCTGCCATGGCCGACAGAGGCCGTGGACGGGGTCAAGGTCGAGGTCGGTTTTAGGACAACCGTCCTCGTTCTGGTAGAGGATGTGGGTCCCCCGGCCGTGGTTCCATTAGCTATGGTTCATATGCTGATACTTCTGGGAGTACTGCTGCTCAACGTTATTGTGACTTTTGTGGTCCCTCCAACCACACTGAGGACAGGTGCTGGAAGAAGCATGGCACACCTACATGGGCCAATGCTGCGTCTGAGAGTGCTTCTCATATTCCTGCTGCTGATACTTCGAGCTCCTCCACTGCTGAGTTCATTCGCTCGGAAGTGGAACGACTCCTGCTAGAGAAAATCGGCGCTTCCTCCTCTATTGTTGCCGAGTCTGGAGTACATGCTGCTACATTAACTAGTTGTGATTATGTTTTTCTGACTGCCCCATCTTCTAGTACTGGTAATACAAAATTGGTGATCGACTCTGGGGCTTCTTCCCATATATCTGGCAATAGATCTCTTTTCTATAAATTATCTAAACCCTGCTCTAAATCTGCTGTTATGCTTGCTGATGGATCCAAATCTGCTGTGTCTGGCATTGGTGATATTTATACTCGTTTTCTTATGAGATCTGCTCTATATGTGCCAAATTTTTCTTTAAATCTGTTATCTGTCAGCAAAATTGTGCGTAGCTTGAACTGCAGTATGACCTTTGTACCGGGTACTTGTGTTTTTCAGGACCTTCACACGAGGATGACGATTGGTGGGAGGCATGAAGGACCTGATGGACTCTACTATCGGGGTGATTTGAAAAAGATTGACACTACAACTGTAGCTTCCACTCTATCTTCTGTTTCAGCATTACAATGGCACTATAGACTTGGGCACCCGTCTACGGATAAAATAAAGCATGTTATTTCTCGTGTAGAATGCACAATTTCCATTGTGAGTCATGTCAGTTAAAACAGTCTAGAACTGTCTGTCCTAGAAGGACTCAGATTGGTAGTAAAACTATTTTTGATTTAGTTCATGCTGATGTATGGGGTCCATGTAATGTTCCAAGTCTGTTAGGAAACAAATATTTTATTATGTTCGTTTATGATTTTTCCCGTGCGACTTGGTTGTTTTTGATGAAAGATAGATCACAAGTCTTGCCTACTATTAAATTCTTTTTTGTTGAAATTAAAACCCAATTCTCTATGCCCATTAAAATTCTGCGTATTGATAATGCCTTGGAGTTTGTTCAAAAGGATGTTGAACTTTTTTGTCGATCTGTTGGCACCATTCATGAGACATCCTGTGCCTACACGCCTCAACAGAACGGAGTTGCTGAACGAAAAATAGGCATTTACTTGAAGTTACTAGAACTATTATGTTGCATTCCAATGTTCCGAAACAATTTTGGCCTGAAGTTGTTCTCACTGCTTTTTTTTTATTAATCACATGCTCTCATTTGTTATTGGGAACCAAATTCCGGTTCAGGTCCTAAAACCCCAACTTCCCATTTTCTCTATTCCTCTATGGATTTTTGGGTCAACCTATTTTGTTTGTCTACTAGGACTAAATCATGATAAACTGTCTCCTAGAGCGGAAAAATGCATTTTTTTTGGATATTCACGTAGTTAGAAAGGATATCGGTGCTATAATCCTACTGCTAGGAAGTGGTTCACGAGCAGCAATTTGTTTTTCTTTTAAAATACTCCGTTCTATTCTGCTAAAGGGAAAATCTCAGTTCAGATATTATTTCAGAACCTCTACCTGTTATCAATGATTCTATTTCTGCTATACAGCCTGTTGAGACTACGTCTCCACCTCTTATTGTTTATCAACGCAGGAATCGACAACCACATTCTACTCCTCCTGAAGACCCCCCCCCCCACACACACAGTCAACCAATCTTCTCCTCTAGAAGGTCCAACGCCAGTTGAGGTAACTTCTGATCTGCATCTACCTATTGCACTTAGGAAAGGCACTCGTTCATGCACATCTCATAGTATTGCTAACTATGTTTCTACTGCTTATCTTAGTGTTCATGTTAGTAACTTTGTTGCTACCCTTTCTGCTGTTGCCGTTCCCAAAAATATTACTGATGCTTTACGAAGTACTGCTTGGACACATGCTATGAATGAGGAGATGACTGCTCTTATTGACAGAGGGACGTGGGAGCTAGTTGATCCTCCCTCTAATTGCAAACCTGTCGGCTGCCGTTGGGTGTATGTTGTCAAATATCATCCTGATGGGACTATTGAAAGACTAAATGCACGTCTAGTTGCCAAGGGGTACACTCAAACTTATGACATTGATTATTTTGAAACTTTTTCTCCTGTTGCCAGGCTTAATTCTGTGCGGGTTCTACTCTCTGTTGCTATTAACCTGTATTGGCCCCTTATCCAGTTAGATGTCAAGAATGTCTTTCTTTATGGTAATCTTCCAGAGGAAGTCTATATGGAGCAACCGCTTGGGTTTGTTGCTCAGGGGGAGTCACATAAGGTCTATCGTCTCAAGAAGTCTATTTACGGACTCAAGCAGGGTCCACGTGCATGGCTTGGCAAGATGAGCCAGATTTTGACTACTTATGGCTTCCGGAGATCTCATGTTGATCACTCTGTCCTTATTAAGAAGACTTCCTTTGGTATAATTGTTCTGATGTGTATGTTGATGATATTATTTTATCTGGCAGTAATCTTTCTGAAATCCATGCTACCAAGGCCTATTTATGCAAACACTTTCTCACTAAAGATTTGGGAAAGGCTAAGGTATTTTCTGGGAATTGAAGTCTCCAGGACCTCTAATGCTCTTGTTTTTGTCCCAAAGGATGTATGTTCTAGATCTTCTGCTGGAGACAGGGATGCTTGGAGCTCGAGCTGCTGATACTCCTTTAGACCCTAATGTAAATTGGGAAGATAATGAATCTCCCTTGTATCCTGACAGTAAACGCTATAGGAGACTGGTTGGAAAATTAATTTATTTGACTATTGAAAACAATTACACACCTAGCCTAGCAGCGCCGACTAGTGTAGCAACGATTGTATATGGACATGCAGGATTGACCGTACATGGGCCTGCCAGGGTCAATTACAGTCAGTATTGCTGACCATATGCAGTCAGCAGGTGGCCATAAATCCACTCGTCTTAGCCAAATACTCCAATACTCTAATTATTTTCCACAGATCCTTGACTACCCTCATCCTATTTCTAAACCCCACCATTAGATTCCAAGGAGTTGAAGAAATTGTTCCCACCGTCTATTATTCTTGGTCTCTGTGCCACTCAAAATATTCCAACTCTAGGCAGGCCCTAGGGACTTACAAGGCCTTGCTGCACACTTCACTATTCTCATTCTGCCAGGTTCAACATTAGTGTGGCCGCTCAATTGCTAGATGTCGACTACCATGACGACCGCCTTTAGTGTGATGTTTGCTTTTGAAGAACCCCTTCTGGTGATCTGTGTAAGATTTTTGTTCTATGCTTGTTAAGGATGTGAGCACAGGGAAGTGCTGATGCATTGAACTCTTGTGAAGAAGAAAAACATACATCTTCCTTGTAATTGACTGTCTACCCTTCTGGTATACCAATCTACTTGGGTCCTTTGGCATTGGTCTAATACAAGCGTTCCCCTTACACATATGTATACACTAGGCCTTTGTCAGGCCAAATTTCTCTTTAGCCCAAATCCAACTCCCAGCTGACATCATCGTGGTTATCAATGGCATCAATCTTTTGAGCATCTCCCAAAAAAACCTCTTGAAGTTTAAGGCAATTTCACTGTTCTATCCTGTGTTTCAAAACATGCTACTTTGCACCCTGTGGTTCGCTTTATTAATTTACTTTTCCTACCATGTGGTCTACCTCACATGTCATCTTGGCACTTTGTGGTGCGTCAATACATAAATCTTACTAACGAAACACCGGGTGACCTAAAAATTCTGCAATGTATATTATGCCTAGGAAATAATTGAAATTTCTGTAACCGGAGGTTAATAGATTGAAAACTTTATATACCAAAAAGACTGCAAAAACAAGTTGAACGAAGCACATGAGACCAACCTAGCATGTTCCTACCACTGCACCACATGGCAGCAAAATGAAATGCCGCAACATTTGTTGCTTCTAATTTCCATGCCAGGGAAACAATCCAAATCTGGGCTTGCCGGTCAGTAGGGTCTTGGGCACACAGTCTTGCTGCACACTGCAGCATCTCCTATCACCAACTGAGAACTTCCATGTGGCCACACAGTTACACCACCAAGATTGGCACACTAAGTATGAAGTTTCTTTCGAAGAGCCTCTTCTGGTGATCTTCCGAAGATGTTTTGTCCTTTCCTTTGCTTAGGGTGTTAAAACAAGGTAATGGTGATACACAACACCCTCATGAAGATGACAAACAGACATCTCCTTGGCAATTGACTGTCAATCCTTCTTCTTACAAACCGATCTAGTTGAGTCCTCGGGCATTGGTCTAATAGAAGCATCCCTCTTACACAAAAATACACTAGACCTTGGACGGGCCATAACTTGCATCACTCTGGAAATTCAACTCCAGCTGTTTCCAGAGAATTCAACAAGGCTCAAGGCAATTTTATTATGGTACCTTGGCATTTTAAATGTGTAAGTTTGGTATACCGTGGTTAAAAGTTCAATTTCATAATGTTACCACAATTAAAATAACTGTTCCATTTTTTTTTGAAAAATCTCAACAGACCCTAGATTGTATTCCAAACCTTGACCCTTGATTTGCATACTATTGTATGATCTCTTGTGCAATCATGGTAACCAATAAGGAATTTCAAACCTTAGAATCAGTAACTGAAGAGCATAACTGAATTTAATTATTACCAGGTCATGAAACATAGTGCTAAAATGGATCTCATATACAAATAACGGAAAGGAAGGAAGGGCAGACAAGAACTTAAATTGGAGTAACATATCCCTACTAACCAAAAAGTATGAAACCACACCTTGAGCTGGAGCTAAAGCCTTAAGATAAGGCACCACGAATACTATCTTGACCTGGTGATTTAACAAGCTCCAATACCAGATTTAGAGTTGAGGTAGAACCCAATTCATCTCCAATTCCACATGCATTAGCTGGACATGGGACATGCTCATCCAAGCTTTGAGAACCGCGGTCCAAGATCCCTTCTATCCAATAGTTGTTAATGATGTGTGTTAGAGAGTCTATATTAGCCAATTTAGTTAATAGGTTAATTAGTTATTGGACTTTTGTATTTCAGCCCGTTTAGATTACTTGTGTCTTAAGTCTTAGGGCGTCTCCCCTATCCTATATAAAGGAGAGGGCGTCCAGTCTTGTATTCACCCCATTGCATTCAATATAATATTATTATTTTTAACATGGTATCAGAGCCGTGAACACTAACGACGGCGTGAACAGTAACTCCGACGATGAACAGTACGACGGAGTGAACAATAATTCCAACGTGAACAGAGTGCGTTCGCTCATGAGGGAAACCTAGTCGCCGCCCCTCCTCCCTCTCCTTTCCGACGCGTATGCAGCCCTAGCCGCCGCCGCTCGTCTTTTCCAGAGAGCAACCGAGGGGAAGAACCCCCCGCCTGTGGGCGGCCGCCGTAGCCGCGACTTAGGCCGCCCGCCCGCCAGGCACATCCCAGCCTCCATGGCTTCTCCTTATCTTTCTTAAAGATTTAATTTTTCTTTCCGTATGCCGGCTATCTCCGTCCCGGTGCAATCAACAACCATCGTCAAGCCGTTACCGGTTACTAATCGTAGCCGCAACCGCAGCCACAGCCTGCTAGGACATTAGTCGGCCAACAATAGCAGCAACTACTGCGGCCAGCAGCAAGCAACACCCAGCAAAGATCTCCATCCGCTGCTGAATCCATCCAGCAAGCCAACGACGACCAGTAAGAGACTAAGAGTGTTGCGGTCGATCACAAAAGTAGGAGCAACCATCGCTGTCGCCGCGCCGCCCAGAAGCAACCGCCATCCACATCCGTCGACGCCATCACACTCGCATTATTCAGCAGCCATCTACTACTGCATAACCCTGATGTCCTCCTCAGCTCCAACCTTCGTCGTCTCATAAGGAGAAGCTCCGCACTTGACTCCACATGCAGTTTCATGGCATGCAATATCTCCGGAGCCGTGTAGGAGACCAATATCATCTCTTGTCTTTCGTTGCGGCCAAGTGCTACATCAGCCGAATGACACAATCATCGTCATTTGTCCTACTGGCTGTTGTTGTGTGGCTGCCATATCATCCAGCAACCATATCCCCAGCCGCCGATCACACCATTCAGCCGACGTCGTCATCCATGCCCCTGGTTGCTGCTCCACTGTTGCTCTCCATCTCGTCGTTGCTGCCCCAACATTTTCGTCTATCCTTGGTTGAAGCACGGTCATCCATCACTCTCCACCGCTACCAAACAACCCTGTCTACTGCCCCATATACCAGATGCCTGTTGATATTCAGATCCTTAATCGGATCTGCCCTTGGCTAATCGGATCCAGTTTTAAGGCTAATCAGATTTTTTGCGGGGGGCCTGCCCCCGCACCCCTGGATTTTTTACCCTAACGGGCCAAACAAATCCCTTTTCGAGTCTGGACTAGATCCATTTAATTTTTCTATCCGGATCTTACATTGACCCATTTAGCATATTCTCTCCGGTTATCGGTCTCATTCTCCATATATTACACATCCCCATATCACAAAATCCTCTTAAATCCACCAATTCCTTTCCCACCCACCCATATCATGTATGTATCCCTTTCCACAGTGCGGGGGGTCATATGTCCATTTCTCTACACCAAACACTCACTCTCTTTGTATTTGGTGTGGGGGGGATAGAGAGGAGAGGAAGAGATGAGAAGAGAGAGAGATAGAGAGATAGAGAGAGTGAGAGAATATGTATGAGAGAGAGAGTATGAGAAGAGATGATATATGTATTCAGGCTATATATCTTCCAGGCTATTATCTTCATGGAGCTTCGCATTGTTCAGCACATCCATTCTCTACTTCTAGACAACAATGAAGGATCTTCATTTAGCGTCAACACCGAGCTATCCGCGTTCGTACCACGTTATATACGTCAGGTGTTGATGGTGTACTTCAGCTGCATTCACATGAGACAGAGGGTGCTTCTTCAGATTTTTAGAAACTCAGCAAGCCTGCCAATGTACTTCTGCAAGGTTGATTCATCCAGTTTATCTTCACCGAACTGCTTCATCACGTCTTCTCCGAGCCGCATCTGCTATTTCGACATCACCTGTTGCTGATCTACTTGGGACTTTCCTTGATGGATGATATCTCCTTTCCTGTCAAGCCCCCAAGGTTCATGCGACAGAGTCATGATACCTGCATCGTATCACTAGCACATCGTCCGTTCATGTTCGTGCCACGTTATGCACGTCTTCTCAGACAATTCGAAGATTCCGCTACTGCTACATCGACATTGGGCATCCGCGTTCGTGCCGCGTCAAGTACGTAATCCAATGAAGATGATGTAGTGATGGTGTTGAGGATCGTTTGCTCCAAGTGGCAAATTACTGCTGTAGTATCAAGTTCCATTCTTCAGATGCACTCCAAAGACCTTCAAAGCTCGAGGATCTCCAGCCTGCAGAATATAATTTAAAAAAAGAGAGGCATTGCCACCACATGGTTCAGGGGGAGTATTAATTTAGGGGAGTATCAATTTTTGTATGGGGAGTGATATTTATCTTTTATCTTTCATTTATCATTTCTTTTATCATTTTATTGAGTCTTGTAGCCTCCAAGCTTTGGACATGTGTTTCACCCATGCTCCAGCTTGAGGGGGAGTGTTAGAGAGTCTATATTAGCCTAGTTAGTTAATAGGTTAATTAGTTATTGGGCTTTTGTATTTCAGCCCGTTTAGATTATTTGCGTCTTAAGTCTTAGGACGTCTCCCCTCTTCTATATAAAGGAGAGGACGTCTAGTCTTGTATTCACCCCATTGCATTCAATACAATATTATTATTTTCAACAATGTGTTAAATGCAGGTGAACATCTACAACTCACTAGTTTCAATGTGAATGAGATTCACCTATTTTCATTTATATTTTTATTAGTTACCTTTTTATTGTTTTGCATCACATCCTTATAGAAATCTTGGATTGGGAGACCACAGATAAAAACAAAGATGTAGGATAGGAAAATCAAACTTTTTTCATTTTGAGACAGAGCTTTTAGTGCTTGAGTTCTTAAAAATCTTCTTTACTCAAGAAAATTACTTGGGTTTTGTCAAATTAGAAAGTTGAGTGGAGTCAGGTTTTTCCTGTTTTTGAATCATATTAGGAATTCTCATTGTACATAGCCAACCATGGGCTACTATCCAAGCCATGGGTGAATAATGGATTAGATTTGAAGTTACTTCCTTGAACTTGGCCGTGCAGGGATTGCATCTCCCTTTGACTGCTCCATTCCTTAACACCTCGTGCTTCACCAGAAAAGCAAAGATAGTGTGGTTGGCATCTCTTATTAGATGTAGTGCATATCTGGACACAAGATGGTGACTTATAATTTACATACTGATCATTTCATAATTAGATGTAGCATGGTGCCATGGTCGCAATATTTTGACTTCTGAAAAGGTCTTGACTGGATCATGAAATTAACCCCAGGTGCGCTTTGTTCCAGAATCTTGCACAATTCTCAAAATTTCCAACATTTCAAAAAAAAATCCACAAAACTAACAAACTTCTTGTGCAAAACCAGATATTATCACAATTTTCGTTTTTTGCAATCTCCTTGATGTAGATAATAAATGAACAACAAGAAAATTGTTCCATTAGTTTACGGTTAAAATTGAAGAACTGTCTGAATAATATCTAACTTGAATATAGCATTAAATTATATTATCTGATTTTGGATGATTAAGGTCTATACATTGCATTTAAAAATGTGTCATATCATATGTGTGCACGTATGTATATCCATGAGTGAACTTTTAACGAATTTTTGTCAGCTGTATCTGAATTTTCTGCAGAATTCCCAAATTCGAACTTCTTAACCTTGTTAAACGAGTCCTGAATTTGTGACTGTGTCTTACAAGTCATATTACAGCCTACGATGCATATCTACCCTAAAAGGTATGTACTAGCTGTTACATAGATCACCGAGGAGGGTAAACCACTTAAGTCCTGAAGGAAGCTAAAGATTAGTGGTGCTTAATATGATCCGAAAGCGGCAATATTTTAGTGGTGATCACTGTACTCAAGAGTGCGTCACGTGGCTGCTTAGGTGTCTGGATTAATAGCTGCCTGATTTGAAATTTTCAAGCCTAGGCTCTGGCTGCCCGCTTACACGGTTAGGATTTAGGGTAAGCTGTCTTTTAGGTCTCAAATGCATTATAATTAATATAAAATATGATTAAAAAATGTACACAAATTCCGGCTTATGCAACCATCCTAAAGTTTTTGGTTAATTTCAGGTTTTTGGTCATAATAAAATCAGTGTCGGTTTTAATATCTATCATAATAATCTTTGTTATCAGATTTTATTTGTACAGTCAAATTAATCCTAATTTAGCTCCACGAATTGACTCTTACGTTCCTTAGTTTCATGCATTTGCTACTGTGTATTACCAATACACTGAATTATGATCATATTAATTATAAACCGGATATGTAGATAATGATATTAGCTATTACTTGAAAATCATTCTTCAGTAGAACTTTGTTCATAATCTGATTTCTGTCATATAATATAATGAACTTATAAATTGTTAAATGCGTACCATGCTGATAACTGTTGGATGTTAACATATATCAGTATTGTTTTCAATGCTCATTGTCATATTATTACGCATGAGTCATTGAGTAGGCTAGAAATTTTGGATTAGCTCAATTCTGTCTGGACTTTAGATGCACGTCATGATTGTTAAATGTTCAGCCACATTTCTTGTTTATTGCAATATTTGTGATGACGCTGGCTACCATGATTGTGGAACCATCTACCTACCTACCTACCTATCTATCTATCTATCTATCTATCTATCTATCTATCTATCTATCTATCTATCATCTAACCCTCAATCCCAACCATGTTGAGGTCGGCTACATGGATCCTTCTTTTCCAATCAGCTCTGTTATGGGCATGGTAATAAAAAACCCGCCTTCAGGCTCTCGAGGCTTACACCTCTTGACGAGGCTATCCCAAATGCGCCTCGAGGCTTAATCCTCGGTGTCCTGGATAGAGGCTTACGCCTCACAATGTCTGAGGCCCGCCTCAAAGCACTGAGGCTTTGAGGCTTAGCTAAGTTGCACGCCTCAATTCTGGATGATAACGTCTTATGTTAACCACCAAATTGTCTACTTTTGAGATTATTACAAACACTTTCTTAAAAAAATAAAAGTTCTTGTAGTTAATTGTTATTTTTCATTAAAAACATTTAATCATAATTTTTCGAGTGACATCTTTCAATCTTCACGTTAAATTTTCTCTTTGTTTGCTACCTTCTTGCTCATTATGTTGGTGAATTTCATATCACTGTTAACTAATTTTGGTTCCTCGTTCTACTAGTTTGAAATTCTATCTCTAGTTTTTCTATCAAAATCTTTTATTCTAGTAGTATAAAGAATTTATATCTCATTATTTTTTACATATTTATTTTTGCATTGTGGTGGTTCTTTAGTCTCTATTATCATTATTAAGTTTTAGAATTAATTTCTATTTCATATTTTTGTGCTTGTATATACCTATTTTTGTTATACACACATTCATATACATAACACATATAAATATATATGTGCAAAACATGTATAACTTTTTTATGACCACCTCACATATTTTGAGACTTATGCCTCAAACACCTCGAGGCTTACGCCTCGCCTCACTGAGACAAAAATGCCTCCTTACGCCTCACACATTTTATAACCTTGGTTCTGGGACATACTCTGGTCAAGATGTATAGATTCAAAATCTCGCTTTATAAGTTCTTCCCAAGTTAATTTAGGTCTGCCTCTGCTTCTTTTCATTGTGCTTGACTCAATAACCTTGCTTTGAATATGTGCATTTGTCGATCGGCGCTGCACGTGTCCATACCATCTTAGACGACCTTCATGCAACTTGTCCTCGTTGCTCACCACCCTCACTTTGTTCCTGATATAGTCGTTCCGCAAACAATCGTTTCTTGTCTTTCCACACATCCATCTCAGCAGACACATTTCCGCCACATTCATCTTGTTGAGACCTTGTTTCTTCACTGCTCTAACATTCATCTTGTTGGGATCTCCCGGTCATATACTACTCCAGTTGCACTCCACTTCAACCATCCTGATGTGTTCCTGTGACAAACATCATCTTGGACCTCACCCTCCTTTTCAATAATAGAACCCAAGCAACGAAATTTATCACATACTGGTACATCCATTCCATCCAACTTGACTTCACCATTCACAATTCTAGATTGGCTAAAGTTGCAATGCATATATTTAATTTTGCTTCTACTGATAATAAATCCGTTAGATTCCAATGCATTTGTCCATAGTTCAACTTTATCATTCAAGGTTTCTTTTCTTTCATCAATCAACACAATATAATCAGCAAATAACATGCACCAAGGGATATTATCTTGAACATGCTTTGTCAACTCATCCATAACAAGAACAAATAGATATGAGCTGAGTGTCGCTCCTTGATGTACCCCATCGTGGTAGGAAAAGTCTGTGTCTCTCCTTCAGGAGTCCTAACACTTGCAGTTGAGTCATCATACGTATCTTTAATCAGGTCAATGTATTGAATTGTGGAACCATCTATCAAAAAACAAATTTGAGACAGCTTCATTGTTTGCTCATGGCTGCATAGGCTATACTTGGGCCGGCTTAAGCTTGTCCAGTATTTGGGGTCTGCCCTTTTCGATTGGCCTCCACGTTGGTATATGCTTGCATGGCTAGCCCCATTTGCTGTTTTGCTGCACATCAACATCATATGTTATCTAGTTTCATTTCTGGTTTGGCTACAATGTGGGGGCTCGCCACCAAGATTTTAAAGGCATCCAACAATCAACAAATGAGAGTAGGACTGTTGCACAGCTTGAGCCAGTAAAAGTCCGGCCGGACTTTTTGTGGGGTAGCCCTTTCCTGAGTAGACCCTAAAGAGTTTTATAATGAATTAATGACCATTATGCATGTACTTACTAATTTGGCAGTTGGATTATATCTAAGACAGGTTACATGGGTTTCCAAATGCTTTAGAATTTTAAATCACAAAAAAAACTACAATATCATATTTTCCCACTTTTTCTAGAAAGTGCCCACCTATCGATTAATCACCAAGTATTGACAAGGTCATGCCTGCCTTCTCCCTACTATGTATATTCCTTCTACCATCTCTTAGTAATCGGCATGACGTTTCCCTTAGAAAGATGTTTTCATAATAGGATGTAAAAAACAGATAACTTCCCATTTTATTTGGGAAGTGGTTGCAAGGGGAAGTTATTGTGAAAATAAACTTCGCATGTGAATCCAGGAAACTTGAAAAAGAAGGATCTTGTGAAACAACCTGCATCTCTGTCGATACTATCGACAGGAGGTCGATGGTATCGAGACAGTCACAACGACAAAACATCATTCTGTCGATGGTATCGAGATGGTCACAACGGCGGAAATCGACGATCTGCCCCCTGGTTCTATCTTCATTATATTATTTGTTTTATTGCTTTTCTATTATTTTCTCCTTTATACCACCATGTATCTTACCCTAATATATAAAAAGAAGTGAGACGGCTATTGCCCTCTCAAGAAAGCTGCTCCTTGCAGCCGACAAATCTCTCGGTGTTTCGTCTTCTCTCCTCCTCACCTCTTCTAACATGGTATCAGAGCAGAGCTCGATCTAGGGCTTCTCTCCTCTTCCGCCACCGCTTCTCCCTTCCCCCTTCTTCCCCTTCTCTCCTTGCCGGCAGCGCTTCTCTCTCTTTCCCTCCTTGCCGGCGGCGCCGCTGAGAGGCAGCGGCAAGGTCGCCGTTCGGCTGCAGCCCATCCGTCGATCTAGAGTGAGGCACCGGGCTTGCAGGGTTATCTCCGTCTACGTTGGGTCTTCGGTAGATCTCCAACGCTGCCGTAGACTTCACCACAAGTTGTTTGGGGATCTTCGGGGTGATCCGACGGCCGTCTAAAATCTAAATCGGAGGACTCGTCACCCGACAGTTGGACTCCTAATCACATCTCCTCCATGTGTGATTAGGAAAATCGATTGGAGGTTGTGAATGCGTCAGTAACACATTTATCTATTCTTTTTTGGTTGTGACGTGTATCTCTCCGTCACCCCATCTATCTCTGTGACGTGTATCTCTCCGTCACCTCAACTTTCTTTGTGACGTGTATCAATCCGTCACTGAGTTCCCGTCTACAATGGAGGACACCAAGATTCCCTACGGCGAGGCGTCTCCTATCCCCTCCATCAAACTCAACGGGAAAAACTATCTACTATGGATGAACGTTGTTCACACTGTCTTGGAATCTCGCGATAAGGCGAGACATGTTGATTCGGGTCCTATGGACATTGCTGATAAAGGATACGCTGAATGGAAGCGTCATGACAGTCTTGTGAAGACTTGGTTATAGAATAGTATGGAACCTGCAATTGCGGCTAGGTTTATGTTCTATACTACAGCTAAAGAGATATGGGACGCAGTAAAGCAATACTATTCCCAGGAGAAGAATGCTCTTCGGCTATTCATGATATATGATCGTCTATTTGCTGAGAGGCAAGGTGATAGATCTCTTGAGGAATACTTTGGAGCTATTCAGGCACTTGCTCAGGAGCTGAGTTACTATCATCAGCTACTGCACAGATCAAAGACAAAGACGACTTGGTTACTGCTAAATTTTTATCCGGGCTTAATTCCATTTGCGATTTTGCCCGGAGTGTCATTCTGGCTTCTGATAAATTGCCAAGTTTTATAGAAGCCTATTCGAGAATTCAACAGTCTGTTTTTGAGTCTGTTAATCCTGTCTCTACTATATCTTCTGGGGAGTCTCATGCATCCGTAGCTGCTGCGGTGAGAGGAGGATGACTTGGTACGAGCAGAGGACGTGGGACACGTCCGAAGTGTACCTTCTGTGACAAACCGGGACATACAGTGGAGAAGTGTTGGAAGAAACACGGGAGACCTGCTGCACCTCCTGTGAGGGCAGCACATTGTGCCACTTCTACAGATTCCGCTCCGTCTTCAGCTGTGGGCACCAATTCTGGGACCGACATCACCCTTACTCAGGAGGAGTATGATCGGTTCCTTCAGGCTACACAACACATGAGTGTGGGATCTTCATCTTCGTCATCAGCAAACCTAGCATCTACTGCGGAAAATCAGGCTACATCTCTCATAACTTCTGGATCTCCTACATCTTGGGTAGTTGACTCTGGCGCGTCACAGCACATGACTGGTATGAAGAGATTGCTCCAATCTATTGACTCGTATATCCCTCACCAATCTGTCACACTGGCAGATGGTTCAGTGAGGAGAGTGCTAGCTAGTGGATCTGTCTCTCTAACACCCAAGATTGACCTTAAATCTGTACACTTTGTGCCTGAGTTTCCTTTTAATCTTCTCTCTGTTGCAAAATTGATTGACACTGTAAAATGTACATTAACATTTGGGCCTTCTTGTTTTTTCTTACATGATCTCAAGAGTATGAGGACGATTGGTGGGGGGCCTAGGAAAGGTGATCTCTACCTTTTCCAAGGTGACAGTCTGCCTCGCCTAGTATCTGCTCCAGCTCCTTCCATCCTGTTGAGTGGTTCCCCCTTACTATGACATTGCAGATATGGACATCCGTCGTTAGAAAGCCTGCGGAAGTTGGAACCTGAGTTGTCCCAAGTGTCATCTTTAGAGTGTCAGTCATGCCAACTGGGAAAACATTATAGGTTGTCTTATCCCAGTCGTGTCAATAAGCGGGCATCTTGTCCTTTTGAGTTAGTCCACAGTGATGTATGGGGTCCTGTTAAAGACCAGAGTTATAATGGTTTTCGTTATTTTATTTCCTTTGTGGATGATTTTTCCCACATGACATGGATCTACCTTCTCAAAAGCCGAGAGTCTGTGCTATCTATTGTGAAACATTTTCATAAAGAAATAAAAGCTCAGTTTGATTGCAATATAAAAACTCTCCAATCTGATAATGCTTTAGAGTATGTTCAAAAGGCTATGTCTGATTTTTGTAGTTCTATGGGCATGATCCATCGCACGTCTTGCCCTCACACCCCTCAGCAAAATGGGGTGGCTGAGAGGAAAAATCGTCATCTTCTTGATATTGCTCGATCGATCATGCTTTAATCCAATGTGCCTAAGAGATTCTGGTCTGAAGCTCTGTTAACTGCTTGCTTCTTAATCAATAGACAACCATCCTCCGTTCTTAAAGGACAAACTCCTTTCTCTGTGTTACGACCCACAGATCAACCCTTCTCTGTTCCCCTCAGAGTGTTTGGTTGCACCTTTTTTGTCCATAATTTTGACCTTAAGGCTGACAAACTTTCTCCTAGGTCTATTAAAACCTTGTTTCTTGGTTATTCTAGTATTAGCAAAGGATACAAGTGTTACTGTCCTAGTCTTCATCGCATGTTTGTGTCTAGGGATGTTACCTTCCATGAGACCACTCCATATTTCTCCGATGCTATGAGTAAGGGGGAACAATTGAGAGAGGGAGTGCCCCCAGATTTTCAGAGTGAGAGAGTGACACCATCTGTGCAGAGTGAGGGAGCGCCACCCATTATTCCTGATTATACTTTTATTCAGGACGAGCAGGCAGCTGACATGCCTGTTATTCAGCAATACCCATATGTTTATAGTAGGCGAGGCAGACAAGATTCAGAAGAGGTAGCAACACCAATCCCTGAGTCTTCCTCGTCATCTTCTACTCACGAGATTCCTGCAGAAGCATCAGACTTCCTATTGTTGTTCGGAAAGATGTTCGTTCTTGTTCTATTAGACATCCTATTACAAATGTGTGTTGTCTGTCTCACTTATCTAAGCAGGCCCGCACATTTGCTATTGGGATTGATTCTGTTGATATACCAAGGGATCACTATGATGCTATGAAGGACAGTGGCTGGAAACAGTGCCTGCTGTGCCTATCACTATGATATACCAAGGGATCACTATGATGCTATGAAGGACAGTGCCTGCTGTGCCTGTCTGACGGCGTAGACCGTCTCCTGCCTGATCGTGCCTGTTCCTGCTGTGCCCACTGCTACCATGGCGTCTTCGCATGATGACTTCCGCCATCAAGTTACTACTGTGAAGCTTGATGGGCGCAACTACCCACACTGGGTCTGCTCCATGACGATCTATGCCAGATCCCAGGGCAAGTACTCACATCTTATCCGTGCGGGTCCGGACGCACCCGCCGAGGACGCTGATGCTAAAGATGTGAAGGCGTATGACGACTGGGTTCGTGATGACTCCACCGTGATGACCTGGATTCTCAACAACAGCATTGAGAAGATCAATGTCACACTTCTTCACCTGCCTACGGCGAAGCAGATGTGGGATCAGCTCGCCGGTACTTACTCGCATAGTCAGAACCCCAAGAAGGTGTTTGACATCACCAAGCAGCTGGGACGTCTACAGTTCACGGGGACAGATATTGCGGATTACTTCTCTGACTTCACTGGATTATGGGGTGAGTTGGAATCCTATCATCCTCTCTCCACGGACCTGGCTACTATGCAGCGTCAGCGCCAGGAGCTTCAGTTGGTTCAGTTTCTCTGTGGATTGCCCGAGTCATATGCTGGAGTTGTGGACCAGATCCTAGCTAGTGACCCTCTGCCGTCACTACAGAGTGCCTACAAACGCCTTCAGCGTTTGCCTTCGTCGTCTTCTTCTCTGACTACTGATGTTGGAGACTCTTCGGCCCTTGCCGCTGCTTCTGGTCGTGGTCGCGGTCGTGGCCGTGGCCGTGGCCGTGGCCGTTTTACTGAGAGCCGTCCTCCCCTGGGTGGAGGACGAGGACGGGCTGCTCCTGGTCGTGGAGCCTCTTCTACTGCCCCTACTGCTGGTGCGCGTCCTCAGTCAGGACAGCGCCTTTGTACCTTCTGTGGCCGGTCCAACCATATTGAAGAAAATTGCTGGGAGAAATATGGTAAGCCGGCGTGGGCTAATGCAGCTGCGGACTCCACTCCTACTGCTTCAGAGGGGACGACTCAGTCTACTGACTCTGCCTCCTCGGGTGCGACTGCTGACTACATCCGTGCTGAGGCGGAGCGTCTTCTTCTTGAGCGCGCTGGTGCGTCGTCTCAAGCTTCGACTAGTGGAGCTCATGCCGCCACTTATTCTGGTTATGACACTGCCTTCCTGAGCTCTTCCTCTACGCCTGGTAATACTAAGTGGGTCATCGACTCCGGTGCCTCTTCGCATATTTCTGGAAATAGATCACTGTTTCAAAAATTATTTAAACCTGCTAGACCCTCTTCTGTCATGTTGGCTGATGGTTCCAAGTCTGTAGTGGTTGGAGTAGGGGATATTTCTTCTGACTTTCTGCTGAAATCTGCCTTATATGTGCCGCGATTTCCTATGAATCTGTTGTCTGTTAGCAAGATATTGCGGAGCTTACAGTGTAGTCTGACTTTTATTCCTGGTTCTTGTGTTTTTCAGGACCTTCGCACGAGGATGAAGATTGGTGGGGGGTATGAAGGTGCTGATGGACTCTTCTATCTGGATCAGTTGCCTAAAGCTGCTAAAGCATATGTGACTTCTGCATTATCTACCTCAGTTTCTGCATTACAGTGGCACTACCGGCTGGGCCATCCCTCATCTGAGAAGCTTCGATATTTAGTGTCTGATCTTGGTGTTTGTCGTTTTCAGTGCGAGTCATGTCAACTTGGAAAACAAACTCGTGCTGTTTATCCTAGACGCAGTCAAATTAGCAGTAAAAATATATTTGATATAGTGCATTCTGATGTATGGGGACCTTGTCATGTGCCTAGTTTATCTGGTCATAAGTATTTTATTCTGTTTATTGATGACTTTTCACGGACTACTTGGTTATTTATGATGAAAAGTAGGTCCGAAGTCTTGTCTGTTATCAAGTTCTTCTTTGCTGAAATAAAAACTCAATATGGTATGCCTGTCAAAATTTTTCGTACTGATAATGCACTGGAATTTGTTAAAAAAGATGTGGATGTTTTTTGTAAATCTGTGGGTACAATACATCAGACCTCCTGTGCTTATACACCCCAGCAAAATGGTGTGGCTGAGCGTAAAAATAGACATGTGTTAGAGGTTGCTAGAACTATTATGATGCATGCACATGTTCCTCGCTCGTTTTGGCCTGAGGCTATATTGACTGCTTGTTTTCTGATAAACCGAATGCCATCATCTGTGATTGGAAACAAAATACCTATTCAGGTGCTTCAACCCGATATTCAACTATTTACTGTGCCTCCTAGGATTTTTGGATGTACCTGTTTTGTACGGTTAGTTGGACCTACTTCTGATAAATTGTCTCCTCGTGCTGAGAAATGCATGTTTTTGGGGTATTCCCGTACCCAGAAGGGATATCGGTGCTACAGTCCTACTGTAAGAAAATGGTTTACTAGCAGTGATGTGGTTTTCTTTGAAGATACTCCTTACTATTCGGCTCGTGGTGAAAGTTTACAGTCTGATCTTATTGCTTCACCTCTACCTGTTATTTCTGAATGTGTGCCTGACACTACTGACAAAGTCACTACTGAGGCTGATAAACCTCCTCTTATAGTTTATCAACGCAGGAACAGAGTGCCTTCTACTCAAGAAACCCCCCATGCAAACCAATCTTCACCTCTAGAAGGTTCTGCTACACCTGAGGTACCTTCTGATCTTCATTTACCCATTGCTCTTAGAAAGGGTACTCGTTCCTGCACATCACACAGTATTGCTCAGTTTGTTTCTACTGACCATCTGAATGTCCATTCTAGCAATTTTGTATATGCCTTATCTGCTGTTGCTGTTTCAAAGAATATCCAGGATGCTCTACAGAGTACTGGTTGGTTGTCTGCTATGAAGGAGGAGATGTTAGCTCTTGCTGAACGAGATACTTGGGAGTTGGTGGATCCTCCTCCTCAGTGCAAACCTGTCGGTTGCAGATGGGTGTATGCTGTGAAATATCAACCTGATGGCACTGTTGAAAGGCTCAAGGCACGCTTAGTTGCTAAAGGCTACACCCAGACGTATGGTATTGACTATTTTGAGACATTCTCTCCTGTTGCTCGCCTTAATTCTGTTAGAATTCTTCTGTTTGTTGCTGTTAATCTTGACTGGCCTTTGTTGCAACTTGATGTCAAAAATGCCTTCTTGTATGGTGATTTACAAGAAGAGGTCTATATGGAGCAACCTCCTGGGTTTGTTGCTCAGGGGGAGTCTGACAAAGTTTGCAGATTAAAGAAGTCTATTTATGGGCTTAAGCAGAGTCCCCGGGCTTGGTTTGATAAATTGAGCAAAATTATGATTGATTTTGGGTTTCTGCGGTCTCAGGTGGATCATTCTGTTTTTACCAAGAAGACTTCAGCTGGTATTATTATTCTGATTGTCTATGTTGATGATATTATCATATCTGGCAGTGATTCTCTTGGTATTCAGGCTACTAAATCTCATCTGGGCAAACATTTTGCTACTAAAGATTTGGGCAAACTTAGATATTTTCTGGGCATAGAAGTTTCTAGAAATTCTAATGCTCTTGTGTTGTCTCAGAGAAAATATGTCCTAGACATACTGCAGGAGACTGGTATGCTGGGGGCGAGACCTGCTGATATTCCTCTAGATCCTAATGTAAATTGGGATGATGATTCTTCTCCTCTGTTGGCTGATCATAAAAAGTACAGGAGGCTGATTGGTAAACTCATTTATTTGACTGTCACCAGAGCTGACATTTCTACTGCAGTGGGTCTTCTTAGCAGATACCTTGATAAACCCAGACAGTGTCACTGGGATGCTCTTTGTCAGATTCTACGATATTTGAAGAAGTCTCCTGGCAAGGGACTTCACTACCGGAAGCATGGACACTGTTCTCTTACGGGGTACTCTGATTCTGATTATGCAGGTAGTAGAGTTGACAGAAAATCTACTTCTGGGTATTGTACATATGTTGGAGGAAATCTTGTTACCTGGCGAAGTAAAAAACAAAATGTTGTGGCCAGGTCCAGTGCTGAAGCTGAATATAGGGCCATGGCCCATACTGCCTGTGAATTGTTGTGGGTGCGCTCTCTGTTAAAAGAGTTCGGGGTTGACTCTTCTTCTGCTATACCTATGCACTGTGATAATAAAGCTGCTATCTTCATTGCGAATAATCCAGTTTATCATGAGCGCACTAAACATATTGAAGTAGATTGCCATTTTATTCGGGAATCTATTCTGACTGGCAAGATCTGCACTCCCTTCACTCGTCTGGAAGACCAAGTTGCTGACATCTTCACCAAGCTGCTGGCGAAGAAGCAATTCTGCATTCTGATGGACAAGTTGGGCATGATTGATATCTATGCTCCAACTTGAGGGGGAGTGTTACAATATATTCCTGTTTTATATATTCTGTTGATTGTTTTGTTATTTCCATATTATATGTGGACCTCTCTGTAATTGTTTCAATGTTATATATATGAGGGTGCACACATTGTGCAACCCTACGCTTCCCAAACCTGCTTTGTGTTTCACATGTACTATTAGACATCCTATTACAAATGTGTGTTGTCTGTCTCACTTATCTAAGCAGGCCCGCACATTTGCTATTGGGATTGATTCTGTTGATATACCAAGGGATCACTATGATGCTATGAAGGACAGTGGCTGGAAACAGGCAATGTAGCTTGAGATGTCGGCTCTCTTGCATAATGGCACATGGGATCTTGTTGACTTACCTGCAGGGAAGAAAGCAATGGGTTGCAAATGGGTTTTCACCATCAAACATAATCCGGATGGATCTGTTGAGAGGTTGAAGGCCAGATTGGTAGCAAAAGGCTACACACAGACCTATGGAGTTGATTTCTTTGAGACCTTTTCTCCAGTAGCTCGTCTAAATTCTGTCCGGATTATTATTTCTCTGGCTACTACCTTTGATTGACCCCTATTTCAGCTTGATGTTAAGAATGCCTTTCTACATGGTGATCTACAGGAAGAGGTATATATGGAGCAACCTCCTGGGTTTATTGCTCAGGGGGAGTGTCAGAAAGTGTGTAAATTGAAGAAAGCCATATATGGGCTGAAACAGTCTCCTAGAGCTTGGTTCGACAAGTTCAGTGAGGTTGTACTCCAGATGGGTTTCTCTCGCTCCATGACTGATCACTCTTTATTCTACTCTAGCTCTTCTTGTGGCTCTATCATTATTGATGTATATGTTGATGACATAGTGATTACTGGTAGTGATTCTCCAGGCATATCTCGTGTGAAGGAAGGGTTACAGAAACACTTCCAAACGAAGGATCTGGGTAAACTGAGATATTTTCTGGGCATTGAGGTGCTTAGATCTCATGCAGGTGTCAACCTATCTCAGAGGAAATATGTGCTTGACTTACTACAGGAGACAGGCATGACGAAATCTAAACCGGTATCTACTCCTATGGATTATCACATAAAGGAGACGGTTGATGATGTCGAGTACTCAGATCCAGGATATTATAGGAGAATAGTTGGCAAGCTAATATATCTGACTGTTACACGACCTGACATTTCCTTTGCTGTAGGCGTCGTGAGTCAGCATATGCACTCACCACGACAGTCACACTGGACAGCAGTTTGTAGGATTCTAAGATATCTGAAGAGTGCTCCTGGTAAGGGGATCACATATTCTAAACCCAAGGTGACTCCATCTATTGTGACTCTCACAGGGTATTCAGATGCAGATTGGGCTGGTGATCATACTGATAGAAGGTCTACATCAGGCTATTGTACTTTCCTAGGTGATCATTTGATTACTTGGAAAAGCAAAAAACAGCATGTGGTAGCTAGATCCAGCACTGAGGCTGAATACCGTGCTATGGCCCATGCATGTTGTGAACTACAATGGGTCAAATCTGTTCTTTCTGAGTTAAAAATCACTATCATGTCTTGTATGGAGCTCAAGTGTGACAATCAGTCTGCTATACACATTGCCAGGAACCCTATCTTTCATGAGCGTACAAAGCACATAGAAGTTGATTGCCATTTTATTCGTGATCAAATCAAAGATGGCACTATTGTGACGCCATACGTCAAGTCTGAAGATCAACTGGCGGATATCTTGACAAAGCCTTTGGGTCCAACAACTTTTCAGAGATTATGTGGCAAGCTGGGCATACACGATGTGTACTCTCCAGCTTGAGGGGGAGTGTGAAACAACCTGCATCTCTGTCGATACCATCGACAGGAGGTCGATGGTATCGAGACAGTCACAACGACAGAACATCATTCTGTCGATACCATCTACAGTCCTGTCGATGGTATCGAGATGGTTACAGCGGCGGAAATCGACGATCTGCCCCCTGGTTCTATCTTCATTATATTATTTGTTTTATTGCTTTTCTATTATTTTGTCCTTTGTACCACCATGTATCTTACCCTAATATATAAAAAGAAGTGAGACGGCTATTGCCCTCTCAAGAAAGCTGCTCCTTGCAGCCGACAAATCTCTCGGTGTTTCGTCTTCTCTCCTCCTCACCTCTTCTAACAGATCTATTGCAGCTTACTGCACTACTTGCACTCAATCTTCCTGCACAACTTGCAAAATAATCTTGTTAGGGCTTGAGAGTAGATCTGCAGTAGGATCTGACTCAATCTTCCTGCACAACTTGCACTCAATCTTCCTGCTCAACTCGCAAAATAATCTTGTTGGGGCTTGAGAGTAGATCTGCAGAAGGATCTGACTCAATGATCTCAACCTGTAATATCGATAATGACTGGATAATCTAATAGCTGTGGGTGAATTCCTAATGTTAGTTTGAATTAAGCTCCCATATGGTGATTACAACAATTAGAATAATTTGATCAGTAATAGATAGTTTTGTTGCATATGCTTTGGTGTCAAATTTGGCCTTGAACCATGTCTTCATCTCATGCATTGCATTTATCCCCAGAGCAATTTCCATGCATGCAGCCGCATATTTTTGTGACTATCAACAGCATTGCACATTATATTTGTTGGTTTTTGTGCTCCCAGATATGCAGTTTTATTATTTGCGACTTTTAGAAATAGATTGATGTGTATGCTGGATACACTGATCCTCAGTTCTTCCATTGTTCAGCTCATCTAAAGCATACCTATAATTTTATGTTTCAAACAAAAGTCAACTATCAAAATCTTAGCCACACTATGTTGGCATCAGCTACAAGCCTACAAGGATCATTCTTTTCTATACAATTCCGTTTTGTGCCATATTTTTATTATAATGGAATCCTTATTATTTCAGTCCAGGGCCTACCTCTTTTGCTCTTCCCCCTGTATGTTTTTCAAGTTCAATCGCATTGCTCCTAACAGGTGTACCTCCTGGCTTATATTGTATATGCACAAGCCATTTCGGATGATCCTGTCATATTTGTCCCCAATATTTTCCATTGCCACTCTGTTTCTTATATACTCCGTTTTACTACAATCTCATTGTCCCCTCAAATCTATCTGAGCATGCTTATTCACTTAACTTCCATTTTGTGGGCACTTTGTTTATCTGATAACCCTACATTCACAACTATACAACATGGATGAATGTATCGCTGTTATATACAGCTTACCTTTGTGCTTGATTGGTATTTCTCTGATCACAGAATATGGCTGCTGTACTCTGTCTGATACGCCCTACTTAGGTTTAATGAGAAAGATCCCGTGTAATGCACCTTCTATTGGAATAATTTGGACCGAAACATACTTATCAAGGCATACCTGACCTTGGCGCTACTCTGGGATGCTCCTTGGGCTGAGCCTTGATTCAATGCATTTTAGGTCTTGGTTCCTTAGCCTGTTTGTTGCTACCAATGTCCTTTTTCAGGTCTTAATGTCCAATTTAAGGATGATTGTCCATCTAAGGTGCCCACTGCCCAGTACCCTTATTAGTAATTTGTACTACTAATTGCTCACTTTTAGATAGTGGTGGGCATAAAACCAAAAACAAATCATTGAGCCATTTCAACCGAACTGATTGGTTTGACTCAGTTTGAGGGGGGTGAATGGTTCGTTTTGGTTTCCCAAATTTCCGTACAGACCTGGAAAAGTTTACCAATCAAACTAATCAGACCGACAATTTATCTGATATGCTGAATGATCTAAATTATATATATAAACCTCTATAAAACTATGATATCATTTTGATACGTCATACAACTAATGCCATGTTCCTTATGGTAAAGGATTTGAATATGATGTATTGAGGGATGGTATAGGATGGTGAATAAGTAGGAAAGATGTTAGGCTTCCTATCCTATGTTTGAATGGGCAATGTCTTGTTGGATCTGGTGCCACTTGTGTTTAAAGATTCCAATTATCTCAGTGCCGAGGCATGTGCTGACGTTAAGGATATTGCCTCCATTGTGATATGTATTAAATGAAGCACATTTGTTTTAGAAGGCGTCAACTCGTCCCATATTAAAGATGCCCCTAGGCATTGGGCCGCCATACACTACACATATATGGGGTCCGCTATCCTGTTTCATGAAAAAGCAAACGACATGGTTGGTTTGATGCTCCACTAAAGATGTAGGCGGTGCAGTCCATTAGATCATACCTACGAAGGCCTAGGCAAGATGCTGACACACCTATGTTGTTGCAGGCGATCTTAGGGATGCCGGGAGTGTTGCTCTGATCCTTGAGTTGTTGGAGCTTATCACCGTGGCAACAGCTACATATAGGAACAGAACTGGAGGGGGCAGAAGATGGTTTTTTTTTTTGGGGGGGGGGGTTGCATAGTGTTCAGTATAACTGATATACTTGGAGGAAATGTATGGCGAAGTCCCACACAGACTGTGGCATTTTAGGATTCCACTTATACATGGGAGTTTGGATTGTAGTGAGATTCAAATCTTTTTCCATTCCAAATCCTGCAATATTATTAAGGAATGTGTATTCTTCTTCTTTTAATGTTAAAAGATAACACGTTGCTAACTATAAATACTTACTTTTTTTTTTATCGTTTGGTGTTCAAATTCGAAAAATGGCCAAGACATTCCACTATCATCATAACTTTAGTTAACAAGGGCCATATCAAATCATATTGAACCAGACCACATAGCAACGGTTCAACGGCAGTTTGGTTTCATGCTTTATCAACTCGTTGGTTGGGTTCGAGTTTTTTTTCTAATAAAAAACCCATCTATTTATTCATTAAAATTCAGCAAACTACTTATGTCTAACTCTGGCAAGAACCAAGGAGGTTTAAAAATAAAATTCACTGCCATGGCACTATGCATGACATGCTTAGCAATAGCATCTGCAACAGTAGTAAAGATTCTAGGGATAAAGACCATGGATGGAAAATTAAGATGAGCATTCTCATAGCTCGGGTGTCTTAAATAAGGTTTGAATCTGGAAGGGGTTTCAATCGCTGCAGTGCACATGTCGATACCTTGCTTTGAGTCTGATAAAACCAGGAAGCTAGAAAACTGTAGGGAGGTGCAGACTTTAGCTGCATAAAAAGGAGCTTGTAGTTTCACGTCCAGTGCGCTTGTAGCATAACCTGGTTTCCTACAGCCCTGAAATAGGGCTCCAGAAGCAGTGGTAATATAGATTCCATATGAACATGCATTGGATCCATGGTTGAAAGAAGCATCAACGAAAACCGTGAAGTCCTTGTTGTCGAGGGGAATACGCTGTCTGTCTTCCTTATTTTTTTTCTCATTGTTCTGCCGGGGCAGTCCTCGAACTTGACGAGGACGCAGGAGGGGCTCCTCTTCATGGTGGACTACCTCATTTCTTGCTGCCCATAAATGCCAACATGCGACAACTTGATTGAGCTAGTGATGATAGAAGAATACCAAGGTTTATCATCTTGATTCAAGAAATGGGCATTCATGTCTAGAGTGATCCACACTTCACTGCTGCAGGGACAATCACGAAGACAGTGAAGTATGGATTCAACCATTGGGGACATGTAATGGATATATCTATTTCTCCATATTCTGAGCATGGCCTTGTGTGACATGAGTCATAAGAATGTCTTGATTAGTCCAGGCACCTTGAGTTTCCACAGAGTTTTCCAATCTCACATGAAGGCTACTTCCTTATTCTTCTGCTTCCATCTATATGCAGACTGGGAGGTGAAAAGGCCCGTGCTCTCCCCATTCCATGCCCATGCATCAGGGCCTGAGAGGGGTGCAGGTGGTGGTATGCAATTGATTATGTCCCATGTACTCACAGGGAAGTAATGGCGAATAAAACTCCAGTCCCAATCGCCTGTATCCGTGGTCATTGAAGCTAAGTTAAGATCTTCAAGGCCTTCAGGGATATGAATATTAGGGTTCAAAGTGACCACACTGGAGTCAGCACCATGGATCGGTCCAGGCATTGGTGTCATGCTCATCATTCACTATGCGCCTACAGTGTTCCTTAATAATGGGAAGGGACTTTTGGATGAAGGACCATGAAGACGAGCACATGCCCTTCCTGATAACATTGCCTCTATAGTATTTATTTCACATAACTTAAACCCACAACTTTCCTGGACAGTTTCAGAAAGGTCCATGCATCCTTCAGCGTTAGTCGTTCTGGTCTCTGGCGTCTTTAATACCCAGTCCACCAATATCTTTATTAGAGGAGATCTACTTCTAAGAAACCAGTGAGGTTTTCTTCTGGTCCCTTGCATCATGTGAAATGAACCTCCTAACATGTTTGTTTATATCATCAGACTGAAGGGGATATGCAAATTGATCGCATAGTGTATGATGGGATGGCCTGGAAGGTTGCTTTGGCTAGCATGATCCTTCCAGCCAGCGAGAGTTAATGGAGTGTCCATCCATTCATTCGTCTTGATTGAATCTATGATCTCAACATGTGTATTACGATTGACTCTGTGATGGATAATTGGCATCCTGAGGTAACGATCAAGGTTGTCAGTGGTGGGGATGCCCAATTGCCTGCTAATCCTTATTCCGTGTTACAAGGCAAGAAGCTTCAGCAAGTAAAATGATATCATCTGTAAAGAAGACCTGTGACGGCAGAGGACCTTTCTTGGACAAGTACATAGGTGTACAGCACCCACTATCAACAGATTGCACAATTGCTTGGCTTAGAGGTTCCATGCACAACATGAAGACATAGGGGGCTTATGGGATCGCCTTGCCGAACTCTTTGATTGGCTTTGATTGCTGGAAGAGGGGTGCCATTCCACAAGATAGAAGAAGACCCTGTTGTGATGATGTTCATGATGAGATAAACGTTGATTCTGGGAAGGCCCACCTTGGCGGGGTTTGAGTTTTCTGAACTGACAGGATAGTTCAATTTATGGTTTTGGCTCCTAGTTGAAGCAAATCAGACCATGCCCATCCACACTCAGGATTGTGTTGGCCTGGGACTTGAACTAGATATCTATATTAGGAAGTATGCCATGCTTTTCTGTTTTAATTACAATGGAAAAAAATCATTGGACCCGTATCAGACCTCCACTTCCAAACAGTAAGAATGCCTAATAACACCATGGAAGAAATTGCACAGTTATGTGGTTATTGCGGATATTACTCTACTTCATAAAGTGAATTCGTTTGTATGGTTTTTATGCTAATAACTAAAGGATGTCAAAAACAGAATTTCTGTAGAAAAACTCCCCTCTATTTCCAAACGGTAGACAAGCTAGCTAGCTCTTTTAGCTTTATAAATAATCATGCTCCTCTATATGTGCTTATCTTGTTTAAAATGATCTTTCGCTAATATGTGTTTTGCTTATTGAAGGTTACATTCTTTTCCTTGCATTGGTAATTGATCGCTTGCATCATTACATCCAAAAGCTGGTTTTCCTGAAGAAGTCAGTCGGCCCAACTAGAGAGGAACTTGAGAAACTCCAAAAAGAGAGGGAGATACTTAAAGAGAAAGACGACAAGGATTCCAAAGAAATAAAGTCATTGAAACAAAAGGTTTCAAAATTGAATGAAAATCTGCAAAATCTGAAGGCAGAATCTAATGATGCAGAGAAGAGAGCACTCACTGCAGAATCCCATGTCATGGCCCTCCAGAAACAGTCTGAGGAGCTTCTTTTGGAGTATGACCGACTGTTGGAGGATAACCAAATACTTCAGGCCCAAGCCCTATCTTTCCGAGGCTGACCACAATTTGGCTATCTGGGTTGTACTTTACAAAAGCCGAGGGGTTCTGGCTCGAAGGTACCTGCACCTGTTGCTTGATGGATATTTTTTGGTGCCTCAATCATCATGTTTTCACATGAAGAAGATCAAGGATTTGTGGACAGGCTCATTTGAGCGTTGGCTTTTATTTTTGGTCTCTGTATTTATGCTCGGTCGAGCAAGAGAAAGAAGACATTTGTTCTTCACATATGAAAGTTCTGTGTTCTCAATATTTTTTGTTTTCATTCTTTCGTTCAGGGGTCTGCAAAATTCATGGGGTGTGCTCGTGGTTTCGGATTAGAAAAGGCTTTGGGACACCACACAGTTAGCTTTGAACTTGAACCACCTCTAACATGTCAATTGACTCACCCGTTTTGGATGGAATAATCATGGACAAGAAATGAGACCCTTTTTGTCTCCACCCATGCATAACAACAAAATAAAAGAGGGAAGTAATTCCCTCATCTATTTTGTTGTTATGCATGGGTGGAGACAAAAAGGGTCCAATTTCTTGTTCCTGTAACAAACCTCTTTTGGATATGGTTAAGTCATTGTCATACATTAACGTTGAGGTAGATGCATTATTTGTCTTGCCTACATCTAATCAATTTTGAGCTTAAACCAGAATTTAGCACATGTAACAAAATGGATTTTATCTTGAAATGTGTATCTATAAAGGTGACTTAGATGTTTGAGCTGTAATATTGTGCTTAGACTCGACTCTGGATTCGTAGTACACGGCATCCTGATTGCCTTCTCTGCTTTTCTTAAATTGCACTTTTCATCCAACTGCGAAGTCAAATTTCATCTCATATACAAGAAAAGTTGTTTACATACCTAGACATTGTTATTGCTCCTTTAGTTATAACTGTTCTAGGTTGTACGCATATACACAACAGTTTTCATTCTTAATATGCGTACTTCGTTCAATGTATTAGGTCTTAAAATGATTGATAATACATATCCACGCTTAGATCCTAACTCTCACTTATCTGAAGTTGTCCTCGATGTATTATTATTTCTATGACCTTTTAACGGGTCATGCACCCAAGGGTCTACATAGGGTTGGGGGTGAGGGGAGTGGTGTGACTCGACAATCCTAGAAGGAAGAGACCCGGGTTCTGACTCTGGCAGCTAACCTTTGAGGTAAAACAAATCCCCACTTTATTGAGCATATCACAGTGTATTTAATGTACGTGGTTGGTACCGAAATTTACCTTGTTGCAGTGGGTCCAATGGTGGCCCTGATTCAGGTTCAACTCTGGCTGCTAACTTGCGGGGTGAAGCGAATCTTCACATTAGTGAACGTGCCATGGTACACCTAATGTACACGACTGGTTTTGAAATTTATCCCGTTATGGTGGGTCCAATTGTGGCCCTGCTTGGAAGGGGTTCCTGGTTATAAAAAAATATATACGAGGTTGCTTAGCATAAGCCTTTTACGTTTTTGCTGTAAACACTAGGGTTTACAAAGGTGTATCGGTGTGATGCTAGCTAGATATGAGGTTTATTTCCAATTAGGGAATAAGTATTATGATTATCTTTGTTAGTGTTGTGGTTGGCGCAGGTGTTTGCACTTCGCCTTTTTTAACCTGTTTCTCACTTGATATCTCTTTGGCGCTGGAGTTGTGAGGTCCTAGGGGCTGTTTCTTCCCCTTGGCCTTGGGGATTCATATCAGTCTGCTAAAGTGAGTTAAGCATCAATGATATGCTAGCACAGCCACGATCAGTGCTAGAGACCGTTCAGGCAATATATGTTTTCTTGGACTTATAATGGGTACCCAATAGGAGATATGTGGAATTATCTAAGCTGAATGTGTTTTATGGCAAAAAAATAGAGAATTGTGGAGAAGGTCATGGGTCGTTCGTTAAAAACCCGCTTAAGACTTCAACTCACTTAGTTGAGGACAAATATCGTATTGATATTATAATCAATTTTGAGAAATGGTCCACGATATTTGTCAAGAAAAGATTGCATACTGTATATCGAGTGATGGGAAGTTAGGTGGGGGATGTAAAAACTTTAGCCACAATCATAATACATACTCATAATGAAACGCTTAATGAAATTAGCAAGAGGTGATCACATTTAGGATTAATAATACATGGGGCTTACAGCATAGTGTCTTTAAGAGAGTACATGGGGCTTACAGCAAAGTGTCTTTAATCTCTTATGTGCCATCCTCGACTTGCACGTATAAATCGACCAATCAAACAAAAATATAGCAACCAAAAGAAACACCAATCATATGGGATACTTTATTTCGTCAACTAAATAGGTAGATTCTGACTGATTTCCAAAACATCTTTTTGGATCTTTTTCAATGTCTTGGCTGTCCGAAGAGCACGAGAAACAAAATGAGCCTTGACATGAACCTAATAATAAGTATAAAATTGTCCGGTGTTGTGAAAATTGGACATGGATGGCTATGTGTACATACATACCGGATCCCGTTAGGTACGCAGACTTGTATACTTCCTCGAGGATGAAGAGTTGAGATGTGAAGAAAATACTTTTCGTCTCGATACATGGATGGGAAAAAATGAAGAGAATATTAAAGAACATGTATGGTGAGAAGTTGCAAATAAATGCTAGAGAGTACATGGTTCTTGATAAGAAATCACAAATATCAAGAACGCGTGAATAAAATGCATGAGGAATAATTCAACAACGAAAAAAACCATACAATCTTATGACATAAGAGTCCACCAACTCTGTCTTTAGATGCCAATACAAAATTGATTTTATTTTTGAGTAAATGGTATTGAAAAGGGTTCTATATGTTTTTCATGGGTACATATTGATTCAATAGCTCACTCATAGCATCTAGAAGATTTTACCTATAACCTTTAAGCCTAAAGTTGTCCTTCTCCTTGTAGCACACTTGGCACTTGCAAAAACACACAATGTTGGTTGTCATGGTAAGAGTCCTACCGGTCTCCGCAGTCTCACTGACTTTCTACAGTTGCCGGAGTTGGGAGTGTGGCAAAACCAAGGCCAAAGGAGGTGGAGAACATGGTTGTTCCATTGTGATCCATGAAAGGATATAAGGGGTGACGTTGCTGACTTCAGGAAGCAATTATCATTCCTTTCACTGCCTACTTTAATAACGGTCTTCTTCTACTTATTTCTTAACATTATGTCGGTATGCCATTAGTCAAATCAAGTTTCAACATATGTCATTTTCTTACAACCCTTAATGACGATGTAATTGTCTATTAACTATAATATTTTTCATATTTTCTCCTTTACCTAGACAAGGTGGCAAAAATACACTGATGATACTTTAAATCCCGTACAATGTATGAGATCTATGCAGTAGTTTCTTTTATTTTTTCTGACTTACAAAGCATATTGTGTACTCTAATATATACTTAGAAAATAACGTAGGAGGTATTGTATGTAGTTTCTTCTGATATTTTAGTTATAAACCACTATTTTATTCTAAATAAGATAGGCGCAAGGGACAATGGAGGGGTTTCTATAAAATAGTAATCATGAAGTCTTTGTACTCTAATATTTACTATATAGGAAAGTGTGTGGAAGGTATTCTATGTATTTCTATATTCAGTCATAAATTAGTCTTGTATTATTATAGGATAACCATACAAAAGTAACAGGAAAACATGGAAGGTTTTCAATGCAATAAGTACAAAGCGGTCCTTGTAATCTAATGTATACTATATAAAAAAGAGTTTGTCAGATGTTGTTTGTAATATTTGTATATATTTCTTTCGAAGTTAATATTGTTTTTCTAATAAAGGCAATTATGTCTATTACCCTATAAAAGGAGCAAATCAGTTGTGTGCTCTTCCAGCTGCAAGACCTGTGTGCTTGCCAGCTTAACAATCTTTTCAATTACTTTTTTAGTTGTGTGGGAGTCTGCTTATCTCGGTGATGCATAAGTATAAAAATGTAACATCCAAAAAGAGAAAGTGAGATATCCCGATCTTTCAATTGTGCCATGTTCTTTGTTGGTGTCTTACTGGACCAATACCTGCATGTGTTCCAATAGTTTGGCTGTATGTTCATTGTTCATGTCAGTCTGTGTGTAATCAAGAATTGAAATACATATAATTTTACTTAGATTTATGTTGTAAATTACTTGTAATGAATTTATGACTTGTAACTAAGTTTAAATGATAAGTATATTTTTTATGATTAATATAACACTCAAAAAATGATCAAGTACATCACAAAGTGTGGAAGGTATTGTATGTATTTCTATATCTAGTTATAATTAGTCTTTTATTCTAATAAGATAACTGTATAAAAGTACAAGGGGAAAATGCAAGGTTTTCAATGTAATAAGTACAAAGTGGTCCTTGTACTCTAATGTATACTATATAAGAAAGAGTGTGGCAGATGTTGTAATTTTTATATATTTCTCTATAAGTTAATATATTTTCTACTAAGGTATCCGTGTAAGAATACATAAGAGTTTGGTGTATTTTTTCCTTTACTTTTTCAATTTAGAAATTGGTCATTGTGTATTTAATAACGCTACATGAAAGGTTGTGGGAGGAGTTGAATGTAATTTCTGCCTTTACTTTTCAGAATTACATGTTGGACTTGTCCTACTATGTATGACAATGATAGGTCATGGGAATGATTATATGTAATTTTTACCTATAAGTCTTTGAATTACAAACTGAGTCTTGTGTATTCTAATAAGGATGCATGTAACACATTAGTGAAGTTGAATCATACCAGTTTTCACACTGCGCAAGTCATCTTTTTACGATTGTTAGGCTTGGCAGTGTGGCACAACCAAGGTTAGAGGAGGTGTAGGATATGGTCAGTCTAACGTGACATCAAGGAGGATTGGTGTGGTGACATTGTGACACTAGGGAGCAGTCATCATTTATTTTACCCATTTCTTCCCTTTCCAGTGATATTTTTCTTCTTTCTTAACATTGTTTCTGGCATAATAGTAGTTAAAATAAGATTTAATGGATGCCTTTTCCTTTCCATCCCCACCTTATTTGCAACATACTTTCCTATTAAATCCAATCGTATCTTTTTTTCTTTGGTTAGATAAGATGACACAACACCACGTTTATTGTCTTCAGTGTATTTCAACATTCTCCAACCATTACAATGCATGAGAGATACATAGTACTTTATTCAAGAGAGCAATAACAAGCCCATCCTACCGTTATACCACATAATTGGGAATAAGAGAAGTAGTAGAAGTTGACCAACATTTCCTACACCATATTAAAAAAACAATTAATAATTCCATTAAATAGATGTAACATGGAGTTCCACAAGATTGTTCTCCAATGGAGGTATATAGTTGGGAAAATGAAAGATTAGAACTTAAAAGCCAAATCTTGTAGTTAACAGAGAAAGAATATCTTGTAATCTTCTATGGTTATGTTTCAAGCTTCATTCCTTATCTTGATTTGAATCAACCTCAACTTCTTTTCTAAATCATGAGCGTAAGCTAAAAATTCAACAACAAGGGTCATTGTATTTCTATATTGTGTACGTGGATGCAACCATAAGTGTACATATAGTGATAGCTAAGTATACAAGGTATATTGATAGGATATTTTCTTACAAGTAATAAAAATCAAAATTTAAGTTTTTGTATATTAAATCGTGAATCTTATTCATCACTTGGTGGTTTGATATATATCCTCTAATGGATCTTTTCAAATTATTGGTGTTGCATCATGGACAATGTTCCAAATTCGTACAAGTTTTAATAACCCTTTTAAGGACCACTTCAAGAAAGTTAGGAGTGTGTTTCTCACTAAAGTACCCTCATGAGATATGATTTATCACGTTTGATCATCATTTAGATTTAATGATACTCATAGAATCTTAGAAATTTGTATAACTTAAAGAAACCAATATATGCACAAGAGTAAAAAAAACTTCTAGAGAAAGTACATGAATCATTGCATGGTTAAGGCAGTTATTCATAAATATCTTGCATACATGTTTTCTAGAGAAGGAGAAGTCCAAAACAATTGATACCAAATAACTCAACCCTATTATGAGATTTGTCAAATAACACTCACAAGCATCAATCAACTCATCCAAACATCCCTATAAATATTCCATGTACCATTTTACAAAATAGGAGGCCTAAACAAACAATATAAAAAATCCAAGCCCTAATATAAAAATTGTCAAATAACACATGAAGTGTTACTAAAATCCTTCAAAGTCCATTGCTATAGGTTTAGCAAAGATCTAATGGTGAGATTCAGATTAGATGGAAATTAGCATTTATATGAATTTAACCCTTACTTTGGGTAGACCTAATAATCAATTGAAACCCTAATTTAATCATCATTAATATTAGGATGCATCATAATCATTATTAGAATCAACACATGTATAAAATCTAATAAGGGTTTTTAATCAGACGTTGGATCAATAATCAAGGTCATATTTAAGGTTCTTGAGTCATAAAGCAAGACTGTATCATTAATCAATAATTGAAGAGATTGCTTTTATAGTAATCGACCTAAGGTACACATCATCAATAATATTTCATGCTCAAGTTTTCATCAAGATGATTAAGAGTTATTGGATTCAAAATATGGACTTAAAATATCATTTTAATATAATGAATTAGGAGATGATTCGAGATGTTCATGGATCTAGGATAAGAAATAACATCTATAACTAATTTGACCATTTTTTGTCTTTTTATAAATAAAAAAAACTTATTTACAAAGATCTGACATCCCTAGCATTTATTGTGTTTTTAGCAAAATTTACCTTGATATACAATCATTCCCTATTGCTTTGGTGGACTGGTGCCTTCGGATAATGCCACGTGGCACCCAAGGTTCATCCACATGCTATAGGTTGTGGTGGGATTTTGTAGGGCCACCCCATGTTGGGCCTCACTGGCTAGCTGGGATAGATCTAACCTATACTATCCTATATGAGCATAGCCCACAATGGCCCATGAGGAGGCTACCCCTTCACAACTCTCAACTTGCCTCAAGTTTCCACACTCAAGACTACGTGTTAGCACCACTACAAGACGCAAGCCTAGTGAGTCCTTGTTGGTCCCATGATTTATCAGTCATCATAGAAGCCTTCCCTCGACTTTGCAAAGGATCCGGAGCTTCAGAGGGTTACTACAGTGAAGCTTCACGCTTTGGACCTCCATTATCCATGTGGCGAAGATAAGATCATTAGGTTCTGTGAGGCTGGGAGATTTAATAAAGAAGAAAAGGGGAAACCACATCCTCACACACTCAGGCCTATTTGAAAAGCTTCACATGATCATTTGGAAGGTCTCCCTCCATTCCCAAACTCCTCACTTATCTCTAAGCTCTCTTCCTGCATGCCTCCTTCTAGGAACAACCATCGAGTCATCTTTGCAAGATTGGGGAAGATGTAAAACCCCTACCTTGATTTATTTATAAGCATGTTTGATTTTTGTAATTGAGTTCTTAGTTTCATAGTTTAACCATATATTAAAATCTAATATAAATTGAAAAAGCTATATTTTAAATTTTACCCAATATAGACTTTGCTTACTTAGGTTATGCATTTTTTTGTACTTTTGTAGGCTTCTATAATTTTCCTTTTCTGGGGGACTATATGCAATTTAAACACATTTATATTTTATTACATGATGATCTTGATAATTCGGTAAATTTATCTCAAGTATATTTTTTGATGTTGTTACATAAAGGTACCATCCCCTTATATTAGTTTTGGGTGGAAGTGATGGTAAGTGCACCTATGTATACTTGCTTAGCTTCATCAATCAAAGGTTGTTCTGTATGTTCATCATCCTAAAATTGTTCAACGTGACATGTACGGTCTTCACAACTTAAGGTTGTGTGGAATCTGACAACTGAAGATTATTCTACATGCTCATAAACCAATTGAAGCTCTGTACATTCATAAACTAATGGTTTTTCTGGATGGTTGCAATCCCATGGAGGTTCTGGACATACAAACCAATGCAAAACCTGACCTTTGACTAATGGAAACACTGCTTTGGGTCCATTGACTTTCTCTTTCTTCCATCCTAGCTATAAATAAACCTTTCTAATCCCTTCAAATAAACCTTTTATCCAATCATTACTGTTTCTAGAGCCAAAGGAGCAACCATCCGTTGATGATGGGGAGATTAACTGGGGTAAAAATTTGCAAGATCGTGGATGCATGTTATTGCATTACTTTGTGCATATAAGATCTTGTATCCTAATCTCTTTTCTTACTATTTTCTATTTTCTCCTCTTTCATGGATGGAAACCATAGTGCTTCTAGATGGAAACTCATACACATGGTTGAAGAATCCTATATTCTTCTCTTTTCATCCTATTCTTGAATATATAGGCTTTTTTCATCTTTTGAAGGATAAAATTTCAATCTTTACTCCTATTTTTGATGTTTCTTTACTGTTTGGGCATTTTTATTCACCCCTAAGGCAAGTGATATAACTTGTGATGCATTTTTTGGCTACTTATGATATGCATATAATATTAATCTTGCTCTAAAAGTTTGTATTAGGTAAAAGGTATTTCTTTATGCACTATTTTGCATGTGTAAAATGGCAATATGAAAATCCTTAAGTTTTTTCTTAAACCCATATGTACATTTTTTATTGTACGATGAACATTCTTTTGAACATATAAGAACTAAAATTTGAAATACAAGTGTAATGACTCCTAGAAATGTCAATTTTTATGGTGGTTTGGTATCCAATAAGAGGAAATACGACCCTCATATTTCTCTTTGATGTATGATAGTCATTCTACGAAAATATTACAATTTTTTTTACTATATTTGGTGTTGAAATGATGATTGGACAAAATTATATTGAAGGAAGTTGCTCATTCATGCAGGGCTTGGAATATCGTTTACCTAATTCTTAGAAACAACATAAATTTCACATCTGGAGGAGTCTCAGGATGAAATTATGAGTTCTACCTTATTCATGCCTTGTTAATCTCTCTACAAAATTTCCAATACTAATGAGATTCCTACATGGATTTGTACATTTATGGTGTAAATGACATATTGGTCTTTTATATACCCTAGTTTGAATCTTAGTCCCCTTTATGGCCAAGGATGGATAAAAAAATATTGATGGATTAACATTCAACTATTTTGTATGTTTTATACCTTTTGAAGTCACAATCCATGAGTTATTTTATAATATTCTTTTAAGAGCTTATATGTAACTTGATTGATGCAGTAAAAGATACGTAATTGGCTTAATTAATCAAGTGTAACTTTAATCATGTAGTACCTTGTGATTGTAGAACTATCTTAGTGTTAGAACTTGCTAGATAGTGAAATGAGTAATTCAAAAGGGAGATCAGAGTTGTATGTTGTTGAGTATATGTAGGAGCAAAGAGTGTTTATCTCTATCATCTATATCTGAAGGTTATAGAGTGCGGTTAAGGTTGTATCTCGAATTTGATGTGATAGAGAGCGATTACAGTCATAACTCAGATGTGATGATTTGATATCCTAGTTTTTCTTTTGTGGTCTAAGTACCCAGGATGGACCATGTTTTATTTTTAGTACATTGGTTCGTTGTATTACTACATTTGTCACTCTACTTACCAAGGTGAAGATATCTTTAGGATTCTGATCATCTAAATCTTATACGAGGATCTGATCTTCCTCATATGTGGCTTGAAGTTCTACCTACCATTTACATCGACCACTACATTCAAGTCTTACACATGGATGAGGTGAAGCAACCACAGAAGTACCCAACTAGATACTTTAATGCTTGGGCAGACTTGCCAAGTTTCAAAGACACCGTATTTAATGTATGGAACCAACCGTACAGTGGCTTCCCCATGTAAATTCTCTATCAGAAATTGAGAAACACCAAACGTGCTTTGCAGACCTGGAACTGGGAAAGGATCGGGGACCTGAATGATTCTGCAAAGAACAAGGAGAAGGAAGCTCTTGAAGCTCAGGCTGCCTCGGATCAGAACCCTTTAGATAACCTTCTCTGGGAGATTGCAAAGACAAAGAAAGAAGAAGCTTTGAACGTAAGAAATTTAGAAGAATCAATTACTCGTCAGAAGTCGAGAATCCAGTGGCTAAAACAAGGGGACTCTAACTCCAAGTTCTTCTATGCCTTGATGAAAACCAAGAGAGCCAGTAATCAGATTAAATCTGTTCTGGTGGATGGAAACTATATCCAAGGTGATGATGACATAAAACATAGATTTATGAATCACTACAAACAGTTGTTCAATAATTCAAGCAAACGAACAAGGCACAACTGGAGATTCCTTTCCAAAATCAATGAAAATCAAAAGTCCCTCATGTGTAAGCTGGTGACTGATGAAGATATCTATAATGTTGTCAAGGCTGCAAACAGTGATAAATCGCCAAGACCTGGCAGTTTCAATCCTCATATCTTCAAGATCACTTGGGATATAGTTGGCAAAGATGTTTGTAAAGCCATCAAAGATTTCTTTCTAAAGGGTACTCTACTAAAGGAGGCTAACAAAACTTACCTCACGCTTATTCCTAATGTGAAGTAGCCCGAAGGAATTGGTGATTGGAGGCCTATCTCACTGTGCAACTTTTTCTATAAGATCATATCCAAAATTTTGGCCAACCGACTAAGAGATGTTCTTCCACATATCATTAGTACAAATCAATCTGCCTTTGTCAAAGGGCGACACTTGTTTGATTCCATTCTCTTAGCTAACGAAGTCATGGACAATTTTAACCAATGCAAGCATAGGAAATTGTGCCTCAAAGCAAACCTCAGTAAGGCATATGATACCATTAATAGAACGTATATCTTGGATGTTATGGAAGCCATGGAGTTCCGTCCCTGCTAGATGCACTGGATAAGTGAATGTATGTATTTTGCGTCATTCCAGGGTGCTAGTAAATGGTGCTCCCTCAGATATCATTCAGGCCTCAAGAGGGATAAGGCAAGGAGACCCTATAGCCTCATATCTCTTCGTGATCGGTATGGAGGGCCTCTCTGCTATTCTCAAAGAAGCAATAGAAGAAAAGAAGTTCACTCCACTGAAAGCTAAGGGAGTTGAGATCTCTCACATCCTTTTTGCAGATGATCTCCTCATTTTTTTCTCAAGCCACTGATGAATATGTGAAGGGTATAAAGGAATGCATGAAAGTCTTCAGTGAGTGCTCAGGATTGAAGCTCAACCCAACCAAAAGTCAATTGTTCACTACTGCTTCTGCCCCTGATGACATTGGCACACCTATCAGTGTTGTGAAGTCACAACTGCCTGTGAGGTACCTCGGCCTCCCCTTGTTTGCGGGTAGACTTACCAAAGCCATGTGTGCTCCTTTGGTGGATAAAATCAAAGTGAAGCTGGATTCATGGAAGATGAAATTGCTCAGTACGGGTGGGAGGTTAGAGCTAATTGTTTCAACCCTCTCAGTGTACCACCTATTCTGGACAGGTACCTTCCCTCTACCTAAAGGTGTTATGGATGAGATTGAGAGCATGTGCAGGAGCTTCCTTTAGGGAGACCATGAAGGCTCCAGTCACTTTCATACCGTATCCTGGGATAAGATATGCAAGCCTAAGGCTGAAGGTGGGCTTGGCATTAGAAGAGTAGAATAATGGAGCAAGGCATGACTCACTCGCCTAGTGTGGGACATCGCCAACAACAAAAATAACCTATGGGTGAAATGGGTGCATAATGTCTATCTCAAAAATGACACAATTTGGTCTTATAGATCTAAATATGGTGATAGCTGGATGTGGAAAGCTATAATCAGGCATAGAGACACAATCCACCATTTGGTTTGGTTCAAAGTTGGCAATGTAAGCTCCATCTCTCTTTGGAAGGACCCGTGGGTGAAAGGGTCATTTCTACAGGATTGCATAAGTGCAGGGCTAAAACTAAGGTCAGGTCTCACACCTGACTCGAAACTTGACTCCATTATTTGTGGAGGTGATTGGAGACTGCCTTCTATTCGTGGAATAGAAGATCTTGAAAACATCTGTGCTAATACCAAAATCCAGCCCGAGGACTGCTTCTATTTGGAAGGGCTTGAAAAGTACTCCCTCAAGGAAGTTTGGAATCTATATAGGACCCCGGGCACTATACCATACTGGTCTAAATGGATTTGGTCCCTCAAGCTTCTGAACAGATTTAAAATCTTTGGCTGGAAACTTTTCCAAGGCAAGATAGTTTCTGAAAACTATCTCCATTCCAGAGGGATCCAACTGGCATCAAGGTTTCAGCTCTGTAGGCAGGAATCTAAAGATGATACCCACATCTTCTGGAACTGTGAGTTCTCAAAGAAGGTTTAGCTTCTTACTGAACACTACATACCAACCATACCGTACAACCTCATGGATTTGATTCATCTCAGATCAGCAAAAGAGAAACAACTGGGACTCTGCCTCGGCTACCACTTATGGTTCATGAGGAACCTAGCATGCTTTGAAGAAACACAGCCTGAGCCAAAGACAGTTTGGGCAAAGATATAATCTGATTTCTTATCAATACACAAATAGCTTTCCTTTGCATAGATAGGCTTTCTTTCTTACAAAAGTTACCCTACTCCACTTGTACATGACGATTCACTTTTTGGTAATGAATAGAGAGGCACACTTAATGATAAAAAAAATCTTATACGAGGAAGATTGTAACTTCATAGTAGTCATCTAGTAGTTTAAGTAGTACACCTCAAACTACCCAGGGCTTAATAAAACATGTAACCCAATTGTGTGGTGTACCTGTTAGGGCTATTTGGCAAATCACATAAAATGATAAATATTGATTTACTCTTCATAATAATATCACACGTGTCTCATATCCTTACATGTTAATTTATACATACATGTACCTTTGCTTTATCATGTTCATTACAAACTTTGATCAATCCTCAAACATTTTATAATATCTTCTTTAACTAATTTTAGTCTTCACAACATGTTTGTAAGAAAGAAACATTATTGGACGTTATATCATATCTTTGGGACTTGATGTATCATCTCATGGGTTTCCACACCCTTTTAGATGATCAACAACACATTTAGACTTGTGATGGCCACAAACCTGGTTTAGAGATCTATAGATCTAAGAGGTCAGTGTGTTAATTATCATAGTTCTTGAGTTGTCCCTGTATCTTAGGTATGGGCAGGGAATTTGTATATGATGTCAACTCAGTTTTTTGATCGAATGTTATGAATAATGTAAATGTTGTAATTATGTATAATATACTATATAGATTAAGGCTAAACCCATGGATACTCATGAATGATACCAAGTATAAATATATGTGATTTTGGGGCTTTGTATAAGTCTTGCGTAGAATGTTTGGAATTTTTTATTCAATTTTAATTCTATAAATTTTTGATAATATGGTTAGTTAGTGTTTAAATCGGCATTTTGGTTTTGAGTAATCTTATTTAGCGTACTGGGTTGTCACAATTTTGTTGTATCTGAGCTTTAGGTTAGTTGATACTACATGAGACTTAAGCTGTTATATCTGTTCTTATATACCCAACATATCTAACTATGATTTATGGTTATGTAGATATGTGTGGAGAATGTAAAGAACATGCTAAGAGTAGTTATGTGGTGCCTAGAGGTGACAGTAGGAGATGAGCACCAATGGGGGTGTTCCAGAGATGGGACCAGAATCATTCATCTTGCATCCTTTTAACCCTACAACCTTAGCATACCCAACCTTCCAAATAGTTTTCTAGATAGTTAATGGTGAGGATTACACATTTTGTAGACAAGGAACCTATATATCCACCTAAGGTACCTTCTCAAAATGTTGAGTCATAGGGTCCAGGGAAGACCTTTGAGAGACTGAATCACATTTGTTCCACTGAGTATGCAGGCATAATGGATCTAGAAATGCGAACATGTGCTAGCAGAGTTAGAGAAGCTATTTTGAATTTTGAATATTGTTGAGGAGGACAAGGATTATCATGTGATCTATCTTCTAAAGGGTAGTATTGTCCATTGGTGGTCCACTAAGGAGGAGAAGAGGCCTATTGAAATGATCAGATGGCAATAGTTTTGGAGGGAGCTTATCAATCACTACTTTTTTGAGATGCATCTGGAAGAGAAGATGGCTTAGTTTGAGTGGTTATACCAAGGGTCTTGATCGGTGACTGATTATGAGGTGAAGTGTATGTAGTTATCGAGATTCTGTACTCACATGACATCGATGGAGAAGGAGAGGATTAGAAGCTTCATGAAGGGCTTGAACACTAAGTTTGAACAAACAACGTCAGGTTTGGAGTCCCATAATAAGTTTTTCACCTTTATGGAGTGTATTAGGAGGACAGAAAGGACAACTGTGCACCAACAACTAGTGCAAGGAAGAGGTCATCCCAGTTTTAGGGACAATCCTCATGCAATCTCAAGAAGTAGAGGTTTATCATGCTGCAATACTTATAGTCACATTAGAGGTTAGCAATTTCTTATCCAAGGACATAATTATAGTCAAAGTGGTCTCCTAGCAAGGGAAGAGGTTGTAGTTTCACGCCAATTGGGGAAAACAATTTGGGATCTATGTCTATAATGGGGCCTCCTATGATGTATTATGATACAAGGACATACTTCAAGTGTGTTTAGGTTGGGCATGTGAAATAATCTTATCCTATGAAGAACCAAGACGTTACACACAAGTCAACATAGAGCCAACATGGATCACAACAATAGTAGTACAGTTGCGGTGTTGGTAGAGGATGTGGCCAGACGTCTTAGGCAAGGTTCAAGACCAACAAGCATAGGTTGAGAATGACATCATGGAATGGATAAATTCTATGACATGATTCATCCACAAGGAGTGGTCATGTAAATCCTCAATTTTTTAAAAAGATTGGGTCCATAATATTCAACTACACAAACTATAGTCCAAGTTGATAAATAAGTGACGTTAGAATAAATATGCTTTTGACCTAGTTCATGCACATAACTTGTACTAATAAAGGTTGTATGAATTTAATATGAAAATAATTAACATTACTCAAAATATATGTCTCTAGTTGTTTATTAATAATCCTAAATGGTCAAATATATTGTTATCCTAAAAAGGAAAGAACAAATATCTAGGACACTCAACCCCAAAAACCACTACATTTTTTGGAATCATCATGGTTAACTTAAGTAGCTACAAATTTTGGCCTAAATTAGATCATCCAAGGGCCCTCAATGAATTTAGAAAACAAATTAATATAGATTGAATCTAAATTAATCAATGATTTGATTTATATAATGATCTCTTATATAGTTTCCTAACTTTATCCTATCACACAAGCATTTAGAATATGCTTTTAGGTCAGACTCCTTTCCATAGAGCCGACCGTGAGCTATAAAGTCACCTCCCTCACCTGAGAGGACTCTTTTCCCAGTTGCAACATGATTCCAGTCTCCTACATACTCTTATCTTTCTCACTGATGCATCCCATGATTAAGTGAGACAGGTTTCACATCCTTCAGACTGTTGAGCCTAAAATGTTGGGATGTCGTACCCTGTAGTCCCCAGATAACAATACTCTATGGTTTCAGCTTCTTCTCAAACTTCAGTGATGCCCTAGTCTCCCCAAACATGCTATTATATATGTATGCCTCAAGATCAATCCTTGACTCCTCAGAGACATTTCTGTCTCCCTAGATTTACTTGCTATCTTTGAATTTGATCTCCCTGTGAGATCACCCTACTGAGGATTGTGGTCTCATTGACCCAGAGAAACCGACACCGTGACTCCAATTATAGTACTAGATAAACTCTACTCTCATTATGAAGCTCCTTTGACCTTTATTTTCTCTTAATAACTGAAGACATTTATGTTTTCCCCTTTTATCCTTTATTTTGAGACCTTTTATTTGTCTCACCAATCCTGATGGTTATACCTCATTCTTCTCCATAAATGTCTTCATTTTTAGGCAAAACAACTCTCTATTCTCTCAACTTTGGTGTAACTCTGGATTTGGCTTCCTCCCTACCATTGCATGCTTGTTGAGGTAAGGAAAGTAGCACTATGTTGCTACGTGTGTAGGGGGCTCCACTTGGGGGTCCGTATGACCAGGAAAATCCTAGTAACTTGTTCCCAATCTTGCTTTTCATCTATAAGCATTAGATTCACAATTTGGATTCATAGAATCAAGACCCTCTCACCGTGTTACTCTTTATCATGAGAAAGAATAATCAAAGGCGCTGTTTACTTTGGTTGCCCTTGGTTTTTATGACTTTAATTGATGCTCATGGGAAAATTGATAACTTGAGCACCCTAGGTGACTCACTGCACACATTTTTGGACTAGGAGAGTGTGTTACCCATAGTGGCAATCTCTGGTTGGGCCAGCTTAGAAGGGGCCTGTCAATAAATTTTGATTGGCTAATGTTTGAAAAATCATAGTAAATCAAAGGTTAATCACAAAAATATGAAAAAAATGTGTTTTGGAAGGATATTTTTATAACAAATCCGAATTTATAGCTTTCAAACCTTGTTTTGGTTTTCTACTTCAATGTTTTCATATGGATCCCTAAAACCCTAATATTTGAGTAACATGTTATTTAGTTTAACCTAAATCAGTAATATTGAAACCAAGTTTTCCAAATTGAATGAATCTAATCAATGGCCCGATTCAACCCTATTTTAGGGGTTGATCTTGTGTCATATTGCATTTCAATCACATCTATTCCTATTAGATTACATGTTATTCCCCTCAATATGCATATTTGTATAAAATGCACTTATGGACATTATTTGCACATTTTTTAGGAATTTGGACCACGATTGATGGAAGAGAGAGAAGGAGTGATCCTAGGGTTTCTCTACCCTTGGAGAGACCCAAAGTGAAGTCCAATGCCCCCTCAACCTACCCCTTGTAGCAAAATATCCATTGAAGCAAGGATGCTCAAGAAAATCCAAAGAATCAAGTCAAAGTGATGATCCAAAGACGAGCATGACTATGGTACCACAGAATGACCGTGCTAAGACACTTGCAAATCAACAAGTCATCCTCAAGTAAAGCTAGAATCACCACGGCCATGCCACAAAGAATGGCCGTGGTGAACTGACCTAGAATGGTTGTGCCACCTTGCACGGCCATGTGAGAGCAGAGGTAGAATGGCCATGGAGTAGAGAACGACCTGTGCATTTCGAGCCACCATGGTTGTGGTGACCACCATGGCCGTGCTACCCTAGCCCCACCATGGGTGACCACCACGACCGTGCCACCTTCAGTACAAAATTCACCAATTCCTTGTGATTTTTCACCATTTCTCACCATGATCATTCCCATCCACTACGGCTGTTCTCACCCCTCCCCAATACATCCATGGTGCCCACAACATCCGTGCTACCTACAAAAACCTAGCTACTTTTGCACTATTTTTCCCATACTACCCCTACTTGACCTAGTGCTTCCCCCAAACCTATATATACCTAGGTGGAAGCTCCAACATGGGGTTAGCTACCTTCTACCACCTCCTAGCTCCCCATTTTCTCTCCTTAGCCATTCCACTCCATTTCCACCTCCATTTCACTGTTTCCACAATCAAAACCCTAGTTTCTTCTTATTTCCACCCATTTCCACCATCATTCCACACCATTCCATCCAAGAAGAAGGAGGAGGTCGACCTTGCAACAACTGGAGAGGAGGATTCACTCATCTACACTGATCTCTATGAATAATTCTTTCTCTTTCTCTTCCCATTTTGTAATTTGCATTTTTATGAGTAGCTAGGCCCCTTGGGTGGGTTGTTTGGGGTCAAAAATGTTACTTTGATACCATGTTGAGGGAAAATGATATGTAAACATTGTAATTTCATTTTCTAATGATTATGTTCTATTTCTATCTCACTCTTCATAAATTTCTTGTTGGTTTGTGCTTGAAATCACCTAGGAATTTAGGGAAATTGCTTGTATGTGTGAATTTTTGGGATTTGCTCCTAGGTCAAATTCTTAGATCCCTAGCTAGCTACCCATCCTTCTACATGCTAATCAATTCTCCTAACCCTAGTTGAGAGATCTAAGTAGCTAGTTTAGATGAAATTGGTGTGTTTATCATGGAGCTTTCTCAAGGTTAGAATGTGAGTTATGGGAGGCCTAAAACCTCACTTCCACCCCCATTCCTAATCTTAGCCTCTAATCATCCTAAAATCATCTAACCTAGAAACCTAGGCTTGTTTAGACTCTAATAGAATTACACCCAAGCCCTAACCCAATTGTGCCTCACAAGGGTAGTAGGAAGTGTTAGGGGACTAGTTCCCCTAGACACAACCTAACATATCCATGGCCAGTTAGTAGCTTAGGATAATTTTTTTTTGAAGGTGTATTGTCTTATATTAATTACCTCTCAAATTGGCATCTGCAAGGTTCAAAACATCAGCAGGAAAAGAACTATCATAATAAAAACAACTACTACTAATGGATGCCTTCCTTGCTAGCTGGTGTTCTAGTTCGTTGGCTTGCCTTTTTCAAGAACTAAAAACTATTCTATTAAAGGATGAATTTAGAGTTGCAATGTCATGGAGGAGAGTTCCCAATAGATCAAATCTTTTGGTTTCATTCCAGATGTGAAGGATGACCGTTTTTGAATTAGACTTGATGAACAGGTTATCCAGCTGCTTCGTCTTCGCCAGCTTGAGACCTTCTCGGATTTCCCATGCTTCAACACAATTGACATCCTGCAGAGAGGGGTTTCTTTGACCTGCTACATAAAGGACTGAACTGTGGCTGTCCCTCCATAATTTATTAGACTCTAAATTGTTGTTTGGTTTGATAATCTAAATGGAATCATAATGTTCATATGCCACCCCAACCTAATTGATAAGTGCATCCCCTAAACAACCCACATTTTCCTTTAATTGCTTTAAAATCCTACTTTCCATCTTGCTTAGATAGTGTTAGCTTAGTTAGATCTTTTCTTTCTTAGTTAGCTTCTTGCCCTGTTATTGCTTTGATCTTGCTAGCTTAGGTCTTTAATTTCTCTTTTGCCTTGTCTTGCTTGCCTTAGTGTAGATTCACTAGTACATTTTCGGTCTCTAACATCGCTTTCGTTAGCGTCACTTATATTAGAAAAACCGACCGAATAAGCTAAAACCGAAGCAACAAGTCATTAGAAAAAATTCGGGTACCGCTTTTAGCTATTGGGTCAGTTTTTTAAGGTTAATCGACACTAGAAAAAGACCCGCGAAATCATCAAATTCACGGCATGCATAAACACAACATCAGTTTTATATAAAAACCGACCCGACATGCTTCCCGCAGAGAAAAAGAATTAAATTTTGCCTTTTGCGCGTGGATCTATACCCTCTTGGGTCGGTTATTCTCTTTAACCGTCCCTAGAGGTCTCCGCGCAAAAACCTTTTGGGTCAGTTTTTTGAGACAGCCGTCCCTAGAGGTCTCCGCGCAAAGACCCTTTCGGGTCGGTTTTCTGAGACAGCCGTCCCTAGAAGTTCAGCCTTTCGGGTCGGTTTTTTAAAGAACCGTCCCTAGAAGTGTCGCGCAAAGACCCTCTTGGGTCGGTTGTTTGAGATAACCATCCGCAGAGACCTGTTGGGTTGGTTTTTTGCTTAACCGACCCGAGAAGTCTGCAGATAACCTTACTCTCTCACTCGCACTCTCACTAGCGCACACTCCCCACTCTCACACTCTCTCTCCTAGCCTCACTGTCGACTCTCGTTCTCACTGTCGCTCACACTCGCCGACGCCAAGGTTGACGCCTCCAAAGATTTGCTGCCACCAGCGTGCCGTTCGTCGCTTGCCGCTCCATCACCAGCTTGCCATTCGGGTCGTCACCTCCATTGTTGCTCGCTAACTCGCCGCCAAAAGCGCCGCCAAGGTCTCGCCGGGTCATAGCTCACCAGCTCGCCGCTGTTGCCGAAGCTCACCATCTCACCACCAAGATCTCGCCGCCGTTGCCATAGACCAGCTCGCCGCCAAGGTCGCTCTTGCTTCTCCAAACGATTTTTCCGCCGCCAAGGCTTTCGACGCCACCACCTCTCCGAACAGATAGGTAAGTTCATTTTCCGTTTCAGACTCCTGCTACGACCATGCTTGGTGCCACGGCCTGTGCTTTGCACGACCATGCTTAGTGCCACGCTCGCCTTTAAGCCAAAAGTTTTAGTTTTTAACTGTCTTCTAAATTTGAGTTGTACCACGGCCGTTCCGTGCTATACGGCCGTGCTAGGTACATTGTACCATGGCCGTGCAGTGCTATACGGCCGTACTAGGTACAGTTGTACCACGGCCGTGCCGTGCTAGGTACACTGATCATGTTGGCTGTCTTTTGCATTTGAGTTGTACCACGGCCGTGCCGTGCTATACGGCCGTGCTAGGTTCACTGGTCATGTTGGATGTCTTTTGCATTTGAGTCTTGATTTACTTGATTTACTGTTATCTATTATGAAAGATCCTGCATGATGTTTAATTTACGCCTTTCTATTTATTTATGTTAAGAGCACCTAATTGATTATTCAATTCAGTACATATAAATGAATGTTTATCTAGTAAACCAACCAATAATAAAAACATGTATTCTTTTATATCTACATCATGCAAGGGTAGACATTGTTTAGTTTTAGATTGCCACTTCAGGGTTTATAGATGAGACCACCTATGCATAAATATGACAAATACATTTATATATAAACTTAGAAACCCGTTCAAAATTTATTCATTAGGAGTAAATTTTGGATAGTCCCCGATATGGGACTGTTTTTGGATATTTAATCTCACTTAGGATGTAGTTGTATAATGTATGTTTAGTTTTGAAGAAATTTTTTAGTAGTATTTCCTCATTTGTTCTCTGGGTACATATGTGAGTGGTTATTTGCCATTTACATTGATGTACTTGGAGAACTAAGGGGAAATGCTGCTGAAATTTTATTGAAAACTAAACATACATTATACAATTACTAGTGAGGTTAAATATTCAAAAATGGGATAGGTGGTACACTTTAGTATAAAAGTAATGAATTTCCTATAAAAAAACCTTACAACTTATAGTATCAATATTAAATGCTCAGTTTGATAATTAATTTTAATGTGATCTAGAAAATGGATCGAAGTTGGATGTCTATAAAGAACCGTTGCAGTCCAGAGTTTACCAAAGGTGTTGATGAATTTATCAGATTTGCTGAGGAACATAGGAAACTACCTACAGATAGGTTCTATTGTCCATGTAGAAATTGTGGTAACAATTTGAAAGTTGATACTGTTGAGGAAATTAAGAATCATGTCATATGCAATGGGATCATACAAGGTTATAATGAATGGTATTGGCATGGAGAGAAACTTAATTATGGATCAGAAAATGTCGATATTAATAGTGGTGACATAGAAGATATATATAATGATGTTAATGTCAATGATGAACCGATTCATGATGATATGGTTGATGAGATGCTACGTAGCTGTCAGGACAATGTCATTGATCCACCTTCTTTATTTGCAAACATTGTCCATGATGCTGAAAAACCATTATATAAGGGTTGTACTAAGTTCACGAGGTTGAGTGCTGTGATGCGATTATATACTCTTAAAGCTCAAAATCGGTGGAGCGATAAGAGTTTCACTTCATTGTTGTCTTTGTTAAAGGAAATTCTTCCTGAAGGCAACAAGCTTCCAATTTCTACATATCAAGCAAAGAAAATAATGTGCCCAATGGGAATGGAGGCTAAGAAGATTCATGCATGTCCAAATGACTGTGTTATTTCAGAAGGACTATAGTGATTTGATAAATTGTCCAAAATGTGGTGCGTCAAGGTACAAGACTACAAATTCAGCTAAGGCTAAAAATGGCTCTCCTGCCAAGGTGATGTGGTATCTACCAATAATACCGCGATTTCAACGCTTATTTGCTAATATAGAAGATGCACAAAATTTGTCTTGGCATGGGGAGTTAAAGGTCAATGATGATGGCGTCCTACGACATGCATCTGATTCACCACAATGGAAGAAAATTGATTTATTATACCCTCAATTTGGTAAAGAAACAAGGAACTTAAGACTTAGACTCTGTACAGATGGAATGAATCCATATGGTACATTAAGCAGCCAACATAGCACGTGGCCTGTTATGATTGTTATATACAATCTTCCTCCTTGGTTGTGTATGAAAAATAAGTATGTCATGTTGTCAATATTGATATCAGGGCCCAAGCAACCTGGAAATGATATTGATGTTTACCTTCAACATCTAATTGATGACCTAACAAAATTATGGGAAGAAGGTGTTATGACATATGATGCTTCACGTAAAGAGATCTTTACTTTGCGTGCTATGTTGTTTTGCACGATTAATGACTTCCCAGCTTATGGAAATGTGTCTGGATATAGCATAAAAGGATACAAAGCATGTCCTGTTTGTGAGGAAAATACTGATTCAATTCGACTGAAACATGGTGGTAAAATCGTATATCTTGGTCATCAGAGGTTTCTCCCACCAGTACATCCTTATCGAAGGCAACACAAAACCTTTAATGGGTCAACTGAGGAATGAAGTGCTCCTAAACCTATACCAGGAAATGTTGTATATGATAGGGTGAAACATATTGTTAATGAATTTGGAAAGAGTTCAAGTAGTCGTACGCTCGCATGTGACAAATCTCTATACAAGAAGAGGTCAATATTCTGGGATCTTCCTTATTGGAGATTTTTGACAATTAGACATTGCATTGATGTCATGCATGTTGAAAAAAATGTGTGTGATAGCATCATCGGTACATTATTGAACATACCAGGAAAGACTAAAGACGACATCAACTCTAGAAAAGATTTAGAATTAATGGGTATAAGAAAAGAATTATCAGTTGAGATCAGGGATCGCCGCACATATTTACCACCAGCTTGTTACACTTTGTCCAAGAAGGAGAAAAAGACTTTCTGTGAGTGCTTGTATAATATTAAGGTTCCACAAAGATACTCTTCTAATATTCGTAGATTGGTATCAAAGAAGGATCTGAAGTTGATAGGTCTCAAATCTCATGATTGTCACACCTTAATGCAACAAATTTTACCTGTGGCTATTCGATCTATATTTCCAAAGCATGTAAGGTTTGCAATCACAAGACTCTGTTTCTTCTTCAATGAAATATGCAACAAAGTGATACATCCTGATACTCTCGATAAATTACAAAATGATGTAATTGTTACCATGTGTCATCTTGAAATGTACTTTCCTCCTTCATTTTTTGATATCATGGTTCATCTTATAGTACATATTACAAGGGAGGTGAAGATGTTGGGTCCAATTTTTTTACATTGGATGTATCCATTTGAACGCTACATGAGTGTTTTTAAAGGTGATGTTCGGAATCGTTATCGTCCTGAAGGGAGTATTATTGAGGGTTATGTGGCTAGGGAAGTGATGGACTTTTGCAACGATTTTTTGAATTCCAATGAAACTTCTAGCGATCTAAAAAATGATCTTATTACTGAGTCTTATTGTGGCAAAGGAACTCTGGGAGCACGAGTGAAAGGAATTAGTCGTGAGTTGTGGGAACAAGCACATTTGTATATTTTACACAACATCGATGAAGTTAGTAGCTACATCACAGAACACAATGATCTTATCAAGAAAAATCATCCACGATCCAGTTCAATGTGGCTTGCAAGAGAGCATAATCGAACATTTATTAGGTGGTTTGAAGAGAAAGTCTTTAAGCAGCTATCTGAATCACCAAATAATGTTGCTGAGAACATAAAATGGCTCGCCTTTAAGCCAAAAATGGATGTCATGTCATATGAAGGTTATGACATAAATGGATTTTTATATTACACTAAACATCAAGATGAAAGTGGTGTAGTCCAAAATAGTGGGGTCACTGTTAAAGCTTGTTCGTTGTATTTTGCTAGTTCCAAAGATAAAAGACCACGCGAAGCTGAGATGTCCCATTTCGGCATCATTGAGGACATATGGGAAATGGACTATACAAATTTCAGAGTTCCTATCTTTAGATGTAATTGGGTTGATAACAACAAAGGCGTTTTAGTTGATGAGTTGGGTTTCACATTGGTGAATTTTGAAAAAATTGGAGAGAAAGATGAACCATTCATCATGGCAGACCAAGCAAAACAAGTATTCTATATTGATGACCCAGCAAATAAAAATTGGTCTGTCGTTCTTCATGGAAAACGATAGTTTACTGTGGATCCTATAAATGAAGAAGAATACTACGAAAAGTATGATGATTCCAGCCCATTTTCAGTTGGTTTGCCAAGTGTCAATGTTGAAGTTAACACCGATGACTTATATACACGTCAAGACCATGCTGAAGGAATTTTACTTGACTAACAACTCAACCAAAACTAGAGGCATGTATTATCATTCAAGCACACATTTTCTTTTATCATGTATACATTTTATTATATATCACCACTTGTTCTTTTATTATCACTTATGTTTTCTTTTATCATGTATATTTGCAGGTTGTTCTAAAATGGCAAGTGAAGATGAACATTCTGATCATGAGCATGAGGATGCTAGTGGTGATGTTAAGAAGAGTAGAGGTCCCACAGTGATGCGTCGGCTGCAAGAGCTTAGGGCAAAAGGGGAGAAATTGTCAATCCAGTTTGAAAGGGGAGGAGTACCTATTGGGGAACATGCTAGTACTTTTAAGCATTATGTAGGGGCAACCACACGCAGTAAGGTGCCAATAGATATAGAAAACTGGCATGATGTTCCTATTGGCTTGAAAGACCTCCTTTGGAAAGATATATCTGTGAGTTGAATTTTGATACTATATTATCTTGTTTTTTGTTTATTGATTCCAGTTTTTTGTTTTGACATATACTTTTTGAAATAAGATTATTGCTTCATTTGTATATAGGGTGTTTTTCATTTAAATGAAAAAGACCACATGAAAAGAGTGTTGCAGCGTTGTGGTGTACGATGGAGGGCATTTAAGACCTATCTCAAAAGGGATTATATAGATAATCCTAAGCAAAAGAAGAAAGCAACAAATGTATATATTTTTATAGCTCCTGAGGTGTGGGACAAATTTGTTGCACAAAGGAATTCAGAAGAGTTTCAGGTATACAATTAATGTTTTTATATATGTATATGTTTGCCAAGTTGTAAATTGCAATACCTCATTTTAAATGATCAGGCTATTCATGAGGCCCAAAAGGAAAGACGGGCCAAAAATGTGCATAACCATCACATGGGATCCCTTAGTTATGCCCAGCGTCGAGAACAACTGGAGAAGCAAATCTCTTCTGGAGAAGGGTCTAGCACAACTCAAGTTGAGTGTCCACCCCGTTATAAAATTTGGCTTGATGCTAGAAGAAATAAAGCAGGTGAAATTACCAACCCTGCAACTAAGGAGGTGGCACAAAAGATGGTAAGTTCATCACAATTAAGTAATTAAAGAGTAGGATTTAATAATATCTAATTGTTTGTGATGTAATATTTTCATTAAATATGAATAGGATGATCTCTAATTGTTTGTGATTTAATATTTTCATTAAATATGAATAGGATGATCTCTATGAGCAAAGAAAACAAGGAAAGTTCATACCAATTGGACGCATGGATGAACTATCAGTTGCTCTTGGTACGAAAGAGCATCCTGGCCGTATTAGGGGATTAGGAGCTGGAATATGATTCAAGACTTATTATGGGCCTTCAGAATCTAGAAGAGGTCGTACAGTTACACATGACGAGGTTGAAGCATTCGTATCACAGAAAGTGCAACAAATATTGTCTTCATTTCATCCTATTCAACCTTCTCAACCTCCTCAAACCGTGCGTCTCTCAGATGATGAGGTACAAGCTCATACTCCAATTGTAGAAGGTCATGGGAGCACTCCCAATGAACCACCACAACAATCTGCAGTAAGTTTGTTCTATATATGTTAATATGATATATATAATATAGTAGGTATCTGGTTTACTGCTTTGTATATAACTTATATAATTTCAACTAGGTTGGTATGAACTGTAAACTTGCAGTGGAGGTTCCATAGTACAATGTTGTGGCAGCGGGTAAGGTATACAACATCGGTGGTACATTGCATTGTCAATCAGTTTCTGATGACATTTGTCGTGTGTCCATCCATCTTGTGTATGACGGAATGGAGGACAAACCACTACCCATACCTTCTTCTGAATATGGTACAGTTGATGAAGCAGAGGGTGCTATGGTGGGATGGCCTAGACACTTGGTTATCATTGACAAGGTATATCTACATGTTTTTCATATTTGACTAGCTAAATATATGAACTCGTTTAATATAAGTATGTATTTAATTAACAGGTTTGTAAACCAAAAAGTAAAAATCCTAGTAGTCGTCCTCCTATGCCCAAGCCTTCTTTCATTCCAGAAGCCACATTCGATGAATTGGGAAATAAAAGTAAATGTTTGGCTCGATACTTAGCCAACCAAAGCCCATGATCACATATGGGGGTCAATTTAACAGAAGATACAGTTGGGAGGGACTTTGAGAATTTTATTTTTCTTGATGATATTATAGAGTTGTTCCGATATGATTGGCTAAATACTTCGATATTAGAAGTATGGATAAGGTAAGAATTAATCAATATATATTACTCGAATATATACATTTTTAGCTTATTTGTAACATATCAATTTTTTACAAATGTTTTACAGCCATTTATATACTGAGATGACAAACTTTGATATAAAGAATGTTGGATTCTTAGTTCCTTCACTCACTAGTCAAGTGCAGACACAAATGGATGATGTGAATGAGTACTTCAGTACTGCATTCAAATATTTTGGTAGTGTGGGAAAGGAAATTATTCTAATTCCTTTTAACGTCCAGTAAGTATTATAATTCAATAGAATTCTAATATTGACTAAATTATAATTCTAATTTTTGTTTTCAATATAAATTTACTCAGATCTAGACATTGGGAACTAGTGGTGGTTGTCCCAAAATTGATGACTTTCTATTATCTTGACCCAATGGGAAAAACAACAAGGGGTCACAAACTGAGATTGCCAACTATGGAGTAATCATAAATTTAGTTTCTATAACATCAATTGTTATGCTTCAACATGATATTTATACTTAGAATTTCTATTTTGACAACTATCGTAATCAAATTGATTGATAGGGGTATAAAGGCTTATCGTGAAGGTGGATGAATAATACCCCCAAAATTAAAGACACTGACTTTGAAAAATGTCAAGGTAACTACTTTGACTGCTTAGTCGTATATGTACAACTCTTACAGTAATGTATTAATGTCAAATTTTATATGTTAACTCTCTTATAGTCTTATTTCTTTATTTGTACAACTCTGTTTGTAGCAGTTTACTAATATTAAGTTATAATTCTTTATTTGTAGTGTCATATACAAAATAATAATTGGGCTTGTGGCTACTACGTAATGAAGTATATGCAAACTATTTTGAAAGAAGCATCACTAGACATTCAGAGTATAGATAAGGTAATTATTAAAGAATAACATAATAAATTTACATATGAGATTTGCATCATTTTATAAAATATATATGAGCATGTGCTTTTTTTTGCAGATCTTTACAACTCATCCTTACACACTTGATGGGTTAAATGAATTCCAAGAAGAATGGTCAAATGCTTTTCTCAATGAAGTCACTATAGCATTGGATTGAAATTCATAACTTCATTTGTGTATGTAGATTTGAAACTCTATCAAAATTTACTTTTTGTAGTATGACATTAATATCACTTTTAAACTTGCAATCTATCATTGTTGTTAGTATGTGCTGTGTATGAATGTTAGTATGTGCTATATGTCTCATTTGAATGAATCTATCTTAGACTTGCAAGAATGTTAGTAAGTGTTGTGTATGAAGACTCAACTCAATATATGTGAATAATTGTTGTTATGAAACATCAATTCAAAAAAGGATTGGACATAAAAGTTTGCAAATGGCTTTGGAATGCATTTTTGGCTTGCATCATTGCATTTGCAAGTCTATTTCTACTGCAGGTTTTGAATTGCGTAAAGCAATTCTGTTTTGCAGGTTGCTGTACTGAAGATTTCTATTTCTGCAGAATTTTTCTTTAAAAAAAATGTAACTTCTCGGGTCGGTTATTGAAAAAACCGTCCCTATAGACTTCTTGGGTCGGCTATTCAAAAAACTGACCCAGTAGGTTCTATCCCGAAATTCTACAGCAATTTGAAGACTTCTAGGGTCTCTTATACAGAAAAACCGACCCAATAGACACTTCTTGGGTCGGTTATACAAAAAACCGACCCAGTAGGTTCATGAAGACTTCTAGGGTCGCTTATACAGAAAAACCGACCCAATAGGTTCTATCCCAAAATTCTACAGCAATTTGAAGACTTCTTGGGTCGGTTATTCCGAAAACCCGACCCAGTAGGTATTTTTTAAAGCTATTTGAAGACTTTTAGGGCCGCTTATGGAGAAAAACCGATCCAATAGATACTTGTTGGGTCAGTTATTCAGAAAAACTGACCCAGTAGGTGTTTTTACAGCTATTTGAAGACTTCTAGGGCCGGTTTTTGTTGCTCTTTTGGGTCGGTTTTTTACCTCTTTTGGGTCGGTTTTTTACCTCTCTTGGGTCGGTTTTTGTACTTTTCTTGGGTCAGTTTTTTTACCTCTCTAGGGTCGGTTTTTCTACCTCTCTAGGGTCGGTTTTTCTACCTCTCTAGGGTCGTTTTTTTACCTCTCTAGGGTCGGTTTTTTTACCTCTCTAGGGTCGGTTTTTCTACCTCTATAGCGTTGCTAGTACTGTAGCGACGCCCACCTAGGCGTCGCCTAAAAAGTGACACTGCAGGCTTCAAAAAACCGACTCGAGAGACCAATTCTGTACTAGTGATTGTTCTCTTCCTACCTTTTCTACTTGTCTTCTCTTTTCCTGCTTAGTAGAATTACTTGTCTAGGGTTAACTTAGGTTTTGTTCTTACTCACCTTTCTTTCTTGCTCAACTTAGTTTAACAATCAAATAACCTTCAAACCCTTAACCCTAGTCTCCACAAAAGGAACCTAGCACCAAAAACTAACCTAGATCTAGTGCCCCCTTTTCTCCCTGTGGATCGACCCTATACTTACTTCCTTACCTATACTACAACACGACCCTGTACGCTTGCGGGTTAGTATTTTAGTAGAAGTAGGTCATTTGAGTTTAGGTCAATATAAATTTCAAAAGTTTAATCCACCAGTGTGCTTCTGTCTGCAGAGTTGCATCTATTCAAGTCTCAATCGAGTAGTGTGTAACACTATTGGTGGGAGCGCACCATGGCCCTAACCCTAATGCTTGATGCATTAAAAAATCTAACCCCAACATACTCAAACCCTAATTTAACCCAGGATTAATACAATGTATATATGTATGATGTTCAATGATTATTTATAGGTGTTTTGTGTTAGATTCAGACAAAGGAAGATTGAGTTAGGTCTCTTTTCTCTGGGTAAACATGTCATGTATTTGTGCACATTTATTCATGGTTGATTAAATGTTATGTATATAGTAGAAATTATGATTTCAAGTTAAATATTCTAAATCATGTTCATGATGTAAGATTGTTTCATTATTGTTATATCTTATGTCTTATGGTTACCATGAAACTGAGGTTAGATATTATGATTAATGACTAGTGAATCTAAAGTTCAAGTTTCAAGAGGGATACATCCCATCATGTTGAAGATTTAATGTTTAGGATTATTCTAATGTTCATATTAAGAATCATGGGCTTCCATAGCCAATCTTGGGATTTTTTGGAATCACTGGCCTTCCTCGCAATAATGTGCTCTTAAGTGGGCAAATCATAGGGATATGAAAATTCTACTTATTCAATTCTTATTTATGTCAAGAAAATACTTCAAGAATGCTCAAGTTAATGTTCATGTTATATTCCTTCATTTCAAGTATAATTACTTTTTATGCTATAAAGTTCCAGTACCATTTACTGATGTGATTATTTTCCCTTTGCATGGATGAAGATGCAATGTCCTAGGTATTGGAGCAAATAAGGACTAAAGAAGAGAAAGCCAAGGATTAGAAGACCTTCAAGTGCAACCTGGTGGGGTGACATCTACCTTAGAGGATCTGAATCTTTAGAATATTTCCTTTTATGTTGTAGTTATTCCATGTTTAGATGTTAGGTCCTAGACTTGATAAAGAAGCCAATTGTAATTTTCATATTCCAAGAACAATGTATGAATCTTTCTAGGATGATGTATGGTTTTATTTATTTATTGGCTATGAGCATCATGATGTGATATCCCTCTTCTAAAGTGAAATGTTTTCGGTTGGTTATTATATGTATGTAAACATGTTTTTGGCCTTGTTCCTATACATAACATGTACTAATAAACTTCGTATGGCTTTAATATGATAATAAAAAACCTTACTCAAAATATATGTCTCTAATTGTTTATTGATAATCCTATATGATTAAATACATGGTTATCCTTAAATGGAAATAACATATATCTATGCCTCTAAAACCTATTAACTTATATATTTTTTAGATACCTCATGGTTAACTTAAGTCACCTACAAATTTTGGCCTCAGCTGAATCATCTAAGGCACTCAATGAATTTAGGAAAGAAACTAATAGATTGAATCCAAATAAATCATGATTTGATTAATATAGTGATTTCCTATATAGTTTCTCGACTTTATCTTGTCACATGGCCCTTTAGAATCCATTTTCGGGTCAGACTCCTTGTCACGAAGTCAGTTGTGAGTTACAGAGTTGTCTCCCTCACCCAAAAGGACTCTTTTCATAGCTGCAACATGATTCCAATCTCCTTAGACTCTTATCTTTCTCACTGATGCATCCCATGATTAAGTGAGACAATTTTCACATCCCTTAGACTGCCACAATCTCCTTGAGACAAAAATCTGGGGATTTCATACCTCGAGTCCCCAGGGTGCAAGAGTATCTAGTTTTGGCTTTTTATCAAACTCTAGTGATACCCTAGTATCCCCAAACCTCTTGCTATATACATATGCCTCAGGATCAATCCTTGACTCATCTAAGACATTTTCATCTCCCAAATTTACTTTCTATCTCCGAAGTCTCTCATCCCATGAGATCCCCTATTGCAAATTTGTGGTCTCATCGACCCAGAGAATCCAACATCACATTCCATCTAAAGCACTGGATTGACTTCTCATCTCATTATGAAGCTCCTCTGACCTCTATTTTTACTTAAGTCATGAAGGTATTTAGTCCCCCCTTTTGTACTCTATTTCAAGACCTTTTTTGGTCACAACAATCTTGATGGTACCTCACACTTTTTCCACAAACATCTTCATTTTTGAGCAACAAAGCTCTCGATGCTCTCATCTTTGGTCTAACTTTGGGTCTAGCATCCTCCCTACTATTGATGCTTGTTGAGGTAAGGGAAGCAACGCTATGCTGTTTTGCATGTAGTGGGGGCTCGACTCAAGGTCCCTATTACCAAGAGAACCTGCGGAACCTGTTCCCAGTCATGGTTTTCTTCCATGAACCTTCCATTCACATTTTGAATTCACATAATCAAGACCCTCTCATTATATTATTCTTTGTTATGAGAAAAAATGACCACATGAATCACTTACTTTGGTTGACGTTGGGTTCTCGATGTGTTGTATTTTCCGTTCATTGGAAAATTGGTGATTTGAGCGTCCTATGTGAATCATTGCATGGGTTTTTGGGTTGGGAGAGTGCATTCCCATTGTGGTAGTCTTTGGTTGGGCCAGCTTGGTAGGGGCCCGCCAATAATGTTTTCCCTTTTAGTTCAAATATCCATTTCTCTAAATTTTGATTGGATGATGTTTGAAAATTCATAGTAAATCAAATGTTAATCAGAATGATATGCAAACATATGTTTTGAAAAGGTATTTTAATAAGGAACACAAATTTGTAGATTTCAAACCATGTTTTTACTTTTTGCTTCTATGATTTCATATGGAACCTTAAAACCCTAATGTTTAAGTAATATGTTAATTAGTTTTTCCTAAATCAATAATATTCAAACCAACTTTTCCAAATCGAATGAATCTAATAAATAATCCTAACCCTTATTCTTGATGCATCGAAAATGCTAACCCCTGTGTACTCAAATCCTAATTCAATCTAGGATCAATACAAGGTATTGTTTTATGTTGTTTAATGATTATAGGTGTTTAAGGTCAAGCTAGGACAAGGGAAGATTGAATTAGGTGTCTTTTCTCCAGGTAAACATGTCATGTTGCTGTGCACAACTATTCATGGTTGATTGACTATTATGTATATAGAAGAAATTATGACTTCAAGTTCAATGTTCTAAATCATATTCATTATATAAAACTGTTTGATGATTGCTATATCTTATGTGTTATGGTTACCATGATCAATGATATTAGAGAATATGATTTTTTGTGGACAAAATAGAGATTAGATATCATTCATCCCGCTCTCTACTGCAGGCCAAATTTCAGAAGGGCTTACTTGTATGCTCGTTTTAAGACATGACAGTACACTAGAATTAAAAGTAATGGCAATACGAGATCTAATAGAAAAATAAGCTATATTATCTACTACACTATTATGAATTCTAGGAATATGTGACATATACGGCTTTCTGACATCTTCATATAGCATTGAAAGATGCCTCATGTGTCGGGCAAACTTGGTTGTTGTGGGGACAACCTCAGAAGTGATGTGTAATGTTGAGGTTTAATCTGAGAGAATGGAAAGAGAGTGACATACCGTGATTTTGTAGAGTTCCAAGGCACTGATGATGCTTTGGATTTTTGCTTCCAACGTCGAATTGGTGTAGCTGGGTAAGTTGTGACTCATTATGAACATGCCTTGTCCATCTACAACATGAACTCCAATCCTAGTAGGGGAATATTGGGACATAAAAGAAGCATCCACAAACATTATAACATCATGAATCATAGGCGGCCTTTCAAACACTTAAGGTGCAATGGAGGGATGGATAACAGATTGTGAAAGTGACATAATGTCCCTAGATTTTTCCTTTATGAACAAGATATGTTGAGCTATGGGGTGGTGCCTCCAATTGTGGATGAAGTCATTCATGTGAATCTAGATGGCCCAACTCGCTATGACGGGAAGAAGAGAGTTCATGTCTTTACAAAGAGAGGATGTGAGCTTGAGAATCCAGGCTTCCTCAGACAGAAGAAAGAAATGGGAGTTGACATTCAGTGCCAGTCAAACTTGCTTACTAATAGTACAATCTCACAAGCAGTGTACCGGTGTGTCACGCTCATTGGAGCAAATGGGGTAGATCACATCAGTTGGGATATGCCGATGAGCTTTTTCCACATTTGTGAGGATCACCCTATCCTGAAGAAGCCAAATGAAGGTCCTAAACCTTTTAGGGATGGGCAACTTCCATATAGAATTCCAGTTCTTGCTCCTAATGTTGTGAGAGCCCTACTGTAGCCATTAATATGTGGTCTTGGCAGTGAGGATGCCTGACGAGGTCAAAGGCCATGCTAAGTATCACTACCCATCATCAGATCAAGTGGGTAAGTGTGATGGATGTGTTTCCATGTGAATTCAAGGAGGTAATTATGGATGAAGAACCAATCCCAGGTACCATCATCCAGGGCCATAGAAGCTACACTGAGATCTTCAAGTTCAAGTAGAGGCACAAGGTTAGGCTCTAGGTCTTTGATGGATAAACCATTCATCCATTTACTTGTCCAAACATTGGTAGAGATGCCTGAGTTAATGGCAATTGCTAAGGCTTGTTGAATATTTGAAATATTCTTTCAGATGAAAGACCAGATGAAGGAGCAATGCTTTCTGATTAGAGACCCATTATACATATATTTCTTAGACATGACACACACCCAAAGAGCATTTTGATTTTTCAGAAAGAACCACACATTTTTAAGCATAAGAGCCTGGTTCTGGGAACATGCCTCTTTGACCCCCAATCCTCCTTCTTCCTTGGACATGGTAACGACTTTCCATGAAACCAGAGAAAGTTTATGATGCATACTACCTCCGGACCAGATACATTTTTTAACATGTTTGCTGATGTCATCATAGAGAGATGAGGAAACTTGGACAGACTGCATATCATAGCTTGGTATGGCTTGTAATGTCTATTTTTCTAGTTTTATCTGCCCTGCAAGCGACAACTGCAAGCAGACCAACTAATCATATGATCCTTACGTGTAGATAAAATGGTTGAATGTGTAGAACTATTAACTCGGTGGTGGAGGATGGATACTCCCAAGTGACAGCCTAGGTCAGGCATGCTTTGGATACCCAACAATATATAGAAAGAAGAGCTCACCTTTCGTGGAGTATTGGGTGAGAAAAAACAATGATATTTTCCCTTGGAAACCATATGACCAGATTCACAAGCAAACACCTTTAACAATTTGTTAATTACTTGGGCTTGACTGGAATGGTGAGAGAGCTGGATAGGCTTCCATTCACCAACTACTATTGAGTTAGAGTTGTCTTGGCTTAGTCTTTCCATACATAGGACAAAGATGTATGGGATTATGGGATCACCCTGACGAACCCCTTGGGTTGCTTTAAAGATTCCATAGGGAAACCTTCCCATAGAATGGATGTGCGGCCTTTCATAATTATTTTCATAATCAAACTGCTAATCTTCTTTGGTAGTCCCATTCTCTACAAGGTATCCCAAATAAAAGACCAACTCAGTTTATCAAAAGCCTTAGCGAGATCCAATTTGATGTAGGCCATTTCCTTACTGGATTGTTTCATACACATTGTGTGAATGACTTCCTGTACCAAGATGATATTATCGGTGATTCTTCTACTAGGGATGAATCTAGATTGGGTTTCAAATATCCAATCATGTAGCAGAGGTTTAAGACACTCCATAGTAATCTTGGATATCATCTTAAAACATGTGTTGTTCAAAGAAATGGGTCAGAGGTCATTGTAAGTTTGAGGTTGCTTGATCTTTGGAATCAAGAATAAGAAAGAATCTACAAGGCGATCATCAATATGTCCAGTGGTGAAGGCCTCATGGACTGTTTGAATGACAGAAAACCCAACAGTGAGCCAGTTCTTTGAATAAATGAGTTGTATACGTCGTCGGGCCCCAGAGCTTTATTGGGAACCATCATGAACATGACCCTCCTAATTTTGTCTGCTATAGGAATCCTACTAATAGAAAGGTAGGTCTCGTCATCTGGGTGTACAAAAACACCAATAAAATCAACAGTAGCCATCCAGTTCCTAGGACGTATGCTCGAAAGTAGTCATGAGATCTTAAAATAAGTCCCATACCAAAACTTTCACAGAATCTAGGTTATCCACCCAGGTACCAACTACATTTTTAAGGTGAGAAATCTTATTGAAGTGTTGCCGTGCTTTAACATAAGTGTTAAAAAACTTTGTGTTCTCATCACCTAGACCAAGCCAATTGATGTTTGCTCACTGGTTTCATTCTACCTCCTCTTTTTAGGAGGATGTTGCTATAATCATCATGCAAACGATCCATGGTGAGGTTAAAATAAAAAAAACTTGAGAGGTTGGCAGATACCTGGTAATCGTTAAGCCGATGCATGATTTTGTTTTTCTGCTTGCGATTTGCAGTCTGGTGCTTTGCGTCCCACTTCACTATAGCCTCACAAAAGGTTGGTAAGGCATCAAGGAAGTTCTCTGATGAGTCCCAAACATTGCAAAGTACATCTTTGAAAGAGGGGACTAGTGACCATCTATCTTTGGTTTAGAAAGGGCGAGGCCAATGGTGTTGATTTGAGGTGTTATGCATGAAGATTGGGTTGTGGTTACTGTATAGATGAGGAAGAACCACAATTTAAGTACTACTATCCATAGACATCCACTAGTCATTTGCAATGACCCTGTTGAGCCTCTCCAATAACTAAAGCCTCTTGAAAGTAAAGAAAGGACCGTCTGCCTTCATATCAGCTAAATTAGTGTGCAAAAGTAGAGAGTTAAACTTTCTGCAAGAGCGACGATCAAAGGATCATCAATTTTGCTTTTTAGATACATCCAACATAGTATTAAAGTCTGCAACCACTACCCAAGCACCCCTGAAAAAGGATGAGTTCTCCTGCATCTGATTCCAAAGAAGGTCACATCTACATGGGTTTGGACTATCGTACATGACAGTTAAGTGCCAGGTATCATTAACACAATAGTGGATAAATTGACGATTATTTTGTACAGTGTTTAAAGAGCAGTGAGCGTCATCCTAGAGTAACCATATTCCTCTAGAGAAACCAATAGCCTCAATACGATGAGAAGACGGGAAACCCAGTTGTTTGATAACGTTCTCATCTTTTGACCCACTAATATGAGGTTCCATGACGACCATTATGTGAAGCTTATATCATCATTTGTAGTGTTTGATAAGGTGAATTTTCTTCTTGAAATAGGCTCCTTGTGTATTCCAACAAAGGATACTAATAATTAAAAAACATAGAGAGAAGAAGGAGGGTGAATGCATCAAAGGATGGCTGCACAGAGGCTGACAGATTGATCCTCGCCAACCATCTCATTGTCAGAGACCACCACTAAATCCTCATTGAAGTCGGTGGCCCATCTCACCTTTGATCCCTAGCTTATATTACCAACCATCTGGGCTAATTTTCCTTTCTTCCTTTCCCTTCCTGGACTCATGGTCTGGTAGATGATTTTCCTATTTCCAAGAAGTACTCCACCACCACTACCTTTCTTGCCCCAATGAAAGACTTAGTGGAGAGATGACCACCAGAGACTCCCTAGCGACAAACTTGAAAGGGGGGTCAGGACGTGCGCCTTTTTTCTTGCCTTCATAGGTCTCATCATTCAACAGTGTCACCATGGTATTACTTGGAGGAATGACATCGTGGTGACCCAGTGATGGCCTGGGGGACATAACAGTGCTTGTTCCCTCCTAGTTTTGTTGTTTAGACCATTGGATCTTCTTCTGCTTCCTAGATTGGACTGTCCACCACTCTTTTCTCAACCTCCATCTGCACATCCAACGAAGGTGGTGAGGTGTCCTTGGATGATTCATCTTGTTCAGTAGATCGAGGAACCTTCTCTGCCATCTCGGCGTGAGCCTGGGTAGGTTTCTTGGCTGTAAGGGGACGTTTCTTGGGTTTTTTTTTTGCACAGATTTGTTGGGTATACTTAATAGGGTTCAAGAGGGATGGGCCTGAGGATGACAAAGGCTCTGTGGGGATGAACGGGGTAACAAACATGCAGTCCTTGTCATCGTGTCCAACCCTGCCACATTTCATGCAAACACTTGGTAAATTTTCATACTCTAGCCTATAATGTTCCCCATCAAGATATATGGCTGACAATAAAGGCTTTGTTGTTTCCACCTCAACTGCTAGTCTTGCAAATTTCCCACGGTGACCCGATAGTGTAGTTGTATACACATTGATTGTTTTTCCAACAGCATCATCGATGCTTGACAATAACTAATTATGGTAGAGGAAGACCAAAAGTTCGGGGATCCTCAACCACACAACAAGCTTCCTAGGTATAGGATCAGTAGGACGAAATGCTGATGACCAAAATTGGACAGACAAGTAGTTACCAAAAATGGTCCACGGGCCTTCAGTCATGGTGCACACATAATCCTCATGATTACCTAGTTGGATGATGAATATCCCAGCTCAAGATCAATAACACAAAATTGATCTGTTAGCTTCCTGAGAGACATAATCCTATTCACGAGGGAAGTAAAGCCAATGTTGATGCCGACCACATTTACCACTACCACAAATCTCCAAGGTTCCAGGAGTGGCAATAGGGCATTAGGGTTGACTGTGATGTTAGGGAGGACACCACTCTGTTCAACATGGATATCTACCACCTTCAACGCGTCAGGCATCACTGGATGGCTACTACCAGAGGGACCAGTTATCACATCACGGTAGGATACTAGCTGGGGGAGTGGTTCCTCGACCAAGCTGTTGTTCGCTTCCATATCTCTATCCATCACAGGTTCCTCCATGGCAACTGTCATAGAGGATTTCCCCTTATCTAGTACCACTGGAGGGCTCTCACCCCCCTCACCTACGTGGGGATTAGGGACGTTGAAGTAACCACAACCCACACCGCGGCCTCCATGGCCACCAACACCTCCTTCATGCATACAACATACTCGGTCATCTCCAGAAACTCTAGCACAACACCACAAGGGAATGTGGATTCAAACTATATTATAGATTATGATTAATGATTAATGAATTTAAAGTTCAGGTTTCAAGAGGGAGAAATCTCATCATTTTAAAGATTTAATGTTCACGATTATGCTAATGATCATATTAATAGTCATGTTATAAGAATTTGATTAAGTCTTGATGTTATCATAATCATGGACCTCATGGGGTCATTATGGACTTTTATATCAAATCATGGGTTTTCCTAGCATCAAGGGCTTTCCAAGCAATCATGTTCTTTTAAGTAGGAAAATCATAGAGTGATGCATATTATAATTATTCAATTCTTATTTATATCAATAATTTTACCAAGAATGCTTATGTTACTATTCAAGTCATAGTTTTCTTCATGTCAAGTATACTTATTTTTTAATGCTACAAAGTGCTGCTACCATTTGTTGATGTCCCTTTGCATGGCTGGGGACACAATGTTTCCATGAATGTTTTAGTTATTCCATGTTTGAATGCTGCTACCTTAGAGGATCCTAATTTTTAGAATATTTCCTTTTATGTTTTAGTTATTCCATGTTTGAATGCTAGAAATTAGTCTTGATAAAAAAGTCAGATGTAGTATGTATATTCTAAAAACAATGCATGAATCTTGATAAGACATTGCATAGTGATTTGTTTCTATATATCGTGATGTGATATCCCCCTTCAAAAGTGAAATTCTTTTGCTCAGTTATTATATGTATGCAAAAAGTTAGGTGTTGCAGGTCAATTATGCAAAAAGTTGGGTGTTGCAGGTCAACCCATGAGTTGTAATAGGTCAGATGGAACCTTTTCACTTTGACTTATCTGCATCTACCTATGCATATGTTTTTCTTTACCCAGGTGTGATACACCCCTTTATGACCAAGGAGGTGATAAGTAGGTGTAACTTTCCTATTTATAGTAGAACCGATAACCTCTTGTTAGAAATGCCTTTAGTTTGTTCTGTTGTGCTATGGGATGTGTGTCCATCATGCGTTCTTCTTTCTCAGGACACACCATTCAAGTGGAACTTATGCCATTTGATATGCATGGGTTTGATGTAATCCTAGGTATGGATACCTTAGAGAAGTACAAGGTTGCTTTGGAATGTGGTTCCAAGGTTGTGAAGTTTTGTGATGGGGATATCTCTTGGACTTTCCAAGGAGATAGGAAGAATCTCCTTACATGTTTGGTGCCAACTGTGATAGCTAAAGAATTAGATGATACAATGGTGTGAATCCTACTTAGCACACGTGGTAGATACCAAGGTGAGGAGACCTAGTATCAAGGAAGTACACGTGGTACATGAGTTTGATGGTGCTTTTCCTGATGAGTTTCTTGGTATTTCACCCAAGAGACATTTATTTTTAAATCCATTTGGTTCCTAGAATGCAACCATAGCACAACAACCATATAGGATGGCTCCAGTTGAGATGAAAGAGTTAAAGAGACAATACACTAGTTGTTGGAGAAGGTTATCATATAGTTGAGCATGTCCCTGGGGGGTTCTCCAATTTTGTTTGTGAAGAGGGAGGGTTGTATGAGGCTTTGCATAACTACCAACAGTTGAACAAGGTCAAAAAGAAGAACAAGTATATGTTTTTTTATGATAGATGACTTGTTTGATTAGTTGATATGTCTTATAGTTTTTTTCAAGATAGACATAAGGTTAGGGTATCATTAGTTGATGATCAAGGTGTATGACCCACCTAATACTACTTTTAGGACTAGGCATGGTCATTATGAGTTTGTGGTTATGCCATTTAGGATAACCAATACACCAACATCATTTATGGATCTGATGAAGAGAGTATTCATATTGTACCTTGAGCACTTTGTGGTGGTGTTCATAGATGATATCTTGATATACTCTAAAGACAATTATCAACATGAGCAAAATCTTCGTCAGGCATTGGAGTTGTTGAGGTATCATAGGCCATATGCTAAGTACAACAAGTGTTAGTTTTAACTCATTGAGGTGTCTTTCCTTAGTCATGCCATTTTGAAAAAAAGGTGTTTTTGTTGGATCCCAAGAAGGTGGAATCTCCTTTGGAGTGGGACACTCCTTAGACACTGATAGAGGTTAGAAGATTCCTCGGTTTAGTTGGTTACTATAGGATGTTCATCCATAACTTCAGTGAAATAGCTTTACCTTTGACCAAACTAACTAGGAAGGATGTACATGTTGTATGGGATGACAAGTGTTAGCATTATTTTTAGTTGTTGAAGGAGAAGTTGATGAGTGATCATGTGTTGGTACTTCCTGAGCCTGGGAAAGGCTACATCATTTTTTTGATGCCTCAAAGAATGGGTTAGGATGTGTGCAATGCAGGATAAGAATGTGATTTCTTTTCCTTTTGACAACTTAAGAAGAACGAGGAGAACTACCCAACTCATGAGTAGGAGTTAGTAGTTATGGATCTTTCTTTGAAGATGTTGAGGCACTATATGTATGGAGGGAAGTGTCAAATCTTCATAGATCACAAGAATCTTCAACACACTTTTTAAAGAAGAAGTTAAACATGAGGCAGAGGAGATGGATGGAGTTGTCTAAGGACTACGACTGCACGATAAACTATAATCCTAGAAAGGAAAATGTAGTGGTTGATGTGTTGAGTATAAAGTCATCTTCATCTTCATCATCATATAAATATAACAAACAATTTTACTCTATGGCATGTTCCAAGAAGGACATTTTGGTGTCACTTCAACGGATGAATGTACAACTAGAGGTCTCCTAGTTGACAGGTTTATTGGTATAGTTACAAGTGAAGACAACACTAATACAGTAGATCATGGATACACAGAAGAATGAAACCATGTTACATAACATTATATTAGAGTTTGGTAATGTAAAAGATGATGGATTTCATGAGATAGATAATGAGACAATGTGATTTAACAACTATATGGTGGTTGTTGATGTTGGTAGACTGAGGTAGATGGTACATGAGGAGGCTCATTCCTAAATGTATGTGAGACATCATGGTAGTAAAAAGATGCATCATAATCTCAAGGACTTGTATTGGTGGCTAGGTGTAAAGTGTGATGGGGAGAAGTTTGTGGCCAAGTGTTCAGTCTATAAACAAGTTAAGGCAGAGCACTAGAAACTAGTAGGGATCTTACAGCATTTGCCAATTTGATAGTAGAAATTTGATCACATAACAATGGACTTTATGGTTGGTCTCCAAAGATAGACATAGGTTATGATTCCATTTGGGCAGTTTTTGATCAGTGGACGAATTGAGCTAACTTTTTGTTGTTCAAGACCATCTAAATGATGGAGAAATTGGTACATATATATATTGATGAGATAGTTCATCTACATGTCATACTAGTTATAATAGAATCAAACAATGGTCTTGAGTTTATGAGAAGGTTTTGGTAGTGTCGACATACAGATTTGGGGACATAGTTGAGGCTCAGTACAACCTTTCACCCACATATAGGCGATCGGTCAGAAAGTATCATATTAACTTTGAAGGATCAATTTGAGAGCATTTGTGCTTTAGTTTCTAGGAAGTTGGGATATTCACCTTAGCCCGATCAAGTTTTCCTACAACAACAATACACAAAGGAGTATTGATATGGAACCACATGAGGCTTTGTATGGAAGATAATCTAGGTCACCTATTTGTTGGTTTGATACGGTTATTAGTTGTTGGGTCCCAAAATGGTTGAACCAACTACATAGACGATTAATGTGATTAGGCAACAGTTGAAGGTAACACATGATAGGAAGAAGTTGTACGTAGACAATATACATCGACCTTTGGATTTACAAGTTACATACTCTGTATATCTGACCCCCCCCCCCCCCCCCCCCCCCGTGTAAGGGTGTTCTTTGGTTGAGAAAGAAAGGTAACTTGGATCCTACATTTATGGATCCTTACCCACCTCACATCTCGAGTTGGGAAAGTGGCATATAGACTACATATACCATTAGAGTTTCACATGTTGTACAAATTTTTCATTTTTTGATGTAGAATAAGTATCACTCAGATATAGAGAAGATGATTCAGTTGGATGATGATGTTTCATATGTTGACAGTTTAGTTTTGATTTTAGATAGGTGTGTGTGGAAGTTGGGAAGAAAAGGATATAGACATAGCATAAGTGATGTGGCATCATTGTGAGGTAGAGGAATCCACATGAGAGTTAGAGTATGAAATGTGTAAGAAGTACCCATCTTTGTTAGTTAGGATTTTGCGAGCGAAATCCTTGTTAGAGGTTTTTGGTTGTAAAGCCCTTAACATTGATTTATTTATCAACAAGCTTGATTGAACTAATTAGGTTATTAGTTTCATAATATAACTTTATTTTATGTTTTAATATCATTTGACAAAGCTATTTTTCAAATTTGAGTCAATTCTGAGTTGGTTTACTAAGTTACTTGAGTCAATTCTGACTTGGTTTAATAAGTTATGTAATTTTATACTTATATGGGCTTATATGCAATTTTCCCTTTTTAGGATGTATAACTGCAATTTTAACACCTATATATTTTATTACATGACAATGTTGATAATTTGGTAAAGTTTCATATTATTTGGATGATACGAACCTTGTTTCATAAAGGTGTCAAACCCTTATATTAGTTTTGTGTGAAAGTGATGGTAATTGCACCTATAGTTGCTTGCTTAGCACTGCATGTTCATCAACCAAATGATGTTCTGAGTGTGACAACTGAAGGTTGTCCTGGGAGTATCAAATGAAGGTTGTTTGAGGTGTATCAATTGAAGGTTGTTCTGGGTGTGGGAACTAAAGGTTATACCACATGCTTACAAATTGATGGAAGTTCTACACGTTCATAGACCAGTGATAAACCAATAGAGGTTCTAGACATACAAATCGATGGGAAACCTAGCCTTATGACTGATAGAAATATTATTTTGGTCCTTTGACTTTATCTTTCTTCTCTCCTAGATATATATACCCCTTTCTACTCCCTTAAAACAAACCCTTTTCCAAACCCACTGGCAGTGCTAGAGACCAACGAAAACCATCGATTGACAAAATGGAGACTTCTTGGGGAGAAACCATGTAAAATTGTGTATGTATGTTGTTGCAAGATGTGATGCCTCACGCCACAAAACACAAGGTAACTCAAAGCTAAAAGTGGAAAGAAAGCCACACAATTAGATTTCCAGAAATAATTGGAAATTAAAACCATTTTCATTAAGCACCTAAGTAGCAAAACCCTTCACATATAAGTCCTCACAGGACACAAAGTACTTACATAAGCATATACTTATAATGGATGCCATCAACATGTTACCAGAAAACCTATCCTAAACATATGCACATATCCACTATATCTTTACATGAAAAGGGGCACACGAGACAAAACCATGTATCTAAGGAACATCTACAAAACACACCCAAAAACCATCCCAAAGACCTGAGTGTATAGGGATGACTCTAGGACTCTAACAATGAAAGGACCACAAGCAGCGCTTCCAACCTTTTCATCTACTATCCTTTTTGTTGCTGCTCAACCTCTGCTACACAATCTCTACCTCTTCATGCACATCAAACTAAAAATATGCGGGGAACCCACGGGGTGAGATTCCTAATCTCAGCGGAAGATATAACTCTCCACCAACACTATTATTAGCACAGATAAGGTGATAAATAATAGAAGTAGAGCTACAATATGATAAGTAGGTAATCATCATTAATAGTATATGCAATTGCAATTGGATTATGAAACATCTTATCATCATAAAAGGAATATGAAGAACATGTATATTCACTACCAACTATACTATACAAAAGCAAGCAAGGCCTCATCAAATATTTTCGTATTTGAATCTAAGAAAAATACTACACGAATGATTACATATTTTATTATGCCCTGAGGATTTGAGTCGTACCACCCAAATTCAACCGACCACTACTAAGTCGAAATCAGTGCCATACAAGGTCTATGGAAGAGTCAGAATCCAAACTTCACCAAACCTCATGGTTAGTACACGAGTACATAATAGAGACATACCAATCAACTGAAACCTATGACATATAGTCAACAGTGAAAGTCCTAGCCCACCTTGGTACTGGTCACAAAGCTATTAAAACTGAGCTATGACCTGTAGCTACACTCCTGTCAGGGTATGGCCTGCAACCAATCCTGTAAAACCTCATAAGCAACATATTACTGGGCTACGACCCACAACCACACTCCTGCCAGGGTATGGCCCACAACTAATCTTGTGAATGCATATACTCAATAGTATATGACTCCAAGAATCCTATAAGGGAAATCCCATTTCACCATCCAGCAAGTGCTGACCTTGAGACAGATCTTTGGAACAAGGAAAAACTAATGATTAGGTTCCACTTGATAAGTTAAGTCAATTAAGTGCCTTTTAGCATCAATCAAGTTACAACGTATAAAGTCATAACAAATTCTACAAAGATAAGGGCATAGAACACTTTCAACATATGTAAACATACATGGTGTGAGCTTGTCACACTATCACCACATAATGCATGTATCATCACCATTCACAACATCATCATCAACAAGGCCACATACATGGGATATCAATCCCTCAACTTATCTCAAATTAGGCCACAAATCACTGCCAGGTCATAGGACCATTCACATCATTCCTGTATCACACGTGCCACAACATGCCTCACAAGACTCATTTAACATGTAATATATCATAGTCACCATATCATACACTACCTATGGTTACCAATCTTATAATACATGCATGGTTAGAAGTTGAAAGGCAAGAGAGAGATAACCACACAACATGCAACATAATCTTTTCCTGATAGGAAAACAAGCAAGTTCATAGTTCACTATTAGGGTTAGGGTTTCCTCTTAACCAATTCAAGATTACAAGACTAAGTATGACCATCCACCCTAGGACGATCACCCGCCATCATCTTGGAGTGTATGAGGAGTAGGAGACATCATTAAGGTTGATTAGATAACATTCCAAATAGAACTATGTATGGGCTATGTATTATTCATATATGATTATAATTAAGCATTCATATGTGCTTCACAACCACTTATCGTCGGCCTATGTTGACCACATGATCAAATAGGTTGTGACCACCTACCATGGTCCATATCACGACCAACCCTTAGATCATATCGGGCCCACGACACTAGGGTTAGGGTTCCGCCAGAACATCTCGACCAGAAGGTGTCTCGGCCAAACAACCTCAACCACTAGCATATGTCACGACCTAATACCCTCATGGTCGCGACCCAACACACTAGAGGGTGTCTCATCCCATACAAAATAGGAGCAAATCCCCAACACCAAGGGTAGCTAATACACCAAACCCAAGAGTATCAACTTATTGTTACTAGGTCAAACTCAACCACAAGAGGGGTATACCATCCAATGTTATCAAGGTCACGATCACTAAGAGAGGAATGTTGTAAATACCAAGACACACCATATAGGTCGCCAAAATAGAACAAAAACCGAGGATGAAACTTGATGCAGGGTTTTTGAGTCGCATTTATAGGCTAATTTTGTACTTGTTCTATGTGTTTAATTGTCATTTTGGTGACTATAATGGCATGATTCATTTCCTTTAGCCTATAATCATTGTATGCATCAAATTTATCTTATTTTATCCTATTTTGAATGAATTACTAAATTCCATTGATTGACTTGTGTTTTTCTCTTTGTTTCAGGTACTTTGTATTCCAGAACCTATCGATACCATCGACGGGTCCATCGATACTATCGACATGGCAATAGTAACCAAGCCAGAGGAAAAGCATCCAGTTTGATCCCAATTTTTAGCAATGGAAGCGCACCCTAAGGTGTCGATAGCATCGACACCCCTTCGATGGTATCGATGTCGTTGGATCATGATTTTGTCTAGAATTGCCACGATCGAACGACTGCGATCTTTTGGCGGCCATAAGTCATACCTATACCTAAGAAAAGACGGCCCTGACAGAAGTATCACGTTACACTTAGCTGCACAAGTCCTGGAGGAAGGAGAGCGAAGAACAGAGCCCAGAGCTACACCTCGGACAATTCCAGAGCCGCAAACGGATAATTCTAGCACCGGAAGGTTGCAGAATGTGCATCTCACATCGAGGATCATCTGGATCTTCTCCGTTTCAGGGGTTACATCATATTGTCATTTGTTTCACCATGTTTTCCTCTTTCTTATCCATGTGTATCGTTGAGATGAACATGCGGGGCTAATCCCCATTATCCTTCAGATCGGGAATAGCCCGAGGAATCGCTGTATGACAATTTTACATTGATTATCATAATTTGTCTCAATCTCCCTGATATGTTATCGTGTTTCTATCGCAATTTACTATGCTTGATCACCATAGTTAATTTCTAATACTGTTAATTTCTCTTGATGGAGGATTAGTGGTTGAAAAGGCATGATTAACAAATTAACTAATAAATTCCTTAGACAAGGAAATGTACAGTTAATGGTGGATACCCAGAGAATTCATTAAAGCACTTAGATTTAGGGTATAAGTGTAACGCCCGGGCCCACTGCCCAAGGCACTAGCAGAGTTTTAGGAATGACGACTGGCCCCACAGACCACCACTGGCCTTAACTGCACACTTTTTGTCCACTCACGCGCAAGCCAGGAGAAACTTCCCGACTGGTCACCCATCCTAGTACTACTCCAAGATGAGCACGCTTAACTATGGAGTTCTTTAGAGATGGGCTCCCGAAAAAGGAGGTGCACCTTGGTGATATGGGTAGTCCAATCATTCCTTTTAAGATCATTATATCCAAGGCCTCAAATCCTAGGACGTTACAATCTCCCCCACTTAGACTCTTGACGTCCTCGTAAAGGATCAACTATAAGGCCTCATAATCTCTTCCCCATTTCAGTGCAGACCCACAATGGCCCATGGACACCCAACTCCCGATCACAAAATACCAGCGCAAGGGTGGCTACGTCAACCATAGACAACCCTTTCCTACATGACTGGACCGCACAGATCAAGACTAGCATGCCATGCCCATGTGGGACCCACCTACTGGAGGGGAATTGGCTCTAATACCATTTGTAATGCCCGGGCCCACTGCCCAAGGCACTAGCAGAGTTTTAGGAATGACAACTGGCCCCACAGACCACCACTAGCCTTAACTGCACACTTTTTGTCCACTCACGCGCAAGCCAGGAGAAACTTCCCGACTGGTCACCCATCCTAATACTACTCCAAGCTGAGCATGCTTAACTATATAGTTCTTTAGAGATGGGCTCCCGGAAAAGGAGGTGCACCTTGGTGATATGGGTAGTCCAGTCATTCCTTTTAAGATAATTATACTTTAATGGGCCTTGAAACCCTAATGTTGATTAATTCGACTATTAACATCTTTGACCTTCGAGTCTCCCTTAATTGGGGGTTACCGGAGGCGGGGTCGTTACAATAAGTTACTACTGATGTGGAACTGACCTAGAACTAGGTAGTGAATTGTATTGCAGAATCAAGCAATTCTGATTACAAGCCATAATCAGGGATAAGGCACGAATTATGTTAGTTGTGTAGAATTGCAAGCAGCGAGACCTTGCGATGAAACCGTAACCCTAAGGATTCCCATTCCATTTGATTAAACTTAACATTTAATCATCGCTCATTTTTGTTTTCTCTTTAATTTATTTTTATATTGTTTCAAAACCAACAATCATCTTTTCCAATCAGTCTAGCTGATCGCGACTAGTTAGTAGTAGTCTACTGGAATTTATGTTTCCTTGAGTTCGACTCGAGCCTCACAAGGCCTATATTACTTCAATACGTGCACTTGCGTTTAACACACAGCTCAAGCTTGTCAAGTTTTTGGTGTCTTTGTCAGGGAAATGGAAAATTTAAGCACTACGAGTGCTGCAAGCGGCCACTCTAGGCCACTTTTTATTTCAATTTTCATTTTTAAGATTAATTGTCCATCTTTCAGATTCTTTGTTCATTCCAACATTGTACTTACTTGATTATTCAGATTTTAGGTACTAGTGCATGGTGAAGACGTGTAGTACATACTACACACAATCGACACCTAAGATTCCACCATCGGGATCCGCAGACGAGCAAATAAATACACCACATGAATACTTTGAACTGGAACTTGAGGTTTTCACAATGGACAAGGAACATACCATTTGGGAGAAGATTAAGGCTTCTTCTTCTTCTTCATAGAAGGGGCCAATCAAGAAACAAGCTATCAACATACCCAGCTACAAGATTGACCCAGGGCTCATTCAGTTGGTCAAGTCGCAAGCATTCCATGGACTAAAAAATGAGGACCCAGTGGCCCACATCAGCACGTTTGTGGAGAACAGTGACATGGTGAAAGTGGACAGGTTTCCACAGGAAGCCATTTATCTGAAATTATTTCCATCATCTCTAGTAGGAAATGTAAGGGAGTGGCTCTACAATCTAGATGATGAATATTTGAATCATGGGACATGATGATTGAAGTGTTCTTTGAGAGGTATTTTCCACTCGAAAAGACAAATGATCTCGTAAGGAGGATACACAACTTCAAACAATAAGCCGGCGAGACATACTCAGAGACATGGGGGCGATTTAATATCATGCTAAGGAAATGTCCACATCATGGGTTGGATTTAGAAACCCAAGAGAAGATCTTTTATTTTTCCCTTAACGAACATGATAGGAGCAATCTAGACTCAGCTGGAACATGGTTCTTTCTAAACAACAAAGGTTCCAAGTGTCGAGAGATTTTAAAGAATATGGCTAAGAAGCAGTCTTGGGGTGAAAGAGATGCACTGGAACAGGTCAAAGTTGTAGGGGATGCCAAGGCCATTAAATAATTAAATGAGAAGATGGACTTGATAGTGAAGAGACTTCTAGCAAAAGATGAAAATGGGTCTGATGATGTAGCACAAGAAAATTTCATGCGCCAATAAGGCTATGGGAACAATGATTATTCATGGAGGAAGGATAAGAAATTTTCTTGGAAGGATACAAACAACTTTTTGTAGGATCCGGACCAGAAGTCGCAACCTAGCCTAGAGGAAAAGAACAATGAATTGCTCAGCCAGGTGGTGAAGCAAAACCAAGAATTGATGAGAACATTCGGAAAGCAACTTAAGTCGCAAGGAGAGTTTATGAATAAGTTCATGCAGACTCTACAGAGCCATGGTACACAAATGAGGACGCTAGAGACGACTATAACCCAAATTGCAACTGAGGTGGCTTCCATGAAGGAAATCACTCAACAAAAACCAGCTGGGAATGCAGAATCCGTTCAACCACATCAATAGGTAAAATACATGTCAGTCAAAAAAGGGCCAGAGCTTCCTGTTGAGGAGATACATGAGCAGAGTATTATGCATATAGACTTGGAGGACAAACCCAAAGTTCCATGCCCTTACAGTTTTCATGGATTTCCAAGAGGATGTGGGACGCCATTCAAATCACTCCAAGATTCCACCACTGTCATGCCCACATCTCAGATTTCTGAGGAGACTCCTATGCCGGAAGAGCAGGTGAAAGCTTTACTTTGTAGTGGAGCAACCACTACCAATAAGGAGAAGCAGCCACAAGTCGTGCCATCCACAGATGATGTGCCAAATCCTATCTTAGAATGTGACGTTGAAGCAAGCTTAGGGGAGGAGACCCCTAAAGTTCCATATATTCCGCCGCACAAGTGCATAAAGGAGCCAAGCATGCCATTCTCAAATAGTCTGAAGCTGAGGAAAGAGAAAAGGCACTTCAAGAAATTTCTTGAGATCTTCCAAAAGCTCCACATTAACATTCCATTGGTGGAGGCTATAGAACAAATTCCTTCATATGGAAGATTTATGAAAGACATCATCAACAAGAAATGACAGATCAAAGATACAGTTGTTGTGTGTGTTGATGAAGCAGTGAGTTCTATAATCCAAGGAAGGCTGCCAAAGAAGAGGAAAGATCCAGGATGTTTCTACATCCCATGTTCCATTGGTGGCCAACATTTTCCACAAGTATAGTGTGACTCAGGAGCATGCATTAATCTTATGCCACTTGCCACTTTTCAAAAGTTGGGATTGAAGAAGCCAACATAAACTTCTATGACAATTGAGTTGGCGGATGGATCCATTGTGAAGCCACAAGGTCTATGCAAGGATGTGCTAGTCAAAGTCGACAAATTCATCTTCCCTGTTGACTTTGTGGTCATGGACATGCATGAGCTGGAAGGATGTGAGATGCTATTGGGAAGGTCATTCCAAGCTATGGCTGATGTAATTACTACCATTGGGCGAGGGTATTTGACACTTGGGATTGATGATGATAGAGTTGAATTCAAATTGACAAATGAATCATTAGAGACATCCCTTGACCACCCAAGTTAAAGGTATCCTTATTTCTAGACTAACACGTTAAACAAGTGCGCTTGTTGGGAGGCAACCCAAGCTTGGTAGAGTGCATGTTTAATTGCTTTATTTTTCATTTTCCTAAGTAGTTTTCATTAATTTTGTACTTAGTTTATAAAAATGATACCTTGATGTATTTTTTGAGTGTGTATGACTTGAATGATGTTGATACCATCAACACATGTGTCACTGGTATCGAGTTTGGAACAATGAAGCAGCTACAAAAATTTCACTCCATTGATACTATCGACGGCTCGTCAATAGCATCGACAATGGAATAGAGCAAAAGAGGATCGAGACTATAGTAGGTCGATATCATCGACCACATCGTCAATGGTCGTGAGATGTCTGGAGATTTTAAAAAAAAATCGTCTCAGTAATGTCAATACCATCGACACTCTATTGATGGTATCGACGGATCGACAGTAGCACGGGCCACAGTTATAAAAGGAGGACATTTTTTTCGCACCAAATTCTAGGGGTAGCATCCTACTTGGGACCACAGCCCATACCTGCCACACCCACTACCAAAGAAGTAGAGGGCTATCACTGTTCCACCTCTTAAGTATGGATTTTGACTATGAAGCCATAGTTGAGTTCAAGCTTAGGGGGGGTGATGGAACGACATATATCTAGTCTTTCTTTATTTTATTTTCATCTTTTGTTTGTTTTTGCAATTTTCATCTTTCTTTATCTTAGTTTTCTTAATTTCTAGATTTACTATTTTCTAGGATCCACTATCTATCTAGTGTAATCAGTGGAGTCTAATGTAATTGCTTGTCATCTCGATGTTTTCACTTGGGGGTTTGTGAGAGAATGAATTGTAATGAACAATCATTAAGAAATTGTAAGCTTGTCTTGTGAAAACTTGAGGACATCACTTGTGAAAGTCTTTGGGTAGGTCTACTTGAAAACATATGAACATGATTGAATATCCTTATGGTTCATGTTTAGAGGATTGATATGGATGTTGATCCTAAACCGACCAAACGTTAACGTGATTTTAATTTGAAGTGAGAGAGAGAAATCCTTTAATTAATTGGTACACAAGTCAGTAAGGAGGGACATAATTCTTTCTGAAGGTTTTGTCCATTAGTCTTATGATCTAATCCACCACAATTTCATTCATACTCCACCATAAGAATTGGGAGCACATTACTGTCTTTCACTCTTTGATTGCATCCCATGTAGATAGGTATTGTATTACAGTTATTTTTGCATGAAAAAGTATATAGAGTAGTTATACATGCACATTATCCTTACGCACATGTCATAGTAGTTGCATAAATGTCATTATGTAGTTGCATTCACATCTTTTGAGCATACAATACATCATGTGTCTTATGTTCTTCTGAAAACATTAAAGGTGGTGAACTTGTTCTATACCCTATGAATAGAATGCATCAAATGTACAAGTTATTTAAAAAGAAGGAAGCCCAACAAATAATCCATTGTCATTTATGAAAATGAGGGCTTGAGAAAAAAAAAGATTTAGAAGTAAGTATGAATAAGAGGGAGAAAGGAACATATTCTCACCCACATATTAAGAAGAACAAGCACATGGTGTAGTTTTCTTAGATATTCCATATCAACTTGAGACAGAATGATAGTGCATGCACCATTCCACCAAAAATATAGCATTAGGGCATTTTCATATGCATTCGCATCATGATAGGTCATTTTTGTTCTTCACATGATCGACTGTACTATGCCTCTATTTCTTCCACAACCACCTATTCCATCCACCAGTTGCTCTAAGTGGTAGGCCACCTATGATTTTCTCCTCATTCATGCACATCAGGAGAGTTGCTTCCATTTAGATGGTAGTTAGAGAAAATGAGCAACATAGATAGGAGATCACAAGATGCACCAAGATTGAACCTGAGGATTTTATTATATTAACTGCTTTACTTGATAGTGTTCATGATCTTGGGATGGACATCTTTCATGAATGATTATTGTCGCCTGAAGGGTAGTTATCGTTCTGTGGTTGGTAAAGGCCGGTATGTGTTTTGCAGGTGGGAATCATACTGATATATCATTTATGTGATTATGTTCTTTAGATGACCCTCTCAATCAGATTTTATAGTTTTGTGCTCGAGGACGAGCAAGATTCAAGCTTAGGGGAGTTTGATGCAGGGTTTTTGAGTCACATTTATAGGCTAATTATGTACTTGTTCTACGCGTTTAATTGTCATTTTGGTGACTATAATGGCATGATTCATTTCCTTTAGCCTATAATCATTGTATGCATTGAATTTATCTTATTTTATACTATTTTGAATGAATTACTAAATTCCATTGATTGACTTGTGTTTTTCTCTCTGTTTCAGGTACTTTGTATTCTAGACGCTGTTGATACCATCGACGGGTCTGTCAATACTATTGACATGGCAACAGTAACCAAGACATAGGAAAAGTATCCAGGTTGATCCCAGTTTTTAATGACATAAGCACACCCTAAGGTGTCGATAGCATCGACACCCCGTCGATGGTATCGACATCGTCAGATCAGGATTTCGTCCAGAATTGCCACGATCGAACGGCTGCGATCTTTTGGCGTCCGTAAGTCATACCTATACCTAAGAAAAGATGGCCCTGACAGAAGTATCACATTGCAATCAGCCACACAAGTCCCGAAGGAAGGAGAGTGAAGAACGAAGCCCAGAGCTACACCTCAGACAATTCCAGAGCCAAAGATGGATGATTTTACTGCTAGAAGGTTGCAGAACGTGCATCTCACATCGAGGATCATCTGGATCTTCTCTGTTTTAGGGGTTACATCATATTCTCATTTGTTTCACCATGTTTTCCTCTTTCTTCTCCATGTGTATCATTGAGATGAACATGCGGGGCTAATCCCCATTATCCTTAGGACCGAGAGTAGCCCGGGGAATCATTGTATGCCAATTTTACATTGATTATCATAATTTGTCTCAATCTCCATGATATGTTATCATGTTTCTATCGCAATTTACTATGCTTGATCACCATAGTTAATTTCTAATACTGTTAGTTTCTCTTGATAGAGGATTAGTGGTTGAAAAGGCACAATTAATACATTAACTAATAAATTCTTTAGACAAGGTAATGTACGGTTACTGGTGGGTACCCATAGAATTCATTAAAGCACTTAGATTTAGGGTATAAGTTACTACCCATATAATTCTATGTAGAACTAGGTAGTGAATTGTATTGTGAAAGGAAGCAATTATGACTACAGGCCATAATCAGGGATAATGCATGAATTATGCTAGTTGTGTAGAATTGCATGCAGCGAGACCTTGCAGTGAAACCGTAACCCTAAGGATTCCCATTCCATTTGATTAAACTTAATATTTAATCATCGCTCATTTTTGTTTTCTCTTTAGTTTATTTTTATTTTGTTTCAAAACCAACAATCATCTTTTCCAATCAGTCTAGCTGATCGCGACCAATTAGTAGTAGTCTAGTGGAATTTACATTTCCCTGAGTTCGACTCGGGCCTCACAAGGCCTATATTACTTTGATACGTTCATTTGCGTTTAACGGACGACTCAAGCGTGTCAAAACTATAGTTATCATGAAGAAAAGGTCACATACAAACGGTCACCAAGATCTTAAGCCATTGGTCAAGAGACTACCAAGGAGGAACCTTATCCAAGGAGGAGAAAACTATGCTCAAGATAACCAAAACCAAATCTAAAATCCCCTCCAACCTTTAGGTGTAAAACACCATGCATGAGAGCAAGGTAAAGGTCAACACATAGAGAAAAACTTTCATAACCCTTTATCTACAAAATCAAGTTCAAAAGATTAGGGTTTCAGATTACTTTCAAACCAAGCAAGATAACTTTACCAAACAAGCTCTAGAAGTTACCATTAGCACAAGCACGATGAGGAAACAATCTAGATAGAACACTCAGTAACAAAACATATAAAGAAGTGCAATAATAGAGTAGGTTTAGTGTTATATAACCCGCCTTAAGTTGATCTCCACCAAGAGCTCCAACTCCAAGATCAAGAAATCTAAGCACACGATCCAAGGGTTGAAGGAACTTCATCAAAAGCTCCAAACTCGACCACAAGATCACCTCAAGAACAAGAAGACACCAAGGTCAAATCTAGCCCAAGGAAAGAAGAAAAGAAGCTCTTAGCCGAACCAAAGAGGAAAGGAAGAAAGAGAGGAGAAATCATCTTCATACTTGGGTCTACCTTGTTAAGACATGGTCTATGACCCTTGTGATGAGGGATTTCTTTATCAAAATGACCACCATTCAAGAAACATGGTCTAGGGCTGAGAAAAGAGAGGAAGGTGAAGGTAGGAGATCAAAAGAAACATCAACTTATAAGACAAACACTTACTTAGGATGGAAGATGAACACAGATCACCACCACCACTATATGCAAGAGGAGATTGATTCCCCAAGCTCCAAGGACGAACCTCCTTGCTCCACCAAGCTCCAAGTCAAGAAAAAAAGGAGGAAGAAGATAGATGGCAAAAGGGTTGCAAACAAGGAAAGTTAAGGGGTTATATAGATGAAGGATGAGAGAGAGAGAGCAAAAGGGTGAGGTGTCAACACACTAAAGAACCCAAGGGACACGTACTCACAAAAGACCAGCATGCACCCACATGAAACCACTTAAACATGCCATGCAAGAAAGGTGATACACTTTAGGTAGTGTCTTGACCACCATGTCATGCCCCATGGTCGTGGTCGCGGCCATCCTAGGGTGCACCTCCCATGGCCATGACACCATCAACCAACATCACCTCTAGGTCGAGACAAGACACCTTCACAAACCCTAGGTCATCCATCTCAACCCAAGAACACCTAGACCTCCTAGGTCACAACCCAAACACATGGATGAGGTGTCTCAAACATCACACCATCTAAAATGAGCCTTGGTCACAACCCAAGGTCGAGAGAAGACAACCAACTCTCACATGGTCAAGGCACTCAACACTCATATCAACCCTAATCATCACCTAGGGTGATGCTCCTCAACCAAGGCTCAAGAAAGGCACCCTCCTCTTTCTATTTCCTCTAAGAGAGGGAACACTTTAGAGGTGGCAAATTGCACATCAATCCCCTATAGTGGGTAAATTGCAATTTGCACCAAAACTAGCATAGAAAGCACAAATAACATCCAAACAAGCTCAAAATGGAGACTTAAGCTCTCCACAAGCCCCTATTACATCTCAAAAGATTGGAGAAAGGTTCTAAGAACATGGTTAAGCCAAAGAAAATAGAGTTACCCTAAAACTCAGGTCAGGGTCCTTATAAGCCATAAACCCCTAATAAGGATTTCTCCCCCAAAATCCTAAGAGAAAAGAGAGGGGTACTTCCTCCTCATCTCTTCCTTGAGCTCCCATGTGGCTTTCTCAGCACCATGGTGATGCCATAAAATCTTTACAAGAATTATGTCCTTCTTCTTTAGTTTTTTTACTCTTTTGTCAAGGATCAACATTGGGCCTTCCACATAGGACATGTCCTCATCTAGCTCGACCTCTATTGGTTGTAACACTAACTTTGTATCAAGAGGGCATTTTCTCAACATACTTACATGAAATAGTAGATGCAACCCCAACAACTAATGTGGAAGCTCCAACATGTAGGCCACCTTCTCAACATGTGCCACCATAGGGTAAGGTCCCATAAATCTGGGAGCCAAGTTACCCTTATTCCCAAACCTTAGAACACCTTTCCAAGGAGATACCTTGAGGTACACTCTTTATCCCACTTGGAACTCCAAGGGTCTATGACAATTATCTACATATGACTTTTGTCTATCCTGTGCTACCTTCAACTATTGTTGATTCATTGATTTTTCTACCATATGTTGTACAAGCTCAGGACCAAGAAGTTGGTATTCTCCCATCTCATATTAACACAACAGAGACCTACAACATCTCCCATACAAGCCTCATAAGGTGCCATGTCGATGCTTCACTGATAAATATTATTGTCGGTGAACTCTATCAGGATGAGGTGTATGTCTCAACTGCCCAAAAACTAAAGAACACATGCTCTCAATAGATCCTCTAAGGTATGAATGGTCCTTTCAGATTGACCATCTATTTGTGGGTGAAAGGTAGTGTTGAACCTCAACTGTGTACCCAAATGTGTGTGCAATCACTCCTAAAAGTGACTCGTAAACTGAGGACCTCTATCAGACACGATAGTTGTTGGAACACCATGCAAGCACACTACCTCATCAACATAGATCTGGGCAAGCTTCTCAACTATATACGTCATCTTCATAGGAAGAAAATGAGCTGACTTGGTCAACCTATCAACGATCACCCAGATGGAATCATGACTTTTGACTGTCCTAGGCAGACCAACCACAAAGTCCATAGTCACATGATCCTATTTCCATTGCGGTATGGACAATGGTTGCAACGTCCATGCATGATTCAGATGCTTGGCTTTAACCTATTGACATACAACGCATTTCACAACATACTTGTCTAAGTCCCGTTTCAAGCCAGGTCACCAACACATGTCCTTCATGTTATGGTACATATTGGTGCTACCTGGGTGCATAGCATACATGGATGAGTGAGCCTCTTCTAGCACCATCTTCCTTACATCACCCACATTAGGGACCACAACTCTACCATGGTAACAAACTATCCCATCATCTAACTTGTGGAAACCATCACACTTTTTGCTGCCAAACTCTGATCAAATCTATTATTCACGATATCAACCTGTTGTGCCACTCTGATCTACTATCTCAACATGTTCTTCACCTACAATTGTGCCAACAATCCTACTAGCAAAGAAACTTCCAAATTAACATCCATCTGAAGTAGGGAGATCAACATGTCTTAGTTGTGGCACACCAAAGAACTCAAATGTCTTCTCTAATGAAGAGGACTCCTACTTAGCACATATACCACAACATTCATCTTCCCTTGATGGTAATCAATCGTGCAATCATAATCCTTGATTAACTCCATCCAGCATCACTGTCTCATATTCAACTCTTGATGTGAGAAGATATACTTCAAGTTCTTGTGATCCATGAAGATCTGACACTTCTCTCCATAAAGGTAATGCCTCTAGATCTTCAAATCATGGACCACATCATCTAACTCCAAATCATAGGTTGAGTAGTTCTCCTCATGTTTCTTAAGTTGTCGGGAAGCAAAAGAAACCACTTGCTTGTCTTCCATCAACACACAACCCAAACCATTCCTAGATGCATCACATATTACTATGTATCCTTTCCCCTACTCAGGAAAGACCAGAATCAGTGCACTTGTCAACTTCTCTTTCAATGTTTGAAAAGCACATTAACATCTATCATCCCAGATGAACATCACGTCCTTCCTTGTCAACTTTGTTAGGGGCAAAGTGATAGCACTGAAGTCCTTGATGAACCTCATGTAATAGCCTACCAAACCTAGAAAGTTGTGCACTTTTGTCAGTGTCTTTGGCTGCTCCCACTCTATCACTAACTCAACCTTCTTGGGATCCACACGAACTCCCTCGATAGATATAACATGTCCTTGAAAAGTTACCTCATTTAACCAGAACTGCCTCAACACGGTCAGCACTTGACAAAGATGTTGTTCATGTTGTTGAATGTCACTACTATATATCAAGATATCATCTATGAAGACCACCACAAATTGATCAAGTAACGATCATAACACTCTTTTCATCAAGTCCATGAATGACGTCGGTGCATTGGTTAGCCCCAACGACATAACCATGAACTCGTAGTGACCATACCTCATTCTAAAAGCCAACTTAGGTATGTCATCCTCCTTGATCCTCAACTGGTGATATCATGACCTATGGTCTATCTTCAAGAACACTGTCCTACCATGCAACTAATCAAACATGTCATCTATCCTTGGCAAGGGATACTTGATCTTAATCATCACCTTGTTCAATTGTCTGTAGTCTATACACGGCCTCATGGACCCATCTTTATTCTTCACAAACAGCACTGGAGCACCCCATGGCAACGTGCTCAACCTGATGAAACCTTTATCAAGAAGCTCTTGTAACTATCTCTTCAACTCTGCCATCTCAGCTGGATCCATCCTGTACAATGTCTGGGCTATCAGTAGTGTGCTGAGGACCAGATTGATCTCAAAATCAATCTCTTGAGGTGGGGGAACACCTAGAAACTCCTCAAGAAACACATCCTCAAACTCTCTGACAATTGGAACCTCATGGATACTCGGACTCCTCACCTCAATATTCAGCACATGTGCCAAGAATGCCTCACAACCCTATCTCAATAGCTTCCCTACCACCATTGCCGACACCAGACACGTCAGAAGAATCTTCATATCTCCCTGAGAGATCCATATCTTATCACCATCTACAAACGTTGCATGCTTGGAACTACAATCCAAGACCACTCCATACTTCTCCAAGGTGTCCATTCCAAGAATTACATCAAACCCATGCATGTCAAGTGGTATATGATCCACTTGAATGTTGTGCCCTGAAAAAGAAAGGACACAGGAAGGACACACCTCTTGTAACACTACAAAACCAACTAACGAGGTTTCTAACAACAAACTATCTCTCCTATGACTAACTACAAAACCAACTAACAGGATTTCTAGCAACAAACTATCTCTCCTATGACTAGTAGGAAAAAGACAACTACCAAGCACTTCATGAGTGATAAAGAGTGTGTTGCACCCAGGTCAACAAAAATAGATACAAAGCAAGAAGAAGACAAATCCGAATGAAATAACTCCATCTGACATGTCACTACTCGCAGGTTGACCACTGCCTCTGGCTGACTCAAAGTGTAGAATCTAGCTATTGCATGTTGTCACCACTATCCTATGCTTCCATGAGTAGATGATCTGGCCTGTGATGCTTGGCCACATCCTCATCCTCCTGCACTGTTGCTCTGTTGTCTCTATAAGCCCTGCTAGCTCTACCTCAGTTGCTAGGTCACCTCATTGTCTCTTGCTTGGCACTCACGTATCATATGTCCTACTTGCCCACACTTGTGGTAAGATCTAGTCGCAAACTACAGCCTAGACGGCCCCATCACCAACACTAACACTGTGTTGTGAGCTCCAACAGGTGGAAGGCTATGACCTCTGCCCTTACCTGGTGACCATTGTGTCTGAGAACTGAACCTCTACAGTGTTGGCGGTGTAGAAAACCTTGGCTTCTTAAAGCAACCCAACGATTGTCCTTGGGATTGTGCATGCCTCTTCCTGGCACTTGCCTCTCGCTTCTCTATCATAGATCTCTCTATCCTATGAACAGACTCCACAAACATGGAAAACCTTTCTCGGTTCTCTAAGGCAGCTGCCGGGGTAGACAATGTAGCATTCAACCCCTTCTTAAAATAGTGAATTCTTTCATCATTTGTAGTAGCCATGTGAGTATAGAACTGAAGAAGCTCCATAAACTTAGCCTCATACTCATTGATAACATGGATCCCTGTCAGATTTCTCAAACAGACTGATCTTCTTGTCGAGATAGCTCTGTGGGAAGTACCGACTAACGAACTCACGTCAGAACTCCTCCCATCCAACAGGCACTCCATGCCTCTTCTCCTCTTCTGTGGCCCACCAATGGCCAATGCTCCTATTTAGAAGATATACTACATGCTTCACCTTATCCACTTCTAGGATACTAAGGATCTTGAAGGCTTTCTCAAGCTCAGTAAGATGCGGATTAGCATTTGCCGGATCAACTGTCCCAACATACTCCACTGCCCCCAATACGATGAAGCTGCTCAAAAGTCTTCCCAGTACCCAAAGATTCCACATTGGGAATTGGTGCCCTAGGCTGTGGTGCAGGCATCATGTCCGCCATATGCATCATAATAGCCATGAACTCCCCAAAAAGAGACTAAAATGCAAGATTCTCAAGCATGGCTGGGTCAAACTGGGGATCCTCAAGCATCTGATCTTCTCGTGCATGGTTCCTTGCACCATGACTTGGTGCAACAACAATGCTCCCAGTAGTGTGTTCTTCATGTTCTCCAAACATCTTTAAGCTTTTCTACTTCTTCTACATAAGCAGAAATCACTATAAGATGGATTGAAGGATACAAGAATAGACACAAACCCTAGTCATAGGTCCATGTAGACTAGGTGAACCTACAGCTCTGATACCAACCGAACTATGATGCCCCGCTCCACAAACTACAGGGTAACTCAAAACTAAATGTGGAAACAAAGCTAAACAAACATATTACCAAAAAATGGAAATTAAAACCATTTTCATTAAGAACCAAAGCAGAAAAACCCCTTTACATATAAGTCTTCACATGACACAAAGTACTGACATCATCATATACTTACCAGGGATGCCATCAACCTATTACCAGAAAACTTATCCTAAACATATGTACATATCCACTATATCTTTACATCAAAAGGGGCACACGAGCCAAAACCATGTATAGAAGGCACGTCTACAAAACACACCCAAAAACCATCCCAAAGACCTGAGTGTACAGGGATGACTCTATGACTCTAACAATGAAAGGACTACAAGAAGCGCTTCCAACCTTGTCAGCTATTACCCTTCTTGTTGTTTCTTAGCCTCTGCTGCACAATCTCTACCTCTGTGTGCTTGTCCACCTAAAAATATGTGGGGAACCCACAGGGTGAGATTCCAAATCTTAGCGGGAGATATAACTCTCCACCAACACTAAGGTGATAAAGAACAGAAGTAGAGCTACAACTATGATAAGCAGGTAATCATCATTAATAGTATATGCAATTGCAATTGGATTATGAAACATCTTATCATCATTAAAGGAATATGAAGAACATGTATATTTACTACCAACTATAATATACAAAAGAAAGCTAGGCCTCATCTAATGTTTTCATATTTGAACCTAAGAAAAATACTACATGACTGATTACTTATTTTATTATGCCCCGAGGATTTGAGTCATACCACCCAAATCCAACCGACCACTGCTAAGTTAAAAGTAGTGCCATACAAGGTCTATGGAAGAGATGGAATCTACGACCTCACCAAACCTCGTGGTCAGTACATGAGTACATAGAAGAGAGATACTAGTCAACTACAACCTATGACATATAGACAATAGTGAAAGTTCTAGCCCACCTTGGTACAGGTCACGAAGCTAGTGAAACTAAACTACAACCCACAACTGCACTCCTATCAGGGTATGGCCCGCAACCAATCCTATGAAATCTCATAAGCAACATATTATTAAGTACGGCCTGCAGCCACACTCCTACCAGGGTATGGCCTGCATCCAATCCTGTGAATGCATATACTCAACTGTATATGACTCCAGGCTTCCTCTAAGGGAAAGCCCATTTTACCATCTAGCAAGTGCTGATATAGACAGATCTATGGCACAGGAAAAAACTACGTGATTAGGTTCCACTTGATAAGTTAAGTCAATTAAGTGTTTTTTAGCATCAATCAAGTTACAATGTATAAATTCATAACAAATTATACAAAGATAAGGGCATAACACACTTTAAACATATGTAAACATATAGGGTGTGAGCTTGTCACACTATCACCACATAATGCATGTATCATCACCATTCATAACATCATCAACAAGGCCACATATCATGGGATATCAATCCATCAACTTATCTCATATTAGGCCACAAATCACTGCTAGGTCGTAGGACCATTCACATCATTCATGTATCACAAGTACCACAAGATGCCTCCCAAGACTCATTTAACTTGTATTATATCATAGTCACCATATCATACACTAGCTATGGTTATCAATCTTATATACCTACATGGTTAGAAGTTGATAGGCAAGATATAGATAACTACACAATAGCATAACCTTTTCATGATAGGAAAACAAGCATGTTCATTGTTCACTATTAGGGTTAGGGTTTCCTCTTAACCAATTCGAGATTATAAGACTAGGTATGGGTATCCACCATAGGACCATCACCCTCCATCATCTTGGAGTGTATGAGGAGTAGGAACATCATTAAGATTGATTAGATAACGTGCCAAACAACACTATGCATGGCTTATGTATTATTCATATATGACTATCATTAAGTGTTCATATGTGCTTCACAACCACTTACTGTCACCCTATTTTGACCACATGATCACATAGGTCATGACCACCTACCATGGTCCATGTTACGACCAACCCTTAGATCATGTTGTGGCCATGACACTAGGGTTAGGGTTCTACCAGAACATCTCGACCGGAAGGTGTCTCGACCAAACAGCCTCAACCACCTTCATATGCCACGACCTAAGACCCTCATGGTCACGATCCAACACACTAGAGGGTGTCTCATCCCGAAAAAAACAAGAACAAAGCCCCAACACCAAGGGTAACTAATCCACCACACCCAAGAGTCTCAACTTATCATCACTAGATCAAACTCAACCGCAAGAGGGGTATATTATCCAAAGGTTATCAAGGTCATGACCACTATGAGAGGAATGTCGCGACCACCAAGATACACCATTTAGGTCACCAAAATAGAGTAAAAATCAAGGGTGAAACTATAGTTATCATGAAGAAAAGGTCACATACAAATGGTCACCAAGACCTTAAGTCATTGGTCAAGAGACTACCAAGGAGGAACCTTATCCAAGGAAGATAAAACTATGCTCAAGATAACCAAAACCGAACCTAACATCCCATCCAACCTTTAGGTTTACAAACAACATGCATGAGAGCAAGGTAAAGGGCAAGACATAGGGAAAAACTTTCATAACCCATTATCTACAAATTCAAGTACAAAAGATTAGGGTTTCAGATTTCATTCAAACCAAGCAAGATAACTTTACCAAACAAGATCTAGAAGTTACCATTAAGAACAATAATCACGAGGAAGAAATCTAGAGAGAGAAGTCAGTAACAAATGTATAAAGAAGTTCAATAATAGAGTAGGTTTAGTGTTATATAACCCGCCTTAAGTTGATTACCACCAAGGGCTCCAACTCCAACATCAAGAACTCCAAGTACACGATCCAAGGGTTGAAGGAACGTCACCAAAAGCTCCACACTCAACCATAAGATCACCTCAAGAACAAGAAGACACCAAAGTCAAATCTAGCCTAAGGAAAGAAGCAAAGAAGCTCTTAGACAAACCAAAGAGGAAAGGAAGAAAGAGAGGAGAAATCATCTTCACACTTGGGTTTACCTTGTCAAGACATGGTCTTTGACCTTTGTGATGAGGGATTTCTTTCTCAAAAGGACCACCATGGAAGAACCCTGATCTAGGGCTGAGAAAAGAGAGGAAGGTGAAGGTAGGATATCAAAAGAAACATCAACTTAGAAGACAAACACTTACCAAGGATGGAAGATGAGCTTGGATCACCACCACCACCACATGCAAGAGGAGATTGATTCCCCATTCTCCAAGGACGAACCTCCTTGCTCCACCAAGATACAAGGAAAGTAAATAAGGAGGAAGAAGATAGATGGCTGAAAGGGTTGCAAAAAAGGAAAGTTAAGGGGTTATATAGATGAAGGATGAGAGAGAGAGAGCAAAAGGGTGAGGTGTCAACACACTAAAGAACCCAAGGGACACTTGTCCTCGCAAAAGACTTACATGCACCCACAAGAAACCACTTAAACATGATATGAAAGACATGGTGATACACTCTAGGTAGTGTCTTGACCTCCATGTCATCCCCATGGTCATGGTCGTGGCATCCTAGGGTGCACCTCCCATGGTCGTGACACCATCAACCAACATCACCTCCAGGTCGAGACATGACACCTCCACAAACCCTAGGTCATCCATCTTGACCCAAGAGCACCCTAGACCTCCTAGGTCACGACCTAAACACCTAGAGGAGGTGTATCAACTATAAGACCCTCCAAAACTAGCCTTGGTCGTGACCCAAGGTCGAGACAACACTACCAACTCTCACATGGTCAAGGCACTCAACACTATCATCAACCCTAATCACCACCTAGGGCAATGCTCATCAACCAAGGCTCAAGCAATGTTCCCTCATCTTTCTATTTTGTATAAATTATTTCAAGTAAGAGAGGGAAAACTCTAGAGGTGGAAAATTGCACATCAACCCCCTATATTGGGTAAATTGCAATTTGCACCAAAACTAGCACAGAAAGTGCAAACAACATCCAAACAAGCTCAAACTGGTGACTTGAGCTATCTACAAGCCCTGATTGCATCTCAAAAGATTAGAGCAAGGTTATAAGCACATGATTAATACAAAGTAAATAGGTTTACCCCAAAACTCAGGTTAGGGTCCTTCACAAGACCTGGATCTAGATCTTCTAGGATGTTTATAAGCTTCTTGCCTATTTTCTTAGTTTGTTCATGTAAGGTCTTCTATCGCAACCTCTTTTCTTACTATTTCCCTCTTCTCTGCTTTTCCATGGATGAAACCCATGGTGCTTCTAGCTAAAAATAGTGCACATGGACCCTCTTTTCTTCTCTCTTTGCTCTAGATACACCTTGTTCTTAGAGATTGGTGATTTCTTACATATCTGAAGAATAACATTCATGTTTTTTCTCCTATTTTTCATGGTTACTTGCTGTCAAAGTAATTTTCTTCACCCTAAGGTGAGTGATATAATGTTTGATATATTTCTTGTCTATTCATGCCATGCATAATTTTAGTCCATCTCTAAAGCTCCGTACTAGGAGAAAAGCTAGTCATTTATGCATTAATTTACATGAGTTAAATAGCTATATGACTCTTTAAGTATTTCCTATACCATTTGTATGCGTTCTTCTATATTGAGAACATTTCTTTTGAATATTCTAGAAGTGAAGTTTAAAATACAAGTGTAAGGACTCTTAAAAATGTCATTTTTATGGTATTTTGGTATCCAATAAGAGGATATTTGACCCTCATGTTGATTCTTTATTATGATAGTCATTATGTGAAAAAGGTTATAGTTTTTTTTAATTTTGGTATTGAAATGATGATTGGACAAAATTTTATTAAGAAAAGTTGCTCATCCTTGCTAGGTTTGGAACATTTTTATTCCTAATTCTTAGAAATATCATAAATTTTACATCTGTTAGATTCCTAGGCTAAAATTGTAGGGGCTAACTTATTTATGCCTTGTTAAAATCTCTTCAAAATTTTGGATTCTAATGAGATTCCTAAATGGAGTTATCACTGTTATGGTGTAAATGACATATATGGATGTTATGCACCCTAATTTGGGACTTGGTCCCCTTTATGGCCAAGGATGGATAAATAAACCCTGATGGAATAATATAGAATTGTTTATATGCTTCATAACTTCTAAAGTCACAAACTATGACTTATTTTATAAGATTATTTTAGGAGCTCATATGTAATTTGATTGATGCTGTAAAAATACCTAATTGGCTTAATTAATAAAGTGTAACCTTAATCATGCAGTACCCTAAGACTGTAGAACTATCTCAATATTAAAACATGCTAGATACTGAAATGAGTAACCCAAAAAGGAGCTCAAATCTGTATAGTATTGAGTATATGTAGGTTTATAGAGGGTTTATCTCTATCATCGAGATCTCAAGGTTATAGAGAGGGATTGATAATTTGTCTTAGATTTTATGTGATAAGCAGTGGATGCATCCAAACTTGGACTTGAGGGTTGATACCCTAGTTTTAGTGTCATGGCCAGAGTACCCAGAACAAACCAAGATTTGTTTTTAGTAGTTTGGGTTTTTGTGCCACTATAGTTTGTCATTTGACCAAGGGGAAGAGATCTTTAGGATTTCGGTCATCCTAGATCTTATTCAGGGATGATTTTGACTATGTAGCAGTTAGCTAGTAATTTGAGTGGTAATTCTCAAATTATCTTGGTCTTAATAAAATATGTAACCCAACAATGTGGTATACATGTTAGGGTTTTTTGGTAAATCACATTGGATGATAACTATTGTTGTAGTCATCATACTATACCATATGTGGCTCATATCCTTACATGTACATTTATCTTAACATGTACCTTTAATTGTACATGTTCATTTTAGAGACTTTGATTAGTCCTCTAACATGTTATAATATATGTTTTAGATAATTTAATCTTTATAACATGCTTGTAAGCAATATATGTCACTATAAATTATATCATACCATTAGGACGTGAGGTCTCACCTTGTGGGGTTCTACACCTTTTTTAGGTGATCAGTAACACAATCAGACTCATGGTGGTGAGGAAGTGTAGTTTAGATATCTATATGTCTAAGAGGTAAGTGTATTAGTTGTTAGAGTTCTAGAGTCGTCCCTCCACTCTTAGGTCCAGGAAGGGGGGTTTGTATATGGTGTATGCCGACTTGGATTTTTGGTTGTATGTTATGAACAATGTAAATTTATAATTATTTAAAAGATAAATTTTGTATACATTTTATGGATAAAGCCATGGATACTCATGTTAAGAAACCTGACATAATTTTATGTGATTTTGGGCCTTTCTACAAGTCTTTCACATAATGTTTGGAAATCTTTATTTGGTTATAATTATGTACCTTTTTGATAATATGGTTTATTAGTGTTTGATCGATGTTTGAATTTTTAGTAATCCCATTTAATGTAGTTGGTTGTTACATACATATCCTTGTAATCTAGTTTACCTTGTGAGGATTTGAGGGATTGTTGCAAAGGTCACAGATTTAACGATCTAGTCAAACTGACATTGACTTTGTGATTGGTGTGGTTGCAAGGTCAAACAAGACTTGGGTGTTGTTCATCCATTTTTTCCTTTCAAAGATAAAGGTAGAAGATGATATTTGACAGTTGGATTCTCATCCGTGAGCCAAAAAATCATCAGTCACCCATAAAGGGTTGCAACCATGGTCAGATAGAGGGGCTACTTGCCTTATTTGTCACTCATGATCCATTAATCCAATTGATAAAGCTCTTAAATGGACAACATTATAAAAATCTCCAAAATCTATGACCCTAAAATGGTAACTAAATAGCCAATAGATATTTAATGTTTCTTCATTGCCAAGTAACATACACTTTGACCAAGTCTCCTACAAAATTGCAATAATTTGACAGTCAAACTAAAAATTCTAAAGTGACATGTAATTAAATCTAAATTTAATACAGGTGTATTTTCTTCTATATTTTCTATAGGTCTCTAGAAGAGTAGAATTGCTCTAACTTTTTGGATATCCTTCCTATTATTGTTAACTTGCAATAGTAAACCATGACAACAAAATACACAAACGGAATATCCTTCACCGTATTATTAATCAAAATAAAATTCTCCAAAATGACTTACGACAGAATAATATGTTTAGATTTACTTATAACTTCTTACAGTAATATTATGAACAAAAGAATCACAAACAACTGACAATTACACCATTGAAACATAAATTCTTGAATCTTAATCCAAAGGACTCAAATGCAACCAACATTATTCATTAGAAAGATTACTTTTTTTATAATATTTTTGAGTTACAACTTCTAAAAAAGGGAGACAAAATGCCATGTCCTCACTAGAGCCATAAAGGGGGAAGCAATTTATATAGCATTTTCATAATTAAATATAGTTTTGTTTATATACAACAGAGAGAATAGCATACAATTTATGATGATAACTTATATAAATACATATATACCCTTTTAATATTTACTATATATGAAAAGTTTTGAGTGGAGTGAGATGCAATTTATGGTGATAATTTTTATATGTATGGATGTGCCCTTATAATTGTAGCTAAATATGAAGGGACATGGGGTTATACATAGGATGAGTATTCGAATGGAACAAAATGACTCCTTATGTCTAGACCCACATTATTTGAATTGAAACTTACCATATTACATATATAGTTGAGTTAGGCTTATAATGTTTAGGCCAAGGTATATTGAACCCAATACTTATATTATTACATTTAACACTATATTAACCATACATCTATTTGAATATACAAAACAAATGTATTTCTCTTAAGATAAATTCTTCCAAAAAAATCTTATTTTATATAAGATTCATGAGATCGATTTTATTAAAATACCAAGCATAAATCAATATGATGCACATAGTTGGTAACATTCATGAACATGATGTTTTTAAGGCCTATTATAGTTTTGAGTCTTAACATATTCTACTTTCAAGACAAGCCTCAAACAAAAAACATGGATGCTTGTATTTTGTGACTAATAACATAAATACATGTTTTATAATGGTATAATTTAAATAATAATTATAAATGACATCTCCTAAGTCGTGATGGGTCCATACACTTGATAATAAGCCTGATGGTATTGAATGACATATGTGCATATAATCAGTTGTCATAGCATACTTTTAGCAAATGGACCTAAGGAGTGAATTCCATATAACCCCGGGTATTGAATGATATATGTGTATATTATTAGTTGTCATGGTGTGCATTCTAAACATGGACCAAAGGATAAAATCCATACAAATATAACCATATTCATATTGGAACACATCTTCATAGGCTTCATGTATACCTGGGTACGAGATTAAGTCGGGTCATACCACACTTTGGTCATTCTCAATCTCATATTTATTGTGTTACTAGTATGCCTTAGGGCACAGATAATGTTGAAAACTTTTGTCCTCTACATAGGTTCCAAGTATGTCTATAAAACACATAAAAGTGACAGATTAATATATGGGTTTAAGAGAGAAAATTCCCCCCCTCTTCCACATCTTGTAGCGGAGGCCAATACTCGAGAAATAATTATCTATATGATTTGAACCTGAGTACCTTCATTGGCACCATTAGAATTTGCAAACCACACTAGTGAAGATTTTTAATATATATATATATATATATATATATATATATATATATATATGTTGGCTAAATGGACATCTATAAAATCCCTTTGTTTTGATTATGACAAACATTTCATTCTTATTTATCTAACGAGCTACTTGAGTGTGCAGGATGGCACAACTATAAGGGAAATCCAACGTGAAGTATTTATATTTTCATGCAAATGTAATCATTGTAAAAACTTGTACAGAATTATAATGTACAAGTACTTAGAATCGCATGTAAATCAAGCATTGGATTTTCCCTAGCTAAACACCTTAGTCATCCATTCAATAGGATCACATAATGCACACTTATGCACACACTTAGTATCTTAATTGAAAGATTGAAAACAGAGTCAATCTCGGTCGACCACACTCCTCGACCGAGACACTCTCGGTCGACAAACCTCTCGACCGAGATTGACCAAAAATAGCCGTTAGACACAGCAGTTAACAGTTGCAAATAAACGTTAATCCAGAGAGCCTGTCGGTCGACAAATCCTCGACCGACTGGACATCTCGGTCGACAAGTCCTCGACCGAGATGGTCTCTGACAGCAACTGCAGAATTAATTAACTAGCCGTTGCTAATGCACCTAACTTATTCCTAACGGCTAGTTAAGCACTAGGAACCCCCTAGAAGTTGTCTAGAATGTCCTTAAGCATACTTAGGCCATTCCTATAAATAGGACAAGCCATAGGACACTAAGATACACTTCTTACACTTAATATACTTGAGAAAATACTTGAGCCCTCTTGTGCAATCTGTGTGAACTGAGCTGTGTGATCAATTGGCCATTTTCTCCTTTGCTCAAGCTCGTCCTATAGGCTAGATTTTCCTAACCCTAGCAATCACAAGTCCATCATATTGGCTAGGAAAATCCAAACGCTTGATCTAGGGAAATCAAGCCTTGAGCTACAAGGATAAGTTGTATTTTCTTTTATTCCTTTCTCGTTCCTTTGTATTACTTGTACTCTCCTTGCTACTCCAGGTAGGAGGCTGCAGATTGGAGAGGTTGAAGCTCTTCGTGTGAAGAGGAGGACTTTGGACTACTTCGGAAGGCTGTCTTGACGGGAAGCTACTTCAGGAGGAAGGCAACTTCAAGGGGGAGCTCGAAGTTACTTCAAGGAAGGCTGCTTCGAGGTTGGCAAGACTACTTCAGGGTGAAGGCTGTCCAAAGGGTGTTTAGAAAGTATTGTAAATTTTATGTAACATCCTTGAGAGGTAATAAAATTTAGTACTTTCAAAATCCCGATTGGGTAAGCAACCGGGTAGTGGACTGACTCCTTAGTATTTGCTAAGGTGGAACCACTCTAAACACCTGTGTTCCTCTTCTCAATCTTTACTTTGGTTGTTTGAGTTTAAATTATTTTAAAATCTCTATAAAACTCTATTCACCCCCCCTCTAGAGGTTTTCAATTGGTATCAGAGCAGGCTTCAAGGAGCCCTAACAAAGTCTTGAAGAAAAGATGGGGGATGGAGTGCTCAACAACCTCAACATTGAAGGAACGCTCGTTGCTCGACCTCCGGCATTTGACGGGACAAACTATCAATACTGGAAGAGAAGAATGCAATTTTACTTCCAAGGAATCAATTGGGATCTTTGGAGAATGGTATCTACACCATACACACTTCCACAAGACGAGTTCGAAGTATGGGACGCTAATACGGTAAAAATGGCACAAATGAATGCAAAGGCGGTAAGCATTTTATATTGTTCCATTTCAGTAGGTGAATTTAATAGAGTATCAAACTGTGATACCGCATATGACATTTGGCATAGATTATCTATAACATATGAGGGTACGGTTCAAGTTAAAAACTCTAAAGTTAGTTTGCTTAAAACCAAATTTGAACATTTTCGTATGGATCCAAACGAAACTATTAGTGAAATGTATTCAAAATTTTCTACTATTGTCAATGGTTTGAGTGCTTTAGGGAAACCTGTTCTTGAGGAAGATCAGGTATCAAAAATACTTCGATCTCTTCCTCCAAAGTACAAACTAAAGGTGACAGCTATTGCAGAAGCAAACGACCTCACTCGCCTCAAAATGGAACAGCTCATCGGAAACTTAGAAGCTCATGAGGCAGACCTAGAAGAGGAAGAGAGAAGAGAACATGAACATCAACGTGGGCCAAAGAAAGACGTGGCTCTCAAAGCATCAAAAGCTCTCTCACAAGAAAGTGAGGAATCTAGTGAAGAAGAAGGAGAAGAAGCATTGATAGTCAATGGTAAGAAATATAGAAGGTTTAAATCTAATAAAATTTCTAGTTCTTCTTCCACTCCCAGGTGCTTCGAATGTGGAAAGAAAGGACATTTCAAAAATGAATGTCCCAAAGCTAAGAAGGGAAAGAAAAGCTCACATAAGAAGAAAGAAAAAGCTTATAAAGCAGCATGGGATGAAACGAGTGAAAGTGAAAGCGGAGAAGACAAGATAGAATGTCTAATGGCAAGAGAAGATGAAGAATCTCAAGAGGTAAGCCTAGTTGATCTTCCTAAAGAAGAGTTAGTAGCTAGCTTACAAGAAACTCATGATAAATATGTTGATGCCAAGAAGAAACTAAAAAGGACTATAAAATCAAACAATGAGCTCATTGCCAAAATAGATGAACTTTCTTCCGAAAAGAATAACATTGATCTTGAAAATGTATCTTTAAAAACATCTTTAGATGATTGCACTAGAAAGCTACTTACTTTGGAAACTAATGTTGATCTTCTATCAAAAGAAAAGACTGATTTGTTAGCTAAACTACAAGCTTTTCAAACTCAACCTATCTTGTGCAATCATTCGGACTATGACATTATTGTAAAAGAAAAGGATTCATTGCTTTCTGATTTAGACCAGGCAAGAAAAGATATACATAAGAAAATGAATAACATTGCTCAGTTGCAACAAGAACTTCATGAGTTAAGAAGAAAAGATATTCTTGATAACATATTAAGAAGTGGTACTACCTTCAATGGAAGAAAAGGTTTGGGATATGTTCCAAAGAGAAACCAAACCAAAAAAGACCCAAACTATGTTTGTACCCAAAAACACAATGACTAGAAAAAGAAACGAAGTTGATTCTATTACTTGTCATTTCTGTTTACGTCTTGGTCATTACTGTTTTTCATGCCCCTACAAGACTAAGAAGTCCAACTTAGTTTGGACCCCAAGACCTCAAACTTAGAAGAATGGAATGTAGTTGAGATATGACAAAATACTTAATTTGTGCAATTTATATTGTCCTATCTCAACAAACGATGCTATGCTTATTGGTATTATTTTTCTGCATTGCTGTACTAAAACAGAAACTTCGTCGGTCGAAGTACTGTCGACCGAGCTATGGGTCGGTCGAAGTAGTGTCGACCGACTGGATGTCTTTAACAAATCGAAAATCTTCCAGTACTCATTTCGGTCGAACACTGGTCAACCGAAAAAATTTTCTGTTCTTTTTGATTGTGATACAGTAACCTCCTCGATCGATAAATTGTCGACCGAGAATTATATCGGTCGAACAATCGTCGACCGACTGGTTTCCTGTATCAGAACTTTTATACACATCAGCAAATTAAAAAGTTTCTAACCTTATCGGACCATCACATGGGTACCAAAATCTATATTCTAATGCAGGAATGGGTCGTTGACAGTGGTTGCTCCAAACATATGACCGGAAACAAGGATGCATTTTCAACTTTTGAAGAAAAGAAAAGTGGGACGGTCACCTTTGGAGACAATGGTAAGGGCAAAATCGTTGGAATAGGTAATGTTGGAACAAATCTTGAAATCAAAAATGTTCTACTAGTTGATGGATTGCATCATAACTTAATAAGTGTAAGTCAACTATGTGATAGCGGTTATGATGTGTTATTTAACAAAACCTGCTGCAAGTTATTGATAGAAAATACTACAACTGTTGTTTATGAAGGAAATAGAGTTGGAAATCTTTATATCCTTAAACCAAACTCTATGAAATCAGTAGTAGGTAAATGCTTACTTGCAAATGAAAACACCTTACAACTTTGGCATAAAAAGCTTGGTCATGCTAGTTCACATGCTATTAAAAAGTTAGTAAAATATGATCTTGTTCGTGGATTACCTGTTTTGTCTTTTGATCAAGTTGCAAATTGTGAACCTTGTACAATGGGAAAGCAAACCAAAACATCTTTTAAATCAAAACATGTACTTAGCACCAGTAGATCCTTAGAATTAATTCATATGGATTTATTTGGACCAATGAGAACACAATCTATTGGTGGTAAACGATACTGTTTTGTTATTGTTGATGATTATAGTAGATTTACATGGGTACATTTTATTGCAACAAAAGATGACACTATTCATGTCTTTATGCAATTTTGTTCTAAAATTGAAAATCTTTTACAACATAAAATATGTACCATTAGAAGTGATCACGGTGGCGAATTTGAAAATCATACTTTTGAAACTTTTTGTACATCTCAGGGATATACTCACAATTTCTCTGCTCCACGTACCCCACAACAAAATGGTATTGTGGAACGGAAAAATCGATCTCTACAAGAAATGGCTAGGACCATGATGCTTGAACACAACACACCTAAAACCTTTTGGGCTGAAGCTGTAAACACAGCTTGTTATGTGCTAAATAGAGTCACGGTTCACTCTCACTTGAAGAAAACTCCATATGAAATAATACACTCTAAGAAACCTAGAGTTGACTACTTTCATACTTTTGGCTCTACATGTTATATTTTAACCACCAAGGATGATAGAGACAAGTTTGATTCTAAATCACAAAAAGCATTCTTCTTGGGATATTCTACTTCTAGCAAAGCGTTTAGGGTATATAACACTATCTCTAGAAAAGTTGAGGAATCCATTCATGTTTCTTTTCATGAGGAATCAAAATCTACAAATTTAGATATCATTGATCTCACAAATCAATTTGAAACTATAACCATTCCAAATGATAATGAGAAAACTCCCACATCCGATCCTCCGGTCGAATCACAACCTACACCTAGGCTGATCAAGGATCATCCCCAAGAGCTAATTATTGGAGATCCAAATGATAAAGTCAAAACTAGGTCCTCTTTCCAAGATGTTGCAAACATGGCTTTTGTCTCTATCATTGAACCTAAGAAAATATCCGAAGCTCTTAAGGATGATTACTGGATAATAGCCATGCAAGAGGAATTAAATCAATTCACTAAAAATGATGTATGGGATTTAGTTCCTAAACCACAAGATAAAACTATCATAGGCACTAAATGGGTTTTTAGGAACAAACTTAATGAGGCAGGAGAAGTCATACGGAATAAAGCACGGTTAGTTGCACAAGGATATAATCAACAAGAAGGAATTGACTTTGATGAAACATATGCACCCGTAGCTCGACTTGAAGCTATTAGGATGTTATTAGCTATTGCTGCCCATAAAAACATACAGTTATATCAAATGGATGTCAAAAGTGCATTTCTAAATGGTATCATACAAGAAGAAGTTTATGTTGCTCAACCACCTGGCTTCGAAATCCCAGAAAAGGACGATCATGTTTATAAACTTAAAAAGGCACTTTATGGTCTAAAACAAGCCCCTAGGACTTGGTATGAACGGCTCAAGACATATCTTTTTGATAATGGTTTCTCTATTGGAAATTGAGATTCTACTCTATTTTTCAAAACATATGCATCTGATTTCTTAGTTGTACAAATATATGTTGATGACATTATTTTTGGTGCCTCAAATGAATCATTATGCACACAATTTAGTGACATTATGCAAAAAGAATTTGAAATGAGCCTTATGGGTGAACTAACATTCTTTCTTGGTTTTCAAATTAAGCAAACACCTGCCGGAATTTTTATAAGCCAAGAAAAATACACTAAAGAACTGTTAAAACGCTTTGGGATGGATCAATGCAAACATGCTACTACTCCTATGGCTACTTCTATTAAAATTGATAAGGATGAAAATGGGGAACCTATTGATGATTCCTTATATAGAGCCATGATTGGTAGTTTGCTATATTTAACCGCTTCCCGACCGGACATTATGTTTTCCGTTGGTCTTTGTGCTCGATTTCAATCCCAGCCTATGCAATCTCATTTTCTTGCGGTTAAACGAATCCTTCGATATCTAGCCGGCACTACTTGTTTTGGTTTATGGTATCCAAAAGGACAATCATTGGTTTTTAAAGCATATACTGATGCGGATTATGCCGGTTGTCGACTTGATCGCAAAAGTACTAGTGGTGGATGTTTCTTATTAGGTAGAGCCTTAGTATCTTGGTTTAGCAAGAAACAAAACACGGTTGCCCTATCTACCACCGAAGCTGAATATATGGCAGCTGGGTCTTGTTGTGCTCAAGTGCTCTATATGCAACAGGTTTTAAGCGATTATGGTTTTCATCTTTCATCTACACCTATTTTTTGTGACAACACAAGCGCCATAAACTTAGCACACAATCCTATTCTACACAGCCGGGCCAAACATATTGAAATCCGTCATCACTTCTTAAGGGATCACATCTCAAAGAATCATGTTTCCCTTCATCATGTTGATACAGAAAATCAATTAGCTGATATCTTTACAAAACCGCTTCCATTAGATCAATTCAACAACATTAGGAAGCAACTACTTATTACTATGTTGGAGGATGTTTTCTTTGATATCTGCGGTTCTTAAAAACGACTACTTATGCTTTTATGATTTGTATCAATATTGATATGAAAGTTTCAATTGGTAATTTGCAAATTGTTGCCTCTTGGCTAGACACCTCATTGCTTTACATTTTGGCTATTCAATGGACATCTTTTTTCGTTCATTTTTGATGGGATATCTAATTAAGGGGGAGTTTTTAAATAAAACGGTTATCTTTTTGAGATGACAAAGGGGGAGAGATATATAAAACTATAACTTAATACTTATGACAAACTCAATCAATGAGTTTCATAAATATACTCTTGGCTTTACATTGAAAGTTGCTATATTCCCAAATGAACTGGATTTCATGTTCCATAATTCACTGGGGATACTAAGCACACATTTTATAAATAAGAGGAAAAGTTCCAAATGGCAATCTAAAGGTATGGCATTTATATGTTTTATATTTCCTTTATTCATATTTTGGAAATGTTTGTCATCTTCAAAAAGGGGGAGATTGTTGGCTAAATGGACATCTATAAAATCCCTTTGTTTTGATTATGACAAACATTTCATTCTTATTTATCTAACGAGCTACTTGAGTGTGCAGGATGGCACAACTATAAGGGAAATCCAACGTGAAGTATTTATATTTTCATGCAAATGTAATCATTGTAAAAACTTGTACAGAATTATAATGTACAAGTACTTAGAATCGCATGTAAATCAAGCATTGGATTTTCCCTAGCTAAACACCTTAGTCATCCATTCAATAGGATCACATAATGCACACTTATGCACACACTTAGTATCTTAATTGAAAGATTGAAAACAGAGTCAATCTCGGTCGACCACACTCCTCGACCGAGACACTCTCGGTCGACAAACCTCTCGACCGAGATTGACCAAAAATAGCCGTTAGACACAGCAGTTAACAGTTGCAAATAAACGTTAATCCAGAGAGCCTGTCGGTCGACAAATCCTCGACCGACTGGACATCTCGGTCGACAAGTCCTCGACCGAGATGGTCTCTGACAGCAACTGCAGAATTAATTAACTAGCCGTTGCTAATGCACCTAACTTATTCCTAACGGCTAGTTAAGCACTAGGAACCCCCTAGAAGTTGTCTAGAATGTCCTTAAGCATACTTAGGCCATTCCTATAAATAGGACAAGCCATAGGACACTAAGATACACTTCTTACACTTAATATACTTGAGAAAATACTTGAGCCCTCTTGTGCAATCTGTGTGAACTGAGCTGTGTGATCAATTGGCCATTTTCTCCTTTGCTCAAGCTCGTCCTATAGGCTAGATTTTCCTAACCCTAGCAATCACAAGTCCATCATATTGGCTAGGAAAATCCAAACGCTTGATCTAGGGAAATCAAGCCTTGAGCTACAAGGATAAGTTGTATTTTCTTTTATTCCTTTCTCGTTCCTTTGTATTACTTGTACTCTCCTTGCTACTCCAGGTAGGAGGCTGCGGATTGGAGAGGTTGAAGCTCTTCGTGTGAAGAGGAGGACTTTGGACTACTTCGGAAGGCTGTCTTGACGGGAAGCTACTTCAGGAGGAAGGCTACTTCAAGGGGGAGCTTGAAGTTACTTCAAGGAAGGCTGCTTCGAGGTTGGCAAGACTACTTCAGGGTGAAGGCTGTCCAAAGGGTGTTTAGAAAGTATTGTAAATTTTATGTAACATCCTTGAGAGGTAATAAAATTTAGTACTTTCAAAATCCCGGTTGGGTAAGCAACCGGGTAGTGGACTGACTCCTTAGTATTTGCTAAGGTGGAACCACTCTAAACACCTGTGTTCCTCTTCTCAATCTTTACTTTGGTTGTTTGAGTTTAAATTATTTTAAAATCTCTATAAAACTCTATTCACCCCCCCTCTAGAGGTTTTCAATATATATATATATATATATAAACACACACACACACACAAAGTTGGTAGGATTTCAAGGGTTGCCTTCATGTTAAAGTGAGGATGAGGAGGTTCCACTGTGAACATGTTCCGCATGTCAGTAGGTCTTCCAGTGGCAGCCACGGTCAATTGTGCTGACAACACTAAAACTAAGAATATATGCATCATTTCAATTAAGGGAATCAAGGGTCGTATTAACAGGCTTCCGTACGAAGCGAGTGTTAGGCAGAAGGTCATGTTCATGGAGATTGTGAAGAAAGGGAAGCCCGATCCAAGGAAGAAGGACATGCCTATCGTCATTTTTAGGAAACACAAGACGTAGCGTCGAAAGGATGGATTCTTCATGTACTTTGAATATAATGTTGATGTTATTATGAATCCAAAGTGAGAAATGAAAGGTTCTGCTATTGGAAAAGAATGTGTTGATTTATGCATCAATAAAAGCGTCAATAGACAATGCATGCATGATATCTGCAATGCCAATGGATTCAAGCATATGGAGGATTTAGGCAAGCATCTGGATGTGTCGACCATTCATGGAAGAATCACCAAATAGACTTATGCTAACTTATGTTGCCACTCCGAAGAAAATTGAGAATAGGGTCAATGTTGGATTGCCCGTGCCATCTCACTGACAGGCCTTGTAACCTTGACCAAATCCACACATAGGGCTGTAAATGGGTAGGGTATTACCCATTTACCCACTACCCATACCCTGTAGGGTAGGGTAAGGGTAAGCATATTTTTTACCCACTAGTCATTTACCTTTTATTTGCTTTACTTGCATCTAAAGAGGGTAGGTAAGGGAGAAGCTTTACCCTAGCCGCTTTTACCCATTTACCCATTAGTATAAGTTTGATTTTATAATTTCAGATTCTAATATTGTATTAATGCCTACCAAAACCTCCAACAAGCAACAACACTACTTTCTCAATTTGTACTATTATGATTCCCAAAACATTATTAGATAATGGTTAGCATGAAACCAGCTTTAGTAGTGATATATTTAAGAGAAAAATCAATATATATTAAAAATCTAGGTCTTGTTTTCAAAAAAATATCAAATTAAATATTATTGTATTTTGTTGTATATCACAAAAAATATTAATATTACTATCAAAAATTAGTTTTAAGAGTATCTTTTATTTGATGTAGGGAGTATCATATGATTTTTTGGTTAAAAATATCTCATACTATCTTCATGTTGTACTACCCATTTCCCCCTTACCCTACCCATTTACCTTGCAAGTAAAAGGGTGCGGGTAAGGGTAGGGTAAAGGCTTTTAGGAAAAGGATAATTACCCTACATGCTACCTGCATCTTTGATGTGGTCAAGGATAAGGGTAAGCCTTTACCCTACCCTACCCTATCCATTTACATCCCCATCTACGCTCACCTCTATACCAACTTATGTGAAGTAGTCTGGTAAAATTCCTTTGAAACTCTGTGATAGGGTCTTTGTGATAGGGTCGACAACATTGTGTGCAACTTCATTTGGGGTGGAGGACATAAGTCACATACAATGTTGTTAGTTGCTTGGCATGCCATCATCATGGAGAAGAAAGAGGGGGACTAGGCATGAGATCAATGAGGACCTGAAACAAGGAACTAATGTGCAAAAATGTTTGGGACATTAAATCCATTAGATCTGTCCCCTGGGTGGAAGGTGTTTGTGGCAAGTATAGATTGGACACTGTCTGGCCGGCTAGCAGCAACACCCCTTTCTGGAGATCAATGTGTGAAATGAAAGAGTTCGCCAAACTTCACTCCTGTAGGAAGGTGGGTAACGACGGGAACACAAACTTTTGGGGGGACAAATGGATGTCAGATGGGAATATCATGGCAGAAGCTGTAACTAGGGTTGTCACTAAGGAACTAGCCGATCTTCGACTGAGCTGTATGGTCAACAAAGAAGAAAAATGGGATGAGGAGTTCATTAATGAGTATTTTAGCAAGCATACGACCAAGAACATCCAAAGATGGAGGTGCCCAGAGAGGACAATGGTAAAGATGGCTGGATGTGGATGGGTGCACATGACCATTTCTTCACCATGACCTCACCCTACAAATTGCTGATGGAGGACAATCACAGTAGTAGAGTAGGTTGTTGGGAGAGATTGTGGCAAGGGAAATGTCCAAAGAAGGTCAAAATGTTCTTCTGGCTTGCACAAAGAGAAGCACTCCTAACGAACAAGAGAAGTTGTCATCTCACCACTGATTCCACCTGCCCCAGGTGCTTGAAAGAGGAGGAATCAATGATGCACACCGTGCGTGATTGTCTGGCAACCAAAGAGGTGTAGAATTGTAGCAAGATAGAAAATGGAATCCCAAATTTCTGAGAACCTAGGCCCCTATTTGGTTCGTGACTGATTCTGTAGTCTAGACTATGTTAGTCGGGGTTAGTCAGTAGATCTGGATTGGGGTAGTCTGAATCTAGTCTGATTTTGTTTGGCAACCTAGTCTGATTCTGGTCAGTTGGTTAGGATTGAGTCAGGATTTAGTCTGATTCTATTTGGCTACCAATCAGGTTCCAGTCTAATTCTATTTGACCAAGTCAGGATTTGACTATCCTATCCTGTTATGTAAGAATAGTTTGTCCTTTTGTTATAGAATAGTTTTAAAAATTATGACCGCTGAATTGTGTTGATTGTGCAAAGCATGATTAAAATTTACAATAATATATATAATTTTATACATAATTGATTCTATTTGTTGTTTTTTATATATTACTTTCATATGTATATTTAAAGTAAATGTTACTTTAAACACTATTGTGTGAATGCATGACACATGCCTTGTTGTATGTATGTATACTTGTGTATTTTTGTATAAATAGGTAAGTAACAAAATAATTGGCGAATGACAACTTAAGTTAGTCATAATAACAATATTCTGTTACACAATACAACATAACTTGCAAACAAGTGTCATCAAAATTTGAAATATAAAAAGGTCAAATGACGTTAGATATTAATATGCATTCGCTGCACTCATTTTCTGCATCATTATTGGCTCGAACAACATCAGGTTGTTTTCTGCATCATTATTGGCTCGAACAACATCAGGTACAAGAAAATGTGTTCAACCAATAGTATTAAAGTAAACCAAACATATCAGATTCATATTCTAATTGAAATACATATAAAACTAATTGTTCCACAGAAATATAAAAGTAATTATTCCACAGAAAATGAGACATCTTTTTTTTTGTCGACCAAAAACTCTGTTGCTTTTATTTTTTATTTTTTGTTTTGAATGTACAATGCTTGTTAGTTCTCAACCAAGAACCAACTATAAAAGGAAAGAATCTATATTTACATCAGAAGAAGAGTATCTATAGGAAAGAATGGAAAAGTAAGGCATAAGAACCCACTTTTCAAAGAAAAATAGAATAGGCCTGCAGCCCAAATAAAAAAGGGGAACATTCCAGAAGAGGGGCCTCAAACCATCATTAGGTTTGAAGCTTCATGAGGAAACTCCATACAAGATCATCTAACAGTAGAGGATATCTTCAACCCTTAGCAAGAAAGAAAATACCATCACATTATAGAATACCAACATGAGACAAGAAGACCAAAAACAACTCAACCATTACTCTGTGAGTGGAAGGGGAGCGTCGGCATAAAACTAGGCCTCACTGCTATCAGCATATGCGAATAAGCAACAACATCTTCTCAGTATTAGAAAAGCGGAGCCTTCAGCTGTAGCAACACATACGGGGCATGAGCAGGAGCCTTGGTATCCATGAAACAAAGCCAACCACATCTATAGAAGGAAGATAAGAACTCTGCACCATAGATCAGAACCATCCAGACCATCAACGTAGAAGCAGCTAGTGAGAGGGGAGCGTCAACCCCCATAAAAGTTGGGGACTCAACCATCACTAGATGAACATCCAAGGAACCCTTGCCTATCTCAACCACAAAACCATCATCACAGGGGTGTACAAGAAACTCAACCATCACAGCATACAACAGAAAGAGGGGAAGCACAAGCAACCCACCATCATAGGGGATACAAAAACTCAACTGTCACTGCAAACAACAAAGAGGGGAGCACCCATCGCAAGGATCCAGAACAACTCAACCATCACTCCACGAGTGAGAGGGGAGCATCAGACCAAGAACAAGATCACAACATGGGTCCAAAAACTAAAGACCAGATCACAACCAAGAAGAGAGAGATCTCAACTACATGAGATCAGAATCAAACCAGATCAACAACACACGACAAGCTAGTGGGAGGGGAGCGTCAACACCCACACTGATTGCGAACTCAGACATCACTAGATGCAATCCCTTTCCTGTCTTACCAGAGCCATCTTCAAGGTAGAAACAAAACCTTCTGTAGAAATAACTCAAACAACGCTTCATAGAAAAGAAGAAAGTGGGAAACCCTCAGTGATTCTGTATAAGACCACAATAGTCACCTTTGAATCTGTTCCAAAGATTCTTTACAGAAAGATAAGTATCTTCATGCATTCTCATGTTTCTTTCAGCCCACACATTATAATGACAGAAGAAGAACATTAACTTATCATTCTTTTTAAGCAGCATAGCTTTGTTTCAATTATTGATATCTTTTAGATGAGGAAGATCGAGATCTCTTGCAATCCAATAAAACAACTCTTTACAGTATTCACATTCAAAAAGGATATGATTAGTATCTTCGTATGAGTTACAACAAAGAATGCATCTCGAGGTGACTTGAATGCCTATTCTTCTAATATAGTCTTCAATAGGTAGTTTGTTTAGAGTATCTTTCCAAAGATGGCAGGAAAAATACCCTGGAATTTTGGAGTCCCAAAGCCAATCAAAAACATGTTTTTTTCACCTTTAGAACAAAAAACATCCCAAAAAATATCCATGTTAGGATTTTTTGAGTCAAGAAAGGTGATAGAATCATCACCACCCCGAGGTTTCTTCTGATTAAAAATCAAATCAGAGAGACTTTTGTTCATTTTGTTGGCTTTAATAGACCAATTGCCATTGCAAATGATAGAACTGACATTGCAAGAATGGCCCAAACTAGATTTTAAGTAGGCTTCTCTACCAATAACATTTGTGATGAACTTACCTCCTTCTATCCAAGGGTCTATCCACAGTTTGGTATTGGTACCATTCCCAATGAGAAATTTGGTAAATAAAAGGAGGGAATCTCTCGCCTTAGTAACCTTCCTTGCAAGCCATGACCAAGAAGGTCCAGCTGTGACTGACCAAAAGGTATCATTCTTGAAATATCTTTCACTAATCCACTTATCCCATAGAGTATCTTTTTTCTGGGCCAAGTTCCAAGCATTTACACACATATAAGCATGGGAAATCTCCTTGGTTTTCCTAAACCCAAGGCCTCCTTCAGCTTTAGGAAGAGTAACATTGTCCCAAGGAACAAGATGCAGGGTAGATTTACCCTCAGAGTTACTGCACAGAAAATTCCTACAGATAGAATCAATGGTATTGCAAATAGACATAGGAAGGGGGATAGAAGAAGACCAATAAAGGTGAATAGTATTAAGAGTGGATTTGATCAGCTCACATCTTCCTACAAAAGAGAGCATCTTAGATTTCCATCCTTCAAGCTTAGACCTGATGCGATCCACCAAAGAAGCACAATAATCTTTCTTTAATTTGCCTATAAACATAGGAACTCCAAGATATTTCGTTGGAAGAGAGCAATTAGAAAAGCCAGTGATCCTCATAATATCCTCTTTAGGAGTGCATTTACTGAAAAGAATAGAACTTTTGCTAACATTTGCTTTTAATCCTGAGCAATCACCAAAATTATCAAAGATAGTGTTAATAGTCCGAGCATTGCTTTCATTAGCCTCAGAAAAGACCATTAGGTCATCAGCAAAGATGATGTGAGAGATATTTAAGGATTCAGACACCTTTATAGGAATAAGAACATTCTCCTCAACTACCTTTTGGATCATCTCAGTGAGGCCCTACATAACAATAACTAAAATATAGGGGGCTATAGGATCCCCTTGTCTAATACCATTTAAAGGCTTGAATTTGGGGCCAGGCTCGCCATTAATAAGAATTTGATAAGAAGTAGACATAAACATGGCTTCAATGAGTCTAATCCACCTATTAGGGAAACCCATCTTGCATAGAATAGAAAAAAGGTAGCTCCATTTAACTGAATCATAGGCCTTAGTCAAGTCGACTATAACACACAGGGCATCAGTGATAAGGTTTATGACGTCCAGGAGGATCTTAGAAGGGTGAAGGGTCATATCTTCATCCTAGTTGAAACCAAGATTAGAAGGAAGAGGTTAAAATCTTTTATGAATAGACACTTCTCTCATCTCAGTTACTGCACCAACCTTGACTCACACCCTCTCGGGAGGGTTATTGCTATGTGGGATGCAGATTCCTATTCTATTAACAAGATCTTGGAAACTGATCAACTTATCCACTGTGAAGTTTCTTCTGAGAACTATAATTTCATGCTCACTACCGTTTATGACCACAATGATGATTATGATAGAGAAAGGTTGTGGGATTCTATTAACAATATTGGTTCTAACACTTCTGCCCCTGGTTCATCCTCGGGGATTTCAATGCAGTCTGCAAGGAGTATGAGAAAATTGGTGACTATCCTCCTTCTGCCAAATCCATGACATATTTTAATAATTGTCTTCTTGACAATGTTATGTTCGATCTTAATTTGAAAGGGCCACAATTCACTTGGAACAATCATCAACCTGGTGATAAACATATAGCTACCAAGATTGATAGGATCATGTATAATGCTAATGCCTTAAAATCTTTTCAAGACTTTACTGGAAATGTTATTTCTAACATTGTTAGTGGTCATAGAATCCTAAGTCTTGTCATAGGTAACCTTTGTCACATCAAAGCTCCCTTCAGATTCATTAATAACTGGGCCTCTGAAAAAGACTTTCTTAAGATTGTTGAAGAAGCTTGGAGCTCCAACATCGATGGTTATGCTATGTTCAGAGTTCACGGGAAGCTACATATTCTCAAGAGCAAGCTTATTAACTGGAACAAAAATGTTCTCTGTAATTACTTCATTGATGCAAGAATTAAACGTAGGCATGCCTTGGCCTTGCAAGAATAGGCAGAAGCCAATCTGTCTGATTCTAATCTCCAGGAGGAAACTATTGAATCTAGGAGGTTGGCTAAGGAGGCTTCTCTACCAACTTCTTTTATACTTCGATGAAGACTAGAAGACAGAGAAACAATTTGAGTGCTCTTAAAGTTAATGATGTCATTACTGTTGACCCTTCCATCATTCAATCGCTGGGTGCCAAGATTTCTGAGTCCCATAAAGCTATTCTTATGGCCCCTGTCACTGAAAAGGAGATTGATGATATTGTTGATAATTTGAAAATTGAAAAGGTGCCAGGACCATATGGATATAATGGTTTGTTCTTCAAAAAAACTTGGCACATTATCAGAAATGATGTTAGCGAGGCTATTCAAGATTTTTTCAAAACCAGCAATATGCTTCAGGAAGAAAATAATACCTTCATTACTCTCATTCCTATAGGGCAGGACAATAGCGAGCTTAAGAACTGGCGCCCCATTGCTTTGTGCAATACTACCTTCAAGATTATCTCTAAACTGATGGCTAACATGCTCCAACTCATTGTACCTGATATTATTAGCACTAACCAATGTGCTTTACATTCCAGGAGGTAATTTGGATAGAGCTCATGATTCCACCTCAATTGTTGAGCTGGCAGCCTCAGCATTTGAAGATGATAGTTGCAGGTCTCGTGGAATAGATGAATAAGAAGAATTAACCAATCTATTGTATATACTCACGTTGAGCTTAGCTTGACACCTAGGAGGTTCCCTCTGACTTTTCCCTTTGTTATTCAAAATAGAGCTAGAAGAAGCTTGCGAACTGCTCTCACTATTAGGTGACTTATTTGGAGTCTGACGATTAGGTGAGGGCATAGACAATCCAATCCCTATGAGATTAGAACTAATTCCATCTTGGATTCCTTGTAGCAGAGCTTCAGTTTCAACATCATACCTGAAGCCTTCGTTAACCTCTCTCGACAGGTTGAGGTCTTCAAAAACAGCTACATCCTGGGCTTGCTTCTTCTTCTTAGAAATTTCTTTTTCGTCAACAATCTCTTCCACGATGTATAGTGGTTCTTCTTCTCCCTCAGCAGTAGGAGTTGATTTTTGCATAGTTGTAAACTTTTTTTATACCCATAGTTGCTTCTGGATAGGCAAGGCTCGAACAACATTTGTAGCAGCAACAGAAGGCAGGGGTTTACGACTACAATCATCATGTCCAAGGAATCCACATTGCAAGCACTTATGATGAATCTATTCATAGCTCAGGTCAATGGTATGCTCATCGCCTTCGTCGCTGATCAAGGAGATTTTTCTTGGAAATTTTGCAGTATAGTTCATGAGCACCTGAAAACGAGCAAAGTTGATATGTTTCATGCATCTAGTATTTTCATCCATCTTCAGTGGGGTATCGATGGACCCAATTCTTTCGAAGAAATTGGAATCCCACATCTCAAGTGGTGGGTTGTAGATTTTGATCCATACTGGAACATCAGTGAGGATCATTTTTACTTGGTTGTCTCCAGGTTTCCATCTCTTCAGGAAAACGGGCCTGCTCAACACATACCATTCGCCTTTCAGGACTTGTTCTAGATCTTGTTGTTTATCGAATCTAATTAAGAAGAATCCTTCGTTTCTATTGAAGATCTCAAACAAACCCGTCGTGCACCAGATCTCAACAAAATGGTTAAGCAGAGTTGGAATGTGAGGACGAAAGTCCACGACGTATCCCATAAGGCAATTGTTCTAGCGTTCCGGATTATGTATAACTTCATGCTTCGGGTAAGCTATTTTGCCGTCGATGATTGAAATCTTCGTCAGGTTCAGGTTGGATGGACCCCCGGTAGATTTCCCTGTGAGCTCTTCCCATTTCTTCGGCCTCTGAGAAGGAAGTGCCACCAGATCTACATTTGATTGTATTGGCAAGGTATGGATATCGATACCGAGGCCAGATCCTTCCCCCCTCGTGAGATCCTACTGACGAGGCGGCCAGAGTTGCGCCGCCGGCACTGTCGCTCTTTCGCTCGGGACTGAGATGACATATCTTACATCACAATTTAAATATAAAAAATAAGATAAAATAATGTCAAAATACTGGGCAAATGTGGCATGTTCCAGCAGAGAGGAAACAAAAAAAGGAACGGTCTGCCCTACATATGCCTAGATCTAGAAACCCAAAAGCAGTCTAAGATGGCGACCAACCACTGTGCTGCCCATTCTTTGGTGCAGATACAGGTTTTTGTTGATCCAAGGTGGTACCATCCTAATTTCCCCAGCTTAGGACCCCTTCATACTCATCCCATGACTCGGGACACTCTTCCTACAACGCTGCCTTGTCCTATTCTTTGACGTTGTCTTTCGACCAATCAAACAACAACTGTAGATGACAAACTGGCTGAGCGACACCAGCATTGCTTTGTTCTGGGCTCGCATTAGGGGAATGAGATTGAGAAGGCTCACAACACTTCTGCTTGCACATGAGTTTTTTGTTCACATATTTCTCTATCCTTGCACGCGACATCAACATTTTTTCAAACTTTGAACGTGACTTTGTAAATGACTTCAACATCTAAACATAATAAATAAGTACAAGTCCGAGCAAATTATGATAACAACAAAGTAAGGCTGACAATAAGTACTCGTTTGACCAACTAGTAACAGTAACAAACTAGCAGACACAATAATTTGCAGTTAGTGTTCATAATCATCGGATAAGGAATGTTTTCAAATGCATACAAAACAAAAAAATGAACATCCTAAGGTGGTGAACAATTTCTGCAACTTCATTTGTTGCCTTCAACACCTGATCCCGCACCTGTGTCATTGTTGTTTTCAATATTGTTTAGGTATTCAGCAACTCCTAGGGGGCAAGTGTGCCGAGTTGTCACAACATTGCATGGAATGACACATTGTATGACCAATGGCTGAGGAGGTACAAAAGGTCCTAAAATGAAATGATTTTCTCTAATGAACTCTCTCTTGAGGTATTGCCATCAAATTTGCACCTCGCTGAGAGATATGTAAGGTACCCCCATTAAGTTTTAAAAGTCACGCCACACCTCCCTCCAAGCTTTTGTAGTATATACTCCATTCACACATCTCCCCAGGTCATATTGGTTTCTCATCAAACCTTTGAGGACGATATCATTCTCTGTACACCATATGACATACAACACCGTACCTTGCCCGGCCATGATTACAAATTCTATATGTAATATATTACAATGGCAAGGGTTCATTTTACAATGGTGTAGACATAATATGATAATTGAAATATAAATATTTAATGTGCATATATCTACTGAAGCAATAAAAAACCATCATTATGATAAAAAATACCATACATAAAGTAGCAAGCTTATGATGTATCTTTAACAACAATCAAACTCAGGGGTCCAATTGTAGAAAGTAAAAATAGAGCATACACAAAGTAGTAAAAAGAGGTATTCTTGCAACTTCATTTGTTGCCCTCACGACCTACTCCTGCAACTCCATTGTTGTTATTTTCAACATTGTTTAAGTGTTCTACAACTCCTGGGGGGTCACATATTGTGCTAAGGGATGAGGAGGCAATAAATGTGCCAAAAGGAAATGATTTTGTCTCATAAAGTCTTTCTTTAGGTTCTTCCAAATGGTTTTCAACTGGTCTAAATTTATGAAATGCTTCCCTGTTATGTTTCAAATGTCACTGCATGTCTCCATCCAAGCCTCTCGGGTATAAAATCTATAGACACATATCCTCATGTCATACCAACTTCTCATGGAATCAAGTAGGATCTGATCGTGCTCTGGACGCCATAAAGCAAACACACTCATTGGATGCCTAACCATATTACAGATTCTGTAAGTATATATTTTAGATGTAAGGGTGTATATCAAAATTATGCAGATATAATATGATTCTTCATTTTTAAATAACATAAACCCTCCTATCTGGTCTAGATATAAAACATTCAACAACATTACAATAAAAATCAGCAACCTTATAATGTAATTCAATGTTTATTTTAGAGGATGAATTAAGAAAGTTTATAATGTTAATAACATCCAACAATAGACAATCCAAATTGATAGGACAATCTAAATCTAACTCTGCCATTCAATGTTATGGCGTCATAGGAGGTGAAGGAATGTCCAAAAGAAGACTACAAGTTTCCTCCATCTTGTCAATGGAGGTTTGTAAAACCTCATACTCGTACTTTTTGGAGGTGTATATATCTTCGGAGTTGTGTTGGATTTCAAAAAAGTCCTTCATGTTCATCGCATGGCCCCACACTGACTTGCACTCGTCAGTAAGTAACATAATCTCAACCTTCAAAGAATCAGTTGTTGGGGGAGATCGACTGCCCAATGGAAGTATCTGCATCGGTCTTTTCCCTAAAATGTATTCCCAAGTTCAAGTTAATGATAATAGATGCGCAACCTACACAAGGGAAACTGATTGTTTATGGATTTACTATCGCACTTGACTAGTAGGACATATGCAATGCATTTTGCCTGACCTTTCACTCAGAATGCCAAAGTCATATAACCATGCATCCTCTATGTTAATCCACAAGGTTGCAACTAGACCACAATGACATCTCAGAAGTTCATATGGATTCATCGACATCTAAAACATGATTGTTGATTAGTAACATAATGAAATATTCAGAACATAGATTTCAAATCGAATTTGAAGAGTATTTCGATAGGACAAGTTGATTGTTCTAACATACAAGTGAAGTTTATTTAGATAGATCATACTGTATTACAACTATGATGTATTGTAGTCCTCTTCCTCTGTTGAAGAGTCACTATCAGAGGGTAGGTTAAGTAGTTCATGAAGATATAGGCGCCTCTTCCTTAAAGTTGAAATTTCCATTACTAGCATATCAGTGTCTATCCTTGTTGAATAGATAAAGTCATATTGTATAGATTGTTGGTATGTATGCCCATAGAGCAAGTCATGTGATGATTGTAATGGGATACTTTGTAAATGATTTGAATAATAATAAAGGCAATTTCCGATTTATATGTTTTAACTATTTCTGAGATGATAGTGTAACATGATAGATGTCTAAAGAATTGTTTTACTCAATGACGTATGCTTTTGGGTTGAGGACCTAAACGATGAGATCATATGGATGTTAAGAGTATGCATTCTTGTTCAGTCCCTAGTCGGTTGTTATTATGGAAATAACCATAGACATCAATAACACTAAAGACTAGATTGTGCTTTGGTTGATGATAGAATCTCATTAGTCATGATATAGTGATATCAAACCAAGCACATAGGTACTTGTTAGAGAACAAGTATACCAGACAGACCCACCGTGAGAGTGACACATGGAACCATGATTTGGTAGTCACAGTCAGCTCTCACAGTGGTGGTGGTGAGTGTGATTCTTTGACCTGAAATCACTACACTCAACACATGTCATTGGGTACACTTTGACATCATCAAACGCAATCCTGAAACATGAGTTGTTATAAAGGTGATGATTAAGTGACTTTGACACATGGGGATTTTGAGGGATGAGTGATAGATATGGGATTTGTCCCTCCTAAGGGAGTTTGATGTCCATGGCCACTTGATGAGTAGGATTGAGAAAGGCATGCACATGCATGTGTGAATCAATATGTGATATTGATGTCATACACATCTCACCCAGTCTGCTCTGAGATCAAGGAAATGGATGAACGTTGAAAGGATGACTGTACCATGCCTTGAGTTTATTCAGGACATTAGTGACAAAGGAATTATACATTCACTGTAACACCATTCACAGATTGTAGGATTGAAAGTTGTTCTCCAACTTTCTATTTCACTTGGGTAGCACTGATGTGTGACTAGGCACCACTCTTTGCTTGTAAAGTCATAAGTGTTATGGACTTTCACTGCCAATGTGAAATGGACCTGCAGGGTCACACACATAGGATTTAACTTGGAAGAGGATTTTATCCACAAACGATGTTTAGATTGATTACTAAAGGAGTTAAGTAGTTCAATTAAACACTCAGTTGATTGATAGCTCAAAATCATAGTGTTCAAGGTGTTGGGCTGATTGATTAGAGTATCAGATTGATTGAAACTGCAATTGACTGATTTTGCACAGTCTCCACTTCCAACCGATCAGCTCATGTGATGAACCGACCGACTCAGGTTGGTGAACCAATCGGCTCAAATGGTGAGGTGATCGGCTCATGTGTCATGAGACGATCGGCTCAAGTGTTGAACCGGTCGGTTCATGGATCAACCGAGATCATTTGGAAAGTCAGAATACTATTTTGCAAATACAATTTGTTTCACTTGTACAAATTCGATTTGGACAAGGATTAATATTTGATTATTTGGAAACAAATACGAAAGTCAATTTGAGTTGGACCAGGACCACGAACCGATCATATCATAAGTGAAATGATCGGCTCAGGGGTCCCAAACGACCAGTTCAGGTGTGAACCGATCGGTTGAGGTCACCAACCGACTGTTTCAGGGTTGAAACGATCGGTTCAGCTGGCACAGTTGGTTGTTTTGTGAAAAATCCTGAACCCTTTTACTCCTGCTTTAATCCCACATTACTCAGGGTAGAGAACCCTGTCCCATGACACTCCTATATATAGGGGTATTGAGGGCTGCTCAAAGTACAACTCAGAACACCAATTGCTCTACAAAGTTGTCATTCTCTCTGGTTTTGGTAACCGAGAGAGCCCGAGCAAGTGCTACCCGATAAGGGAGGCAAAATAAGGGAAAGACAACTATAGAAAGGCAACTGGTTGCAGGAGAGTGTGTCAGTGACTAATACACCGACAGGAGGGTGCGACTCCTTCCGATTCCTTGTGAGATAAGGAGATCGGAGTTCCAGGCAGTCTATGTGGATGACTGTAGAGGCGGGAGACTTCTGTCACTCAGAGGACAACTGTCAATCCTGATAGTCACGGTGAGATCAGGAGCTGCACAAACACCGTCCATGACTGGAGGTGAAGACCATGCAAGCCGTGAGGTAAAGTCGCCACTAGTACATAACCGACCTTTAGTGTCGGTTATTTAAGGCCTTTAGTGTCGATTTCTAAGCGACACCTATGTGGGCGACGCTAAAAGCCCAGACGTTACGTGTCGGTTCAAAAATCGACGCCATAACCCTTCATGCGCCACCGAAAACGTGCCAGCAGGGCACTATAGGCGTCAGTTATTAGATAAGAAACCGACGCCATATGCCTTCGCGCCACAGAAGGGCGCCATCTTGGGCACTATAGGCGTCGGTTATTAGATAAGAAACCGACGCCATATGCCTTCGCGCCACAGAAGGGCACCATCTTGGGCACTATCAGCGTCGGTTATTAGATAAGAAATCGACGCCATATGCCTTCGCGCCACATGAAATAGGCGTCGGTTATTTATATAAAACCGACGCCATATGCCTTCACGCCATATGCCTTCATGCACTCCCAACACGGCCGTGGTGTCTGGTCCGCTGCCACGGCCGTGCACTCCCAACACGGACGTGGTGTTTGGTCTGCTGCCACGTCAGTTACTATTAGAAACCGACACTGTAACGATGTGGCGTCGGTTTTATACAAATAACTGACGCCTATTTTTTGTTTTTTTTTCTGTCAGTCTGCAGACCTGCTGTATGGCTGGTCACATGATGAGAAACCTGCAGTTCAGTTATGAACTGCAGGTTTTACGACATCCATTGATATCAACCAACAACAGGCCACAAGCCTGCAAAATTAACAACAAAAATATTCACATTTAGCAATGCAACCTGCAGTTCCATTTGATTTTCCATTTAGAAACATTCATGTAGCTAGCAATCTGTAGTTCCATTGATTTTCACATTCACACATATATAAACATTCATATAGCAACCAACAGTTTCATTCATTTTCACTCAGACACATGTAGAAACATCCAGACATGTAGAAACATTCACACATATATTATAATTCAGAAATTCATTTACAAAATGTCATTCTTTAGTCATTATTCGCTATCAACATCCCAATTATATCTTAAATCCCCCACTACTTGTATGGTTGTTGACCATTCTTCTCTTACTTCATTTAATTCTCCCGTCGTATAGGGAGCATGTACATATGGTAAGGCATTTCCTGTAGTGTGGTCAGTTGTAAACACCTGTAAAGAGAATGATGTATATATATAATTCATGACCTATAAATAAGATTGATATATTTCATATTATCTAATGAGACTATATAATACCTCAGCAATACAATCGATGTCCGTTGCGGCATATTTGATAATCATGTGCATAAATCGCATCACATAGTATCCACATGCGCATCCGTTGTCTTGTGTAGCACACTATAAATTCAAACATACAAAATATTAAAAAATACAACTAATTAAGCACTGTTCACATAAATAATATATACATATATTGCAGTCGGAAACTTACTTTCACGTTCTTCCAAATTATTGGCTGGTTCTTTTTCGTGGGGACCTTTCCTCCAGCCTTTTTGAACTCATCAAAACCCCTACATGTTAATGTAACACAATACATTGCCTAATTAAATAGTAATGTAATAACATATGTTAACGGATATGAAAATGAAATATTTCTCACCGGAATAATGTCATTTTCATTATGTGTCCATATTTTGTATTCAATTTACTCCCCTTAGGATCTAAATAATAGACAGTGAACGTCTCGGGGATAATAACCAGTAACTCCCAATGCATACCACTAGAGGTAAAAAAGTTAAAAATTAATAACTCAAAATCCACAATAAAAATGTAATTTTCTTAAGTCCAAATTATAATAAGCAAAGTAAACTTACTTTACATTGAATGGAGCCATTATCATCGTCTTCTTATTTTGAGCAAAAATTGAAAAAGCCTCACAGCAGTATTGTTGAACTGACGGAGGGTCTTTAGCTACTAGACTAATCAAAGATGGAATCAAAAATCCTACATGTTCGAATGCAAAATCTACACATATCTTGTCTAAGTAGCTGCAAAATATGTATTAATTACGCATGCATTAATAAATAAGAAACCAGATCACCAGATCCTACACAAGGTATATGGATGTATAAAGAAGATCTCACCTTATCCATAGCTCTATCACAGATGTATTTAGCCAATCATATCGAAACAACTCCAAAATATCTTGTATAAATAGTTTGCTTGCGTATGATTGACCTGCAACATCTGAATTTATAGAAACAGTTATAGGGCAATTTATATCATGTTCACCTAACCATATTGCCATACCCCTACAGTTAGGACCTAACGGGATAGTTAGGTCCTGTGGAACCCAACTGGGTAATGTAGGAGGTGGAAGTGGAGGCCTAGATGTTGTGGGTGTCTTCTTTTTAACCTGTATATATATATATATATATATATATATATATATATATATATTAATTTCAGATCAACTGACATCATGTACAAACACTAACAATTTAACGTAATGTAAATTTACCATACAATTTCAGTAAAGAGGACATCTGCTTTTAGCCACAATATCACTCCGCCTTCTGCCTCACAAAGTGTTTCACAATCTGGGTGGGCATATGGCAATGGAAGATCCATCCACTTGGGGAATATATGTACCGGGCTCACACGAATCCAACCAGCTGGTAATGGAGACCCGTGAAACATTTCCCCTGGTAGGGATGGGTAAGCCGACGCCTCTGCAACGACATATTCATTAACTTTTGGATGGCATGGCTTCACCCCCTACAAATTTTTGTGTAAAGAATGTTATATACATATATACATATCATCTTGAAAACATATCATCTTGAATTAAAAAACTAGTTACTATGTCATAAAAATACTTACAGCGGATTTGCTAGGTGGTGGGTCTACAGGATTACTCCCAACCTCTGCAGTAGGAGTAGAGCCTGCAGTAGGAGACATGATAGGTACTGTCTGGTAAGTGGCAGTCTGAGATGCCTGCCACTTTTTCATTGCTTCTTTGAGTTTCCTATCTCAAATAGCTTATCTACCTATACATGGATAAAAGAAACGTAAAATTCTAATTATTGAATTCTCTTTTACAGTAACATCTACAAGGAAAAAAATATGTTACCTCTTCTTGTGAAAGTCCCACTTTTGGGACATGTTTGCACTGGGATGGCCCAAAAAAAGCTTTGATGCCAACACCAGCTCCTGCAGCCCTAACACGTCCAGGATGCTCTGGGTTACCCAGAGCAACTGTCAATTCATCCCTTGTGCCCTCAGGGATGAACTTGCCTTGTTTCCTCAGCTCGTGCAGCTCCCGCTAATCGCCAAAACAAAAATTTGTAATTAAGTAAACACCACAAATAATCAATATTCGAACGATTGTTGTAAGAGTTGTATTTTACCATTTTTGCAGCCGCCTCAGCAGTTGCGGGCTTCCTTATTTCTCCCTTCTTATTTTGCCTCCCAGCTATCCAGATATCATGGCGAGGCAGAGGTGTGCTACCTATAGTGGAGGACTCCTGAGTAGCAGCAGACTGAGTAGTAGCCTCAGACTGTAGTCTTTGGCGAATGCCTGCATACCCCTTTGGACCCATTGTGTGGTCATGCACATTCAGTGCACGCCTTGATCTTTGTGCCTCACTGAGGGCCTAGTTAGTATGCACATTAATGATTTGGTTAGTAACAATAAATGTTAATCTTGAGTAGGTGAATACAACATATATTAATGAGATTGGGACTGACGCCTAATACCTTGAATTCATCCGTTTGTCTTGAAGCAACAAACGCGTCCCATTCTTCTTTGTCCAGGAAGTTCCACTGTTCAGTGGCTGTCTTCTTCCTCTTGTCAGCTTCTTTTATGTATTCTCGGGTGAGATTTGTCCTATAGTTCCTTAGGACTCTCCCACAACATTGCATCACGCATTTATGATGCAGCTTTTCATCCAATTCAAATATACTCTGCAAATTAGAATTGTATTAACTAGTATCCAAAAAATCAGTAATCTACAAAATAGAATTGCAAATTAATAATAACTCATGCATAAATCCTTCCATATTATGTCTTTCTTCTCCTTAGAAACTTTATGCCAAGAATCTATCTAACAACCGCAATGGCTACGAGTAACATACCCAAGATATGAAACAAATGAATTGCGATTCACACCAGATGCATTTCCTGCATCATCAAAATCCACAACAAGTTTGGGTCCATTACCCTTTTGCGCTATTAACTTCTTCATCATAGTGATTCCCCTTCTCCTGTCAACTTTTTGGTGTTGCTGATCAAGTGCCTCAAGTGCTTCAGATGGTACATGTGCATCATCAACCTAAAATTTGACAAAATAAACACATTTACAAGATATAACTATAAATGGACATATAGATATAAATATATGATATATTTTTAAAACTTACATTGTGAGGCGGCACATTGATGTCCTCACCCTCACAGTAATCATCAGCACGGTCATCAGGAGAATGCTCAACCATCTGAAAGTTCACATTCACATTGTAAAGTTCACATTGTAAAGTAATTCAAATTGTAAAGCTCACATTGTAAAGTTCACATTCACATTGTAAAGTAATTCACATTGTAAAATTCACATTGTAAAGTTCACATTCACATTGTAAAGTAATTCACATAGTAAAGTTCACATCATAAAGTAATTCACATTGTAAAATTCACATTGTAAAGTTCACATTTACATTGTAAAGTTCACATTCAGAAAAATAAAACATATAAAAAAACATTGTATAAACATGCCTCTAATATTGCGATTTTTTATCAATTAACAATCCTTCATTGTGATCTTCGCGCACATACAAGTCATCATTAGCTTCAATATTTGTTGGTGTTGGCAACCCAACTGAGAATGGACTGGAGTCATCATACTTATCATAGTACTGTTCTTCATCTATAGGATCTTCAATGAACTGTCTTTTACCATGAAGAACAACTGACCATTTATCATTTGCAGGATCATCGATATAAAATACTTGTTCGCATGTGATGCCAATATGAATGGTTCATCCTTCTCGCCAATCTTTTCAAAGTTCACTAAAGTGAAACCCAATTCATCCACTATAACTCCTTTGGTGTTATCAACCCAATTACATTTGAAGAGCGGAATTCTGAAATCTATGTAGTCAAACTCCCATATGTCTTCCATGACACCGTAATATGACATTTTAGCTTCACGTGGACTCTTATCCTTTGCACTTGCAAAAAACATAGTCGATGCTTGAAGGGTGACCCCACTGTTTTGGACGACACTCTTATCATCTTGGCACTTTGTGTAATATGTGAATCCATTAATGTCATACCCTTCATAAGACATAACAGTCAATTTTGGTTTAAAGGCGAGGCATTTGATAGTTTCAGTAATATGATCTGGTGTTTGAGATAGTTGATGTAAGACTTTATTTTCAAACCACTTAATAAATGTCTTGTTATGCTCTCTAACAAGCCACATTGTATTGGCTCGAGGATATTGTCTCTTGATGAAATTGGTATGTTCCTCGATATAAACGTTCACTTCGTCCATGTTGTGTAAAATATACAAGTGACCTTGTTCCAACTGCTCATGGCTGATTACTTTCACACGTGATCCCAAAATTCCTTTGCCAAATTGCTCGTCAATATTCTTGTCATTATCAGGAGTGTCATTACCACTGACAAAGTCATTGCAAAAATCCATAACCTCTCTCGCCACATAACCCTCGATAATACTCCCTTCAGGCCGATAACGGTTTCAAACATCACTTTTAAAAATGCTCATGTATCGTTCAAAGGGATACATCCAATGCAAGAAAACTGGTCCCAACATTTTCACTTCCCTAGTCAAGTGGACAACAAGATGTACCATGATATCAAAGAACGACAGAGGAAAATACATCTCAAGCTGACATAGGGTAACAACCACTTCTCTTTGCAATTTATCGAGAGTATCAGGGTCAATAACTTTGCTGCACAAACTGTTGAAAAAGAAACAAAGTATGGTGATTGCAAACCTTACATGCTTCGACAATATAGATCTAATTTCCACAGGCAATATTTGTTGCATTAGAGTGTGACAATCATGAGATTTAAGACCTATCAACTTCAGATCTTTCATTGATACCAATCTACGGATGTTGGATGAGTAACCCTGTGGCACCTTAACATTTACCAAACATTCACAAAAAGATTTCTTCTCCTTTCTAGACAATGTGTAACAAGCGGGAGGTAAGTATGTTCTCCGATTTCCCATTTCATGAAATTATGTTAATTCTGACCTTATTCGCATTTCACGTAGGTCCAGTCTGGATTTTATCCCATCTTTAGTCTTACCTGGTATATTCAACAAAGTACTAAAGACACTATCATAGACATTTTTCTCAACGTGCATGACATCGATACAATGCCTGACTGTCAAAGAACTCCAATAAGAAGATCCCAAAATATTGATTTCTTCTTGAATAAAGATTTGTCACTCCGTGTGGCCATAGTACATTGTGATCTCTTACCAAATTCATTGACAAAGTCTTTTACTCTTTCATAAACAACCCCCCCTGGTATAGGTTTAGGTGCACTCCGTTCCTCATTCAATCCATTCAATGCTTTGCGCTTCCTACGATACAGATGGAATTTTGTAAGAAACCTTCGATGACCGAGATATACAGTCTTAACGCCATGTTTTAGTCTTGTTGAATCAGTGTTCTCTTCACATAGAGGACACGCTTTAGCTCCTTTAACACTATATCCAGACAAATTCCCATATGCTGGAAAGTCATTAATAGTGCAAAACAACATAGCATGCAAACTAAATGTCTCTCTTTGTGAAGCATCATAGGTCATCACACCTTCACCCTAGAGTTTCTTTAAGTCATCAATCAGAGGTTCAAGATAAACATCGATGTCATTTCCAGGTTGTTTAGGGCCCCGATATCAACAACGACAACATTACGTCCTTATTTTTCATACACAGCCAGGGAGGAAGATTGTATATAACAAGCACGACTGGCCAAGTGCTGTGTTGGCTGCTCAATGTCCCGTACGGATTCATCCCATATGTACAAATCCCAAGTCTTAGATTCATGACTTCTTCACCAAATTCAGGGTACAATAGATCAATCTTCTTCCACTGTGGGGAATCAGACGCATGTCGTAGGATCCCATCATTATTTTTCTTAACATCTGCATGCCACCTCAAATTCTTCACATCTATCGGATTGGCAAACAAGCGTTGAAACTGTGGTATTATAGGTAGATACCACATCACCTTGGCAGGAGAACCAGTTTTGGACTCCCCCGAAGTCGTCAATTTATACTGTGACGCACCACATTTTGGACAATCTTTCAAATCCACATAGTCCTTTTGAAATAATACACAATCATTCAGGCATGCGTGTATCTTCTTGGCATACATTCCCATTGGGCACAACAATTTATTTACCTAGTATGTTGAGATTGGCAGCTCGTTTCCTTCAGGAAGCATTTCTTTCAACAAAGACAACAATGACGTGAAGCTTTTGTCGCTCCATCTATTGTTAGCTTTCAGCTTATACAATCTCAACACAGCGCTAAGCTTCGTAAACTTACAACCTGTGTATAACAGTATCTCAGCATCATGCAAAATGTTTCTAAACATGGGAGGTGGATCGGTGTGCTCTACCCCACAACTATCCATCATCGCATCAACGATGTCTACTGGAACTGGTTCATTCACATCTACGTCATTGTAGGAAATTTCTTCTTCCATACAAGCACTGCTATCGACATCCACTGGTTTTGGGTTTGAAATCTCTCCATGCCAGTGCCATTCTGTATAGCCTTGTATAATCCCGTTGCACATGACATGACTTTTGATTTCGTCACCAGTGCTAACTTTCAAGTTGTTACCGCAATGCCTACATGGACAGTAGAACCTATCTCCAGGTTGTTTCCTATGTTCCTCAGCAAATCTAATAAATTGGTCAAGACCAGAAATAAACTCTGGGGTGCAACGATTGCGAATGGACATCCATGATCTATCCATTCTATGATCAAAGAGAAAACAAGTATATATTACAATCAAATATACATGTGATGTCATTCTTATATATAATAAATGTATACCACCTATCCCATTCTTGAACACCTAATCTCACTAGTAAGTGTATAATGTGTATTGGGTTTTCCAGAAAATTTCGGCAGCATTTCCCCGCTGTTCTCCAAGTACATATGTACTTAGAGAACAAACGGGGAAATGCTATCGAAATTTTCTCGAAAACCCAATACACATTATACACTTACATCCTAAGTGAGATTAGGTGTTCAAGAACAGTCCCAAACCGGGGACTATCCAAGATTTACTCCTAATGAGTAAATCTTGGACGGGTTTCTAGGCCAACAAATACATGTGTTGTCATTCTTATATATAATAAATGTGTACCACCTATCCCATTCTTGAACGCCTAATCTCACTAGTAAGTGTATAATGTGTATTGGGTTTTCCCAAAAATTTCGGCAGCATTTCCCCATTGTTCTCCAAGTACATATGTACTTAGAGAACAAATAGGGAAATGCTACCAAAATTTTTTCAAAAACCCAATACACATTATACACTTACATCCTAAGTAAGATTAGGTGTTCAAGAACAGTCCCAAACCGGGGACTATCCAAGATTTACTCCTAATGAGTAAATCTTGGACGGGTTTCTAGGCCAACAAATACATGTGTTGTCATTCTTATACCTACAATCCTAGTTCTTCAAGTTAGGGTGATTATTGATGTCTTTAAAAGCATGATTGGCAATTTACGGAAAAGTTCATCATTTACCTTCCAAGCATGTCACATGTGTGCATTACAGTTAATCATTAAGCAAGAAGGGTGATTAGGATTCTCAATATACTCAACAATGAAACCATTAGTAACCATTGCAAATGAAACCATTCTCAATATACTCAATATCTATCAAAATGTTGGACCAAAACCATTGCAAATGGATCCTAAGAAAACCCAGTTTGTGATTGTGTGTACATGGCATGATGCAGAATTCTCAAGAAATCAGGAGAACTCTAGGCTATAACATTAGTAACTACCTTTCAGTATAGTAATTTGACTACATTGTAGATTATCATCAATAATCATTTCAATTTTGCAATAGAATGTTCTAACCAAATCAGTACCTAAACCCTAAACACAAATAAGTAAATAACTTTTAAAAAAAAATGCCCAGCAGCTGCTTGGGCGTGCCTTGGCACCGCCCAAGAAGCCGCCAGAGCAGAGGAAGAAGGAAGAAGGCAGGGCGGGCATACCTTGAGGGCAGAGGGGAGCAGTGGCCGGAGCAAGACCTAGCAGCAGCTGGCAACCGGTGTCGGCGGCGAGGAGAGAAGACGAGCGGCGACGAAGGCGGCAAGGAGAGCACAGCAGTCACCGGTGGGGGCGGCTGTAAGGAGAGGAGAAGCGTCGGCGGAAGGAGAGCAGCAGGAGTGGCGGTGAGTGGTGGTGGTGCGGGGGAGCAACGGCGGCCGGGGCAACGACGGAGGCGACGACGGGGAGCAGAATCACCAGACCTAGCAGCTAGAGTCGCAATGAAATAGAGAACAATGGGGAAAAGTTATGTTTGTGGGGATATTAACTGTACCATAGGCGTTGGTTATTCAAAACAACCGACAACTAACACTAACAGTGTCAGTTCTGAACAACAACCGACACCAATACTTGATTATAGTCGTCGGTTTTAAGCTACAAAATAACTGACGTCTATATTCATATGCCGATTAAAAAAATCGTTCTCGATTTATGATCATAGTCATCGGTTTCTACTTCAAACTGACGCTTAAAGGGTGTGAAAAATTCTCCGCGGACAGCGCGGGAAAACTCATAAGCGTCGGTAGTTGTAGTAAAACCGACGACCAAAATGTGCCCAATTTCTGTCTCGCGAATAACCTTTAGTCATCGGTTTTTTATTTATCAACCGACGCCATATGTCAAATTTTGGAGGTAATTTTTTTCGCTGGAAATTTTAGATTTGGCGGTTAATTTTAGGTGTCAGTTTTTTATTAAGTAACCGACACTTAATAAAAGTGGTACCCGTGTCTGGTCACCCTTCATAGATTGGATGTCGGTTTATGTTATCAACCGACACTGCAGAGTTTAGGTGTCGGTTTATTTATACAACCGACACCTTGAAAAGTGACTTTATAAGCCATTTCGAGCAAGCCTCGGGACAAGGTATGCCTCTACAAACCATCCTTCCTATTGTATATACGTTGACGCGATTCCTTTATCTGGGTTTGGGAGAAGAAAATTTTTGTTTCCGCTGCCTTCTCTGTCTCTCTTAAAAACCAACAGTGGTATCAGAGCCACGTCAACTGCTCTATACTTTAGGATTAGCAATGTGATCGATTTTGGTTTGTCGCCTTTATTTATTGCATACGATGCAAATAAAATTGGCTTTTTACATGTCCAATCCTAAATCCACAAATCCCAATATACAGATATGATATGTAATATGAATGCACTCGATACGCGTCACCCTTAAATGAGTTTTATGGTGGATGTATATCATGGTTATGGCCAATAAACCAATAAACCCTATGTATGTGTGCTTGGTTGAATGTGGTTGCTTGCATCTCAGTCTGTACATCGATTCCCTATCTCCTATTCCTGATGTAACTCGAGATAACTCGAGATTTCTTTCCTACATTTGCTCCCCCCGAATGTAACTCGGGGTTTCCTTTTTCAAATGTAAAATATGATAGATTTTTATTTTCTGTTATGTCAAAGAACGGCAGACATTTTGACGACCGGTTTGAGGAGTGAGACGAGCGGGTGGTGACCTGAGGAGATGCACGACGACTAGTGAACCGATTGGCTGGAGGTGCCAGTCGATCGGCTGGAGGCACCTGACTGACCAGTCTGATGGCGAGCCGATCAATCATGAAGATGAGTTGATCAAACCCAGAAAGGCAAAGCACAGAGTTCATCTTGTATAGGTTGCATGTGATGTGGACCTAGATGACCGTGATTCCTCTTGGCTCGAGGAATCACATTAGGATGGTCATAATCATTGCTTTTATCGTTTCACATGTTTTCTGTGGGATATAGCATGTATATGATACTTACTATATTGTGGTGATTGGATATGTTATATGTACCTATAAAAACCAAATCCCTCATTAAATATTAAAGTTTTAGATGCCTTCCAAATGCAACACACGTGAATAGCTTGATCGGCCAAGTGTGGGCACGCCCTAGCGTGGTGCACCGTCTATCTCATGGAAGCATGAAGGATGGATATGTGGGTCTGCCCTAGCAGGGTGCATATTCATCGTGTTGGCTTTGGGTCGGACTTAACAAGGTGACCTAGATAGGATCTAGCACCTTGAGGCATGGAGGTGATCATGGCAAGGAGTTGTATAAGACATCTTTCAAGAGTTATATATGATGCAATTGGCAAAAGTTGCCTACCTAGAAGATCTGAGTTGTGGGTGACTGCCCTAGCTGGTCCATGACTCAGAGGATTTCAGGATCTGGACCCACTAGGAGATTGTATGCTGCAATCTTCTGAATTGATGGTGAGGGCTGTCAATTTGAATCAAAATAGTGGGAGCGGTAATTAATTAAAGGCCTAATTAACCGCTGTCAAATTTTATTCAAATCAAATCAAATCAAAATAAGTTTTGAAAAATGCAATTTTCTCTTGTAGAATGGCAAAAGAATCATATTTTAAAATGGGCAAATTAATTGAGAATAAATTCCATAACTGGTTGGGGATTGTGAGAAGTGTTCTGCGCAATCCAAATATATCAATAGCCTTTGAATCCACTCTATGTGCACTTAGGAAGAAGGATAGTTCATTGATGGAGATCAATGGAACAAAGTCTAAGGACAAAGGTGAGGGAGAGAAGGGTTCTCTCGCCAAACCAATGTCAAAATCTTCTGCGCTCAAAACATGGAGAGGATGGAAGGAACGATGGAAGAAGAAGTAAGAGATAGAGATCTCTACTTCTGGTGTATATGTGATAGAGATTAACTTTACTACTTCTCTTTCATGGGTACTTGATACCGGATGTGGATCTCACATTTGTTCAAATGTGAAGGATCTTAAGAGAAGTAGGCCTTTGCGGAAAGGCGAGGTTGAACTACGTGTTGCCAATGGGGCAAGAGTTCCCACCAGTGCCATAGGAACCTATGAGTTAACTCTACCTAGTGGGCTAATAATAGAGTTCAAGAACTGCTATTATGTACCTGCCATAAATAGGAATATCATTTCCGTCTCTTGTTTGGACAAGGATGGTTTTGAATTTCTTATTAAGATTGGAAAATGTTCCATTTTAAAAGATGGAATCTTTTATGGCAGTGCCCCAATATCTTATGGTCTATACTTGATAGATCTAGAGACAAGTGTATACAATGTAAACACCAAAAGGCAAAAACTCAACGACTCAAACAAAATGTATATTTGGCATTGTCGTCTAGGGCACATAAATGAGAAGCGCATTTCTAGACTCCATAAAGATGGTTATCTAGACTCTTTTGATTATGAATCAATAGAGACATGTGAATCTTGTTTGTTGGGCAAGATGACCAAGACTCCCTTTTCAGGTAAAGATGAGAGAGCTAGTGATCTATTAGGACTCATACATACTAATGTATGTGGGCCTTTTAGAACTAATGCCATAGGTGGGTATCAATACTTCATTACCTTCACTGATGATTTCAGTAGGTATGGCTATGTGTACCTGATGAAACATAAGTCAGAAACCCTTGAAAGGTTCAAGGATTTCATGAATGAAGTACAGTACCAACTTGTTAAAAGTATTAAAGCACTTCAATCCGATCAAGATGGAGATTACTTAAGCCAGGAGTTTGAGGACCTTCTGCGAGCCTGTGGTATTGTATCACAATGGACTCCGCCTGGAACACCACAACATAATGGTGTGTCTGAAAGAAGGAATCACACTTTACTGGATATGGTGCGATCAATGATGAGTTTTGCTGATCTTACGATTTCCTTCTGGGGTCATGCTCTTGAAACCGGCACGTTTACACTTAATCGAGTACCGTCTAAATCGGTTCAAAAGACACCATATGAGATATGGCACGGGAAGCGTCCTTATTTGTCTTTTATTAAGATTTGGGGTTGTGAGGCTTACGTCAGGAAAATGTTTCCTGATAATCTTGGACCCAAGTCCGATAAATGTTATTTTGTTGGATACCCCAAGGAAACAAGGGGATACTATTTATACCACCCTACTGACAACAAAGTGTTTGTTGCTAGGACAACTGTATTCTTAGAAAAGGAATTTATTTCCAGAGGAAATAGTGGGAGGAAAATAGAGCTTGAAGAGGTTCAAGCCCAATAAGAAAACATTGAACCGGTAGATGTACAAGAGGAACATAGAGATTCACAAGGTGTTGTGGAATCTCAGTCTCCTCAAGTAATACAAGGACCTCATAGATCTAGTAGGACATGCCTTGAACCTGAGAGGTTTGGATACCTTGTGACTTAGGAAGGTGGTGAGTTGATCATAGATGATGATCCAACTACCTATCTAGAGGCTATGGAGGGACCAGATTCTGAGAAATGGCTTGAGGCCATGAAATCCGAGATGGAATCCATGTACTCCAACAAAGTATGGACTTTGGTGGAACCACCTGAAGGGGTAAAACCCATAGGGTGCAAGTGGGTCTTCAAGAAGAAGACCAAAATGGATGGAAATGTGCAAACTTATAAAGGCAGATTGGTTGCAAAGGGTTTCCAACAAGTTCAAGGTGTTGACTATGATGAAACTTTTTCACCAGTTGCCATGATTAAGTCCATCAGGATCATGCTTGCTATTGCAGCCTACTATGACTATGGGATTTGGCAAATGGATGTTAAAACCACATTCCTTAATGGGAATATAAATGAGGATGTGTACATGACACAACCTGAAGGTTTTGTAGATCCAAAGAATGACAATAAAGTTTGTAAGCTACAAAGGTCAATCTATGGATTGAAGCAAGCGTCTCGGAGTTGGAATCTTTGATTTGATGAGGAAGTCAAAGTGTTTGGATTTATTCAAAATGAAGATGAACCTTGTGTGTACAAGAAGGTTAGTGGGAGCATGACCACATTCCTCATATTTTATGTGGATGACATACTATTGATGGGGAATGATGTCACAGCCTTAGAGAAGGTAAAGACTTGGCTTGGGAATACTTTCTCAATGAAGGACTTAGGAGAAGCACCCTACATTCTAGGTATTAAGATCTATAGAGATAGATCTAAAAGGCTTCTTGGACTAAGTCAAAGCATGTACATTGACAAAGTGCTGAAGCAGTTCAGCATGGAGAACTCAAAGAGAGGCAACATCCCCATGCTACATGGAGTCACCATCTCTAGAGCTCAATGTCCCCAATCTTGTGAAGAGAGGGGGCGTATGAATGTGATCCCATATGCATCAGCCATCGGATCCATCATGTACGCTATGTTGTGCACACGCCCAGATGTCTTGTATGCTCTCAGCATGACAAGCAGGTATCAGTCAGATCCTGGGGATGCTCACTAGGCAGCTGTAAAGAACATCCTCAAGTACTTGTGAAGGACTAAGGATCAGTTCCTTGTATACGGCGGTGAGGAAGAACTGGTTGTAAAGGGTTACACCGATGCAAACTTCCAAATCAATAAAGATGATTACAGATCGCAATCAGGATTTGTGTTTTTCCTAAACAATGGAGTTATGAGCTGGAAGAGTTCCAAGCAAGAAATAGTTGTTGATTCTACTACAGAGGTCGAGTATATTGCTGCTTCACATGCAGCAAAGGTGGCTGTATGGATCAGGAAGTTCATCACGGAACTTGGTGTAGTTCCCAGTAACTGTGATGCAATTGAGCTTTATTGTGACAATAATGGAGCTATTGCTCAAGCTAAGGAGCCCAGATCACATCAGCAGTCCAAGCACATACTGTAGCGCTTCCTTCTCATACGAGAGATCATACAGTGAGGAGATGTGAAGATTTGCAAAGTACCAACTGAAGACAACATAGTTGATCCACTGACTAAGGCCCTTTCTCAGCAGAAGCATGATGGTCATGCTAGGTCACAAGGACTGAGGTTCCTAGGTGACTGGCTCTAAGTGCAAGTGGGAGTCTGTTGGTATGTATGCCCATAGAACAAGTCATGTGATGATTGTAATGGGATACTTTGTAAATGATTTGAATAATAATAAAGGCAACTTCCGATCTATATGTTTTAACTGTTTCTGAGATGATAGTGTAACATGATAGATGTCTAAAGAATTGTTTTACTCAATGACGTATGCTTTTGGGTTGATGACCTAAATGATGAGATCATACGGATGTTAAGAGTATGAATTCTTGTTCAGTCCCTAGTCGGTTGTTATTTTGGAAATAACCATAGACATCAATAACACTAAAGACTAGATTGTGCTTTGGTTGATGATAGAATCTCATCAGTCATGATATAGTGATATCAAACCAAGCACATAGGTACTTGTTAGAGAACATGTGTACCGGAGAGACCCATCGTGAGAGTGACACATGGAACCATGATTTGGTAGTCACAGTCAGCTCTCATAGTGATGGTGGTGAGTGTGATTCTTCGACCTGAAATCACTATACTCAACACATGTCGTTGGGTACACTTTGACATCATCAAACGTAGTCTTGAAACATGGGTTGTTATAAAGGTGATGATTGGGTGACTTTGACACATGGGTCTTTTGAGGGGTGAGTGATAGATATGGGATTTGTCCCTCCTAAGGGAGTTTGATCACTACTACAGAAACGGCCTTTGGCGTCGGTCGTTTAACCCCATTTGGAGTCGGTTTCCGACCGACGCCTATGTGGGCACCGCTAAAGGTCGAACACTTCAGCGTCGGATTTTTAACCGACGTCTATTTAATCTATAGGCGTCGGTCGTTTAGTAGATAACCGACGCCCAAAGGGTTCGCGCCACAGAAAACGGCGTCATCTAGGGCACTTTCTACGTCGGTTATTTACTAAACAACCGACACCTATATGGAATATAGTGTCGGTCATTTAGTAGATAACCGACGCATAAAGTGCCCTAGATGACGCCATTTTCTGTGGCGCGAACACTTTTGGCGTCGGTTATATACCAAAAGACCGACACCTATAGATTAAATAGGCGTCGGTTTGATACGAATATCCGACGCCATTTCCAGGACTACTTTGGCCACATCAGGCGTCGGTTTTTTGAAAAAAACCGACGCTGTATGTCTTTGCTGACGGTTTTCTATAAATAACCGACGCCTATTTCTATTTTTTTTTTCATATCAGTTTGCAGGCCTGCTGTGGCTGGTCAGCAGGATGAGAACCTGCAGTTCAGTTTTCTGAACTGCAGGTTTACGACATCCATTGATATCAGCCTACAAACAGGCCGCAAACCTGCAAAAGTCACAAGAAAAATTTCACACAAGTACATACATTCAGACATCAATTCAATTCTCACATTCACACATATAGAAACATTCAAATACATGTATTAACATTCAGAAATATTCATTTACAAAGTATCATTCATTATCGCTATCAACATCCCAATTATATCTTACAGTTGCCACTGCTTGTATGGCTTTTGCCCATTCTTCTCTTACTTCATTTAATTCTTCCATCGTATATGGAGCATGTATATTTTTTAAGCGTTTACCTATAGTGTGGTCAGTTTTAAACACCTGCAAAGAGAATGATGTATATATATAAGTAATAATATAAAAATAAGATTGATATATTTCATACTAACTAATGAGACTATATATAATACCTCATGTATGCTATCGATGTCCAATGCGGCATGTTTGATAATCATCTGCATAAATCGCATCACATAGTATGCGCATGCCCAGCCATTGTCTTGTGTAGCACACTATAAATTGAAACATACAAAATAATACAACTAAGCACAATTCACATCAATAATATATATATATTCGAGTCGGGAACTTACTTGTACGTTCTGCCAATTTATTGGCTGGTTCTTTTTCCTTGGGACCGTTCCTCAAGCCTTTTTGAATGCATCTAAACCCCTACATGTTAATATAACACAATAAATTGCATAAGTAAATAGTAATGTAATAAAAGATGTTAACGGATATAAAAATGAAATATTTCTCACCAGAATAATGGCATTCTCATTATGTGTCCAATTTTAGTGTTCAATGTACTCCCCGCAGGATTTAGATAATAAACAGTGAATGTCCCGGGGACAATAACTTGTAACTCCCAATGTCTACCACTAGAGGTAAGAAGTTAACAATTAATAACTCAAAATGCAAAATAAAAATGGAATTTTCTTAAGTCCAAATTATAAATAAAGTAAACTTACTTGACATTGAATGGAGCTATTATTATCGTCTTCTTTTGCTGACCAAAAATTGTAAAAGTATCTATACAGTATTGTTGAACATTATCAGGGTCTTTAGCTACCAAACTAATCAATGATGGAATCAAAAATCCCACATGATCAAATGCAAATTGTTTGCAATGATCTTCGACTAAGTAGCTGGAAAACATATAGGTGTATGCATTAATATATAAGAAACCAGATCACCGGATCTTACACAAGGTATATGGATGTATAAAAAAGATCTCACCTTATCCATGTCTCTATCATTGATGTATTCAGCCAATCATACATAAACATCTCAATAATATCTTGTATAAATAAAGAGCTATCGTATGATTGACCTGCATAATCTGCATCTAAAGAAACTATTATAGGGCAATATATATTATGTGCCTGTAGTCAACATGCCATTCCCCTACAAGAAGGACCTAACGGGTATGTTAGGTCAGTTGGAACCCAAGTTGGTAATGCGGGAAGTGGAAGTGGAGGCCTAGGTGCTCCTGGTGTCTTCTTTTTAACCTGTATATATAATTTCAGATCGGTTGACATCATATATACACATTAACAGTCTAAATAAATGTAAATTTATCTTACAATTTCAGTCGTGTAGACGACATCTGCTTTGGGCCACAATATGACCCCGCCTTCTGCCTCACCAAGTGTATCAATATCTAGGTGGGCATATGGCAACGCAACTTCCCTCCAATCGGGTAATACATGTAGCGGGCTCACACGAATGTATCCCTGTGGCATTGGAGTCCCATGAAACGTTGCCCCAGGAAGGGACTGGTAAGCCTGCGCCTCTGCAACAACATGGTCTTGCATTCTTAAGCGGCATGGCTTCAATACCTACAAATTTACGTAAAGAATGTTATACATATATACATATAATCTTGAAAACATATCATTTTGAAAAGACTAGATACAATGTCATAAACAATACTTACAACAGACGTGCTAGGCGATGGGTCTCCAGGATTACTCACAGTCTGTGCATCAGGAGAAGAGTGGGTCGCCATAGGCTGATTGGAAGCCTGAGATGCCTGCCACCGCAACAATTCTTCCTTGACCTTCTCAGCAACTACATCGTTGACCTTCTTAGCAACTAAATCCTCAACTCTCTTATTCTCCTATACATGGATAAAAGAAACATTAGCTTCTTATTAATGAATTTCCTTTTGCAGTAACATTCTAAAAAAAGAATAGGTTACCTCTTCTTGAGAAAGTCCCGCTCTGGGTTTGCGCTGGGATGGCCCAAAGAATGCTTTGATGCCAACACCAGCGCTGGCACCTCTAACACGTCCAGGATGCTCTGGGTTACCCAGAGCAACTGTCAATTCATCCCTTGTGCCCTGAGGGATGAACGCACCTTGTTTCCTCTGCTCGTGCAGCTCCCGCTAATCACCATAAACAGAAATTGGTAAGCACCACAAATAATCAATATTCAAACGATTTCTCTAAGAGTTGTATTTTACCATTTTTGCAGCCGCCTCAGCAGTTACAGGATTCTTTATTTCACCCTTCTTGTTTTGCCTGCCAGCTATCCAGATATCATGGCGAGGCATGGGTGTGGCAGACTCCTGAGTAGGAGCAGACTCCTGAGTAGCCGCAGACTCCGCCTGTAGTCTTTGGCGAACGCTTGCATAGCCTTTTGGACCCATAGTGTGGTCATGCACATTCAGTGCACGCCTTGCTTTTTGTGCGTCACTGAGGGCCTAGTTAGTATGCACATTAATGATTTGGTTAGTAGCACTAAATGTTAATCTTGAATAGGTGAATACAATGTATATTAATTAAATTGGGAGTGACGCCTAATACCTTGAATTCTTCATATTTTCTTGAAGCAACAAAATTGTCCCAATCTTCTTTGTCCAAGAAGTTCCATTGTTCAAGGGCTGACTTCTTCTTCTTATCACCCTCTTTTATGTATTCTCTGTTCAGATTTGTCCTATAATTCCTAAGCATCTTTCCAGCGCATTGCATCACACTTTTACGATGCAACTTCTCATCCAATGCAAACAGATTCTGTAAAATAGAAATGTTATTAACTAGTATCCAAAATAGAATTGCAAATAATAGAATTTGTAATCTACAAAATAGAATTGCAAATAATAATAACTCACGCATAAATCCTTCCATATCAAGTCTTTTTTCCCTTGAGGAACTTTATGCCAATTATCATACTTAACACCACAATGGCTCCGAGTGGTACACCCAAGATAGTTTACAAAATTATTGCGGTTCACTCCAATTGCATTTCCTCCATTATCAAACTCCACCACCAATTTGGATCCACTTCCACTTAGCGCTAATAACTTCTTCAACAGAGTGATGCCCCTTTTCTTGTTAAGTGTTTGGTGCTGCGCATCAAGTTGCTCCAGTGCTTCAGTGGGTACAGGTACATCATCAACCTAAAATTTGACAAAAATAAACACACTAAATTAGCCCAATATAGAAATATAGGATATATGACATAACTAGAAGATAATGAATTTTATAGAAATACAGGATATGTTTTTAGAACTTACATTGGTATCCTCGCCATGCTCGTCATGGACAGCATGCTCATCATGGACTTTATGCTCATCATGGACATCATGCTCATCATGGTCAGCCATCTGAAAATGTCATTAAAAAGGCAAACATTTAGCATTTGTATTAACTAGAAAAAGGCAAACATTTAGCATTTGTATTAACTAGAAAAAGGCAAACATTTAGCATTTGTATAAACATACATGTCTCTAAAATTGTGATCTTTTATCAATTAACAATCCTTCATTGTGATCTCCGCACACATATAAGTCATCATTAGCTTCAATATTTTGTGGAGTTGGCAACCCAACTGAGAATGGACTGGAGTCATCATACTTATCATAGTACTCTTCTTCATCTATAGGATCTTCAATGAATTGTCTATAGTACTCTTCTTCATCTATAGGAGTCATCATACTTATTCCCATTTCACGTAGGTCCAGTCTGGATTTTATCCCATATTTAGTCTTACCTGGTATATTTAATAGAGTACCAATGATGCTATCACAGACATTTTTCTCAATGTGCATTACATCGATACAATGCCTGACTGTCAAAGAACTCCAATAAGGAAGATCCCAAAATATTGACTTCTTCTTGAATGAAGAATTGTCACTCCGTGTGGCCATACTACATTGTGATTTCTTACCAAATTCATTGACAATGTCTTTTACTCTTTCATAAACAACATCCTATGGTATAGGTTTAGGTGCACTCCGTTCATCATTCCATCCGTTGAATGCTTTGCGCTTCCTACGATACGGATGGAATTTTGAAAGAAACCTTCGATGACCAAGATATACAGTCTTGCCGCCATGTTTTAGTCTTATTGAATCAGTGTTTTCTTCACATATAGGACACGCTTTAGCTCCTTTGACACTATATCCAGACAAATTCCCATATGTTGGAAAGTCATTAATAGTGCAAAACAACATAGCGTGCAAACGAAATGTCTCTCTTGCTGAAGCATCATAGGTCATCACACCTTCAGCCCAAAGTTTCTTTAAGTCATCAATCAAAGGTTCAAGATAAACATCGATATCATTTCCGGGTTGTTTAGGGCCCGATATCAACAATGACAACATAACGTACTTATTTTTAATACACATCCAGGGAGGAAGATTGTATATAACAAGCATGACTGGCCAAGTGCTATGTTGGCTGCTCAATGTCCCGTACGGATTCATCCCATCTGTACAAAGCCCAAGTCTTAGATTCCTATCTTCTTCACCAAATTTGGGGTACAATAGATCAATCTTCTTCCACTGTGGGGAATCAGACGCATGTCGCAGGATCCCATCATTATTTTTCTTAACATCTGCATGCCACCTCAAATTCTTCGCATCTTTCGGATTTGCAAACAAGCGTTGAAACCGTGATATTATAGGTAGATACCACAACACCTTGGCAGGAGAACCAGTTTTGGACTCCCCCGAAGTCGTCAATTTATACCGTGACGCACCACATTTTGGACAATCTTTCAAATCTACATAGTCCTTTTGAAATAATACACAATCATTCGGGCATGCGTGTATCTTCTTGGCCTCCATTCCCATTGGGCACAACATTTTCTTTACCTGGTATGTTGAGATTGGCAGCTCGTTTCCTTCAGGAAGCATTTCTTTCAATAAAGTCAACAATGAAGTGAAGCTTTTGTCGCTCCATCTATTGTTAGCTTTCAACTTATACAATCTCAACACAGCGCTAAGCTTCATAAACTTAGCACAGCCTGTGTATAACGGTATCTCAGCATCATGCACAATGTTTCTAAAGATAGGTGCTCTACCCTACAACTATCCAGCATCACATCAACGATGTCTGCTGGAACTGGTTCGTTCACATTTACGTCATCGGAGGCAATTTCTTCTTCCACCCAAGCACTGCTATCGACATCTACTGGTTTCGATTTTGAAATCTCTCCATGCCAGTGCCATTCTGTATAGCCTTGTACAATCCCGTTGCACATGACATGACTTTTGATTTCCTCACCAGTGTTGACTTTCAAGTTGTTACCGCAATGCCTACATGGACAGTAGAACCTATCTGTAGGTTTTTTCCTATGTTCCTCGGCAAATCTAATAAACTGATCAAGACCAGATATAAACTCTGGGGTGCAACGATTACGAATGGACATCCATGATCTATCCATTCTATGATCAGAGAAAACAAGTATATATTAGGAAACAAGTATATATTAGGAAAAGATTAGGGTATACACTTACATCCTAAGTGTATAATGTGATGTCATTCTTATATATAATAAATGTGTACCACCTATCCCATCCTTGAACACCTAATCTCACTAGTAAGTGTATAATGTGTATTGGTTTTTCAAGAAAATTTCGGCAGCATTTCCCCGCTGTTCTCTAAGTACATATGTACTTAGAGAAAAAATGGGGAAATGCTACCGAAATTTTCTCGAAAACCCAATACACATTATACACTTACATCCTAAGTGAGATTAGGTGTTCAAGAACAGTCCCAAACCGGGGACTATCCAAGATTTACTCCTAATGAGTCAATCTTGGACGGGTTTCTAGGCCAACAAACACATTTGATGTCATTCTTATATATAATAAATGTGTACCACCTATCCCATCCTTGAACACCTAATCTCACTAGTAAGTGTATAATGTGTATTGGGTTTTCGAGAAAATTTCGGCAGCATTTCCCCGCTGTTCTCTAAGTACATATGTACTTAGAGAACAAACGGGGAAATGCTACCGAAATTTTCTCGAAAACCCAATACACATTATACACTTACATCCTAAGTTAGATTAGGTGTTCAAGAACAGTCCCAAACTGGGGACTATCCAAGATTTACTCCTAATGAGTCAATCTTGGACGGGTTTCTAGGCCAACAAACACAATAATAGATATCTACAATGAAGCCGGACTCCATACAAACAGTATATAATTTAGTGATTGTTCATTCTAATTTATACCAATGTACAAGTAATATAAAGAACAATGTGGATTATATGGGACATAAATTCATTGTTCATTGTCCAACATTAGGTTCAACACTTGAAACATACATTCATTTACAACATAAAAAATTTGTATCATTAGGGTGCAACATGTGGATTATATGGGACATACACATCAAGGTGGTCATAAGGGAGGATATTTCCTTATTTATGAGTAAGCGATATAAGATTAAGATCCATATAAAAATTAGGGCAGAAGGAAGAAGTAAATCTTCTTTAGGATACAATAGACCCTTATGGATGTATTTAGGGTCATAGGTACCATCATAGAACAAAAGGGGTACACTCTAGGATTTAAGATCACACTAAATCATGTATTTTATACAAAATTACATGTATGTGTATATAAAAAATATATTTATAAGGAACTTCTATACATATCAGTATCTCTAATCATTAAAATCGGCAAGCAGATCAGTAATTGTAAATAACAAACTACGAATTGTTGAATTAAAGTAATCACTAAATTAATACTAACTAATAGTACCAATCATTAATCACTGAAAGCAGCAAGGAAATCAGTAAAACTAATCATGCATTATTAGTATAATAGAGCAATAGGATATTTACTTCGATGCATTACAGCAGTACCCAATTATTTCAGCTTACATACCTTTCGTTAGCGGCGGCGGACAAGTAGGCGAGCTCCCAGCAGTGGAGGTCGAAGCAGGAAGAAGGGGGGCGGCGCTGGGCGTGAGAAGGGAGGAAGGATCTACGGCGGAGGGCGACGATGGACGAAGTAGGAAGAAGCTAGGGCGGTGATGCTGGAAGAAGCTACAGCGGCGGGCGACGCTGGAAGAAGCTAGGGCGGCGACGCACAGCAGTAACACCGGCAGCGTTGGCGAGGTGAGGAGCACAGGCGGAGGAGAAGGAGCGGCGACACGTCGGTGAGCAACAGCACAGGAGAAGGGGGCGCGATGGAGAAGGGGCGCGGAGAAGAAGAAGAAGGCAGTAGCAGTGGCGGTGCGGCGGCGCTGTCGTGGAGAAGAAGGAGCAGAGAAAAAGGGAAATCGGCAGCGGAAGCAGAGAAAAAGGGCAATCGGCTCACAATGAAACAGAAGAAAGGGGAAGAGTCGGGCGATCGTGGGATATTAAGTTCCCAAATAGCGTCGGTTGTTTAAAACAACCGACGCCTAAACATCTTTAGCGTCGGTTGTTTGAAACAACCGACGTCCAATTGGACGATATTTTCACGAAATTATTTGGCAGGAAACACTTTCCGCGTCAGTTATAAAAGGATAACCGACGCTGAAAGTGACACTTTTTGCGCAAATTTCCATCGCACATACGCGTCGGTTTTTATCTACATAACCGACGCTGAAAGTGACACTATTTTTTTGCTCGAAAATTGGATTTCGCAGGCGACTTTAAGCGTCGGTTGTTTATAAACAACCGACGCTGTATTCAAAGTGGTACCCGTGTCTGGTTGGTCTTCGAATATAGAAGTCAGTTTGCCTAAATAACCGACGTCTAATATTATAGGCGTCGGTTTTCCCAAAGAACCGACGCCCAGAAAAGCGACACTGAATGCTGTTTCTGTAGTAGTGGATTTCCATGGCCACTTGATGAGTAGGATTGAGAAAGGCATGCGCATGCATGTGTGAATCAATATGTGATATTGATGTCACACACATCTCACCCAGTCTGCTCTGAGATCAAGGAAATGGATGAATGTTGAAAGGATGATTGTACCATGCCTTGAGTTCATTCAGGACATTAATGATAAAGGAATTATACATTCGCTGTAACACCATTCACGGATTGTAGGATTGAAAGTTATTCTCCAACTTTCTATTTCACTTGGGTAGCACTGATGTGTGACTAGGCACCGCTCTTTGCTTGTGAAGTCATAAGTGTTATGGACTTTCACTCCCAATGTGAAATGGACCTGCAAGGTCACACACATAGGATTTAACCTGGAAGAGGAGTTTATCCACAAATGATGTTTAGATTGATTATTAAAGGAGTTTAGTAGTTCAATTAAACACTCAGTTGATTGATAGCTCAAAATCATAGTGTTCAAGGTGTTGGACCGATTGACTAGACTATCAGATTGATTGAAACTGTAATTGACTAATTTTGCACAGTCTGCACTTCCAACCGATCGGCTCATGTGATGAACCGATCGGCTCAAATGGTGAGTCGATCGGCTCATGTTTGGACCAACCGAGATCGTTTGGAAAGTCAGAAGACTGTTTTGCAAATACAATTTGTTTCACTTGTACAAATTCAATTTGGACAAGGATTAATATTTGATTAGTTGGAAACAAATATGAAAGTCAATTTGAGTTGGACCAGGACCACAAACTGATTGGATCAGAAGTGAATCGATTGGCTCAGGGGTCCCAAACGATCAGTTCAGGTGTGAACCGATCGGTTGAGGTCACCAACCAACCGTTTCAGGGTTGAAACGATCAGTTCCGCTGGCACAGTTGGTTGTTTTGTGAAAAATCTCGAACCCTTCTACTCCTACTTTAATCCCGCATTTCCCGGGGTAGAGAACCCTATCCCATGACACTCCTATATATAGGGGTATTGGGGGCTTCTCAAAGTACAACTCAAAATACTAGTTGCTCTGCAAAGTTGTCGTTCTCTCTAGTTTTGGTAACTGAGAGAGCCCGAGCAAGTGCTACCCGATAAGGGAGGCAAAGCAAGGGAAAGACAACTGTAGAAAGGCAATTGGTTGCAGGAGAGTGTGTTGGTGACTAGTACGCCGACAGGAGGGTGCGACTCCTTCCGATTCCTTATGGGACAAGGAGATCGGAGTTCCAGGCAGTCTGTGTGGATGATTGTAGAGGTGGGAGACTTCTACCGCTCAGAGGACAGTTGTCAATCTCGACAGTCCCAGTGAAACAAGGAGCTACACAGACACCGTCCAAGACTGGTGGTGAAGGTTGTGCAAGCCATGAGGTAAAGTCGCCGAGCTAGCCTTAGGACAAGGTACGCCTCCACAAACCATCCTTCCTATTGTATAGATGTTGACGTGATTCCTTTATTCTGGGTTTGGGAGAAGAAAATTTTTGTTTCCGCTACCTTCTCTGTCTCCCCTAAAAACCAACACAGACCAATTCTTACGTTCATTGTGTGCATAAGTAAGTTGTGTTATCAATGCATCCCTAACTATAGTAAGGGTGGCCACAATAGGTTGTACTCACTATGCGGGCAAGATCATACGACATCTGTTTGGAACAAGACCCCTACCACATGTAAAATATGACCTGTGGGGGTTGTTGTCTTCAAACCGTCCATTTGCCACATTTGTGGCATCCATGTAAACTTGTACGGTGCATTGGAGGCCACATGGACACAACACATTCCATTCTCCATTTCAAGACAACCTAATGAAACATAATTCGACATTTTTTATTAGGAGCCATAAAAACATTTTATAAAACAAACATTTTAAGTCAAGTGGTATATGAGTTCTCATATGCTACAGAAATGATGACAAGTACTAAGCAAGTTCAATGAGTATCCCAATGAAATTAGAAATTGTTTCACATAATACATCACCCTCCCTTGCATCGGCCAGAGTTGTTTGTTGTATAGAACTCATGTCGACCCCATTATCTGGGAAGGCAGATGTTGAACTATGTTCTAGTATTTCCTCCATCATAGTGTCACCATCATTCTGGAAATGTATAAAATTGCAGGGGATACAACAAGCCATTACGAGGTGATACTATGAATGTATAGGATACTTCGCCCCTTTTTAAGGTAGGCAAACCTCCTCTTCAACACACTGAATGATCTTTCTACAACATTATGTAATTGAGCATGATGATGGTTGAACACCTTCTTCTTGTTGTTGTATGAATGTTTATTTCCTTGGTACTCCGATATATGGTACGTTATGTAGCGATAAGGTGCAAGAAACTGACGAGTGTTGGCGTACCCTGAATCAACAAGGTAAAATTTCCTGGCGGTACTTTGAAACCGCATGTGGTCATTGCTACTTGTAGGACCTTTTGGTCAGTTGTCGATCCCTCCCACCCAGTCAAGATATATGTAAACTCCATTGATAATTCTACTACAACTATGACATTCAGAGAGAGATTCCTTTTCTATCTCGGTAATGATTTTGCTTGTCGCGTTTCACCAAGATTGGGATGTGTGTCTCGTCAATTGCCCTGATGGCATTCTACAACGCCAAAGTTAGGTTTCAACATACAAAATAATTGAAAATGATTATAAATTGTAGGGGATAACTATTACCTTGAAGTAAGGATAGCAACTTGGGCTCTCCAATATACGATGATGTGTTGTTGTGATTGTGGTTTGCATGACAACGTAGTCATGACACAATGCACACACCCCATTCAATACTTCGTTGAATTTTCTACTTGTGGTTTCACCATAGTGAATGTAGTCCTCAGCTAAAACATGATTTGTATGGCCAGGTCAACTATCTATAGGAAGTAGCATACAACCTAAATCGATGAAACGCCACTACTACTTCGTAACAAGCCACGACCCTCAAGCTTGTCCAAGAGGGCTATTATAGTATGTGGTCCCATTCTGTATAGGTCATAAGCCCTCTATTCATGGATGGTTATGATTTCTAGCACCTTTTATTGGCCACTCCTAATACTAACTGACCTAGGTATTGTAGGTGGTATGTCATCATCATCAAAAATGTTGTCCATGATGGAGTTTGCTATTGAGTCAGCTACTGCATCATCAATGTGATTTGCTGGACCAGACACGATATCCAAAATCTTTGTAATGAGGTCTATTGTTTTTGTATAATCACTAACAGACACGATGCCTACAATTAAAAGGATAACAACATTGACATGATGCCTAAAATAAAAAGAAATTTGTGAAGTTATCAACATTAGATACGAATTAAATGCTACGAGCAACAAATGTTTGTCTGGGAAGTAATTATTACAATAATAAGTGAATTGGTGATGAAGTTCTCAAACACAGAAAACTTAATGGCAAAAGAAATTTCTGAAAGCAAACCATAACTGCCACCAGCCTGTAACTTATTATGTTGAAGGGCCTTTGTTATTCCCACTTGTTCCAGCATCATTGGTTCCAGTATACCACATAGATGGCATACTTGATGTGTTGTTGAAGTTTGATGATGGGGACTACAAAGCAAATCCCTACTAAGATGGCACAAAAGAGGATGGCATTGAAGGTAGTGGTGTTGCACTACCGCCTTGGGACCTTTCCCAAAGGTCTTACAACCATATTGTTATTTTTTGTGGGGTATGTGTAAGGCTGAGGTAGATGTTACAGTTTGTTGAATCCTTTATGGCATTCACAAGAGTTGTAAATACAGGGCTAGGGGCATCGGGGAAAGTGTCATTGAAATGTTGCAAAATCATTGCAAACTCCTCTTTTTCAATGGTTCGGGTGGCCACATCTATGCCTAACTCATGTACCTTTGCGTACAACTATGTGGATTTAGATAGCACTTCATTAGAAAGCACACATCGCTCTTGTGAAATTGATGGTTGCTTCTTGTGCATGTGGATAGGAGGAGTCCTTCCCCCAACATCATGGGTATCTATTCCACCTCCCCCAGTGTCACCCTCACTCTGCATCCCAAGTGTGCCTATGTCTGGCTCCCTTATGGGGGCTTCTGTGTTCATGGGTGTATCAAACGCATCTAAGTCGACAGCAAATTCATCCTCGAAGGTGATGTCAGACAGTCTTTGTCTATCTATAGAAGACATTGCATGGTGTCATCTAGAAATGTTCCTCCCCGCCATCAACTCGATGTCGTAGTAGTGGGGAAAGGGTCAGTTAATCAACCTAGCAAGATCCTTGTTTGCCTAATATAAAAAAGTTTTTATTAGGAGATTTATATGTAAATGTAAGACATTACTTTTGGGGTCAGGGTATGATTATTGTACATTCCACAAGGCTCTACCTCCACTCATGGGTGTCAGGTAGCTTGGTCTTGTTCCTAGTCTCATCCCATCGATGCCACTCTTGTTGGTGACAAGCTTCAATCTAGCGTAGTCTTTCCTCAGGGTCTTCCACTGAGTTTTGACCTACTCTGACGTACAGCCCGACCTTCCCATCCTATTTTGAACATCATGAAGTGCCTCCCTCCAAGCATCCCTAGTAAACTGGCCGTCAATACACCTGCCTATGTCATACTGCCTCCGCAATGTTGAAACTAGAGCATCATCAGATTCTCTCGACCAAACAATACAGAGCCTCAGAACTACGAAGACATACTCATGTAGGTTTGGTGAACACATAAGTTTCATTTTGCACTGGTTTTGGGCTACAATCAAAAGTATATTGTTGTACATAAAACAAGAGAGATAATACATGTATTATAATGAAGAATAAACAACAAAGAATAGTTATCCCAAAGCAGTGACAAAGAAGGGATTTATGGGGCTACCATACTGACAGAAAGCATATTAGTTGTACATAATACAATCTGATCAGCAACAAAAAAGGTTGAATCAATCCTAATTTAGTCCACATGGGTTACTCATCCATTGAAAACCACAAAAGATAAACACAATACAACTGAACATAATTTAAGTATCCTATATGCATATAGAAATTGTAAACAATATCAGAATCGTCTGACTAAAACCCAACGTGGATTGTAATCCAATATGGATGAAAACAAATCTCTAAACTATAACAAATATACTGTAATAAAGAATAAACAATAAAGAATAGCTATCCCATGAGAGCGACAACAATGGAATGGGAAAATGTAGCAAATCCAAAATTGATATTTATGGGGATAACACATTCAGCAAAAGCACATTAACACAATTTGATCAAAACTTACAAAAAATTAGAACTCATCATAGTTCAGTTATCATGGGACACTTATCACTAGAAAACAACAAAAGATAAACACACCAAATTGTACATAACCAAGCGCCCTATATGGATACAAAATAATTATCAAGATCAGAATCGACAATTCAATATGGATAAAAATAAATCTTAGTGTTATAATACATGTAATGTGATGAAGAATAGACGACAAAGATTAGCTATACCAGGATAGTGAAAAAAAAGGGATGGGAAAATGTAGTGAACCCCAAAATTGAGATTTATGGGGCTACAACGTTCAATAAAAGCACATTGGTTGGACATAACACAATCAGATCAACACAGATAAAAAGAAAAACTTGTTTTATTCAGTCATCATGTTTAAATCATCAATGAAAACCCACAAATGATAAATACAAAACAAGTGGACGTCATCAAAGGCCTATATGCATGAAAAATTTGTAAACAAGATCAGAAATGATAGACTAAAATTCAATTTGGTTTATAATCCAATATGTATGAAAACAAATCTCAGATCTTAATGCATGCACTAAAATGAGGAACAAACAACAAAGATTAGCTACCCTAGAATAGTGACAACAAAGTAGTGGGAGAATGTAGTAAACCTTGTTAGATTTATGGGGATCCCACATTCAACAAAATCACATTAGTTGGACATTACACAATCTAATCAACACAACAAAAAACCCCATATGCAGTCCTGATTCAATAATCATGGGCGACTAATCACTAGAAAATCACAATTGATAAGCACAAAGAAACTACACATAATTTAAGTATCCTATATGCATATAGAAATTTTAAACAAGATCAAAATCAATAGATAAAAACCCAATATAGTTTGTGATCCAATATGTATGAGAACAAATCTCAAAGCTATAATACATATATTGTAACAAAGAGTAGACAATAAAGAGTGTATATACCAAGAAAATGACATCAAATGGATGGGAGATTGTAGAAAACCCCAAAATTGAGATTTATAATGGAATTTGATCAACACAAACAAAAAAGTAGAACTAGTTCTGATTCAGCCATTATGGGACAATCATCAATGAAAAACTATGGGATATACATGTCACAAGTGAGATGATTTTGGTGGTGTCTACATAAAATTAATTTTCCACAACAACTATGGGATATGCATGTAAAAGATAGTGTGGAAGTCGGGGATGATTGTCCTGGATCTATCATCATAGGACACTCATAATTGAAAAACCACAAATAATAAACATAAATTTAATTATCATTTGCATACATATACTATAATCAAGTGTGGATGAAAACAAACCCAAGAGAGATAATACATGTATTATAATGAAGAATAAACAACAAAGAATAGTTATCTAAAAATAGTGACAGAGAAAGGATGGAAGAAATTAGTAAACCCCAAAATTGAGATTTATGGGGCTACCACATTGGAAGAAAGCATATTAGTTGTATAGAACACAATCTGATCAACAACAAAACAAGTTGAATCAATCCTAATTTAGTCCACACGGGTTACTCATCCGTTGAAAACCATAAAAGATTAAATACAATACAACTGAACATAATTTAAGTATCAGAATATGCATACACATATTTTAACCAATATCAGAATCGTCTGACTAATACCAAATGTGAAATGTAATCCAATATGGATGAAAACAAATCTCATAACTATAATATGTATATTGTAATAAAGAATAAACAACAAAGAATAGCTATCCCAGGAGAGTGGCATATATGTATGCATATGATAATTAAAATTGAGCAACAACACAACAAAATTTGAGGATAGGCGAGGGATTTGTTTATTAACTATTAGGATAATAACAACAATAAAAAAATTGAGGAAGAGCATATCTGATATTTCCATCGCCAGAACGAAGTCCACTTATTTTGAACAACAATAAAAAAAATAAAGACAAAATTAGTATCTTGATAACCAGAAGAAAGGTAGGAAAAAGATAGGAGAGACACAACCACACAAAAATAATCGGAAGAACAAAAATTGACTTACCTACTAAGCACTGAAGAGAAGTCGGACAAGGAAGAATATGTTGATGAACCGAATGCATCTGAGAGTACCTTCTAATACTGAGTAGGTGAAACAGAACCACTTGGACTAGCAGTGGCCCTAATTAATAGCAGAATGAGGGATTATTTCTCACCTCTGCCCCTTATCACAACTTCCTTGTCCTTGAAAAATGGAGAACCATGGTCGAATGTGTTGGGAGAAGATGAGAATGGACAACACAGCTGTGTTACCTGCTTTCATTTTGACGCCTTCTATGACCTATTTGGCCCGTGAAGCGGCAATCGCTCCTAGAGGCAGCACAGGCAGGGGAAAAGGCTACCGCTCGCATGGTCAAAAGAGGTTGACTGACAGCAATACACGACGCCACCAGGATAGAGGGCAGGAGTGGATGGCCAACAGCAGACCTACTTGTAAACACAACTGGTTATCGTCTTCCTCGAGCAACTAATGCTTCCCTCATATGGAGTAAAGGGGGTGTTAGGGGTGAGAGGAGAGTGAGACAAGTCGGGGAGAGAGGGGAGAGTGTGGGGCAAGCTAATACAGATTGAAAAGTGAAATCCTGCTCAGACCGGGACTGACTTGGTTCAGATTTTGGGACAACAGAACCCCAAAGGGCTGTTCTGGGATGTTGAACCAAACATCCATCTACGCCAACCCTGACCCGGTCATGCTGATGTGGCACAAGAAGACAAGGTGGAATCCAGACTCACTCCCGAACCAAACATGGGCTAGAAGCCTAGATGAGTTGGAGCCTGAAGGGAAAACACGATGGCAAAGAGAGAATCATGATTACGGCCTAAACGATTTGGGGAGCCACAAATTTGAAGACCTTCGAGGGTAAGGAAACCCCCAAAAGTCTCATCCACACGATAGAGGATATGATGGTGAGGAGAGGATACAGATTGGTTATAGAGGGGAAAAAATAGAAGGGCATCTAGGAGGAAAGGTGGTCACCACCTGACGAAGGCTGGATCAAAAGCAACATTGACATGGCGACAAGTAGAAGGGGTGATGTCATTGTTTTCACAGCCAGAGATGACACATGAAGGTGGATTAGAGGAACTCACAGCAGTTGTAGAAGTACAATAGTCATTTCTAGTGAACTCGAAGCCATTTAAGTTGCTATTGAGTTAGAAGGTAATTTGGGTGCCAACAAGGTCATCTTTGCAGGTGATAGTTCAAGAGCCATCAAGTGGGTGAGGAATGAGGACAAGTTGCCCCTGACACACAGGCATGTCCTAAATTGTATTAGTATTAAAGCCAACAAGGTCATCTTGCAGGTGATAGTTAAAATCCATCAAGTGGGTGAGGAATGAGGACAAGCTGCCCCTGACACACATGCTTGGTTAGAAGAGGGGCTAACCAGGTGGCAGATGGTTTGGCAAAGCACCACCTAAAAAACCAAATGGGTCATCAGACCCATTTCAACCCTTCGGGGTCTATTTTTCATCTTGTTGAGAAAGACATAGCCCGTAGGACTCAGTATGCCTCCTTTGGTAGTGCTAGCTGGTAGATAGACTTTGTAACCATGATTTTGAGGCTGTAAGAGGAGGGCACTATGAATAATAGAGCCTTCTGACTTCCCAAAAAAAGTATTTATAAAAAATACTATAAATTTCATTACACACTTCATGGTATACAATATATAATATAATGACCTATTTGTTGATATACAAAGTAATACCATGCATTATATCTCATCTCTTGTGCACCTCTTCACTATTTCTATGTAATTATATATTTTTTTTGAAAATATCTATTTTTGTGCTACATGGACCAAATAAGATCTGACATGAAATTTACATTTGTTAGGTTGGACGTGTATAGGATAAAACTTTTTAACCATTCAGGCTAAAACCTAACATGTGTGGTATTCAATTATAGGATGACCATCCCCAGGTATAAATGGATAGGCTATGTAGATGTGTTCCATTTGGATATTGTTATGTCATGATGGAGTTTAACCCCAACTCCATGTTCTGACCATAGGCAATGACAAGAAAGTACATACACAAGTGGCAGGTGATAGAATGGATGGAAAAAATCCAAATATCCCCAATGAAGGGACCTGGATTCGAACAACATTGCTAGATATTTCTTGATTTACCATCCTCCCACATGTCTAGCCTCCACCGCAAGTTTTGGGAGAGAGGGTGGCAAATTTTTCTCTATAAATCTCGGGCTATATTTACATCAACCCTTCCATACCCTTCGACTTATAAGAAAAAATCTATAGTCGTAATCTTTTTTAGCTACAATATAATAACACTTTTTATAATAATATTCATTTTCCTTATAAATTAACAAAAATAAGCACTCACAATTTTACCTAGATGTTTTTTCTGAATGTGGATTCTAAATTGACTTCGAATACAAGAAGTTGAAGAATTTTATGTTCCTGACTGATTTTCAAGTTTGTACAACTTATGTTTATATCTAGTCTATTTTGAAAGATATGCAATTTCCTATGAAAATAATATGGATTCTCAGATTTAATGCTAATAGAGAAATGTGTAGGTTGGTTGTAAATGAGTCCAGTATGCTTGTATACCCAGAAACATGTATGTTAAAACCTGTCATGGGTCTAGGTTTTTATATCAAGTACCTACGAATCACATACCTATACACGGATCCACTAAAGGGTATGCCAGGGCCCAATTCCACATATCTATGTAACTATTATATGTAATGATGTGCACAAATCATTTCATACTTTGATACCATTTTGGTTGCACATTTCACTCAATTTAACCATATTTCCTCTCCAATTCATGCTAGAATGTTTATTTCTTGTTAATCTTACTTGTGACATGGTTTTAACTACATGTACCCCATATTCTACCCAAATGATAGAAAATTATCCAAAATCTGATCGATTTGGCATTTCTAAAGTTTCCCCAATTTCTAGAGTTCAATATTCAATAGACAGTAAGCAACACAGCTTGTAGACCACTACACACGGTGTGGGACTCTCAGATAGTAATCTCCTCAGTAGATCTGAGCTACAACGTGTGACCCAGATATACGACAGGCTTAGAAAATCCAAAATTCACCATAAAGTCTTCTGTACACCATGTGGACACTCCACACAGCATATCACATGTGATCATGGCCTCACTCAAGTGGAATCTAAATCTCTCGTGGCATGTTAACTTGCATACACAACGTGTGAAACATATGTCTATATAATTTTATTAATAAATGCTTATTTGTAATACATAGTGAATGGAACCTCTGGGGAAGTGGATCATGTATCAGTTGGAGCATTTTGAGACTAGTGATGAGGCTGGTGCTGTGGAGTAGCAGTTTTGGAGAGAAATCTAGGGTTGCTCCAGAGAGAACTCATTCTTGACTCCATTTCTCTTCTCCATTCCATTTTTAAACTGTATAGAGAAGGTTGCTAAAGCAAGGAGCAGTTGTAAAGACAAATCTCCACCCCTTGACCGGAGATTTCTATAAGTTCTTCAATCCTACATATTTATTTTTTTATTCCTTTCTATCTACTCATGTTTCTTTCAATGACTTATCATTTTTGCTTGTATTTCCTCACCATGAGTGAATAAACTCCTTTTTTTGGGCATGGAGAGTATCTCCTATGCCATGACTCATATGAACTAAAATTTCATGTTTGGTATTAGTTAATCTTCTATTTCAAAATGAACATGGTGTTTACCTTCTTGTATACATGGCTGGCCATCATGTATACATGCTTTATGTTTCTTATTATTTTTTGGGAAGAGATATTAAGAGGTAGGGTATAACCATTTTGACAACATATCCTTGATAATGGGAATGACCATGATTATGTTGAGGATTCTAGGTTGTAGTTCGAATCTGTGTATATGCATGGGAATTCTACATAAGGTTAGGACTATCTTATATCATCAGGAGATGTATTTAAATGATAAAAACTTACCCTTGTTGAGATTGACTAATATAAATGTAATTCATGGTTCTTTAATGGGTTATGATATGGAAGTGAAATCCCATGTCTAAGATTCTTTCGATCTGATTTTAATCATTCTCCAAGTGATTAGTGTTTTTTTTCTTTTATATTCTCAATTTAGTTTGATCCAAAACCAATATTTTTATTATAGGCGAGCTAGACAGTAGAAAGTTAACAGTTTTACACCTAGCTAGTCTAGCCCCCATTGGTTCGACCTTGACTAGATTGATTCTGTATACTTGCAGTAATTGATGAGTTAAGACAAATAATTATTTAAAACTCATTTGCCTTATGAATCAACAAGTTTTTGGCACTGTTATCGGGGAACTATGCTATTTTTAGTTAGAGTAGAAGTGTTAATTAGTATTTGGGACTATATCATCATTTTTTGTTATTCATTTTTGTGATACCTTTTAGTTTTGCATTTTTCACTTAGCTGTTTCTTTTTGTAGGTTGCATGTGTCGTTCTTAGAGGGGTCTTGAGACATTCATTTTCTTAGACCCATAGATTGAACATACTTTTTGCAACCGAAGGAGAGCAAGGAAAGGTGATAACTCTTCAAACATAGAGGAATCACAACCATTGTCTCCCTATTCAAAACCTTCACCACCACCTTCACTCAATCACCACCAAGAGCCGAACATGGAGGACAATTGTCCACTAAAAGGAATTCATTGTGTCGACTGGCATCAACATTTGTTGAGCCATTGATCATCCAACTATTGAGGCCAATAATTTTTCTATCACCCCCAACATTACGCATATGATCCAACAAAACAGATTTAGAGGAACTCCTATGGAAGATATGAATATTCACATAGCAGAGTTATTGCAATAATGAATGAACACCTTCAAGATAAATGGTGTCCCCACTAAAGGAGTACGTCTACTTTTATTCCGGTTCACTCTACGAGACTAAACCAAGGTGTGGATCTCTTCTTTGCCTAAGCAATCCATAAAAAGTTGGGACGAGTTGTTGAATGCTTTCCTTGATAAGTACTTTCCTCCTAGCAAGACCGCTCAATTGAGGAGCCACCTCACCAATTTGAGTACATGAATGAACACCTTCAAGACAAATGGCATCCCTACTAAAGGAGTACATCTACTTTTATTCATGTTCACTCTTTGAGATTGAATTAAGGCATGGCTCTCTTCCTTGCCTAAGTAATCCATCAAAAGTTGGGACAATCTGCTAAATGCTTTCCTCCTAGCAAGATCACTCAATTAAGGAGCTAGCTCATCAATTTCAAATGACATGAAGGTGAAACACTTTATGATGTGTGGGAGAGATTTAAGGATCTGCAACACCTTTTTCCTCACCACGGCTTGACCAACTGGCTACTGCTAAAAACCTTCTATAGCAGGTTATTCTACAATACCCGTATGGCCGTAGATATTGCTGCAAACCCTACAGGGAGGCATATGACATCATAGAAGACATGACACTCAACCATTGTCAGTGAATATTGGAAAGGACCAGTCAACCTTTCTTATCAACTGGCACTACTGAGAAACTAGGTGGAAAGCACATCATTGACGTAACTGATCTTATTGAAGACTAGTGTGATGCCTTGTCACCAAAATTTGAAAAGTTGAGTACACACTCCATACAAGCAGTTGAGCAAGTTTGTGATGTGTGTGGAGCCCCCGGGCATAATTCTTCTTCTTGTTTTACCCCACAGATGAATTTCGGAGAGGTGTTGGAACACGTTATTGCAGTAGGGAGCTTTTGAACAAGAAAAACTACAATCCCTACTCTAACATCTACAACCCAGCATGGAGAGATCACCCAAAATTTTCCTACAAAAACTACAATCTACAAAATCAACAAGTAACAAATTCACATCAATAGAACTAAGGCCAAAATCAGCAACAACAAGCAGGCAACCGACAACCCATGAACAATAACTAGTCGGTGGGATTCAACAACAACAATAGATTCTACAATGAACCTCAACCTAAGTCGAGTTTGGATAGCATGCTTGAGACTTTAATGTCAACACAATTCCAGTAAAATGATGAATTATGTGCATATGAGCTACTTCTGAAAGATGTTATCACTCAACATTTTTTCAAGGTAGACAACATTCCTATTCATGCAAAGATGCTAGAAAATCAGATTGCACAACAAGCTCTAGCAAATCAAAGAGCCTCATCCAGTTTAGTGACAAGCCAACCGAAGATGAATCCATGTGAATGCAAGTCCATTTCTTTAAGGAGTGGTAATGTTATTAAAAGACCCTTGCTAGCAGATGTAAAGAAAGCTGATGATGATAAAGAAGATGTTGTTGAAGAAAAATGAAGGAAGAAAAATACAATTGAAGAACAACCATCCTACATGCTTATTGTATCTTTTCCCCAAAGGTATGTGAGATTCCACAAGTTTATGGACATACTCAAAAAACTATATGTAAATCTAAAAGGATGAGTTATGCTATCTGAAAGGATTCCACTAGTCATTACGGAGATGCCCACCCATGTAAAGTTTCTAAAAGATCTCTTAACCAATAAAAGGAGGTTGATCAAGTGCAAACCGTTATGATATCTGAAAGAATGAGTTCCTAATGACCTTGCCTTTTGATTTCTGTATCTGCACATAAAGCGTGGTATGCCGTTTTGGCTGTGTAACTTCCTCCTTCATTAAGCATCCACACCCTAACATCTTTAGCCTCTGGATCTGTAGGGGGGTTTAAGTCGCATATAGCCTTTATGACTTCGGGTGGAAACCAGTGTTCTAAGAAGCTTCGGTCCCACTGTCCCTCCATATTAACTAAGCTGCTTACTGCCAGATCATCCAGCTCAGTAGGGATGGAATGTAAAGCATAGTTGCTCAAAGGAATTTCGTTGGGTATCCACTTATCATACCAAACATTTATGGAATTACCACTCACAGGACACAGATATGTATTAGCTTCCATGAACGGTTTGGTGAGGACAACGTTTCTGGACAGATGTGAAAGGTTCTGAACTGAACTTGGCGTGTCCTTTAAGATCTTCTTAGACATGGCCTCACTCCATATGGTCCCCCTCCTGCTGTAAATATCCCAACTATTCTTCATTAGGAGTGCTTGATTCCACTCTTTCATAGATTTAATCCCTAGGCCTCCATGAATCTTCCTGCTAGTGATTCGGCTCCAAGATATGAGATGAACCCCCCCTTTTGCTTCGCCCCCCATTCCATATGAATCTCCTTATTTCCTCGTCGATTCTATTACATAATTATAGAGGCAACTTGGTCGTCTGCATAACATAGGTAGGTATCGAGGTTAAGGTGCTTTTGGCCAGGCTTACTCTTCCCGCCATAGATAAGCTCTTTGTCGTCTAGGAATTGATCATCTTAGTTACCTTTTCCAGAACTTCATTGTAAGTTTCCTTGCTAACCCGGTTATGTATAATAGGTACCCCAAGGTACTTGCCTAGATCGTGAGTTCTTTGCAGGCCACTTCTTCTGCATATAGCATCTGCTTCCTGTCGAGTAACACTTCTCGAGAAGAAGACTCTAGTTTTCTCAACCGAGATAGCTTGTCCAGACGCTTCTTCAAAGACATTGAAACACTTCATGATGGTACTTATATTTGATTCACTCGCTTTAGCGAAAAGGATGATGTCATCTGCAAAACATAAATTATCTATTTTTGGTCCTCCTCTTCCTAGTTGCATAGGAGACCATTTCTTTTCTGCCACTAACTTATCAATAAGTTGGCTTAACCTTTCAATACACAATACAAAGATATACGGGCTTAGAGGGTCCCCCTGTCGTAACCCTCTGGATGGTTTGAACTAAGGTGTCGTCTCACCATTCTAGGCAATTTGCGAGCTACCCGACCTGATTGAATTCATGATGTAATTTTGTAAGTTTGATGGAATACCCGTCATCTCAATTGTATCCTGGATAAAGCTCCACGCCATCTTATCATAAGCTTTGGTGAGGTCAACTTTTATGGCCATGGTTTTGCTTGAGTTCTTTCTTTTCATAGTATGAATGAGTTCCTGTACAACAGTGATGTTATCTGAAATTTTCCTTCTAGGTACAAACGCACTTTGTACCGGACTGACCCATTTAGGAATACACTGTTTCAGACATTCAACAACCACCTTTGAGCAGAGCTTAAGAATAGCATTGTTGAGTGAAATAGGCCTGAATTGGCTTCGACAGACTGGTTTCTTATCTTTGGGTATGAGCACAATGGTAGCATTACAAAGCTTGTCAACAAGAGTGGAAGAGTTGAGAGCCTCTTGGATCGTTTTTGTAACATACTCCTTAACATTGGACCATTTAGATTGTAAGAAATGTGTGGTTGTTCCATCTGGACTTGCCGCTTTGAAAGGGTTCATGGAGAAAAGGATGTTCTCAATTTCCTCCATTTGAACTGCCCTCGCGAGGTACTGTCTTTGTGCTTCATAAATGACTTCAAAATTGCCTGGGATGTGTCGCATTGCCGGCTGGCTGACACAGCTAGGAGTGGTAAAGAGCTTTATAAAAAAGTCAGTAACCAAGTTGAAAACTTCCTTGTTATCAGTTGCCCATCCTCCATCAGGTCTTTTAATAGCTTCACACCTGTTCATTCTTGCCCTTTGGTTGACAAAGGCATGATAAAAATGCGAGTTTGTGTCACCATCCTTAAGCCAATCAATATGGCTTTTCTGTTTCCAATCTTCTTCCTCCTCCTTTAACAAAGTATTCAGATCATCCTGCATTGTTAAGCACAAATTATCGGTAATATCATCATACCTGGTTGCCAGATTTCTCTGCAAAGTATCAATGTTGTGCAAGAGTCGATCCTTATGTGCTCGTTTAGATTTCTACAGCTCTCCGTCCCAGATTCTCAGATGTGGACTGGCTATAGCAAGCGCGCTCTGGAAGTTTAGATCCCTGCGCCATATGTTATCAAGGCAAGGTCTAAATGTCAGTTCCTTTTGCCAAGAAGCTTTAGTCATGAATCGTCCATGACAAGTCGCACGTTTTGTCATGTTGATCAGCAGGGGGCAATGGTCAGATTCGACCCTCGCTAGATGTAACACAGAAACATTAGGGAACTTCGTGACGAAGGCACTATTAGCTAAGCCATGATCGAGTCTACTTTGTTTCAGGTCATGGCGGAACGTAAAACGTTGGCCAGAAAAACCAAGGTCAGCTAAGCCTTCCTGCATCATAGTGGCAGTGAAAGTTTGTGCTTCCCTATGATTAAAAGTTAGATATCCAATCCTTTCAGGTGGAGTAATAGTAGTGTTGAAATCACCTGCAACCAACCAAGGCTCTTTGTATCTGTCACCTAGCTCTGCAATATGCTTCCAGATCAGGCTGCGTATCTGGATGTGTGGATTCGCATATATGAAGGTAGCATAGAAAGAATTATTGATCCTGCAAGTCACAAACTGACGATGGGTATTAATAATATCAACGGTACAAGTAGCTGCACTCCAGCATACCCATATACCCCCTGAGAATCCGCGAGCTTCTGATCTGTGAGAGTTTGAAAAACCCAGTCTTTTGATAGTGTCTACTGCTTTATCTGCGCTGATTCTAGGCTCTAGAATAACAGTAACCATGGGCTTGTAAATAGAGATATATTCTTTTAGGATTCTGCAAGTATCAGCTTTGCCTATTCCTCTAGTATTCCAGCAAAGGATCTTCGTCATCAATCAAACGAGTGCAAAGGTTTAGGATAAAGGACTGCTTACAGGGACGGTGCTTCGTTTTCCTTATTTATAGCAGCCTTCAAAGCCTCCAACACTACTTCACAGTCTTGAGTACCTCGCTGTTGAGGACTTCTACGTGTTCCTTCTATATTCGATTTTGTTAAGCCCGACCTCTACATCCTGGTACCACTTCCTTTGAATATCTTTCCAATCTTGGACTTTTTGGGGTTTTTATTTTCCTTAGGATTAATTTGCATGGTAGGGGTTGCACTTCTGGCTGAGTTCGTCAGATCAGGAGTATCTTCTATAGCTGCATCTTCAGTTACTGAGAAGATTTCAACCACTTCATCAATTTCCGGATTGGCCATGGTATGGTCTTTCATATTCTTGTTATTTCTATCACTCGCCTGAGTCCTGCTATGGGGCATAGGAGCATTGGTTATATCTTTAAGTGCCTCTACCTTTTGTGCTGCTGTTTCTAGTTTATTCATATTTGTCTTCTTTTTCCATACTTTTGTTGTTCTATTACTTCCATCAGTATTTACTCCAGTCTCATTCTGCAGATGTCTGTTTAGATCAAGTTCTACATCTTTGTGGTCTTCTGGAAGGTCTCCATACTGGTTACTCATAGCACTAGATATATCAGGGGGTTTACCTGCTGGTTCTTTCCCCTGACGTCGACGCCTACTGCGTTGAGTCTGCCACAATGACTCCTCAGGATCTGTAAATCTGACGTTGCTCGTCTTGGGGTGCTCCACCTTCTCAGTATCTGCTTTAGTCTGGGCGCTTATCGATTCACAGAGTTGTGATGTGTGTCCCTCCTCCCCACACTTGGTGCAGGCATAAGGTAGAACTTCGGATTCAATCTCATAATCAATGCCATTAATTTGTATATAAGGTGCCAGCTGCTTCGTGGTATCAATCTCTATAGCCATTCTAGAAAATTTGCTCTGCGTTCGCTTGATGGTATGTTCGTCTACTTTAACCAATCGACCCAGTGCCCTACCTATGCATTCAAAGATGGTCTGAACGTATAGATGAAGTGGAAGATTGAGAATTTTCATCCAACAGACAATTTTCCTTGGAAGATCATTCGAAGGGATGAAGGTTGGGTTCCAATCCCAGACTAGCAGATTACACCCGAACACCTTCCAAGGCCCTCCCGTCATGGCCATCTCATAGTCTCGGTGGCAGGATAGCTGTATAACAAAGTGGTTTAGATCTAGCTCATAGATATTATACTTGCCAACCAGACTCCACATGGCACGTAGGCAATCTCGCAGAGTCATGTATCCAATTTGGGTTTCCATAGCTTTCACTATGACAGCATATTGCCATGGACTGATCATAAACGCTTCCTCCATCAGGTCGACGATGATATCAGGCTTGTCGTCAATAAACGTTAAGCTTACCGCCTCCGGGTTAAGATGCTCCTCGAAGAGCTTGTGCAGGAACAGATCTAAGGTACCCTGTTCGGTAGACTTGTTTCCAGATCTTGTCCTATTTGATGTCCAAACGTTTCCACCGGACTGGTTATCTTGTTGTCTAGTAACATGGTTTTGCCCATGCAGCGGCGGGAAGAATTCATCCGGAGTGCTGCTCCCGTCCGCCATACTAGCATCTTCTCCACGATCAAAGGTTTGTCTCGTCTGCCTATTTTCTTCCGTATAGGTTTTGCTTGAGGATCCCTTCAAACCACCGAAATGAAACTCGATCCCTACGTGTGGTATACTGAGTTTTTCCACACCCGTGTCCATTGGGGTTGTCGCGTCCATAACTGCAGAAGCCCTAGGGTTTGTTGGTTGTCCCCTTTGCTCTCCTCCATCTTGACTTCTGTGTTCATCTTTGCTCTGATCTCCTGGTGTATCTTCAACTTCTCTGCTGCTTGCGTCGACGTGACCCCCTTGGCCGTCTGTCGACACCTCTCTCCCCCCTTCCCCTTGATCGCCCCCCGCCGCCACGCTCCCCTCGTCTGCTACCATCGCTTCAAGGAATATTCCAAATGTTATTTTTGCTAATTGGATTCTTGGTATAAAGAGAAATATGAAGAAGGGTTGTCTTATCAAGTATGAGATTACATATAGTAACAAGGTCACTAACTGTATGGAAAAACACAAACTTAAAATTTTGTTGGTCATATGGTTACATGATCCCACCATACAAGATTTATGATATCTTTTTCCATGAATTTTGTAATGTAGTAGTCCTACCATGTTTAATTCATCTATTAATATAGTAATTGTATTTCCAAATTTAGTTTTCTTACTAGAGAAGGGTGAATTGAATACAAAGCCTCCTGACTTCCAAAAAAAATAAAATCTACAAATAAAATGATATATTTGGCTAAAGATGAGACTACAATTAGGATGAATATCATCCATCACATATGAAACCCTCTACCCAAACTTAGTCCCTTTCTTGTCCTCAAGCAAGAAGGAAACACTGTCGTTGTCGTATCCAAACCTAAGAGATAATTTTACCAATATTTGAAATATAGTGTGTATTCTAATATTATACGACATGTATAATATATATTTAGGTGTATTTTAAACAAATATTCCTCCATCATTCAGTTCCTAACTTGACTTCATTTTCAAATAAAAAAGTGATTATAAGTGTAAAAAAACTCAATTTGACTACAATTCAATCATTGCACTTGGAATATAGAATATCTAAACTCGTTACAACATTAAATGTGAGATTAACAATACACGAGATGTTACCACATAACATTTAATTGATTATGAAACCTATGTTCAATACATATTGTGCAAATGCAGCTATCCCCATACTAGGAAAAAAAGGAGATTTGGTGGCACGTTGATGGTGAATCATAAAAGTTGTCACTCTTTTTATGATATGATCTTTATAAGAAACTTTTGGGGTGTCCTTACCTAGATATGTGTCACATCAACACCTAGGCATAGTCATGATTATGCATAGGGTTTTGATGCAGTGTACCTAGTTAGGTTGAAGGACTCTCAAGGGTTTCAGCACCTTGTATGAGTGTAGGTAAATAATCTAGTTTCATTGTTGTAGTTTCCAAATGTAGTCAAATATGCAAGGGCAACATTTTTTATGGAGGTAGATAAAGAAGCAAGTTCGAGAAAAAGAATTTGAGTGGAATCTTGAAATCTTGTATATTTGAAATGAAAGTCTTTAGATATTATGGATGTCATGATCATAAGAAATATCAAAATATCTTTCTTGTAGGAAACCAACTGGACAGATGAATGATGCATAGATATTGGAGAGACATGGTCCAATATATGGTATAATGATATTAACAAACATAGAAATAGCATGGGAATTATCTTTGATAATATGTTGAAGGATGATGGTCAAGATTACAAGGATGGGTGATAGAACCCTAGCTAGTAAGCTTGTTGGTGGTGGAAGATTACAAGGATGGGTGATATATTGACTAAATATATAAAATTTGGTAGGGGGATTATACCCTAGTGTCTGGCAGGAGGAATAAATCTCAATTCCTAGAAATATGGTGTGTCTACTTCTAGATATGACTAGTAAAAACCACACATACATCACAGTTTAGGCAATATCATAAGCCAGTCTAAAACATACTTAGTGCCAAAGGAGTGAAAACATCCTACATGAAAAGTAGGATTTTATAATCATCATTGAAGATATATGATATTAATAATACGATTCTATAAGGATCTCAAGAAATTAAAAAGGGGAGTATGTTTCAAATATGCCTCATTGATAAAAAGTTAAGGTTTAATCATTATATGCCCAAAAAAAAAGCAAGAAGGCATACCTTATGTTTGGTCAATCACATCCAAAGTAGAGTCTAAAATTAGGGTTTTAGAACACCTAATAACATTGTATGAAGAGTTAGGGTTTTAAATATATTAATTATACAAATCCTAAAAATTGACTTCTTAATACAAGTAAATCAGATTTAGAAAACATCGCCAAATGATAGGTTCCATTTTTATTCCAAAACATATTTTTACATAAATTTCTTAATTAGTGATAACTAGTTATGAATTTTTAATGAGTAGTATGTAGTAAATAAATTATGAAACAAAATCCCTTGCAAATGATGTATATTCCATATGTATGGTTCTACAACCGTCATGCATGACAACACATGTCCTAGCATTTTCTCATCTGAGAAAAGCACACGACTAAACAAAATAGAAGAAAAAATGAGTATTTATCTCTTTTCTGCTTGGTGGACAAAGAATCCAGATGGACATACACTAAAACTACCATGTATATCGCTCCTCCCAATCATGAAGATTGGAAACCTAGAGGAAAAATTATGCATCGAGACCTTGAATACACTAAGGGATGGAAACAAATGCAAAACTATATTTTTGGTATCTGTTTGATCTTGACAACCCTTTTCTAGGGTCTTCGGGTGGTTGGAGGAGCAAGTAGCCTTCCCTGTCATGGGAATAGGGAAGAGGAGGAACATGTTCCTACATCAAATGAAATCCATGAGACATATTTATAACCCTACTAGAACAAATGTTCATTAGAAATCAGAGAATCCAAGACCAGTTAGCATATAGCGAACTCCAGTAAAAACACCACTTGTAGTTGAAAGTTGCAGAACAAGAAGAAAGAATTATAGAGATTTGCCAACAAGGGGGTCAAAATACTATAGGAAGATCTCTAGATGCCTTCCATGGACTTCCCCACGTAGTTCCTGCATCTAGAGAAGAACTAGAGTAGCATGGTGAGGTGACTACAGCTATGGGAAGGAGTTAATTTGGCGATATGATGGTGATTCTTTGGTCTGATCACGGTCACATAAAGGTGGCAAACTAGAGGGTGGTCAGTGATAGAGTTGGGTGGGTTCTTTTGATGGCGAAGGGTGATGGTTGTTGGAGTCATCATCGAGCACTGAAACATGTGGCAGTAGATCTTCCTGACACTTGTTGGGCACTACAAATGGAAGAGGAACAAGAGGCTAGGGTTAGGGATAGCTCAAGGGGAGATGAGAGGAAGTACAATAGAAGAATCAAGGAAGGGAGGAGTCACTGGTAATAGAAGATGTGGAAACAACTCCTATTGATGTAGGAGTCGTTATGTGTGACTTGTATATAAACTAAAATTAAAACATCAATGCTATCAAAGAATTAAATCAAATAAACCTAGGTTATTTTATGTATTTTCTTTTCTATTAGATTGAGGGGAAAATGACATCTAATTGGTCTACGATTTGACATGTGGACTAGTTAAAATATGAGGAATCCAATTTTAACATTAGTTCCTTCTTTTGAAATGATTTGGCATTTTTTTCTTTATGTGGATGATAAGCTTTATTTGATGCTTTTATATACTTGAAGTTCATATTTATCCATTTCCTTTCATAAATTAGGCTTAGGAAGATTCTAGAGTTTCATCAAGGGACACAACTTGTCATATGGTGTGTTCATAAATCTAACCCTATCATTGAGCCTAATTTTTTAATGTACCCTAAGACTTCATATGAAAGGATATTTTTGGGTGACGTAGAGATTAGATTATATTCATCCTGCTCTCTACTGTAGGCCAAAAGTCATAAAGACATACATCAAGGCTCATAGTGAGCCATGGTGGTATGCTAGTTGTGAAAGTGAAACCAGTACAAACTTTAATAGAAAAATGGGCTATACTATCAGCTACATTATTGTGGGCTCTATTAATATGAGATATATGCGTCTGGCTGACATCTTCACAAAGCTTCTGAAGGCGGCGCATATGCGGGGCAAACAAGGTTGTTGTGGGAGAAACCTCAGTGGCGATGAGAACTGGTGTGGTTGCATCAGACAAGATAGCGGGAGAGCGTCATCCTGTGATTTTGTAGAGCTCCAAGGCACAGAAGATGCCTTAGATCTCTGCCTCCAACGACGTACTGACGCGGTTGGGCAATTTGTGGCCCAGAAGGAACTTGTTGTGTTTATTGACAACGTGAACGTCGATCTCTGCGGGAGAGGAGTTGGAAGTGTAGGAAGCATCCACAAAAATGATGGTGTCGTCTACCACAGCTGGACGCCCACATGGGACAGGTATTGTGGGTTGTCGAGGAGCCGATGGAGGGAGTGCTAGAATGGCACGAGCCTTTTCTTTAATGAAGGAAATTCGTCTGCAAATGGAAAGGTTCCTCCTATTATGAATGAATTCATTTCTATGCATCCAGAGAGCCCAGCAGGTAATGACGTGCAGGAGAGATGTCATGTCTGAGCACAGCGATGATAAAACTTCTGTGATCCAGTCCTCCTCAGAGAGTAGGAAGAAGTTCGTGCTTTCCTGTAGAATGAGCCAGACTTCCTTGCTAACAGGGCAGTCCTGTAGGCAGTGTAACAGAGTGTCCCTCTCATTAGAACAGACGAGGCAGATATCATCAACTGGAATATGGCGACGTACTTTTTCCACATTAGTGAGAAGAGCTTTGTGTTGCATCAACCAGAGGAAGGTTCGAATCCTTGAGGGAATGGGAAACTTCCATACAGTAGTCCAGTTACCGTTCAAGGGGAGAATGAGGTCCTTGCAGAGCCAATGGTATGTTGATTTGGCGGTGAGGTGACCAGACGACGTCAATGGCCATTGCCATGTATCGCTGCCTGCCGTCAGGTCGGGTGGATAGATGTGCTCAATATGCTGCCAGGAGGCTCTAGGTAGATAGTTATGGATAAAGGACCAGTCCCATGTATTGTCATTCAAAGCCACAGAAGCAACGTTGAGATCAGTTAGGTCTGGGGGTGGAGTGCAGTAAGGTTCCAGATCCTTGATAAATAAGCTGTGGAGCCATTTACTGGACCAGACATTCATAGAGATGCCTTTGTTAATGGTAACCGCCAAGACTTGCTGGATGTTTAGAATATGCTTCCTGATGAAGGACCATACCGAGGAGCAAGGTTTCTTGATAGGGGTATCATTGTGCATATACTTAGCACGCATAACCCGAACCCATAAGGTGTGTGGGCTATTTATAAATAGCCAAACATTCTTTAGCATAAGGGCCTGGTTTTGGGAACGTGCTTCCTTAATTCCCAAGCCTCCATCTTTCTTGGCCGTGGTAATTTTCTTCCATGAAACTAGAGAGATATTGTGGTGCAATCTTCCCCCGGACCAGATAAATTTTTTAACATGTTTATTGATATCATCACAGAGAGAGGAGGACAGTTGTACTGAGTGTATAGCATAGCTTGGAATGGCTTGTAAGGTGGACTTGGCGAGAGTTATCCTTCATGCAAGCGATAACTATCAGGCTGACCAGCTGGTCATCCGGTCCTTCAGAGTTGATATAATGGCGGAGTGTGTGGACCGATTAACACGATGGTGAAGAATGGGCACTTCCAAATACCGGCCTAGGTCCGACGTGCACTGGATGCCCAACCATCTGCAGAAGGAGGAACCAATCTGTCGTGAGGTATTAGGTGAGAAGTAGCATCGCGACTTGGCCGTGGAGACTGTCTGACCAGACGCATGAGCAAAGGCCTTAAGGAGCTTGTTAATAACCACAGCTTAACCGGCGTTAACTTCATCCAAAAGTAAGATGTCGTCGATGAATAAGACATGTGATAGAGGTGGGCCATGATGAGATAACTGGATTGGTTTCCAGTATCCCTGATCAATAGAATGCAAGATAGCTTGGTTTAATCTTTCCATGCATAGGACAAAGACGTATGGTCTGATTGGATCGCCTTGTCGAACACCTTGAGTTGTTTTGAAAGGTTCTAAGGGGCACCCCTCCCAAAGAATCAAGGTACATCCCTTAGTAATAATTTGCATAATCAAGTTGATGATGAGATCTGGCAGCCCTGTTCTCTTTAGAGTGTCAAGAATAAATGACCAACTCATTTTGTCAAAGGCTTTAGTAAGGTCCAACTTAATGCACACAAGCACCTTGACACTGTGTTTCATTCACATAGAGTGAATGACCTCCTGCACTAAGATGATGTTGTCTGTGATTCTCCTTCCTAGTCGGAAGCTAGATTGAGTTTTAGATACCCAACCATGTAGAAATGGTTTAATGCGTTCCACAATAATTTTGGATATCAACTTGAAGCACGTGTTGTTCTAGGAGATTGGACAGAGGTCACTGCCGGTCTGAGGTTGCTTTGTCTTAGGCATCAGAGAGAGATAAGAAGCTGCAATGCGGTCATATATAATACCTGTTGTGAAGACCTATTGGACTGTATGAATGACTGAAGGGCCCATAGTAATCCAGTTCTTCTAAACAAAGGAATTGCACACGTCGTCGGTCCAAGGGGCTTTGTTCGGTGCCATCATAAACATGATGTGTCTGACTTCATCTGTTGTAGGAATCATGCTGATGGAAATACAAGTGCCGACAGGAGGATGGTTAAAATAGTCGATGAAATCAGCAATAGAAGAGCAGGTCCTTGTGTTCGGGCTAGGAGCAGTCATGAGATTGAGGAAGAAGTCTCAGATAAGAATCTTCAGAAAGTCTAGATTGTCCACCCATGCCCCATCTGCATCCTTGAGGCGGGAAATTTTATTGAAGAGACGTCGTGCTTTGACATGTATAGAAAAATTTTGTATTCTCATCACCCAGACTTAGCCAATTGATATTGGCTCGCTGGCGCCAGTCTGCCTCTTCTTGAAGGAGAATGTTGTTATAGTCATCTTGCAAACGTGCCACGGTGAGATCAGTATTATCAAAATTAGAGGTGGAAGTAGATACCTGGAGGCGGCTAAGACGATGCATAATATTATTTTTTTGCTTATTGTTTGATGCTCAATGCTTAGAATCCCACATCATAGCAGCGTCACGGAAGGTGGGCAAAGCATCCAGAAAGTTCTTTGATGAGTCCCAAGTGTCAAGGATAACATCTTTGAATGATGGGGACAGTGACCAGCTATCCTTGGTGCGAAAGGACCTTGGTCGATTGTGGGAACTAGGAGATTCATGGATGAGAATCGGGTTGTGGTCACTGTAGAGGTGAGGAAGCAGAGTAACAGAGGTATTATTAGCCATAGTTAACCAGCTATCATTTGCGACGACCCTGTCAAGTCGCTCTAACAAATGGAGCCTCTTGAAAGTGAAGAAGGGGTCGTTTGCCTTAATATCTACGAGACTGGTATGGAGGAGAGAGTTAAACTTTCTGCTAGAGCGATGGTCAAAAGAGCGCCCATTTTGTTTTTCAGACACATCCAGCATCGTGTCAAAGTCACCAACCATAGCCCATGCATCCGATACAGACAAAGAGATCTCTTGTAGCCAGTTCCAAAGATGATCGCGTCTACAAGGGTTAGGACTGTTGTATACAAAAGTCAAGTACCATGTATTATCCATGCAACAGTGGACGAATTGACGGTGATTGAGTAAGATGTTGATGGAGTAGCGAGCATCATCCCATAACACCCATATTCCATCGGAAAAACCAACAGCTTCGACACGGTGGGAGGAGGAGAAATCCAGTTGCTAGAGGACGATGTCAGCCTTGGACCCACTGATATGAGGTTCAACAATGGCCATGATATGAAGTTTATGTCACCTTTTATAATCTTTGAGAAGATAGATTTTCTTCTTGAAGCAAGCACCCTGTATATTCCAACAGAGGATATTAAGCATTAAAAGAGAAGATAGTGAGTGGAGGTGCGGGCAATTAAACAATTGTCGCACAAAGGCCGACGGACTGTTCATCGCCAACCATATCATCGTTTGAGATTGCCACCGACTCCTTATTGAAATCAATAGCTCGTTTAGCTTCTGACCCTTGGTTTAGATTACCAACCATTTGGGCAAGATTCCCCTTCTTTCTCTCTCTGCCAGGACTAATAGTCCGGTAGATGGCTTTCCTACTCCTTAGTAAGAATCCACTACCGCCCCCCTTGTCACCCCAATGGAACGAGTGATGTGGGTGAACAGTAGTAGCGTCTTCCCTGGCTACAAATTGGAATGGTGGATCTGGACCTATCTCTCTCTCTCCCTACCAACACAGGTCTCATCATTCAAAAGTGTTACCCTAGTGTTGCTTTGAGTGGTTTTTTCCCCTACATCCAGCGGCAGCTTAGGGGGCATAGTGGAACCTGTGCCCGTGGGGGCTTGATGCTTTGGCCTACCTTTCTTTCTCTACTTCCTTGACTGGACAGTCTGATAGTCCTCGTCAAATGCATCTTGGACGTTCCTCAGAGGTGGTGGGTTGTCCTTGGTTGGTTCCTCATACTCTGAGTGCTCTGTAGCTTTCTCCTTGGCCTTAGTTGACATCTGGGTGGACTTATTGGTAGCTTGGACACACTTCTCTGGCTTATTAGCATGGATTTGCGGTGTGGGCAAGTTTCAGGAGGGTTGTACCCGAAGATGAAGATGGATCAGTGGAGGAGAAGGGGGTGACAAACGTGCACATCTTTTCGTCGTGCCCAACTCTTCCACATTTCATACAGACTGATGGAAGGTTTTTGTACTCCAGCCTATAGTATTCACCATTAAGATAGATGGCCGGTAGTAGGGGTTTTGTAGTGTCTACTTCCACCGCCATGCGTGCAAATTTACCATGATGGCCAAATAGCGTAGTTGTGTCTACTTTGATCGTTTTCCCAACAACATCACCAATGCTAGAAAGTAAGTGGTACTGATACAGATAGACTGGGAGCTCGAGGATCCGCAGCCATACAACAAGTTTTCTAGGAATGTGATCCACAGGGTGGAACTCAGCCGACCAAGATTGCACTGACAGGTAGTTGCTAAAGATCGTCCTGGACCTTTGGTCATGGCCCGCTCAAAATCAGCTTTGTTACCGAGTTGAATGATGAAGTAATCCATCTCTAGGTCAATGACACGAAACTGCTCGGTGAGCTTCTAGAGAGACATGATCTGATTAACCAGAGTGGTGAAGCCGACAGTGATTCCGACCACCTTGACCACTACGGTGAATCTCCATAGTTCCAGGAGCAGCGGTATGGCGGCCGGTTTAACCATGATGTTGGGTAGATCACCACTGTTGTCAACATGGATGTCAGTTGCCTTCAGAACGTTGGGCGAAGCTGGTTTGATCGCTGGGGCGTTGACGTCGTCGGTGATGATATCACGGAAGGATTTCGACCATGTATTAACTTCCAAGACTTGATCGCTTTCATCCATAACGGTAACAACTTCTAGGACCTCTGAGTTGTTCGACGACAAGGGATCTACATCATATTTCACCTCCAGAGGAAGATCCCAACCATGACTTGCGTGTGGATGGGGAGCATTGAAGAAGCCTCGACCTACACCCCGGCCTCCATGGCCGCTGGTGCTGCCTCCTCTCATGCACGATGTCGTTCGCAAGAAACACTAGCAGAGGGAACCCTCCGCCTACTCTCTAGAGTCTCATATGAAAGGATATTGTTAAACATTATATTACATGATCCCTAATTACTCTTAATATGATCTTTTTAGGGGAAAATGAATTAGTACTAGCATACTATAAAAGGGACCTAAGTGAAGGGATGATTGAGCCATGATTAGAGATTATGGCATGTTACATTCTTCTTCTTATTAACCTTCTTTAGCATTACTTCCTTGCTTTTAACATTGAATCTTCTCGCATTATGTAGAGTGCCCTTCATGGTTTTTGAGCTCATAGGTATACTACTTGACGGATATATTGGGTGTTGGTGTAGCTCTAGTGTAACAAACGCATACTTGATGCCTTGAAGGTAATAATCCTTCTTTATCACCTTTTGCATGTGGAAAGAAATAAGGCAGTCAAATTCCATGAATCTAGAACCTGATGACACCTCCATATAATATAGGATGAATCCAAGGTAAAATGTGTCTTTATGACTAATTCACTCATCATGATAGTAGTAGTTGTGCCTTAGACCAAGTGATGATGAAAATGATCAATCAAAAACTCTCCAATCATCATAGGGTGGCCTACTCCATAGTCAAAAGGTAATGGAGAACTATGCTATTGCAAATGCCTTGAGTACATATACCAATAAAAAGGTAAGAGTGAGGAGTAAATTGATGAAGCAATTATTTGGATTGTTAATTCATCTCTCATCCCCCATCAAATGGAAAAGGAATTTATGATTTGGTGGTGCACCTCCAATTATTTTCCCAGTGAAAATAAATCAAGATTCATCTCCTACTTCTCAACATAATTCCATAGTGGTAGTGTTAGGCATCAAAGTTGGGTATGATTTCATCAATGTCGATGGAGGTGACTTTACTTTATCCTAAATATTTGGAACTTAAATGGCCATAACCGTCTATCTTACTACACTGTAACGAGCTACATACTTTCAGACCATTGTGTGTAAGCCTTTTTCTTGTTAAAGGAAAAATAATCCAATCTAATATATAGAAACATGTTGCAGATTTTAACCTTCAACCTTGTCCTTGCCAATTTGTTCGGGTTAACATATCTTGTCGTGATGATGTGTTTGCACTATAATTTATCAAAGATGTTTTGTGGTGATTGTCATAGAAGATATCTTGTCACAATGATGGTTTATGGAACGGTTGCATATGTTTTCTTTTCTTTACCCAGCTATTGACAGGGTGGCGTACCCTTTAGAGTCACCTTGGTCCTTGAGTGTTCCCTAGTGAGGTAGTGGATGGGTGGTTTGTCATCAAAATACAATTCTAAATCTGGTGATGATGGTGGTTGATGAGGTATCTTGTCTTTTCTTACAAGCACATTGTCATATCAAGTTGGTGCAGCTAATTTGCATAGGGTTTTCATGTGAGTTGGATCGTTCTACTTCAAAGTTGATCCAATAGCATTGAGTACCCTCTTTGTGTCCTTTAGAAACAAGCACGTGATATGTGGAGTGTGGTTTGGGCCTGAGTGGTGGTCTATTTGTCTTATATTTAGGTGGTAGAATGGGTATTGAGGAGGGTTGATTAGAGATGTGATCAATTTAGGGGAGTTTGTTTGGTGGAAGGTAGTAGGGATATGGGGAAACTAGATTTCAAGGTTTTCATGGATATGATGTTATAGGTGATTTATGGTGGTGGCTCAAGGTAGTGGGAGCTAGAAACATCTCAAGGTTAGGGTTATGGGTGGTGATGAGACTCAAGGATGTCAAAGGTGGAGGAAGGGCTACGATTGGCCTTTGTGGCTTTAGTCAAGTGAGAGGGTGTGTAATGATTCATTGATGGGAGGTTTAAGCTTACCCAAGTTCTTATGGTGGAGGTATCATACCAATAAATCGAATGGCAAGCAAGTTGATTGGATGGAGGGCTATATGGATGCTTCTAAAGAAGGACCTTTTGATTGACTGAAGGATCGTTGAATCATTTTGTGGCTATTGGGTGGTGTCTATAGTTCCTCAAATGACTTCTTAGACCAACATCAATGGGTGAGATTGGAATATGTAACAATGTATTTGGTCAAACCTAGCCAATTTACTAGTTCTCCAAATGACCAGTTGAGGTGGTGTGCAATTTGATATGTTCCCTAGTTGACTTGCTAGTTGTCAACTTGAACATTTGATACTTAGGTTGGGGTTTTCCCAGTTTATTTCTTCGCCTGATTCATAAAATGTTCAAAAACCAAGTTAGACACTAAAACGTAGTTATGGCTTCTAAGTTAATAAAAAGGTAGCTAAACCAAATGAATCCTATAATTGTTAGTAAAACAAAATGATAAAGAACCTTTGGTTGCTTCCTGAGAATCACTCAATTTCTAATCTTGAGCTTGACCCATATCTACTCGACTTTTTTTCTACACATTCGAGATTATTATATTAATGCATTAAATAAAGTCTTCTTCTAGGGATTACTACTTTAATCTTTCTAGAAAGAGAAACATGATGGAATGGTAGAAATTTATGTATGATGATACTAATAATATCAAACATTCTAGTATTTATTTAGAATTACAATTTTTAGGTGTAGAAGCATAAAATGGTATATATCTTTCTAAGCTTAGTTCTATGTAGAAGAAAATTGTTCTTTTATTGCTAAAGTTATTGTCATATAAAATAAATTTTATGTTTCTTAGCATGGAAAAGGAAACTAATGCACTTATTCTTGAAAAAAAATCCCCTCATGTCTATGACTCTTTGCTCATAGGTTAATCTCCTACAAGCTAGTTATGATATATAGCTAGATTATCTTCTTTAATTACTTCTATTACACATAGGAACCATCTTCATAGTTATTCTATAAATAAATGTGTTGATGGTAGAAAAAACACTAGATGATATATCCTTCACCATGCTACTAAACAAATTGGTAAAATTTTGCATACGATATATCTATGTGAAGAAAAGAAAGAACTATTGTCATGTTTCACGTAAAGAGTCCTTGAGTTCACAAGGTAGAATTACATGTAATTTTTGTAACATTAGTCATGCTCGTACTTATTTTTCCTTTAGAAAGACTCCCAAAAGCAACATGATTTGGGTTACCAACCTATCAAATTCAGGCCCAAAGACTAAAAGGGGATTGACTTGTTTCTCTTATTGTAGAAAAAATCTGAATGGAATTTTGATAACATGTGCTCAAAGCGCATGATCAAAAAGAGAAGCTACTTCAATCCACCATGAAGAAGAAATCTAGGACAATTACTTTTAGGAAGAATTGGTAAGGCTGACTCTACAATTGAAGGTAATGTGGGAAATCCACTTTTCATTAAATGTGGTTTTATTGCTAACAATCTTCATTGTAACCTCATAAGTATTATGTGACAGTGAACATCATGTTTTATTTATTCTCTTAAATGTTTACTTTTAGATGTCATCACCTAAGAGATAATTACACGTCAAGTTCATGAGGGGTTAGTGAGAGGTCTCTAAAAATTAGAGTTTGAAACATATGAGGGATGACATCCTAATACCCTAAGGAAATTCAACAAAGTATTCCTTCAAGCTCAAGGGAGTGCCTAGTAATAAAATATCATTCATAATGTTTTGTTTGGCCCTATGTGCATATAGTCACTTAGAGGTAGCATATATTGATTAGACATTATTTATGATCATTCTATCTATGTTGCCTCTCATGCTAAAAGTTATACTCCAAAACCTTGTATGCCTTTTTGCAAAATAAAATGAGTGTGACACTCCTGCACCCAAGGAAATCAAACCAAGTGTTCATTCTAGTCCCAAGGGAGTTCTTAGCACTAAAAAATCATTCATATCAATCTATGTGGACTTATTTGCAAACAGTTACTTAGAGGTAGTAAATATTGATTGGACATTGTTTATGCTTTTTCTATCTTTTGTTGGACTTTGTTTTCTCTTGCTAAAAGTGGTACTCCTAAAATATTTATGCCTTTCTGTAACAAAAAATCTAAACATGTCCTTTTTTGCTACAAAAAGCATACCTCTCTTTTTATTAATTGTTGTAAGAACTATCTCCTAAGATGTGTGTACAATGTAAGAAGTTATAGAAAGAAAAGAAAGACACGAAGCTATACAAAGAAAAGCTAACTGTGCATAAAAGAAAGATGGTATTCACATGTTGACCAAACATAGTCAAGATCTTTTGATATATTGAAGAAAACTTTATTGTTTCTCTCGATCCAAATATTGTATATGAGCAAAGCTGCAACACTTTTAGCCCTATTGTTAAAATTCAAAAGATCCTCCAGCTGATAAGGCCTTCTACTGTAACCTTCTTTGAATTTCATCCACAACTCACTCGAGGAGGTACAATCAAATAAAAGATGTTTTCCAAATTCTTCATCATCACAACACTGGGCACATCTAGAAGCTATGTTGAAACCTAGAGTTTTCAGATAAGCCAGTGTAGGAGTCTTATTGAGGAAGCACTTCCAGAGCAAGAAGGAAACCTTTCTTGGGATATACTTGGACCAGATCCACTCACCCATTTGGTTAGATAGATTTCTTTCTACTAATTTCCTGGAAATCTCTCATCTTAGGTTTTGTATTAGCATTCATGCTAAGAAAATCATCAACCATCAGAGGAGGGGGAATCAGTTAAACAGAGTAGCAGCATCATCTGAACCTCTAACTGGGGGAAAATTTTAGATTCCATTCATAATGCAAGAGTTCAGCTTGCAGTTTACGCCTTTGTCAACTCTGAAAACAAGTTTTTTTTTGAAGTTAAACAGACAAATTTCATCATGGAGGAGCCATACAGCATCTACATGAGGAGAAAAATAAACTAAATGACCACACAAAGATCAAGAACACATACAAACCACCACAAAAACTCATATCAGAATTTGATAAGAACAATGATGTATAGATCCCTCTTCTCCTTCGCTGGCTAACGCAGCTTTCTATGAGGAATACCTTCAACCTGAGTATGTATATGTGGTAGAGTATCTGCGCCAGATCGGTGTTCCAAAAGGATATTGTCCCCACACTTGCTGCCATACAACACCACAACAAAATTGACCGAGAAAGAGAAATCTACTACGAGAAGAGACAGAAGCGCTGATTAACAACGAGAGAGACAAAATAAGAGACCAACCTAGTCTAAATAGAAAGCAAGTAAAAGAGAAAGGAGGTAGGAAACTCGTCGCAGCCGGGTTCCACAACAGGGAGGAAGAAGATTGCTACCTCCAAAGACAACACGCCCGCGCGCCTCCCGAAGAAGAGACCCTACTGAAGACGGGCGAGAAGAGGCTGAGGGGGAGCGGGACACCGCTTTACGGCGGTCAAATCCCCCTCCCCCCAGCCAGCCGTCTCTGGAGGAAGAAACCCTAGTAACACTAAGGGTGAGAGAACATCCACCAGCGGTGAGAGGATCAACTCTGAAAACAAGTTGATTGTCCAAGATATCCAACAAAATTCTCCTTCCTTGCACCCAAGGATCCTTCTGTAACAAAACCTAGAGCCATTGTCACGTGAAAAGTCACCATCTTCCTTCAAAAGTTTCTTTGTTTAAGAATATTTTTCCAAACTCAAGAAGTAGTTTGTTTACACTGCATACTAGATAGATTCCTCATGATGTGTCTACTATGAATCTATCTAACCCAGAGGGAGTTTTTACTGTTAGCCACATTCCAAAGGTTTTCCAGAATTCCAGAAATGAGTCTTGAACCCTAGACTTCCCTCGATTTTAGGCCTGCAAATGATGCTCCAAGAAAGAATGAAGGTTTTTCTTTCCTTTACTGTCACCCCATATAAAATGCAAAAAAAACTTTCAAGAGCTTAAATAACAGACTTGGGGATGAGAAAAGGCAGAAGTCCAAAAGATATGATATATGAGATTGAGTTGAAATAACAAACTTCACCCTTCCATTCATCGACAACATCTTCCCTTTCCAAGAATCCAGCTTCTTCTTGACTTTATCCACAATAGGGTTACAGATTTCTTTACTCAATCTCCCTGTAAAAAGGGGTGACCCCGGATACTTCACAGGAAATTTTTGTAGAATAGCCAGGAACTCAGAAATAGTTGCTACACTAACCCCTTTGCTCAAGAATAAATGACTCTTATAATTGTTTAGTCTTAGACCTGAGATATTAACAAAAATATTCAGAACCTCCTGAAAGGATCAAGCATTACATTCACTTCCTCTAGAGAATATTATCAAAACATCAACAAAGATCAGGTGAGAAACACACAACTTCTTGCCATTTATAGTAAAACTTAAGAAAATTCTAAACATATCAAGTAGTAAAACTCTTGCTATTTGTAGTGGCCAAGAGGAGGAATACAAATGAAATTTTTGATGTTTTGTATGAGGGTGGCCATTTACTAAACTTTTCATCCCATTAAATATCTCAACAAAATGGGCTTGTAGGGTGGAAGAATTGATCTTTGCAAGAAAAGATTAAATCCATGTAATTAGAATGTGGTACTCAAAAGACAATTTGGGTCAAAGTTGTAAATACCACATAACAAAACCACATTATAACTCATCCTATTTTGATGAAAAAACCCTATGATTTTGGCATTACAAGGTTTACCATTGATCAATTTTAGGTTTTGGATGCCCTTGAATAAAAAAAAAGATAAATTAGACAAGTTAAAGTTTTTAGACAGCCCTTCTAGCAAAGTTTATAAAATTTTGAATCAAGAACATGCTTAGAAGAATCAATTCATTTTAATATTATTTAAACTAACCCTCAATTTGTAAAGGTATTACTATTTATGAAACAGGTGAAATGTTGCTCTAGTTACATGACCTAGATATCAACAATCAAGAAAAGGAGTCACTTGTGCATGATGATCACAGTGACAATTCTGACAAAGAAGTTCCACACAATGGTTTTTGATAGGATGTATCTAATAAATTTGTGTCATTTATAATTTGTGAAAAGGGATGATGATTGGCACCAAATACCTCGTAGAACTATCTAAAATTAGATGAGAGAACCATGAAAATGATAGAAAAGACATATCAATGAGTCTGTTTCTAAAGAAACATGGAAGAGTTCATCCTTTTAGTGGTTACAGATTGTGCAAATTGGCTAAAGGGAGATGACATGGATAGAGGACCTTAATAAGAAGGAAACATGCATGTAAACACATTTGTCTCAATAACCACCAAACATTTGCATGTCTACAAGATACACAAGATCAAATATGTGTAATAGTTTATAGTGCACATATCAGGGCATGCCTTCCACAGATTGGGATGGAAATCATGTCAAGCAAGTCTAACATCTTGAACCCTCTCCTGACTTCTGAATGTTATTTTTTTTCCTTTTTTTTCCTTATGAGCCAAACACTCGAATTTAAAAGTCTACAACTAAATATCAAAAAGAAAGATAAAATTTTCATTCAAAAGCAAGGCTATAATGTGTAACCTAAAAACAATTCTCAACAACACACTTGGCCCTAAGTATAGACCTGTAACTAAAATGGACAGTATGAAAGAGATATATGTTATATAATATTTTTAACACCTCTACCTCAAATAACTTAAAGATAGATCATATAAAAAACGTACATACCTAATTTAAACCTATAAGTACGACAATCATGTGCTGATTTTTCATAGGATAGTTTTAGATGTTTTAGTAGTATGATAGGGGCTTTCACTTCAGGCCGCTACTGGTCTGTAGCCCAAACCCATTCGGATGGTCTGAGGCTGTTTGACAGGCCGATTGAGTGTTGCCAGCCTACTAAGAGACTGCCACTCTAGGAATCCATAAGTCGTGGCCTGCACTTATAAGATCAACAAACCATGAACGATAAGGTTTAATGGTCCAGCAAAAGAAATCAAATGTAACCACACATTTTGGACGACGTCAGCATAACATAGCCGCATATGGTGTACACCCCACACAGTATGGATTGTGTTTTCAGCTGACTATGAAGTTAGAGGTAAACGGAAAGCAATAAAGCACACCCAAATGCACCCAATCAAACAGGACACAAAACTGAAAAGTGAACATTTAATCCAACTACCCTTAGACGCAGCATGGTGCTTACGACGATGCAATCACGGCCATAAAATAAAAAACTCAAAACAAACTGAGGGAGTCTATCGATACCCGAGCAGATCACCAACTATCTAACAAAAAGAAAAGAAAACCTTGACAACTAAACAAATGACCCCCGCTATAGTACATGTCATTCGGACGTTGTCATCGTAAAGCTGAAATGATTCACACATTAATCCCACGCTTTTCATTCAAAAACACTAGATTGTGACTTGTGAAGGTATACGACAGGGAATGTATACAGGCAAACATGCAAATTATAGAACCCCAAGCAAAATCAGCAGCGTGCTCAACAAAGTTATAAAAAATGTTAAATAAGAGGTTTAAAATTATTCTATTCTTAAATGAACTGCACATGCAATTACTAGGCATGCAGAAATGAAAGCTTGTGAAAACCACAGAAAATTGAAGGAAGGCGTGTTACGGTGAGAACAAAGAAAAGATAAACCCAACTTCAGATCGAAGAATCCAGAGTAAAGATCAGAGTGACGAAATACTTTGGGGAAAAAATGACTTTCCACGTTATAATATGCCAAAAGTATAGTTTCCCTCTCGACTAAGGCCCTATTTGGTTGGGCATTAAGGAATCAAGAATCTCAGTAATCTAGGCTCCCAGAAAAAGATGCATCAAATCTGTCCAGATTCAGGATATCCAAGAAATCTAAGACCCTCATTTTTTGTTAGGAATCCTCCAACACCTATTGTAATGTTTTCTTCGATTAATCCAAACACTGATATCTCTGTTTACCAGAGTATGAACCCTATAATAGAGAGGCCTTTACATCTTAATAATACAGAAACAAAACACGGTCAACAATTCCAGTGACCAAAAATATTGAATCTTATCAAAGTTTGGCCAACCAAAACAGAGTATGAAGACATCAGATATAAGAAGTTAAAATGTGTTGTCGGAAACAGAATAAGTATTGGAAAGAACCACTGTCTTGATTAAGAGCAGGGCAAACATCTCTACTAATTGGCCGCTCTCTTTATTATCCTAAAATAGAATCTAAGAACACAACAAAACTGAGGCAATTGAATTATAACCGAAATTAGATCAGGAACAGCTCGCCAGACTTCGATTTCAAAAGCCTCTCTATATATTTTCCCATGATATCAGTCTCTAGATTAACTTTGTCTCCAACTTTCTTCGAGGGGATAACCACTTTACTTTGGGTGTACTCCACCAGCATGAAATCAAAACAGTTCTCATCATCGTAAACATTAACAACAGTGAGGCTGGTACCATCCACAGCAATGAATCCCTTGGGTACAATCAGCCGGAGCAACTCTGGGGACGTCTGCACTTTTATCCAGAGTGAATCTCCTTCAGGTATCTTCGAGACTATCTCACCCGTGCCATCCACGTGCCCCTGAACAAAATGCCCACCCATCCTCGTGTCTGGAAGTACGGCCCGCTCCAGATTGACAGGTGAGCCAGATTGTAGTTCACTGAGGGACGTCTTTCTCAGGGTCTCAGGTGAGAGGCCAACAGTGAAATGGGAAGCATCCAAATTAAAATGGGTCACTGTGAGGCAAGTGCCATTGACTGCGATGCTGTCACCAAGCCTGACGCCACCAAGAACGGTTCTCGCAGATAGTCTCATGTCGAAGCCACCATCTTGGGAGGGACCCAGGTGTTCTATTTTACCCATCTCCTCTACAATACCAGTGAATAGAGACCTTATAGTTTTTGATACTACGCCAGAACCAGCAGGAATCATGCTGCTGAGGTGGCCACTGCGAACTTGTACATGGGATTTCACAAGCCTAGTGAAGGAAACCTGAGTTTTGAAATGGAGGCTGTTGGCAGAAATATAATTGAAGTTCCGGTTAACACTTGAGATGGGCATCACTTGAAAATGTTTGGGCATAATGTAGCTTGAAAGAGTGGTCTTTATATTACCAGGAAGGGAGGGTCTTGGAAAGGCCATGTTTTTGTTTGCGTGATACACAAAATAGCAAAACAATTTCAGAGAATACAGAAATATAATAGGAAAATGGAAGACGAAAAGGGGCTTAAAGGTGCTTGAGCTGGTGAAGCTATGTGAAACAATGCCAGTGACCAAATGGAAGGGGAAATCAAAACAGTTACTGATCCCTTAAGCTACAACTTTCCTTCTTGTGTACTGCCATGTAAATAATCACCAAACTTCACTTGTAGTAGTGCCTGCATTACAAAAATAGAAAAGCATTTATCAACTATGAAACATGAGCAAGCACATTATTTTATTTTTGGCAACTATAATAGATAATGAGTCAGATAAACTATTGAAAGAAACAAATATATAGGCAAAAAGATAATATAAAAGCAACCTCCCAGAGACAAATAAGTTTTTCATTCTTTGCCCATTTCATTTGTCTCTATAAGAATTGGATAGAGTTTATTATCATATATTAAGTTGGAGATCGCAAATTCCATTTGCCAACAATTGTGGCAGCCCTGATATCAAGAGAACAGGTCGTCAGAGCCAATTTATTGTCACAACTCCCATGGCGACAAAGTGATTAACTACAATGTTTGTCTCCCTAGAATCTGTATCAACACATGAATGTTAAACCCTAAACCTGAACCTAAACCAGATAGTCAAACCATAAATTTAGACCATCTATATCTTCACAGAAGCGATTCTCTAATTTGAAAATTAGCTTCCAAGTAAACGGAGAATATTAAATTAGACCCAACAAAAATGATGATCAAATAACACCTGACCACGTTGTCAAAGACCAGCTCCTTGTTACAACTCCCATAGATGTAACCTGGTGTAGCGAACAACTAAGATCTGTCAGGCTAGGGCCTGCGACAACAGAGGAATTATAAAACCTTGACAGAAGCCAAACACCATAGTGAAAAATAAAGGTTAATCCAGGCTGGCCATTTCTTAAAACAAGGGACTCCGGCTATTTTTAGATTTTATTAAATGGGACTAATGTAGACTTCCAAAAAGGGCATGTAAAGCTTTGCCAAACAAAGAAGAGTGGAAAATACTAAACTTTTTTTAAGGCGGGCTTATTTCCAGCCCATATCGAACTTCATTATATGATGCGTACAAGTGTATCTTTAATCTTTCAGAGAAGGGCTGGCAAATAATGGGTCAGGCACTTCGTAGGTCCCCAACCCTGTCACAAATCCAAATCTCAACTACAGACGTAGTCTAATGACATTTTCACTGTGACAATCAAGTCGACTCGCAACTCGTTTACAGGGCCAGGACAATAAACATATAGGGGGCTGACGGTGTTTACCGCTTGGCACCTTGAAGTTGAAGTAGCCGGGGACGGGGGTTCAGAAGAAAACTCCAATGTTCCACCTCCTAATAGGCCCTTGACACCTCATAGAATTCTCTTTATTCTCCTAACCTAATATCCAATGGAGGTCCTCAATTTTTTTCATGGCCATAGCTTTTGATCCATTTATGCTTCTCTCCATCTATTCTACAGGTGGATTACCGGCTTAAATGTTAAGAAAAGTTATGAAGTAGGAGGGATTTTGGTTGGAGTGGCTGGAATCATCCCTGACCATGCTTGCAGATTAGTTACAGAGCACTTGTTGAATCTTGGGGTGCTTATTTGCTACAGATTATCAAGAAGCCTTGAGGAGAGAGAGCTTTGTCACAGTGGACTTGAAAACAGCAACAATAGAGGAAATTAGAATCCCAGAGAAGTCCCTTCGTAACTTCAAAAGCTAAAAAGTATTTTGAGGTTTATAATTAAATAGACCCCTCTGAACTTCTAAGCTAAAAAGTATTAAAGTCTATGATTGAATAGACCCCTTTGAGCCATCTTAGTGTGTTGAAAGCTATTAGTGATGCTAGTTAGAAATAGACGAAAATGGTAGCAAGATAAGATCTGGAGAGCCACAACTGCAATGCAAGAACGTGTAGGAGAAAGGGAATAATGATTTTAAAGAAAATTGGGTGTAAACACCGGGATCTTAAAAAAAAATCTTCTAAAAAGTAGATGTCTATATCGACAGAGGTCAGGGAGATCCTATGGGTGTGCAGAGGTCATCCCTGACCCTAGGAGGATCTAAGACCAGCCATTCAAATATTATGGCAAATTCAATCAGCAACAAATACACCAGTAGGAATTTTTTTAGGGAACAAGGATCTAATGTTGGAAATATTCTTCCTAGCTAAAGGACCTATGATGGCATGTAAACTTTGACTTGGCCCATCATGAAAGGTATCAAAGAAACCAATGTTAAGGATTTAAATGTTATTAATATTAAAAATTATGGTTGAAGATCTTGCAATCTGCAACCCACCCACCCCCTTACCCAAAAAAACAAGATTAAAAGTTTTCTAGATCAGCAGCTCTAACACCTATTCGATCAGGATGCTTCTGAAACATCAAGTAACTAGAACTCTCAAGGGTTCTCCATTTTTTTTTCAAATATATATAGGTATTTCAGGCAGCTTCTTTTACCTTATTCGTATATAGGATGTACTTAAACTGGGACAAACTATAATATGGACGGGACAAAAAGTATATTTCTGATCATGCAAAATATAATGCCTGGTAATAATTTGATATCAGTATGTCATTATTGAAAATCTAGAATTTCCTTTTTGGTATGAAGTTTTTGGAATTTCTGCCTGTAAAAATGATTACTATGATCTAGAACATTACATGATTGCGGAAATTTAAAAAAGAACAATCAGGAATAAATTAGAATAATAAATTTGGTGTTGAAGTTGTATATGGTTGAAAATAAAAAGCCATTGTGATTCATTTGCAACAGAATTGGTAGTAGAGAAAACCACAGATTTCCCTAGGCGCGGAGCAAACCTGTGGGTATTTTAGTTGGATGAGTGTTAAGAACCTAGATAGAAATTTTTTAAGCACCATCAAGTTTTTTAAGCATTAGATAGAGAGTGTTTCTCTGTCGCTTGACTCTTTCTTTCAACTCTTCCTCTTCTCTCTTGAGTTCAGAACTCTTCATCTCATCTGTTCTCCTCATACTCATTGTTCTCTTCTCATATCCTCTATATCTCCCCCGCACACCAATTACAAAGAGACAAGGGAAGTAATTGGGATGAACAAAGACAGATAAACTCACCCATGACAAGACTTAAGTGGAGGAAATGGGTTGGGGCTTTTTTTTTGTGTGTGTGTTGGGGGGGGGGGGGGGGGGGGGTACATAAGTGAGATGAGAAACAGTTACTTCTTACTTGATATGATTGGAGAAGTTGTGTTTAATTGCTCAACGGCTTGCAAAGACCAGACCTCATGATGGACATTGTGCTTGAACCTTGTACTTGAAAGAGATAGACCTCACACCTGAGAGAGCTTGACTTCACACTTGAGAGAGGATTACTTCATGCTTGAGAGAGGGCATTTTGGAAGTTGAATTTATGCCCCCTAATAAACGGATCCAATTCTATAGTGAGTTGTCCGAAAATTGTCCCTTGCTGACCATAGATAGCTTGCTGCAGCACATGTACAGTAGCGGTAGCGAAATTGAGCATGGAACAGCGACATATGCCATGTTGAAGGACGTCTCCAGGAAGAACACACGTCGTGTGGAATAAGAACATGACGTCTTAATGACGTACACACCCTGTAAGATGATTACACGTCGTGTTGAAAGATAATTGCAACTTCTAGAAGGAATTCACACGGTGTATGGAGAACACGATGTGTCACGAACTTGCTGATGAAATCTTACCAAGAAATGACATGTCATCTGCTGAAATGACACGACGTATGAAGGTATGGAGCATGCTCTTAAACTACACGGCGCGTACTTGGGCTACACGTCGTGTGAATAATCGGGGTTGACATGCTTGTTGCTCCCGATGACAGGACATGTAACAAAAAGTTGTTGACAGTGACTGGAACTAGATTACACAACGTGTGATTTAAGTACACAGGGTGTAAGTAGTAGATTGGTTGTGCTGAAAGATGGCAGTGACACCAACATGTGTGATTTAGGTAAATGTTGTGTGCCGACCTGCTGGAGCAAAAACAACGATGAAGATGGCACTTTGGGGATCAGGAAGTAGTGAGAGACCACCGACCTTGACTTTCCAACTTTTAGGGGTTTAATGATCAGCTTGAAGAAGCCATGGTGTTTATGATGTTGTCATGGTTGGACTTGCTGTTGTGGATGAGGACGATGTTTGCTCAAGTATGAGCCTTGATTGGTGAAGGAAGCTACTATGACGTGAGCCTTGATTGGTGGTGGTGGCTGATCCAGACAATACAACGACTTCGTTTCTGTTGCACCCTTGATAGATTTGATGATGGCAACCATGAGCAGAAAATGATGAAGAAAGAGGACGAGAATAGGCGAGACGACGACTTCTAAGTAGAGACAATGTTAGAGACGATGAACGGTTAGATCTTAGGATGCCGAATTAGACAACGAAGATGGCCCTGTAAGTAGCCAACTACGATGGTGACGGTCGCCCATTGACAAAGATGGCCTTGCGGGCAGCCAACCAGCATGATGACAGCCTATAGCGGGCAAAGAGGTCTTGCTTCTTTTCTAGGGTTAGGATCCCTAGAAAGACTGTTCTGATACCATGCTGAAAAAAATGAATAGAGGGTATATTCAAAATGTATTGACAATGTGTTTGATACAAGAGAGACCCTCTCCTACATATAGGAAAGGTAGACATAGTACCGGACTTGGCGAAAGTCTATTGGACCGAATGACTTATTGGAATCTGAATTATATGGGCTTATAGGTACAGGCCCATATTACATTATTTAATATCTCCTTTTACTTCTAACAATTGATATGCTTAATAACACATCTTTGTATGCTAGATCGTATACCATGTGTCTTTAAACTCTGCATCTTTGACCTGGCCACTTACAGTGGCGGATCCACAGTCGGGCCACCTGAGGCCATGGTCTCACCCGTGGTCGTTGTGCACCCATTAATTACATTGTTAACTAATTGTTGGCCTCATCTAAATTTTTCTACACAACGCAATTAATTGATCTTAATTACATGCAAAAGGTGTTTATTATTGTTTTTGGCATGTGTGATTTTCTATTGATCTAGAAAAGTTGGGGAATCAAGGAGAGTGAATCAAAAGACGTGAGAAGTCATTGAAACGATCAATTGATTGTACATAGGAAAGTGAAGGAACAGGAAGATGAGGAGGGGGCTATAGAAAAGAGATAGTGGGGGCGCTTTAATTGATTGAGAGAGAGGGGCATTAACCCAAGAGATCGGTCATTTATTTGTGCGAGAGATGGTAATTAGTTTCTCTTTCAGAATAAAAGTACAGTTAATTATTTAACTAGTGTGAATGTAACGTTGTGTGAAGTATATACGATTATGTTGTGTTGTTGTATTGATATGTACACCCCTGTCCTATATATAAGAAAGAAGGCTATTACAATGAGGCACAAAGGAAGCGGACTAACCCTAATGGGCTATGGGCAATAGGCCCATGTAGATAATAGAGTAATAACCTATTAACTAAATTGGCTATATTGTAACACTCCCCCTCAAGCTGGAGCATGGGTGAACGCATGCCCAAGCTTGGAGTTACATGACTCGATAAAAAATAAACGGTAAATGAAAGATAGAAGTGTCACTCCCCATACATAAGTTGTTACTCCCCTTTAAACAATACTTCCTAACTGAAAAGATATGATGACGACGCCTCTTTGAGATGTGTTCTGTAGGATGGAGAAGCTCGACCCTTTGAAGAAGGTCTTTCTCTTGAAGTGCATTTGGAGTGAAGAACATGTGAAGCAGACAATCATAAATACCACAACTACGCCATCTTCACTGGAGAGGAATGTGAAGTGGAATAAGCACACTCAACACATCACACGTACATAACGCGGCACAAACGCGGAGGCACAGTCTGGATGTAGCAGTGGAGATGTCTCTAAATTGTCTAAGAAGTGTAGCCAAGTGGAATTAGCGCAGAAGATCACCAACGTGCATAACATGGCACGAACACGCTGGGTGAGGTGTTGCGGTGTCGTCTCAACACGTAGAAGTAGCAGATGCAACTCGGAGAAGACGTGATGAAGTGGCTCGATGAAGATCACTCTGGATGAATCCTTGCAGAAATAATTTTGGCATAGGCTTGAAGAAGACGAGCTTCGAAAATGAAGAAGCAACCATCTGGAACACCATCAACACAACACGGATGATCAACTGGAACGTCATCAACACCAAAGGGACTAAAGGCCGGAATATGCACAACAAGCTCTCGTCCTGACAAACATAATGTGGCATGAACGCGGGAGTCTTGGTGTCAATGTTGCAACTATAAGATCCTTCAATGTTGACTGAAAAGTAATGTGATGCTAAGTGGGAATGACGCGCTACAAAGACATCAGGAAACCAGATGTGCTAAACAATATGAAGATCCATGAAGATAGCATGGAATATTATCTCATCTCAACTCATGTCTCTCTCCTCTCTCCTCATATCCTCTCTCTCATGTTCTCCTCATACCTCCTCTCTATCTCTCTCTCTCCTCCATTCCCCCCCCCCCGCACACCAAATATGACGAGAGTGAGTAGATGGTGTGGAAAAAGGGAAATATGACCCCCCTGCACGTGGAAAGACGCACACATGATGGACGGAAGGGTGGGAAAGGGAAAAGGTTAAACGAGAGGTGTAGAATGTAGAGAAGAACAACAAAAAGACTACCGGAATGGAAACATCGGTAGAAGGAGAAGATACACTATTGAAATTTTGCTCGGTAGGGAGGAAGTGGCACTGCCAAAATGGTTTCTCAGCGTGAAAACTGATAACCGAAATCAATATGCAAAATAACCCGAATAAGATCTGGTTAGAGAAAATAAATGTATCTTTTCTTAACCTCCACCCCCGCAAAAAAAAATTGTTGGGTCAAAAAATAAGAATAAGATATGATTATCATCAAATAATGGAGAAGAGATGGACCTTTGTAGGACGTCAAACTGGAACTGGAAGTGTTCTGACAGCTTCATAAACGCCGTGTTTATGATTGGACATGCTATGTAGATTGTCGGGGGTGAGAGGCAGACTCCTGACGACACGTCGTGTGATGTTGATGGCACATCGTGTAGTCCTTCGCTCGAAGTTGACTGACTCCTTGCAACACACCGTGTGAAAATGCAATACGTCATATTGGATGTCAGAGGCGTGAACTGGATCTTCGGGGACACATTGTGTTCTAAGTGGACACGCCGTGTCCGAAGTCGGAGGTGTAACTCTGTTGTTCGCTGACACACCGTGTTCCAAAGATGACACGCCAAGTTTGTTGTGATTTGCGTCGTCAGGAAGATTTCAAGAATCGAACACGACGTGTTTTTTGAGCGACATGTCGTGTCTTTTGCTTTCTGGACGAAACTCTGCGCCGTCATGGTGATTTCTGGAGCGTGACATGCCGTGTTGCTTGGACAACACGCCATGTCGGCGACGGCTGATGCACGATCTCGACGGGAATTCGCACCGTCAAGGAGACATGTACCCTGGGAATTAGCACCATGGGTCGACAGGAATTAGTGTCGTCTTGTGTACTTCTATGATCATGAACAGAGGTGATTCCACGCTTGACCGCGACCGGATTTGGACAGGAATAAGCGTCGTCTAGGGTCCCGAGAAGCGGTGTAGCAGTGGAGTGATGGAGCGGCTAGATGTGGAGATGATGGATGGGCGGCGGCTCGACGTGGAGACGGCAGGGCAACGAGGCGGTGAAGACAATGGCAGCGGTTGCTAGAGCGGAAGGCAGATCTGCTTTGGCGTCGCTGCTTCAATAGCGGCGGCTGGATACAAAGCTGCTTGAGATGTCGGGGAAAGTGACGACAACGATGACTATGATGACGGCCACGAGGTAGACTCAGTGGCTTCCTAGATAATAGTCGGGAAGGAAGCTTTAGATCGAAAAACATAGATTGTAATGCCGGGAAGGTTGGCGTCGGCATACAGATCTATGTGAAAGTGGGAGAAAGAGCCATGGAGGTTGGAAGTGCCTAATGGGCAGCCGACCTATGCCATGGAAGAGGCGGTTGCGACCGCCCGCAGGCGGGGGCACTCCCCCTGTTGCTCTCTCTAGGAGAGAGAGGGCAGTGGCTACTAGGGTTGGAAGGAATTCCAAGAGAGACGAGGGAAGGAGGGACAGCGGCTAGGGTTTTCTCTCCCTCTCTACTGCTCTAATACCATGTGAAGAAATGTATATGATTATGTGGTGTTGTTGTATTGATATGTACACCCATGTCCTATATATAGGAAAGGAGGCTATTACAATGAGGCACAAAGGAAGCGGACTAACCCTAATGGGCCATGAGCAACAGGCCCATGTAGACAATACACTAATAACCTATTAACTAAATAGGCTATATTCTAACAGTTGTGAATGGAATAGAAGTGGTCTATTAAGTTTTGTGAATTCTATCGTTTGATTAAAAGTTATATGTTTAACATATGGTGATAAGGGCTCATTTTTTAGAAGAAGAAAAAACCAAAATATGCAATCTATAGTCACTTGAGAAACACTTACAAAATACATGGTAGACATTATGTAAACAAACTTAATATGAATTTTACACAGCTATTTCACAAATAATGCATAATAGTATAACGAAGATTTAACCGTTATAAACCTTTTTAGACCATTAGTAAGACATTTTCATACAATAGACATTTTTTATACAAGAAACAATACAAGAAATGTACACACCTATTATAAAAAATGCACACGTCTAGTACAAAGATTACTAAGGACCAAAAAAAAGTACAAAGATTGTTGGACCATTAGTAAGAGATATAATCTTTTTGAGTTGTTGTCCTATGACAAATTACTTTTTACAAACACATTTATACAAGGAGCAATATAAAAAATGTATATGCCCAGTATAAAAAAGGTTTATACACAGTATAGAAATTATTAGATTGCTAATGATTGCTATGTAGTCGTTATTTGAGTTTATTCGTGAGTTTGTCTAAGAATATGTATATCACTAGCCATACTAAGTGTTGCAATCAAAGGGAACAAATAATGTAGATCTTGGCACACGAGGTTATTATTATGAAAAGATATTCTGGGGTCATCGACGACAAGAAACTGAATCCAATCCGATATGGGTGATGTAATGACCCCACCCCTCAGCAACCCCCATTTAAGGAAAGCTAAGAAGCTGGTGCCGTTATCCCAAAACAGGATCAACTGGTTTTGCAAATAATCAAAAATAATTAATAAATTCTACTACAACTAAGCTTAAAGCATAAAAATTTACTTTTCACATGTCTTTCAAAAATAGGAGTTTGGAACTTTACCCAAAGTAGTTCTATCTAACTAAATCCTTCAATCTTTATTTATCTTTATTCTTCAAATGTCACCTTAAATGTTCATCCACTTTCATATATTCCTAAAACGCCGACAAATGAAACGTCGGTCAGTATAACAGATTATACTGGTATGTAGGGGAAACAAAATCTTGCATATATCCTGTAACAACATCCACATCAAATATTTGTTACCAATCAAAATTTACATTTTCATTATAACTTCCCAACCATTTTTACCCATCCTCTGGTATACTCTTTCTTAGGGTTTAGTCCCTGCAATGGACATTAGGCTACCTCTCAATCTGGAGTTAGGTACCTCATTCGTCACCTCTCAATCTGGAGTTAGGTACCTCATTCGTCACCTCTCAATCTGGAGTTAGGTGTCATTGGTCTACCCATCCTGGGTTTGACCTCTCATGACCTTCCCAACCTGGGTTTGGTCTCTCATCATCATAAATCATAAATCCAGAGGTGGTATGCAGGTTCGGGCAAGTCATAAGCAATATATGGTGATAATCAAGCCACTTTATAGATTGCAGGAATTAAAGTTCATCCAAGCATTTAATTGCAAGCAATTTGTAAAACCTCACAAATCACCATGAAACTAAAGCAATTAGCTATAAGCGTAACCACATACATGTTTTGAAGTCTCAAATATAAGCAAGATATCCAATCTAATCAAGATGTCCAATCAAGCAAGTCAAGCAACCAATCAAGCAAATATTGCTCCTGAAAACATGTATAATGCATAATTGTCACAATCATATCCCAAACAATTCCTTGTTGACTCGGGACTCCATTCTAAGGTTTCCAAGCCTTTTTAGAATTCAGTAGGGTTTCTTAGATCTTATTTCTCAATCTTTACCCTTTTCATGCCAACAAACCCTAAAACATCTTTTCTACTCATAAAAATCCTGATTACATAAATTATCCATATTAAGGGTCTTCATTCTCAATTGGACTTAGGATCGTCATATCTTTGTCTTATTCATGTATTTTCATAATTAAAACCATTAAAACTCATAATTATCAAAATTAGGATTTCTAGGCCCATTAATGCACTTTCATACACATGGAACCCTAAATTAAGCCAAATATGCACCAAGATCATCCTTTTAGATCTAATTCTTCTTTTTATTAACAATAGGTTAATATTCAACTCTAAATATTCAGGAAACATCATTAGATCTAATTACTATCAAATCTTAGGGTTTCTCATTAATAAACCATTAAAGATAACAACTTTATACACTTTTTGAATTGCAAGAGGAAATAAGCTTCAATTCTATTTTTAATGGATTCATTGCATTTTTCTGATCAATTTCATATATTACATGCCATAATCCGATTATCCTATGATTTTCTATCATTTTCACAAATTAAAACTGTTTGGACCAATGGGAATGTGCCACGTCAGTGAAACGATACATACCTCTCGATCCCACGCGGACCGTTTCCGTGAATCGTTGCGCACCACGTGCTCTGGGTCTCCACGCGAGTCGCGCACGCTGAGTTAGGCGGAAAGACGTCCCTGCCCTTCAGTGCCTTCGTTGTAGTCAGGGGTAGCGTCGTCTTTTCTCCTTTTCTCCCCTCTTCTTCCTCACGCACGTACAGCGGCGGTGCCGCAAACTGGACCTTGTCGGAGCGCGAGCGATTGCGCGAACGAGAGGGCGATCAAGGACGAGACTTTGTCGTTTGCATCCGTGATACTTGAACAAAGCCAAGGGGTGGCCTATTTATAGGTGTGGGGGTCCAACCTTGGCTCCCCAACTTCGCCGCCAACTGGATTCCCAATTGGAATTGGGTGTTTTCCTAGTTGTCCACGAAACCTAGCAAAACCTAGGTCGTTTAGGTCTGGAACTCTCTCCGATCTCAACCATGGTGTTATTCTTCGTGCACATGCACTGAATCTTGCGGAAATTGGAGTGAAAGGTCGGTCGTCAGCTTCCTCCATTCTGACTCTAACTGGATCTGAACGATCCACGCACACCGTTGGATGCCAGATCCAACGGCTCACGATGCGCGTCCAAATCCTATATGAAATCAAATTATGATATTAATGTGCGACATTCAATGTTATCCTCCCACTTTATGGGATCTTACAAAAATCATAACTCTCAAACCAAATATCCAATTAATCCCAAATTTTAAAGGAAAGTCCATTATAACTTAAACTAAATGTGTGCAAAATTTGAGACTCAAATTCGAAAGTATGAGAGACTTTTCTTCATAAACAAGTCATCACTTAATAAAGCATATTTTATTCATATTTTCTCTCTTTCTCCTCTATTTCCTTTCTTTGGATTCCTTTTACCATTAGAAACCATGTGGATTCGAAACCTAGTCAATATAGGTCATCAATACCACCTTCCAGAGAATTCCACATAGTTCTCACCATTATCTTTGTTTCTTTTACTTTATTAATATTATGTGATTTCTTTTGTCTTTTCTTTCCTTTTTATCACATTGGGCTCACTAACTCATTAGGATCCACAAAATTACTCATTTAAAGGAAATATTACAAAAGAAACTCATTCATTGAACATATATCATACAATTTCCATGCATATACATTTTATTTGAGAGATTGCATTTCAATCAAAATAAACTCAAAATTTGGGGTTGTAACAGGTGAGTACCTGATCTTAAAATTATAAAAAGTTAAATTCAAAGTGGTATTGTCAAACAGAGTTTGTCACAGCTCTAGTGTGTATGTTGTGTACTTTTGTTAATCATGTAATCTTCTAATCTTTTTTAGAAACAGTTTATAAAAATATGAGCATACTACAATAATATTCATTTATCAATTTTCTATTTTTAACATATGGACAAAATTGGTTACAAAAATAACTTGTAGTATCATGGCCTCACCCATCTTAAATTCCTGGATCCGCCACTGGCCACTTCGGCTCCTGCAAACAAACTATGTTGTTTTTTCTTCAAATCATGGTATCCACTATCGTTTTAGATTTTCTTATGATGTGAGGAACTCTGCTCACCCTTACATGTAAGGCTAGAGAGGAGCGACTGGAACAACCAAAGGAATAGAAATTTGAGAACTGGAATGGTACCTAAAAAATGTGAAAGTGATAATTGTCTAATGTTATGTATTATGTTTAGTCTGATGGATACTGAGTTGTGTATGTATTAAATATCTACAACCACTATGTATTAATAAGAGAGTGATTATTGTGTACTAAGTGTTTGCGAACAAGTACGATGTACAACCTAGTTTTTATGAAATGATAAGGAAGTCTAAATCTTAGTTGGCCATTCAGTTGTAAATAATAAATTATTGAGTTTTTCATGTTTTATATATCCTTAAGAAACCACCAGGAGCGATATAAACAATTTTGATACTTTTAAAATACCTTCACTCGTACTTGTGAAGGCACACGCATAGGATGTCGCCTAGGCGTCAAGCCGCATCAAGGGTGCGCCTTGACCTGCACCACTAACATTTTGCAACCTCGGGTCTATTTATGGGTCCCTAGACCTTATTAATGGGTAGTCATGTTATTTTTTAGAACATGTCATTCTAATTAAATATTGTTTTCCATGTTATGTGAATAATACCATTATCGTGAATGCTTAGTGATGTAAGACGGGCTCTTCTTCTACGTAAACGTCATCGTGTTGTTGTTTCGGCTTTAATCAGCTTACTTTATTTTATTACATTTCCCCCTTTTATTGGGCTCTTATTAAGCCAAGCGATATAGTCCCACATACACATTGCCTAGCTCCCATCTAGCCTTTTCTTTGCATGCCTGTATAAAGGCGATATTGCGCCATTTCTTGGGCACCTTCACGATTATGAATGAAGTGGCATTTATTTTTATTAGTTAGTCATTAGGTTTTACATTACTTACTGCCCCTAACGTCCCTTTACCGGTTTGCATTTGTTTGAAACTTGCATATAATTTTGTGTGGATTTTTCATACTATTTCGGGCTTCAATTGATTCATAATCAATCATAGTACTCAAGGTTCTACTTACATTCCACATCAATCCCAAGAACCTACATGAATTACTAGATATATGTATAGAATAACGAATTAAACAAAAAAATAGTTCATTGCATATGATGTTTAAGGATGATGGTACTATCAAATGTATAGCTCATAAACTTGTTCAAGATTGCAAAATGTCATTGAATTTTCGTTACTAATATCGTTTCTCTGTATTTTTATATTATCATTTCTCCATCTTTTTTTATCATCACCTATCAATTCCTGTGTGTAGCTTTAATGATGATTAAATACTAATAGAATTGTATTTTGGTTGTCTTTTTACATGGACTAATGCTTAGTTTTGGGTTGACAATGAAATATATGTGTGTGTAAAGAGAGAGAGTAATAAAAAGCAAGCATATCATCATCATCATCATCATCTAAGCCTCAATCCCAACTATGTTGGGGTCGGCTACATGGATCCTTCGTTTCCATTCAGCTCTATCATGGGTCATATTCTGATTGAGATGTAGAGATTCAAAATCTCTCTTTATAAGCTCATCCCATGTTAATTTAGGCCTTCCTCTTCTTCTATTTATAGTGCTTGGCTCAATAGCATTGCTTCGTATAGGCGCACTAGTAGGTCTGCGTTGCACATGTCCGTACCATCTGAGTCGGCCCTCACGCAACTTGTCCTCAATGCTCGCCACCCCCACTTTATTCCTGATATAGTCATTTCTCAAACGATCTTTTCTTGTCTTCCCACACATCCATCTCAGCATACGCATTTCGGCCACATTCATCTTGTTGAGACCTTGTTTCTTCACCGCCCAACATTCACTCCCATAGAGCATGGCTGGTCGTATAGCTGTTCTATAAAACTTACTTTTTAACCTGAGAGGGATCTTCTGATCGCATAAAACTCCAGTTGCACTCCTCCATTTCAACCATCCTGCAGTGATCCGGTGACAAACATCATTTTGGACATCCCCGTCTATTTGAATAATAGAACCTAAGTAACAAAATTTGTCACATTTTGGTATATCTACTCCGTCCAACTTGGCTCCATCATTCACACTGCGAGATTGGCTGAAATTGCAATGCATATACTCAGTTTTGCTCCTGCTAATCATCAATCCATTTGATTCCAATGCCTTTCTCCAACATTCAACTTTATCATTCAATCCATCTTTTATTTCGTCAATCAAAACAATATCATCAGCAAATAACATACACCAAGGAATATCATACTGAACATTCTTTGTTAACTCATCCATAACCAGAACGAATAGATATGGGCTGAGTGTGGATCCTTGGTGTACCCCAACTGTAATAGGAAAAGTTGGTGTCTCTCCTCCAGGAGTCTTGACACTTGCAGTAGAGCTATCATACATGTCTTTGATCAAGTCAATGTATTGGATAGGCACACCCTTTTTCTTCAAAACCATCCATAACACTTCTCTGGGTACTCGATCATAAGCCTTCTCTAGATCGATAAACACCATATGAAGATCTCTTTTGCTTTGTCTATACTTCTCCATAAGCCTCCTTATCAGAAAAATAGCCTCTGTTGTTGATCTTCCAGGCATGAAACCAAATTGGTTGTTTGATACATGTGTTATAGATCTTAACCTCTGCTCAATAATCCTCTCCCAAAGCTTCATCGTGTGACTCATCAGCTTGATACCTCTATAGTTTGTACAACTCTGAACGTCACCTTTGTTCTTGTAGATTGGGACTATAATACTATTTCTCCACTCATCCGGCATCTTCTTGGTCTTCATAATCTTGTTAAAGAAATTTGTTAACCATGTAACTCCCTCATCCCCCATACTCTTCCATACATCAATGGGAATATTGTCTAGTCCGCATGCCTTTCTCATTTTCATCTTTTTCAAAGCATTCTTGACCTCAAATGGTGAAACTCGTCGTGTGTAAATGATATCTCTCATATTCATGTCACACGAGTCGCTAACATTATATGCAGTATCTCCATTGAAAAGCTTATGGAAGTAATTTCTCCACTGGTTTTTGATATCATCGTCCTTCACCAATACTCTACCATCTTCATTCTTTATGCATTTTACTTGACTCAAGTCTCTTCCTTTCCTTTCTCTTATACGAGCCATTTTATATATATCTTTTTCCCCTTCTCTAGTGTCCAGCTTCTTATACATATCATCAAAGTATCTAGACCTTGCCTCCCGAACCACCTTTTTAGCTTCTTTCTTTGCTTGCTTGTATCTTTGGAACGTTGCATCATCTCCAGATTTGGGCAAGCTCCTATAGATCTCCCTTTTCAGTTTAATAGCCTTTTGTACTTCATCATTCCACCACCAAGTCTCCTTCTGTGGAGGTCCACAACCTTTAGACTCCCCCAAAACCTCTTTGGAAATTTTTGTTATGCAGGAGCTCATGTTATGCCACATAGTGTTAACATCAGACTCCAAGTTCCAAGTTACCTCCTTGATGAGTTTATCATGAAAAGTCAATTTCTTTTCTCCTTTAAGATTCCACCACTTGATCCTGTTATCTTGGTTTCCGTTATGTTTGCCTTTATTGATCTTCATGTTAATATCCAAAACTACCAACCTATGTTGGGTCGTGAGTTCTTCGTCAGGAATCACTTTACAATCCTTGCATATGTTACGATCCACCCGCCTTGTAAGGAGGTAATCAATTTGGCTACAGTTGTGCCCACTCTTGAAAGTAATCAATAAAAAGCAAGCATATACAGGGAAAAATATCAATACAATTATATAGTATATGCATATAATAAGTAAATAGCAAGGTTGTCAGACTCGAACCGGTAAGCGAACCGATGAGGCCTCTGGTTCCCGGTTCACTGGTTCAACTAGTCTGACCGGTTTACCAGGTGACGTCAGCACGACGTCACTAATAGTTTAAAATTATGTAAATGTATGTGATACTCATAGAAAATATCCCTACAAAAGCTATGAAACATGAATATTAGCACAATTGCTCACAATAACTTGATAAACAGACCAAATAACAAATATTATTCTCTTCATGGACATTTATATACCAACATTTATATAGTATTCAATATTAATTAACAAAAAATAGCAACAACAACACAATTACTTGTCAAGTGAGAGAACCGGCTGGTTGGGCTAAAACTGGATGGTTTGATGCCGGTCAAACTTCATTTGCGGCTTTGGGAGGGAACCAACCCGGTAGAGTGACTGGTTCCTGGTTCAACCGATTCAACTGGTCGGTCCGATTCGGTATGATAACCATGGGAAATAGTCTGAATATATATATAAAGGCGTTGGCTAGTACACCTAGGTGTCAAGGTGCACAATCTTGGCACCATGATGCCTTTTCGCCTTGACAACTATGCATCCGCCAAGCTCCTCCGTCAACATTGATGTTCAGGCCTCCAACTCCCACCAACCCAGAATGAAGAGACCCTTTCAACATCCTCCCTTAACAACTCAGCGTCAATTAGATTATTGTGATCTCTGCTAGGATCCATATCAACTTTCACCTGAAGTTTCCTTGGAATAGTTTACCTCCCACCAAGTATGATCAACCCCCACACACACAACATTGCTCCCCATATCTCCTAAAACAGCTATAGATCATGTATATTGTTCCTAATTCACCTGAAGTTTCCTTGGAATAGTTTACCTCCCACCAAGTATGATCAACCCCCCCACACACAACATTGCTCCCCATATCTCCTAAAACAGCTATAGATCATGTATATTGTTCCTAATTTTCATAAAATTGGTCAACATTCCATAATAGGTCACCAATCCCCCCTCTGACATGGATACCTACAGTTGCATCATCATCTATGCACCATAGAGGTGTCTCTTGCCCTAAGAGCAAGTCAATTATAGGAAATGTCAACGATGGAATGAAAAAGAGCCTCGTGAGTCGCTATGTGCGCCAGCATGGTGGCACATACCAATCCTCATACAAAGCCATCTCATGGGTATCCAACTCTTGCGAGAAGGAAATGGCAAACGACAAAAGAAAAAAATTCACCCCTCAACATCACTCAAGTTCACATAATTCATTTTGGGTTGCTTCATCGGGATCTAAAGCCACACCCATGGCCACCATCATCATCATGGTCTAACTAACAATAGTCATTCCTACAGAAGGAGATTGACCAGAGGAGGTAGAAGTATAGTCGTACAAGCATGCCTGACATGACCAATAGCCATCTCACTAGAACCCAATACACTTCTAAACAGAGGTTGAATTAGTGGCTAGAGGACATGGGCCCTCTAGTGAGAATAGCTCCTAATGTCCAAACTCAAAGCATTGTCATATCTTCAAGGGGTATACGTGCTCCATGGCTCAAGGCCAGTGATTTTGATAGAAGCATGATAAACAGAACGATTGACTGAGGGTTAAACATCATCCAGTCCACTAACTTCCTTTGAGGTGAATCTAAACCGAAAAAGTCAATAGGCCTATTGTAGAGAGCTAAATTTGGACGGATCAAATGTCATTAGGCTTGAAATTATATGATACAAGAATCAGAATAGGATATTATATTATTAACCTTCAATAATTTAGACCTGATACCCATTTTTAACCTTACAAGCACAGATGTCGCCTTTTCAGACACATTCTTCAATGCCCATCAAACATTAAGCTCTCCCCCTTGCTAGAAAAGCAAAACCACAAACATGTCTTCTTCAGATTGCAAAGAGTTCCAGACGTAAGGAATCAGACTCCAAACTCGCTAATATCTTTGAGTTTTCTCTTGAACGTCTCAATACCTTACTTTTCCGTTAGAGTCTTTTGTTAAATTGACCATTTCTTACGTCCAGGATATTACACAGTAGTGGATTGGGGTAGGTTTGTTGCTGAAAGAAAAAAAACTGTGCAGTCATGCGGTCATCCAACCCCTTCCTCTTTGGGTCTAAAGCAGTTGGGGTGCACGTGAGATTTTAAGTCGCCATGCTGAAGTGGATTGAGAAGAAATAAGCTAAGATGAACAACAGCCGATTACAGGGACCCCTATATTTAATTGCTATAAATTCTAAGCTTCTTTCCTTGCTAATTTTGTTCGCGCACATTTCAAGCGGGCAGACACCCAGAGAGAAAGCAAAGGGAAAGAGGAGGAGGAGAAGTGAGTGATTCCGGCCTACCGAGAAGTCGAGAAGAAGCGCTGAGAGGGAAAGGAGCCGGAGATAGAACGTCGTCACGAAGCATAGACTCCGAGTTTGCTGTGCTGTTCAGCAAAGCAATGCACGCTGCCTCTTTCCTTGAACAGTACTGGAAGCAGCAGTGCTTGGGCTGACCGTTTTGTCCCGGGAATGCCTGCGGCTACAGAGTACAGAGCACGGGTATATGCCTATTCCGTTGTTTTGGGACAGATGTACCGTTTTGTCCTTATTCATCTCATTTTATGGCGTTCATCTCATCTATATATCTTCTTTTATCTTTTGCCCAATGATTTAAAGGGAAGTGACATGGCTGCTTGGTTGCTATTCCAGCAGCCTGCCTTCCTACTTCAACCATGTTCTTCTATTTTTATATATAATAATTTTAATTGAAAGATGACTTTAATTAGTTTGTTCTGACTTCACAAAGGTCACTCAGCCGCGGGATCTCTCGCCTCTTATGAGTTTTATTGTAATTTAATTTCTTTTCTACTAATCCACTAATGATTCTATCAATTATGTCAAACATGTTTTTCATTGGAGACTTAAAAATTTAATATGGAACATGTGGAATCAAGGTGTCTCAACTGTGTAAAAGTTAGTTACAAATAAGCATCGGTGTGTAATCTACTATTTAAGCTACTTACACATTGTGCGATTGAAACCGCGATTGGGCTACACGGTCCGTTATACCAGTTTCGCATAGACTTTACGCGCTGTCAGTCAGCTATTACCCATTACAGTATTATTTTATAAAAAAACCTCACACAACACAACAAGAATAAGATTCTCACTACTTTTTAGATGGCAAAGACTAAAGATTTAAAAATAAAAATGACGGCAGTCTAAAATTCTTATTTGTTATGTATTGGAAGTGTAAAAAATTGTAAAAATGAGAATACGCAGTTTTTTATATTCATTGTGTTTATAGAAGTAATTCCTTTCATGTATTCATTACTCTCATATATGCAACATTGTAAGTAATTTATATACATGTTATGTTTCAATTAAACGTATTTTTATTTTTGTTTATGATATTTTGGGTTTATAAAACTCGGAGCACTATAAATAAATTCAAAATATGCCAATTTATAAAGACAATGTACTTCATTCTTCTATACTTATTTAAATTATATTAATTTACACTCCATGTTGGATGTCAACCTAGAGCTAACCCAATTTCACGAAATGTACCCGCAAAATCCTTTTTCCTGGATAGAAATGAGTAGGATCCACATGCTCAAATGATAGTTTGACAACTATACACTTATTTTAGAAAAATAGACACATGGAGGAAAAATTAGACAGCCAACATGTGATATGCAGAGATATATATAGATAATTGGGTAAAATAATTATAAATTTCAAACTAGAATCGTTTGAGATCAATTTTATTATTGTTATTACAAATCTGTAGACTAAGAACCAGACTTGCTACTGTAATGGATAATTTGAAACTAGATCCATATTTTTCTATTCATATTTTAATAATATTAATTGCACTCATATAAGAGTTTAAATTTTCCAAATTTGTCAACCAAAGCATACACGGGTTGAAAAAATGCAAACCCAACATATATGTGAACAACACATGTTGGTGCAAAATAAGTACTTTTGTTTCCTCAAATGATATCTCATATGATATGTGGACATTGAAGATCTTTGTGATCTTACATGAGATCTTGGTAATCTTGCCCATGCTTAAATAGATAAATGATGTGTTTGTAATTTAAAAAAGTGTTGGAAACAATTGTGTCGTTAATCCAAAACAAGTTATTTTATATAGTGTAGAAGCCCGCAGAGGGGGTTGGATTCAATTTTCTTCATTATTTTTTAAAATTACGTACTGGTCCCTATGTGTGTACACTACAATTTTGTCTTTAATTTTTAAATTATATATTATATTTAAAGACTCATATATACTGTATAAGAAAGCCTACGGAGGGGTTAGATGTAATTTTCTCCATTATTTTTTAAAATTACATATTGGTCCATGTGTGTGTACATCACACTTTTTGTCTTTAATTTTTTAAATTATATATTATATTTGGAGACTCACATGTATTATATAAGAAAGTCCGTGGAGGGGGTAGGATGTAATTTTTTCTATTGTTTTTTGAAATTATATATTGGTCCATGTGTGTAAACCACACTTTTGTCTTTAATTTTTAAAATTATATTATATGTGGAGACTCATATGTACTATATAAGAAAGCCCACAGAGGGGGTTGGATGTAATCTTTTACATTATTTTTTAAAATTACATCTTGGTCTGTGTGTGTATGAGAAGACCTATTAATATATGTATTGTACTATTTATTACATCTTCTTTTCTTAAAGTTCAACCAATCAATACTCATTGCAGTTTACTAAGGCACCCGTGCATAACGGGTCTAATAAGTGGATTTTAATTTCACGTATGTTTCTCTTGTCTTTGGCGGAAACTTACATTGGAAAATTTAAGTGGACATAGATACGTAATGGTATAGGTAGGGTACGGGTTTGATCATACTTATATTCTTACTCAATTAATGTAGTGGTACATGTAAGGTCCAAAACCCCCATAATCAAGTATAAGACATTCATCATACTCGTAAGATCTTTGAATTTGCTAGATTTGGATTCTATAATTGTGAATCCAGTAGCAAAGTATTGATGTTCACTTTAAGACAATCAGAAAAATGTTGGAATGATGAGAGCAATAGCATGATTTTGACTGAAATGGAATGATGAATCTAAGCTCGAGACTTAGAATAAGTCTTCATTATTATGATAAGTAAAACCTTAATTTTTTAATAAAGATTATGATAAGGCTTATGGAGCCTTTAAAAAGCTAAGATATAAGTCATGGGGCCTAGAACCCAAATCAAGACAATTGGACCAATAAAGGTTTGTATATGGGTCCTTGGGACGCAAAATGAGGAATTAAGTATTTATCGACAATATTAGATACTAATGATAGTTTTAATATGTAGATAGTCCTAATATAGAATTAAGAAAGAAAATCCAAAAAATTCTAAGAGATTTTGTGGTCTTGGGAATTATTTAAATAATTATCCACTTCATTTTTGAGTCTCGGTTAATTAATGGTTGTGTTAAGTTTTTATCTTTTGGCCAGTGGGAGGTAATAGTGGTATTAGTATTATCCTAAATTTTGGGATCATTTAATGTTAATATGTGGCATGGATAATTAGTTCCCTATTTGGGGGTATTGATCTAATATAAAAGAAATAAAATTATAGGACATGTCCCCACCCAGACCTGGATTTGGATCTGGATCTGGGTGAGACCACAGGCAAAGAAGTCCTTTTTCTCACTCAGACTCCTGGCTAGAGTCTGTGTGAACAGAGCCCCACAATCCTTGGACTCCTCCCCCCTCATCTAGTAACTTTTTCCCCTAATAACAAGACCGATGGCTTTTGGAGACGATGGAGAGTCTAATTGTGCCAAGATATATTTGCCATTATCATCAAGAAGGATGATAATGCCTAATTCCCTAAAATCCTATATACTAGGGCTATCTAGTAAAGCATCTATCCTAAACCACTTTCCTAAATAATGGGTCAACAAGTTTTGTGGCTCCCTGATCAATGATCACGAACCAATTGCCCCTGGACCCCCATAGACCACACCACCGAGCTTCTCCCTGCAACTCTAGAAATATTGAACCTGCCTCCTTAGACCAGAGCATCTTTGGTCAATTCAAAAGGCACGGAGCTTGTCTAAATTCCATGAAGACACTCTATTATTCATTAACATGGGAGAAAGCCTTGGAGCTCATCCTACATTTCCAACCATGGCTGATCGGAGCTCAAGATCGGAAAACCTGCTCTAGTCACCTGGAATCTATGCAGAGTGGTAGAGATTCATCCTTGCACTCCTATGAATCTTCCTAGAATCCCAAAGTAGCTCCAACATTGGTAAGTCTCTCCCTCTGAATCCCTATTGATTCAGTTCAACTCATACTCACAGCTTCCCCTTCCAGTCACTTCATAGCATGCCAATGGGCTTAGTAGCTTTGCCTTGCTCTACTGAGGTTAGCTTGCCCTTTGATCGAGGCATCTGGTGCCCAAAGGTTGGAGTCAACCAGGAAGTTGAATCCATGGCATGTTGGTTGATCGGATCCATGGGTCAAAGGAGGAAGATACCTGGCAATGAAATTACTTCCCTTCTCGAGGACCCATGTGATCATTCTAATCATCGTGTAGGGGTATCTAGGTCTTTTCTCTATTTTAGACCAAGCCCACATGGATGCTCTAAGCTTAGTGATGTAAATGGGTATAGATAAATCTAGGAACTCGCAAATTAGGATGTTGTAAAAACCTCATGCCTAAATTTTTGTACCCGCTAGTCGTAGACTCGCATACCCATGGACCCACATATAATTAGTTCGAATGATGAGTATGTTTAGACCCAGACTCTCAAGACCTATGTACCCCATATACATAAATAACTACTTAAATCATATGTTATTTGTATTATTCTTTACTATTCTAACAAATATAATACTTGAGGTTAATGCCTACCCCAATTAAAATAAGGTTAAGAGTGGTCATCTAATTGAGAATTACTATTTTAGTTACAATCAAATACTACATAATAAAAACACTACGACGATGACTAAAAAATTATATATAATTAACTCAACCAATATTCATTCCACAAATTATTGCATTATTTAATATCACTATTACATGTTAATATCCTATATAATATGAATATCTTTTTGTATTAAAATATATTGAAGATAATTGTACTTTTTTTTACATAAACAATATGATATTTTATATAGAACTGCTTACCCCCATACATGCATCATGTACTCACTATTATTGTGGGTATGGGTATGGTGCGGGTCTAGAACTGGATCAGGCTTGTTAAATTAAATGAGTACGGGTGTAGGTTTAACCAGACCTGCATTGTACCTACACCATTTACACCCCTGCCTTGGCTGATATGGTGTCGACTCATGGTTGATCACTCTAGCGTGGCTATTTTGGATAAACATGTTAAATGTTTACATGTCAACACCTGGTTGGTTCAAATATGATTACCTTGCAAATTATATACAAATTACATGGTATCTCTTAAGATAGTGATCCTACATATTGAATTAATTAGAAAAATGAATAAATTGTGAATAAATTAGTTTTAGAGTCTAAGTATGCCTCTAGTTCAAAAAGTATAGGCAATACAAGTATATAATGTGAATATCTCATGAAAATCTTAGATTCGATGATTAGGATGTTGAAAATAATGAATGTGTTTATTTTATGCCATAAATTGATATTGTTGAGTATAATGGTATACCAAGATAATAATAATTTAGTATTCTCTAAGTTATTATATTATATGCATGTAAAATTTGGATTATTAAACCAATTTTTGTAACTTGATATGAACGTGATCCACGTGATCTAATCTAAGTGTTCATAATGACCTAATATGTTTATCTTCGAATTAAGGTTATGGTGTGATTCTGCTAGAGGTGAAACACACTAGCCAATTTGACCCGACTAGATGCGCCCCACGAGGTCGGAACACACGGTGGATTCACTTTCAAAATTTATAAACCTAACTAACGCACCTACTTCTACTAAAACAACTACACCCGCAAGCGCACGGGGTCGTGTCGTAGTATAGGAAGGTGGCAAGTATAGGGTCGATCCACAGGGAAAAGAGGGGGCACTAGAGCTAGGTTAGTTTAGATAGGTTCCTACTGTGGAGACTAGGGTTAAGGGTTTAAAGGTTGATTTTATTGTTAACTAAGGATGAACAAACAAGCAATTAAAGGCAAGAATGAAACCTATGTTAACCCTAGGTTAGATTAAGACTAAGCAAGCAAGGAAAGACTAAGCTAGGTATGAAAAGGCAAGTTACACTAAGGAAAGCAAGAGAGAAGTAAAAGAACAATTAAAGAGCTAAGCTAGCATGAAGAAGGCAAGATCAAGGAAAGAAGCTAACTAAGCAAGAAAAGAACTAATTAAGCTAAGCAAGCACAAAACTAGGGTTTAAAGCAGTAAAGAGATGTGTGGGCTGTTTAGGGGTATGAACTTATCACTTAAGTTGGGGGGTGACATATGAACATTATGATTCCATTTAGATTATCCAAACCAAACAACAAGTTAGAGTCTAATGAATTAACCTAAGCTACTAACTGGCCATGGATATGTTAGGTTGTGCATAGGGGAACTAGTCCCTAACACCCCTACTACCCTTACGAGGCTCAATTGGGTTAGGGATTAGGTTCAATTCAATTAGTGTCTAATCAAGTCTAGGTTTCTATATTAGGCATTCCTAGGGCAATTAGGGGCCGAGGGTAGTAATGGGGAGGTGAAATTAGGGTTTTGGACCCCAATTCCCCCACATTCTAGCATTGAGAAAGCTCCATGCTAATTGCACTAGAATTATCTAATCTAGCTACTTAGATCTCTCACTTAGGTTTAGGGAGATTGATTAGGATGTAGGAAGATGGGAGGCAATCTAGGGATCCAATAATTGGACCTAGGGGCAGATCCCAAAATTCACACATATAAGCAATTTGCCTAAATTCCTAAGTGATTTCACACACAAACTAACAAGCAATCCATGGAGAATGAGATAGAAATAGAATATAATCATTAAAAAATGAAATTACAAAGTTTACATGTCATTTTCCCCCAACATGGTATCAAAGTAACATAATTTCCCCCAAACAGCCCACCCACAGGGGCCTAGCTACTCATAAAAATGGAAAATACAAAAAGAGAGAAGAAAGAGGTAGAAGAAGCCATGGAGCTCGGTGTAGATGAAGCAATCCTCCTCTCCAGTAGCTGCAGGACGTCCTCCTCCATCCTCCAAGGATGAAATGATGTGGAATGATGAAAGGAAGTGGATGGAAGGCTTATATATGGGGGGTTATGTGGTGGAAATGGTGAAATGGAGTGGATTTGAGGTGGATATGGAGTGGAATGGAGTGGGTGGCGATTTGGGGAGCTAGGAAGGGGTAGAAGCTAGCTAGCCTCGTGCCCCAGCCGCCACCTAGGTATATATAGGAGTCTAGGGGGTCTAGGGTTAAGTTAGGGGCAAAATGGGGAAAGCAGTGAAAAAGTGGCTGGATTTTGTGAGTAGCACGGCCGTGGTGGGGTACCACGGCCGTGGTGGGTAGGGTAGGCCACAACCGTGGTGGATGGGCACGGTCGTGGGAATAAAAATTGCAAAGTTACAGGGTTTTTGTCAAAATGGCCACGGTCGTGGTGTGTCACCACGGCCGTGGTGGAGGTGGTGTGCCACAGTCGTGGTGTATGGTACGGCCATGGTGGGCTTGGTGGATGTGGTCGTTGTGCTGCTGCACGGCCGTTTTGCTCTGCTATGCCACGACCGTTTTGTGGAGCACGGCCGTGGTGTCAACCCATTGCACGACCGTTTTGTGCTACACGGCCGTGCTGCCTTTTGCTTGATTTGGAGGTTGAACCTGTCGATTTCTAAGTGACCTAGAACGACCGTTCTGTGGTACCACGGTCGTGCTGGGTCCTGGGGCAGCACTTTGACTTGGGTCTTTGACTTTTCTTGGACATCTTTACTTCAATTGATCTTTGGCCACTAGGGGTAGGTCGAGGGAGCATCGGAATTCACTTTGGGCCTCTCCAAGTGTAGAGGAACCCTAGGATTGCCCCTTCTCTCTCTCTTCCATCAAGTGTGGTCCAAATGCCTGAAAAACATGCAAATAATGTCCATAAGTGCATTTTACACAAATATGCATATTAGGGGAAATAACATGTAATCTAATAGGTATAGATGTGATTGAAATGCAAAATGACACAAGATAAAGCCCTAAAATAGGGCTGAATCAGGTCACATCTAATATATAGATAGAGTTTTTAACCCTTAGAAGTCATAATGTGATGGAATTAAGGTTTATTCCTAGTCCAAACTCAGGGTGACCATAAACCTAGTTAGGATGTAATCTTAATATAATTAGTATGTTATGAATGTAAGGTGACACTATAAGGTTATACATACGTGCAAATAGTATTGATTGATTGTGTTAATTGCTTGGGTGTTTAGATAAGTGCTTAACGCACCCTAACTATACTGCATGGTTCTACATTGAGGTATGTAACTATTTATGAGTAACTATATTATGGACTATTGATGGTTTGTTAGATGATTTTTGAAGTATTGGACAATATGATATAATGCTTGGATGTTTATTTAATTCATCTCATTATAATGTCAGTACAATATCACACAAAGTAAATTAGAGTATTCTAAACCATGGGTTACACTCATCAAGGGATAATACACATAAATCCAACCATGGACAATGATTACACTCAAGAGGGCATACCCATCATGGGTTAGAATGTGAAATGAAAATACAAGCTCATATGTACAAATAATTGGTTGTGAGCATTATATGTTGTTACTATATTTGTGCACATTTTTGTTTGCACCACACACATTATATAGTAATATATCCGATATGTTTTGTATGTTGGTGTTTTCGATAGCTTCCATTATAATCATATGAAGACCCGAAGATTTAGATGAAATCAATCAAAGACATTAAAGCTAAGCTACAAGGAGTACTAGCTACATAGTCATAGTATTTCTTCCCATATGTATAAGTCAATTTACTTTGAAAATTCATGTAACTCTTTGAATGAGTCTCATTATATATCTTGTCAACAATTGAAGTTCAACTAATGGAATTTATTGATTATTTGTTAAATATGGATCCTAAAAAAAGTTAGATAATGACTCTTGACTTTGAGGTCGACCTTTGATTGAGGGACACTTAGAAATGGGTATATTTGGTATCAGAGCCTAGATTTATTAAATAATATTTAAAAATTGATGATTTCAAATATTTCTTAGAATTAGAAGGAAAATTATTAGGGCATAACCTAAGAGTAATGGTGTCTAGAAAGGATCTTGGCTTGGGGGTGACAATATCTTCTTTTGTACCATTAGGTTGGTTTATGTGGACTCCCTCAGTCAATAGATACCTACCTAGACAGAACCTAGGGTTTGCTTGAAATAATATTTCACTATGTCTTCCCATCCCTAATTTCATCCACTTGTCATCTCTTTGCTTAGTAAACGCTAAAATGCACATCCTTCCTCGTCTTAAGTTAGGGTTTTGAGAAGGAGCAGTATTAAGGTACCTACTCCAATTAAAAAGTAATGTTAACTATAGAAATAAATGTGAAAAATGTGATATGTAATTTATGTCCCTCTAGTGAGGATAAACCCTAGAATGGCCTAAGTATTAGGGGGGGGAGTCTTTCACAAAGGACTTGAGTGGGATAATCCAATAGGATATGAAGACCTTAGTGGGTCAAGGGAAGAATAAATACTAAAATGCAAGATGTAGTCCCTAATCCTAACCCTAAACCCTAATACTGGATAATGGGGTTAGTGCGGGTAAAATAATAACCCTACCCAACCAAACCCTAAGTAGGGGTAAAGGTATAGGTAACCCAAATGGGTGTGTGTAAGCCAGTTCAAATACTCCCAATTAGATACTTAGGTCCCCTATGCATACAAGTATGTGCATTCATGCATGCATATAGGGATACACACAAAGGGTTTGAATATGTATGTGAAATATATAAATTCAGTAGTTACATAATGAAAAATATAGGACCCTCAAAAAACCCATAGGGGTGGTTCCCGAACCTGGTGTGGGTCAACCCAAGATTGAGAAAAGGACCTAATGGGGAGGCCTAATCCTAAACCTATGGGTTCAGGTTGTAGCTAGAAAGACTAACCTCCTCTTGTAAGCCAAGAAGACAATATAGGTTAGGACCTCCCCTATAAGGGTGAGTTGACCAATCTCCTGTTAATATTTAAGGTAACCTTGAATGTCCCCAAAGGATGTAACCCTAAAGGACTGGGTTATGATGGTATGGTATGGGAACAAGATATGGGAGACCTTACCCCTACCTAATCAAGATAACTTGTCCTTAATAAAAAAAATGTAGTACAAACGTGTGTTAAATGTGAAAATCTTTGTTAGAGAAATCCCATGATAAATGTGTAATGAAAAGTGAAGTACATTGAAGAAATGTAATTGTTAGAATTATTTTTATATAGTTTATTATGATATATGGGCCAAATTGTCTTGGCCCATTAAGGTTAAGTTCACGTCCCTTGTAATTTCCTCTTTTCATATATAAAGGAGAGGGTTATGCCTTCTACCAATAATAAAATATCCCATTAGTATCCCATCTAACTTTTTACATGGTATCTGAGCATTAATCCTAACCTAGGGAGACTAAGAAAAAGCCTCTACATGTGGGTGGACACCGTATCTTCTTGTCTTGGCTGTCTGCCAGGCATCATCCTGACCTCCTTTGTCATCTCCTTTCTTATTTCTTCATCATACAAATCCTAATTTTTTTTCCAATACTTGTAGTCCAACCATCACCTATATCTATCTTCGTCCCTCAAGTCTTGGTCTAGTGCTTTTCTAAAGGCCCAATTTTTTATCCCTTTGTCGACACTCTTTATCCTGGCCATCATTAATATTTATCTGTTTTTCATGAGTCTTATTTATCAAGCTTTCACTTCCCGACATCCTCCTTGCCTCAGAGAGTGTGAAATCCATATCCCATAGCCTAACATGATACATATAATCTCTCTCATACTCTTTATCTTCATACTTTCTCTCTCCTCTATTTAGACAAAGGGAACAATCCACTATAAAAAAGAAAAACAAATGACCACTTGCTAGTTTATAAAAAACTAAAAAGGGTGCATTATGCATATTTTCCCCCTCTCCATTAAAAAATCCCTCCCCTACCACCCCTCATGTGTGCATCAGATTTATAATCGTGCATCTAAGTTATATAAGTCATACTACCACCAAGTCTAAGAAAGAAGGGTGTGTGTTTGGCTTAATGCCTTAGGTGCATAGGTTTATAAGGTATAAAAACTTCTAATTAAATGGAAATCTCACAACAATATGTGAAATGAAAGTAAACACATTGAAATGAAATAATATTAAGTACATATAAGTTATAGATTCTCCTTGAGCATGATGCTTCATGGGTTGTAAAAATATAATGATAATAGAGACCATTGTCCTAGATTAAGGAATAAGTGATAGGAGAACTGAAATTATGACATGAAAATAAACCTTAGATTGGGTAGAGCCCTAAGTCAACCCTAGGGTCAAGTAGCAATGCTTAAAGGTACATAAGACGCAAGGAGTTAGGAGGTGATCATGTCATGAGTACATACGGCCCACAGGGTTAGGAGAAAGCCATGCATGAGTAATGAAGGCCCATGAGGTCAGGAGAATGGCCACCTCCATGAGTACATAAGGCCCAGGCGGGTTAATGTGAAAGACACTCCATAAGTAAATAAGACCTTTGGGGTCAACATGAGATCACTCTAAAGGTATCTATACCCCTAGAGAAAAGAATTTTCCCTTGAGTTCAATATATTTGAAAAATTTTGTGGAAATTAAATTGAATCCATGATTTGAAGTCATTGTTAAGGATGATTCAACCAAAGATATGAAGTAAAAGATAACGTGTGAATACGCCATTTATGCACATATAATAGGATAAGCTTCATATTTGGGCTAGATCCAAGTGTTTATTTTATCTTATTATGAGTGCGAGATATTGGGTAGCCACATGTGATACAAAAAAATTGATAGGTGCATATGAACATCCTAAGTTGAAGTTAATGACATAATCTAGAGTTTTGAGGTGTTACCGCACCCTTACACAAAAATAGATGAATAATATGTTTGAAACCTAGGTGAATATGTAATCTCCAAGTGATAATGTCTTGTATGATGATGTGGGTATACCATGGAATAAATTTGGGTACCATCCTCATAATATAGATAATTTGTGTATCGATAAAAGTCACTAAAGACAATCTAGCCAAAACTATTCAAAAAGGATTGCTAGCCCTAATGTTGAAGCTAATATGAGTTATCATTCACCTTAACCTGATTAGGCTTTAAGTGTGGGGGGGAATTTCCCTTTTAAGTAGGGGTGAGTGTAAGTCATTAGATTTGGTAAATTTGGATTATATGATAGTGAATCCAATAATAAAGAATTAAGCTTCAAATCAAACCCAATCAGGCCAATTAGGGTTTACATATGGGTCATTGGAATGCAAAATGAGGAATTAAGTACTTAGTGACCATGATTTATAATAATGATAGTTTTACTATGTTGATAGTCATAATATAAGACTATCAAAGAAAATCCAGAAGTACTTAGTGACCATTATTATTCATTATGGTCACTAAGTAGAGAATTCATCATTTTGCATTCCAAGGACCCATATGCAAACCCTAATTGGCATGATTGGTCTTAATTTGGTTTTTGGAGATGATGAAGAGTAATTATGCCAAGATTTGACATTATCAGAAAGAAGGGAAATAATGCCTATTTCCCCCTAATCCCTATAGACTAGGGATATTTATAAAACCCTCTATCCTAAGCCCATTTCCTATATGATGGGTCAGTAAGTTCTGTCATGGCGCCCTGATCACATATCAAAAACCAATTGCCCTTGGAACCTCCTAGACCACACCAAAAAGCTTCTCCCTACATCTCCAGAGTTCTTAACTCCACCTCCTTAGTCTAGAGCATCTCTAGCCAATTTAATAGACCGATATATCTATTAAAATAGTTCAAGACATTCCAATATTTGTTGAAGTGGGAGAAAGCCTTTAAGCTCATATTACATCTCCGGCCATGGCTACTTGGAGCTCAAGATAAGAAGATCGTCTCTAGTCACCTCAGATCTGTGCAAAGTGGTGGATCTACATTCCCAAACTCTTAGGAATCTTACCCAACCCCCAAAGTACCTCCAACACGGGAAAGTCTCCCCCTCCAAATCCATATTTCTCTAGTTCAAATCAGCCCCCTTCTGGCCACTTCACAACATGCCACTAGGTTGAGCAGCTTCGCCAGGCTCTATCGAGGTTAGCTTTCCCTTTGATCGAGGCTTCTGATACCCAAAGGCTAGAATCAACTAGGAAGTTGACTCCATGGCTAGTTGGATGAGTGTGTGAACCAAGGGTCGAAGGAGGAAGAAACCTGGCAAGTAAATTACATCCCTACCCTAAGACCCATGTTATCACTTTGATCACCACATAGGGGTATCCAGGTCTTTTCTCTAGTTCAAGAGCCAGCCTATGTGGACGCGCTGGGACGATATGGTGCCACATGATTGGCTGACTGCTCTTGTGTGGCTATTTTGGATAAACACGTAAAATGTTGACATATCAACACATGATTGGTCCAAATAAGGTTATCTTGCAAATAATGTACAAATTAAATGGTATCTCTGATGTTGTTGATCCTAAATATGGAATCGATCAGAAAAATGAGTGGATTGTGAATAAAATAGTTTTAGAATCAAAATATGCCTCTAGTTAAAAAATTATGGGCAATACATATATTTCATGGGAATATCACAAGAAAATCCTAGATCAAATGACTATGATGTTGAAAATAATGAAAATTTATCGTATGTTAGAAACTGATACTATTGATTATAATGTTACCCCAAGATAAATATGATAACAATGATGATATTTAGTGTTATTAAGTCGTGAGATTATATCCATGTGAAATTTGGGTTATTAAAGCGATGTTTATAACTTGATATGATCGTAACTCACATGATCTAATTTAAGTGTTCATAATGACTTAATATGTTTGATCTTAGAATTAGGGTTACACCAAATATGTAATTAGTTTTTTAACCCTTAGAAGTCATGGTGTGATGGAATTAGGTTTTATTACTAGTCCAAACCCAGGTTGACCCTAAACTCTATTTAATCTAGATCTAATATGTATGCTCTAAATATATGGTGACAATTTAGGGTCATAGATACACGTAGATAATTGATTGATTATGTTAATTTCTTGAGTGTTTAGATAAATGCTTGAAGTACCTAAATTTTACTATACGGAGTTATTTATGACTAACCACATTATCGACTATCAATGGTTTGTTGGATGATTTCTGAAGTATTGGACCATATGATAAATGCTTAGATATTTATTTAATTCAGCTCATTATAATTCTACTATGAGCATTACATAAAGAAAATTAGATATTTTGAACCCTAAGTTACACCCATAAAGGGGTAATACACGTAAGTCCAATAATGGACAATGATTACACCTGAGAGGGCATACCCAACATGGGTTAGAATATGAAATGAAAATACATGTTCATATGTGCAAATAATTGGTCATGAGCATTATATGTTGTTACCATACTTGTGTACATTTTTCTTGCACCATGTACACATAAATCAATATATTGATCCATTTTGTTTTTTAGTGTTTTAGTTGTCTACTAGTATAAAGATATGAAGATGGAGAGACTTAGATGAAATCAATTGAAGATATTAAAATTAATTCACAAGGAGTATTAGCTAGACAGTCTTAGTATTTCTTCTCAAATATATACATTATTTCCTTTTAAAAATCATGCATTTCTTAAAGGAGTCATGTTATCCGTCTGCACAAGTTTTAGACTTATAAACTCTAATAATACCCCACAAATATATGGGTGTGTGTAGTATTATCGAGGTCATCCAAGGAGCAAGGTATTTCTAGGCGCAAGAGTATTGAACTTCAACAATCTAGATTGATTTCAAAGGTTGATTTAGTTTTAGATTAAACTAATTGGCAAGTTTAAGGAAAACAGTAAACACTAATCACTTGAAGAAGGATTATGATCAGATAAAGAAGATTTTGGATATGGGATTTCACTTCCACATACTCACATAAAACCATGGAATTAAAACATGCTAGTCAAACATACAAAGGAGGTTTGTCATCGTCACTCACCTCCCGATGATGGGAGACAATTCTAACACCACGTAGCACTTTTGTTCTTATGCTTAGTTTTAAACTACAAACCTTAGGTCCTCAACATAATTCCAGTCACTCCTGTGGTTAAGGATATTTTTCCAAGATAGAGACTCCTTACTTGTTGACATATCTTTCGAAATTATAGAAAGAAGAATACAACATGCAAGCAAGATGGCCAGTCATGCAAACACACAATAAACACGGAAGTATATCTTGGAACAGTAAATTAACTAGAATTAAGCATGATGTATGAATTCACATAAGTTATGACATGGGAGCTACTCTCCCATGCCCAAGAAACAAAGTTATACGCACACATATTGGTGAAACACAACTACAAGAGACAGATTGCAAAACTAAACATGATTAGAGAAGGAAAAGAGCAAAGAAATCTACAAAAAAATATAGAAAGGAAGATTATGGATCAATGAAAAAATTCCATCCTTGTTGATGCTTCTACTCCAGCAACCTTCTCTCCTAAGGGGTTGGAGTGGAGAAATGACACCCTTGTTGCACTCTGCAAAGACAATTGGAGTAGGGAAGGGGTTCTCTCTCGAGTAACCACCTCTTCTTCTCTAAAATAACCCCTTTCTTATCTTCTCTGTTATCTAGTCAAAAAGTCCTTCAAATGATGAGATGTAACTATCCCATATATATCTTTTTATATTTAAAAATGAGGGATGATTGCTCTAAAAAACTACAGAAATCGTAGCGACACAACGTGTTTGAGAGATGACATAATGTGTCACCCTGAATAATTGTCAATAAAACTATCCCACTCAAAGGATGCATGTCGTGTTAGTAGGTCGACATGCCACGTTATTGAGCATTAGTGAAGATCTGGAAAATCTGGATGAAGTGACCACATCATGTGTTAATAAGCACACACCATGTGTTCCGATAGGGACTTCAACAAAATCTGTGAATGGAAGAACACATAGCATGTCATCTGAGAGGGATGTAGTGTTTGTTCTCATCAGTGGAGAATCAAATATATTTGTAACTTAACCTGCCATGTGTAACAAATTACATGACATCTCTTTTCGAAAACTTGAGAAATTCCCTAGAGAAAGTGCAATCACTTGGGAAGTCCTACTGAGGTCGCATTTTGATTGGGTTAACCCCATTTCCTTGTCAATATCTTGTACTTGTGATCACAAATATGAAACGAGTAAAGTCAACTATAAAGTGGAAAATTTAGTATGATTAGAGGCAAAATGAGGTACAAAGTGGATTGAAAATGTGTGAAAAAGTGGATAAAAAGTCTATATAAAATGTACACAATAAATCCCCCTAAGCTTGAACTATTGCTTGTCCTCAAGCAAAAAAGAACAAGGAAACACAATTGAAGAAACTTCCAAGCACAAGTATTAATATAAAGAAATGGAAAAATTTATATCAGGCCAACTGAACCATAATTAAGAGTTATTGCTATTAGTCAGAATTCAACTTAAACACCCAAGACTTTTCAACAAATGGGAAAAAATCCAAATGGAAGAATCAACATAACAATATTAAGAAAAATTTAGATGATACAACCAAATAAATAGTGAACATACAACATGATCCTCTCAATTATTAAGGATGTAAAAGAAGAAATTCGAATCAATACAAATAGCCCAGCAACATTGTCCTAGCCTTTTAGAGCGAGATTAAGAGATGAAGTATGGGCCTGACACTTGGAAACTAATATAAACTTATGCACATGTGAAATGATGGTTGAGGTAATTTACCCTCTTTTAGGATGGAACACCTAACCATCACATCTAGATCGAACTTACACTAGGCTAGCAAGTTAAGTGGGTGGTTTAGCCATCTTTCATGGGAGTAAATATAGAGGCAATATAATTAGAAGTGAGTTGGGTTCTACTTGAGAACCATGAGGCCTTAAATTAAAATATTCCCCCCCCAAGCATAAAAGAGTTAGTTGGATTGCTTAGTCCACATGATTTCATTCATTTTTTATGGTTAAAAATGCACTAAATTTTTGATAAGGATGTCTAGAATGCTAAACAAGGTTGTGATGTAGACTAGTCAAAGAAGATTTCGGTCATTACATGTATTATATAAGCAAAAGTGTGAAAGGTGAACATGCATGATAAAAGCAACAAACCAAATTCAAGCGATTGTTGTTGGCAAAAGATTTCTTTAAACTGATGCAAGGCTTGTACAATGTTTCTTGAATTGATATTTCTTGATGCAATTTTGGACAAATAGTTCAGCATAAAGGGAATTCAATCCAACAAGTAAAATGAGCCTCATATCATACTAGATTTTTCACAGTCTAAAATAGAAACTTAAAATGAACTAAGGAAAAGATGATGAAAAGAAACTAAAAATACACTTCGGTCAGTTGCCCCCCCCTAAGCTTGAAATTTGCAGTGTACTCACTGCATAATACAAACTCAAGTGGTAAGAAACTGGGTACCTACCCTAGGTGGATTAGAGTGAAAGGCTAGTGACCTCGTGACCATCTATAAAATGCTGGCTGAAGGTGTCATCATCATCAAGAGCATTAGTGAATAATGGCTCTTGCGAAAGTGGTGGCGGTAGTGGAGTCATGGCATAGTGGCCATGAGATATGTGCCACATATCCATCCTCTGGATCATGTAATGCATCTCATTGTACTATCGTCCTAGCTGGTCCAAGCGGGTGTCCTACTGAGCAAAGCGTTGTTGGACATACCTGTATAGATGATGCACATATGGCATAGTCCAGTTGTAGTCTGTCTGAGTTATAGTAGAGGGAGGAGGCGGTGGTGTTGCAGCTATAGTGGATGCCTTGGGTTGATCTCTAGAATCAGGCTCATTATCAAAATTGAACTTCAAATTGTCTTTATTTGTCAAGATGACCCCCTCTAGATCAAGAAGTTTAATGAACTATTCATGACCATGAAAATACTGCTTGAATTTGTTGTCATCTGAGTTATCTCTGACAACTAAGATTGAGGAGATTATAAATTCGAGGTCGAACTTATTCCTCCCTAGTGCAGCTTCTGAGCTTGTTAATTCGACATTTACTTTACGGGCTACATGGGTGATTTATCCACCAAATATTATGTAACCAAATCTATTACGTTTGACCTCAATTAAACGATAGGGGATATAATAAACAAAATTGATCTTAAAATTGTGTAGCATTTCCCATAAGAGGAATAGGTCTTGCTTTCCACAAACATCATGTTTTTCCTTTCTTGCAAAGACACCATGCTAAGGAGCTTGTGAATGTAACTGAAGATAGGCCTGTAGAAGTATGATTCCCTAGCCTGTGCAGCAGCATGCATGTCATCGTCAATGATTTCCCTCCAAAATTTATCACTATTAAATTGTGTAGGATATGACATGGCCCTTCATAATCACATTGAAAGTATCACAAAATTGCCTAAAGGTAAGTTTGTAACCATGCCCAAGAAGTCGAAAGGTGATAATGCTAAAAGGTTCATGCGACCTTCTTAGATTGTCATCTTCATGTAGAGTAGTTAAAAATTCATAAGTCATCCTTGGATATGTAGGACTTACAATGCAGTAGGTGTATTTGAGCCCTAGCCCTTATAGAAATCCTAAGACTTCATCTTTGAAATAGAATGCTTCTGATGTCTCCTCACTAGCAAATCGTGTACGTAGGACCCTACATGTGATTAGAGTTTGGTATATGGCATCTTCTTCCTTAGTTACGATGAATTGTGTGGATGAGATGTAAGTAGGTGTGGAAGAAGAGCTTTCTCCCTTGTGGCACTTGGTTGCTTGCTTGATCGGGGACATGATGATTGGAATGTTGTTGTTGTATGCACAAACATGGCATGTTTGAGATGAGACACTACTTGTGTTACAATATGAATTCATCTTGTAGGTTGACGATGATGTTCAGGATTGCGAGTGTGCGCTCTACGTACGATGTGTTCACGAGGTTGCCGACCTTGATTCAGAGCTGGGTAGGCGATGAGGATGGGCACACGATGGCATCTTTTGGTAGGAAGGAAGATGGATGGTGTTGAGGACAGACACAACTATTGCAGATGCAGAATCAAGCCGTACGATGTGTTCACGAGGTTGCCGACCTTGATTCAGAGCTGGGTAGGCGATGAGGATGGGCACACGATGGCATCTTTTGGTAGGAAGGAAGATGGATGGTGTTGAGGACAGACACAACTATTGCAGATGCAGAATCAAGCACACAGTGATGGTTATTTTCTCTACTCTTGCACACATTGTGAGTTAGGGCTTGGTGTGGAGAATGAGTGTGAAATTGGAGTTAAAACCCCTATTTCACCGCAAAAAATGGTGTGTCTTATAAGATACACAGCGTGTCTTTTTGTATATCAACTACTTCCCTCCTTTTTATTTTTTTGTCCGCTTGATGATGACATGGTGTGTATTATTAAGGACATGTCATGTGCTCTCCTAGAATTTTTTTTAAAGAAAACTTCCTTACAGACATGTCGTGTGAATAGTAACCACACGTCATGTGTGTTTCTAGTGGAAATCTTGTAATCTTCTCCTGAACCGTACACGTCGTATCTGTCTGCATAGAATTTCATGCTTGTAAAACCTTGATGACACATTATGTGAGTAATAATCACACGACATGCATTATTTTAGAAAAAATATTAGATCCAAATAATATTGTTGATACATCATGTGAGTAATATTCACATAACGTGTGAGTTTCCAACGGAAGACTTGTAATTGTTCTCATGAATAGTACACACTATGTGACACATATTGTGTGAGTTTCCAATAGAACTCCATGCCTGTAAAATCTACTTCTAACACATCATGTAGTTTTTTGACACATCTTGTGCTCTAAAGTATTTGCTCGAAGTCTGTTTACCTAAATCGTGAACGACATGTGATTAGGAGAACACAATGTGTTGAACCTGTATTTTTGTAGAAATTTCTTTTCTTCCTTAGTTTTCCATCTGCACATGTAATGACAATGATATGTATAGTGTGAGGGTATAAATTATTACATTCAGGCACGACAAATTTATTTGAAAAAGAAGATGTTTTTGGAGTAAAAACTAAAATTAAATCTATCTTTAACGTAAGGTCAACTCCCATAAGGCCCTATGTTTAGAGTTTGGGGTAAGACTTGAGTCTTTTACCATCAAATGTATAAGAGGGAGCAAGAGCCCCCAAACCACTTTGAATGTAGCTTTCCTAATAAAAGTTTCAAACTAGAGTTCAATAGCAACACTTGATCTACTTTGATGAAATCCTTTCTTCTTAACTTCTTGACATGCCATGCATCAGTCCTCTCTTTGTAGATTTTTGCATTTTCATATACACCTAGTTGGAGATCCTCAAGTTCTTGAAGTTGTAGCATTTACTTCTCACCTACTTTCTTCATGTAAAAGTTAAGAAAATCGATGGCCCATAGGGATTTATGCTCCAACTCTAAAGGGAGATGGAAAGACTTGCCATATATGAGCTTGAATGGCAAGGTTCCTATGGTTGTCTTGAATGCTGTCCAGAATGCCCAAAGATCACCATCCAATTTAATAGCCCAATCTTTCCTTGAACTTGAAACAGTATTTTACAAAATTCTCTTGATTTGTCTATTAGACACTTCAACTTGCCAAGCAATTTGTGGATGGTATGGAGTATACATTTTCTTCTTAACTCCATACTCGGGGAGAAGATTATTGAAATGTTTCTCACTAAAATATGTACCTCCATTAGAAATGACATCTCTTGGAACTCTAAATCAAGGAAATATGATCTTATGAAATAATTTGATGACTGACTTTGCACCTAGAACTTGGGTGGGAATAGCCTCTACCCATTTTGAAATATAATCAAAAGCAACCAAAATATATTTATAACTGCATGTGGGTGGGAAGGGGTCCATGCAGTCTACACTTGAAGCATCAAAAACTTCAATCTCTGAAATCGAATTTAGTGACATCTCATCTTTCCTTGAAATTACTCATGGTCTTTGGAAACTATCACATGCTCTAATAAATGCGTGCACATCTCGAAATAGTGTTGGCCAGTATAAACCTTCATGGAAAATCTTCATTGATGTCTTGTCTCCTCCAACATGTCCTCCATAGTAAGAGGAGTGATATTCTGAAATCACACTCATAATCTCTTCATTTGGAATGCATCTTTGGATCAGCCCATCAACATATTGCTTAAACAAAGGTGGGTCATCCCAATAGTAAAATTGGACATCATGAAGGAAACTCTTTTTTTGTTGATAGGTAAGATCTAGAGGGAAGAATCCTATGGCTAGTTAACTTGCAAATTTAGAAAACCAGGGTGTCCCAACTGAGTGCACTACATAAAGTTTCTCAATCGGCAACTCACCATCAATAGGGGTATTTTTCTTTGTACAAGTGTTGAGATAGAAAAGATGGTCAACAACATTATTTTTTGTTCCCTTCTTGTCTTTAATCTCCAAATCAAACTCTTCTAGCAACAATAACCAGCAGATCAAGCAAGATTTGGTATCCTTCTTGTTCATGAGATATCTGATTGCAGTGTGATCAATATAGATAATGACTTTGGACCCCACAAGATATTTTTAAACTTATCAAACACGTAGACTATGGAAAGCATATCCTTCTCAGTGGTTGCATAATTGATATAAGCAACATCTAAGGTTTTGCTTACATAATGAATGGCATGAAGCTTGTTGTCTTGTCTTTGTCCTAATACTGCCCCTATGGCATAATCACTGCATCACACATGATTTCAAATGGATCACTCCAATCTGGTGGTTGAACAATAGGGGTTGAATTTAAAGCATCTTTCAATTTCAAGAAGGTTGCTTGACATTCTTCATTGAATATGAATTTAGCGTCCTTTGTTAATAGTGAATATAGTGGCTTTTCAATCGTTAAAAAATCCTTTATGAATCTTTTATAAAACCTAATGTGTCCCAGGAAACTTCAAACTTCTTTCACTGTGGTTGACATCTTCTCAATGGCTTCTACTTTTACTTTATCTACCACTATTCCTTTGTTTTATATGACATGACTAAGTACAACTCCCGATTGTACCATAAAATAGCACTTCTCCCAATTCTGAACAAAGTTTATATGTTTACAACATTGTAAAACTTTTGTTAGATTTAACAAACAATCATTAAAGGAATTACCATATTCACTGAAATCATATATGAATATTTCCATGATATTTCTATGAACACTACTACAGAAATGGCTTATAACGTCACATTTACAGGAGTCGGTTGTATACAAGAAACAGACGCCTAAGGTGTACATCGTCGGCTAAATACAAAAACCAACATCTATAAGTGAAGAGCGCCCAGACATGGGTATCACTTTTAATTTAACGTTGGTTCATTAATAAGCAATCTATGCCTAAAATCGACCACCAATTCTAAATTTTCTAGTGAAAAATATTACCTTCAAAATTTAACATACGGTGTTGGTTATTAACTTAAAAACCGACGACTAAAGGTTTTTCGCGAGACAAAAATTAGCCGCATTTTTATCGTCAGTTGGCTTGAAATAACTGATGCCAATGGGTGTTCTCGCGCTGTCCACGTGAAAATTTTTACACCCCTGTGGCATCAGTTTTTATATGGTAACCGATGACTATTGTTATTAGCGTCAGTTGTTTTTAATAACTGACACTGATGGTTAACTTTATAGAACCCGCACGAAGCCGACTCTTCCCCTTTCTCTATTTCATCCCCGCGAGAATAGGTCTGGCGATCGATTTTGTACGCCGCCGCTGCTCTCCCTACTGCTCCGTGCTCGTGTCTCCGTGCCACTCCCTGCTCGTGTCGCCGCGCCACTCCCTACTGCTGCGTGCTCCGTGGTCGCCACCACCGCTGCCCTCTCCCTCTCTGCTCGTCAGCCGGCTGCCGCCCTCATCCTCTCTGCTCGTCGGCCGGCTGCCACCCTCTCCCTCTCTGCTCGCCCTCTCTGCTCGCTGGTGCCCCTCTATGCTCGTCGGCTATCTGCTCTCCTGCACCCTTTGTGCTCGTCGACTCTCTACTCGTTCCTCCGCCTGCTCCCTACCTGTCCTCCTCCGTCTGCTCCCTACCCTTCGTATTTACTTCTACTAATTTGTATTTACTTATCTACTGATTTGAATTTACTTATCTACTGGTTTGAATTTATATATCTAATAATTTGTATTTACTTATCTACTGATTTGTATTTACTTATCTACTGATTTGTATTTACTTATCTACTCATTCGTTCATCTAATGATTTTGTATTCATCACATTTTTTAAATTTAGGGCTTTGTATTTGTTCATCTACTTTTTAAAATTATTTAATCATATACTGATTTATATTTGTTTATCAACTGAGCTGTACTTTTTTTATCTACTGATTATATTTATTTATCTAATGCTTTGAGTTTACTTATTTAGATATTGCTATTGTAAATCAACCTAGGATATGAACAAATCTTGTGCTTGCATATATTTGTAAAATGTTAAAGGCGATTTGTGTCCTGGTTAGAAATCTTAGTATGTTTAACAAGATTCACACTCATTTTCTCTAAACCGCTCTAAATTTATACAATCCCTCTTGTCTTTGATGATATGAATGCTCAGCTAGGTATGCATAACATTCTTAGTTAATTTGAATGTGTGTGTTTTTAAATTTATCAGCAAGTTTGTAATCTTTCTTTTTAACTCCACCATCTTAATCTTAATGTTTCCAGTCATCATAAATTTTTCTAGTTTGCAACAAGTTCGATTGACAAATACCTTTCCAATCCTAACATTTGTTGATTATAGTAATGATATATGACTATATGGTAGAAAGACCATGTGCTGGTTAGTCTGTCTACTAGAGTGTGGGGAATAACCATGTTGCCTGTAGTTTATAATATTGCATTGTGAATTATTGCATGTTTGAAACTATTGAATTCTTTATTTATTATTAATGTGATTGGACACGCCTACTTATGAGTGGTGTTATATTTTGTTGGCCTAGAAACTCGTCCAAGATTTACTCATTAGGAGTAAATCTTGGATAGTCTCCAGTTTGGGACTGTTCTTAAACACCTAATCTCACTTAGGATGTAAGTGTATAATGTGTATTGGGTTTTCAAGAAAATTTTGGCAGCATTTTCCCATTTGTTCTCTAAGTACATATGTACTTGGAGAACAACGAGGAAGTGTTGCCGAAATTCTTTTGAAAACCCAATACACATTATACACTTACTAGTGAGATTAAGTGTTCAAGAATGGGATAGGTGGTAAACATTTATTATATATAAGAATGACAACACATGTATTTGTTGGCCTAGAAACCCATCCAAGATTTACTCATTAGGAGTAAATCTTAGATAGTCCCCAATTTGGGACTGTTCTCGAAATCAAAAATATGTCTGTCATGCATCTTTGGGAAGTAGCGGGTGCATTACATAACCCAAAAGGCATTCACCTATATGCATATGTTCCATAAGTGCATGTGAAGGTGGTTTTCTCTTGATTTGGTGGGTATATCAGAATTTGGAAAAATCTAGAATATCCATATAAATAGCAAAAGTATGAGTGGTTCGCGAGTCTCTCCAACATTAGGTCAATCAAAGGCAAGGGAAAATAGTCCTTTCTAGTGGCATTGTTTATTTTTAAGTAGTCAATATACATGCGCCACCCAGTGACCACACATGTTTGAATTAGTTCATTATTATCTCCTTTCATTATAGTGGTTCCTCCTTTTTTTAGTATAACATATATAACACTAACCCAAAAGGCTATCACTGATAGGATAAATTATTCCAACATCTTTTAACTTAAATATTTCTTTCTTTACCACTTTCCATCATGTTTTGTTTTAATCATCTAAGTGCTTCTATACATGGTTTGTCATAATCTTCTATATCTATGTGATGCATGCAAATAGAAGGATTAATTCCTTTCAATACATCTTTATAAAGCCTAAGTTCTTTTAGTAATTTTTCTTCTTATTCTTGGGTCAATTTAGAATTTATAATCACATGAGAAGAGAAATTTGAGTCGAAGAATACATACCTCAATTCCAGTGGAAGGATTTTAAATTCTACCCTTTTTTTGTGTATGTTGATAAGATAGCTACTCCTTACTTCTTAACATATCTTCCCACATTATAGAAAGAAGCATACAACATACAAGTAGGATGGCTTGTCATGCAAACAATCAATAAACACCGAAGCATATATTAAAATAGTAAATTAACTAGCATTAAACATGAAATCTGAGTTCACATAAGTTATGACATGGTAGTTACTCTCCCATGACCAAGAAACGAAGTTCTACTTGCACATAGTGGTGAAACACAAGTAGAAGCAACAAATTGTTAAACTAAACACGATTAGAGAAGGAAAGGAGAAAAGAAATCTGGGAAATAAGAAGAGCAAGTAAGAACTCCAGCTCAAAGATAAAATTTCAATCTTGTTGATGCTTCTACTCCAACAACCTTCCTCCCAAGGGTTTGGAGTGGAGAAATGACGCCCTTGCTGCAATATGTAGATAGAATTGGAGTAGGGAAGGGATTCTTTCTCCAGTAACCACCTCTTCTTCTTCAAAATCTCTCCCGTTCTTCTCTTCTCTATTCTCTGGTCGAAAGTCCTTCCAAATGTGCGAGGTAACTATCCCATGCATGTCCTTCTGTATTTAAAAATGAGGGTCGGTTGCTCTAAAAAATTGTAGAAATCATCGACAACACGATGTGTTTGAGAAACGAGACAGTGCGTTTGAGAAATGGCACAGTGTGTTGTCCTGAATAACTAATGATGAAACTTCCCTGCTCGAAGGATGAATGGTGTGTTAATTTGTTGACATGCCATGTTGGTGAGAATTGGTGAAGATCTGAAAAATTTGGACGAAGTCAACACGTCGTATGCTAATAAGCACACACCAAGTGTTCGGGTAGGGAATTTGGCAAAATATTTGAATGAAAGAACAGGAGGTGTCATATGAGAGACACAATGTGTTTCTACTTATTAGGGAGGAATGAAATCTGTCTGTAATTTAACACACTATGTGCAATAAAAGACACATCGTGTATCTTTCAAAAACTTGAGAAATTCCATGGAGAAAATGTAATCACTTGGGGAATCCAACTAAGGTCAGGTTTTGATTGGATCAACCCTATTTTCTCATCATTATCACGTACTTGTGATAAAAAACATGAACGAGTAAAGATAACTATAAGGTGGAAAACTTCATATGATTATAGGCAAAATGAGGTACAAAGTGGATTGAAAATGCATGCAAAAGTGGGCAAAAAGTCTATTTAAAACGTGCATAACAAATCTCAATATATATATCTTGCAAATAATTTAAGTTCAATTAATGTAATTTATTGATTATAATTTGTGACTTGTTGCATCTGGATCTTGGAAAAAATGATAATGACTCTTGACTTTAAGATCCACCTTGATTTGGGGAACCCAAAAGTGGGGGTCATTACAATACTCATATTCAGAATACATGTTAGGCAATGCAAGTATGCATATAGAAGTTCTATATAATTTATGATACTCGTAATGCAATGTGGGCACGTGGATAAGAAATTTGATATAATTTATGATATTTTTAATGTAAGAGAAATTGTGATGTGTTGTATTTATTTTAATACAACTAAATATTGTTATGTACATGATATCAATGTCATATTACTATACTAAATAGTAAAACACTTCATAGGTTGATGATAAGTCAATTGTATCATACCCAATGTCATAGTATTTGAGTTAGTTAGGATACAAATTACTTATTTGATTTCAAGTTTAGTTTATTTTAGGCTTTAGATTGGAATGGTTCCTCTTAATTAAATGACAGAATATCAACTATTATAGTAATCAGATTAGTATATAATTTCAACTTTTATCTAAGACTACACATCTAGATGGTTAGATCCTTGGTTTGTTACCAAGAGATCTGAGCTTCAAGCCATGTTAACTGTATGAATAAAAGCATCAATTAATAACATTTTGACTTTTTTATTAATTAGAGTAAATAAGTACAATATAAATAATATATTTAAATAGTTATTTACATGTTGATTGCTTAAGTCAAGTGAGTTTTAAATAGTTATTTGTCTTAACTCGTCAGTCACATGCAAGTATACAAGATCAATTGTAGTCAAGGTTGATCCACTAGGAGATAGGCTAGCTAGGCGCAAAACTGTTAACTTTCTACGATGTAGATAGATTATAAAAAAAGGTTGGTTTTGGATCAAACTAAATAAAAGAAAGAAAATCAAAACACAAATCACTTGGAGAACGATTAAAAATCAGATTGAGAGAATCTTAGAGATGGGATTTCACTCCCACATCATGACCCAATAAAGAATCACAAATTCCATTTATGTTAGTGAATCTTCACAAGGGTAAGTTGTTGTCATCTAAATACATCTCCCAATGATATAAGATAGTCCTAACCTTATATAGAATTCCCATGCATATACACATATTTGAACTATGGCCTAAAATCCTCAACATAATCCTGGACACTCCCATGATCAAGGATATTTTGACAAAATAGCTATTCCCTACCACTTAATATCTCTTCCCAGGAAAAAATAAAAAGAACAAAGCATGTAAATGTGTTGGCCAGTCTTGCATACAAGAAGATAAACACCATATGTCATTTTGAAATAGAAGATTAACTAATACCAAACATGAAATTTGAGTTCACATGAGTCATGACATTGAAGCTACTCTCCCATGCCTAAGAAAAGGAGTTTACTCACTCATGGTGAGGAAATACAGGTACAAATGATAAGTCATTGAAAGAAACATGAGTAGAGAGAGTAGTAATAAATATATTTGTAGGAGTGAAGAACATATAGAAATCTCCAGCCAACAGATGGATATTCATCTCTACAACCGATCCTTGCTTTTGCAACTTTAGAATGGAATGGAGAAGAGAAATGGAGTCAAGAATGGGTTCTCTCTTGAGAAACCCTAGCTTTCGCTCCAAATTTGCCACTCCACAGCTCCAGCTTTGTCTCTGGTCTCAAAACGCTCCAAATGATACATGATCCACTTCCCAAGGGGTGAAATTCATTATGTATTAAGAATAAGTGTTTATTTCCACACCTATACATAAAAAATGCTTCATACAATATGTATGCAAGTTAACATGTTGTGTGAGATTTAGATTCTACTTGAGTCGGGCCACGATCGCAAGTGACACGCTGTGTGGAGTAGCCACATTGTGTAAGGAAGACTTTCTGGTGAATTTTGGATTTTTTTAGCCACAATGAGTAGCTAGGTCACACATCCTAGCTTGGATCGAATGAGGAGATTGTTGTGCGAGATTCACACACCATGTGGAGTGGTCCACATGCCATGTTGCTTGCTATCTATTGAATATTGAACTCTAGAAGTAGGGGAACTTTGAAAATGCCAAATCGATTAGATTTTTTTACATTTTCCCTACAATATGAGTATAACATGGGGTCCCTATGATTCAAAGCATGTCACAAGTAAGATCAACAAGAAACAAACATTCTAGCATGAATCAAATTATAAATATGGTTAAATTGAGTGAAATGTACAACCAAAATGTTATGAAAATATGATATGATTTGTGCACATCAAATCCCCCTAAGCTCGAACCATTGCCTGTCCTCAATAAAAAAGAACTTGATAAATGAATAAAGGTAAACAAATGGAAAAAAAATGATCCATATGAATATGAATTGATAGATCTAAAAATGGTAGTTTTTCATCATTTAGATATGTAATTAACCATGATATCAATGCTAACTCTCAAGATAGGATTTAAGTTCAAATAGACATTCAATTTGCTTTGAAAGAATCAACTAGAGAGAAATTAGTAGAAGCAAGATGATAGAGCCAAAAATGTAATGATTTGCCACAAAGATCAATGAAATGAAATGAAAATTTCTTCTAAAGTATCTATCTTCATGCAATGACACTGTTATTCGAGAAAAATTCTCAATTTGATTTCGATGTGTGGTACTCGGCTACTAGTATAGGCTTACACACTCGTGGAACACCATTTGGGGATTTATTTCACTCTTCCAGATGTAATCCCCAACCTTCACTTGGTTGGTGGAAACATGGGGTGACTTAGGCATCTTTTGTGGGTTTTGGATTTTCAAATGAAGATAAAAAATTCCACTTTTCATGTTATTCAGGAGAAATCATGTGTTAACTCACCACCCATTATTTCAAGTCGTGCAAGAAGATATTCATTTTGTAAAAACATTCAAGTAGAGCGGTCAAAAATGCATTATAGGATTGGCAAAGTCATCTTATTGCTACTCAAAGCTATAAAGCTAAGAAATTCAAAGCATTTGAATCATTACATGGTTTTATCAGTGATAATTGCAATTCATGTTTAGCCAAATACCTAAATGTGGAGATGAATAGCCAAAATTTCAATTAGGATGATTCATGTCAAATTTTTCATCATATATCCATGATATTAATGCAATCTGATGGTTAAATCAATAGGGAAGACTAATCAAAAAAATTCACTCAATAATCATGCAAGAAAGTGAGAAGAAATGCAAAACATGCAAACAACAAACTAAATGACATAAACAAATGACATGAAAAGTAAAACTAAAACTATTGTTTGGTTGTACCCCCCAAGATTGAAATTTGCAGTGTCCTCATTGATCTTAACAAACTCAAGAGTTGTATATCTAGATACCTCAAGTGCATCATAAATAGGGGTCAAAACCCTCCTGGGGAGGTTGGAGGTGTTTTAGGAACAAGTTGGGGTCAATGATATCCATGGAGGAGGAAGGTCCTAGAGGCGGAGATGGTTGTGGATGATATCCATAATGACTATGAGAGATGTGCCAAGAATCCATCCTAGACACCATGGTGTGGATTTCAACAACATTCTGGGACATACCAGTGTACTAGTGGGAGAGATGAGAGATGTGGGTATCCTGATTATCAAATATGTGCTAAACATACCCAAAATCTACTTCATGTCTGGGTAGCTCAAAGTAAAGTATGTATGGGTATCTATGGAAGGAGGTGGTGGAACATGGACTCTTTCATATGAAGGCTTGGGATGTGCACCTGCCAAAAATCATTCATTCTAAAAATACTTCCAGTTGGCTTTCTCTTTGAGAGCTGTGATGGTAGGGTTTGGCAACATGAAGATAGAGGATTTCTAGTGGACCTTATGGAATTTTTTACCATTCTTATCTTTTCTCAAAAAGACAGAGGAAATGAGATAATCACAATTGACATATTCCCCTCCATCTAGGGGATCAATAGTAGACAGATCAAGCTTCAAGGCAATAACAAGTTTGGTGATCACACCCCCTTTCATGATGTCTCCTATTCATTCTTTTTGGATCTTTACAATTCATGAAAGAAAAAGAAACCTAATGTTTACATCATAGTTATGCAATATAGCCCACACAAAAACAAATTCATTTTACCAACTACACCTTGTGTTTCCTCCTGTTTGAGAATACATGTGCTGAAAATATGGTGAATATTTTGAAGAATCGGATTATGAAAATGAGACACTCTAGCATTAGTAGGACAGTAGACATTACCTTTAGTGATTTGGCTCCAGAAAGTGTTGGACCCAAATTCCTCTAGCATGATGATACTACCATCATAATCAATTGCATCATGTTGCCAAATCATTTGAAAGTCAATTTGAATGATTTTTTCATCAAACTAAATGAAACTAGACCAAAAGGTTCATGCTTGTCATACAAGTCTTCTTATGATTTGAAGTTTGCCAAAAACTCATAAGTCAAGTGAGGGTGTGTAGGGACACTGTTTATGCAGCATAGACATAGGTCTAGGAATATGATGTAGCCCCTAGCTTCATTGAGAATACCAAGTTGTTCCATATCATTAAGGTGTGCAAACCTAGTCAGAACTACCCAATGAGAGGCAAGATGGAGGATTATGACATCCTCCTCTGCATTGAGTGTGAGTGCACCATGGAGACATAGGGTGCATGTGTGAGTGCACCATGGAGATGTATGGTGCATCTGAGGAAGATGCCTTGGGCTCAAGGAGGGTTCTCTTGGCAAAAATATTTGTTCTTGGAATTTGATAGTTGTTGGGTGAATCAACACGACATAATAAATTGATAATATGGTGTGTCACTATCGTTCTTTCTTCAAATCTTCCCTGAGACAAATGCGGCATAGCGGGTGTCATTACGTCATGTTGCAACATACGTTGTTGATTCTAGGAAAATTGCTACCGACAACAAAAGGTGGAGGGTTGGTAGTGGTGCTCGTTCCCTTCTTCTTTGACTGGCTCGACGGTGTGGAGGCGGTCCTTGAAGGTGGCATTGCGGAAGTGGTGGACGATGATGGTGGTTGGGTTAGCAGATGCTTTTGGTGCTGTGACTGTCCTGACTGCTTCTTGTGGATGACGGTGAATCAAGGAATTATGGAAGGAGGTGATGGTCAAAGAAGCTATGACATGTAGTGGTTGGAGGTGTGGTTGCATAGTGTGGATGAGGGTTCACAAATGCGGTAGGAGAGGCAGCTATACATCATGAATGTGAGATGAAATGAATGGATAAGGTTCAAAACCCTTTAGTTGTACATATACAAGCTGTAATGGTATGTCACATGCCGTAAGGGATAGGTAAATCCCCCAAATCCACAACGGCACACACCATGTTGGACGCCTACATGACATAAGAGGTGGAATCTTCCAAAAACTTAAAATCCCTCTTGTGAAGTTTACACGATGTGACTTGCGTGTCACACACCATAAGGGACAAAGGTGGTCAAAAACTTGAAATTTTCTTTGCATAAATCACATGTAGTAATGGACAAAAACATGGCATAAGAATGGAGTATTGTCTCATTTTCCATTCTTTATGCTCGATCTTCACACTCAGTATGTATTGCATACACGACATAGAGTTCATTTACTATGAAATTTGGTGATTTTTTTTTGCAAAACACACGCGACGTAGAGGTTGCCTACATGATGTAAGGGTGGGTGTCAGTGAAACCTTATTTTTGCATCTACTAATTCCGCACGACGTGCATGACAGCTACATGTCGTGTTGTTGAAGTTTTTGTAGAAATTGAAAATCATCGATCTTGAACACGCCGTGTTATGATCCCACATGTTGTAAGAGACAATTTCTATGATCTTTTAGTGGAGTTGAGAAATAAGTTACACATCATGTGGAGTGGTCCACAAGCTATGTTACAAAATGATTCTTGTAACTCCTTATTCCCCTCACCTCCTATGAAAGTAGAATTCATCACTTGTAAAATGCAAATGATTACTTAATGTTCCCACACAAGTTTAAGAGTGTAGCACCAAGAGGTCTTATTTGGAAGTAAGTGAGTATAAACTAAAAAACATTAAGGGAAATGACTCAAAACAAACCATCTAAATGTGGGGATGTCTCCCACGAAGGCCTTCAGTTTAAAGTCTGTAAGTAGACTTGGTTCTTGATAAGTAGAGTTCTGTGAGGGAGCATGAGGCTCTCAGTTCTATCTTCTCTCCTTCAGTGTAAAGCTTGTAGCATTGTCCATTGACTTTGAACGTCTATTCTTACCCTGCATCTCTACCATCCCGCGCAGATAAACTTTCAGGACCAAGAAGGGTCATGACCACTTGGATATAAGCTTCCTTGGGAAAAGCTTGAATCTTGAATTAAATAACACACCTGGTTCCTGCAACAAAATCTCTTCTTATAATATTCTTGTCATGCCATGCCTTTTTTTATCTTTATAGATCTTTGCATTTTCATAAGTATCTATCCTGAGCTCCTCACATTCTTGAAGTTGTAGCAGCTGCTTTTCACCTACTTTCTTCATGTAAAAATTAAAGAACTTGGTGGCCCATAGGGCTTTGTGCTCCAGCACCAAAGGAAAATGGAAATATTTTCCATGGATGTGCTTGAGTGGCATAGTACCAATGATTGTCTTGTATGCAATTTAGAATGCCCAAAGAGAATCATCCAACTTGAGGACCAAATCTTTCCTTGAATTGGAAACATTCTTTTCAAGGATGCTCTTTTGTTGTCTATTTGATACTTCAACCTGTCTAGCTCTTTGAGGGTGATATGGAGTAGAGATTTTGTGCATCACTCCATACTTGGTGAGAAGATTATTGAATTGTTTCTCACTGAAGTGTGTCACTCCATCTGAAATCATGATTCTTGGAACTACACAATGAGGAATAGTAACTTTTTGAAATAGCTTAAGTACCAACTTAGAATCAAGAGCTTGGGTAGGGATGGCCTCTGCGCACTTTGAAACATAACTGCTGATGAGAAATATGTATTTGTAACCACAGGAGGATGGGAAGGGGCCCTTGCAGTTGACACCCCAAACGTCAAATACCTCAATATCCATAATGGAGTTGAGAGGAATCCCGTCTCTCTTTGATATCCCATTGGTTCTTCGACATTTGTCACACCCTTTGACATATGCATGGACATTTAGTTGGCTAATAAAATCCAGCTTTAAGGATCTTTGTAGCTGTCTTTTCTCCCCCAAATTGACCTCCGTAGGAAGAAGAATGACATCCAAAAATAATGCTTAGGATCTCCTCTTCAGCCACACATTGTCATATCACTCCGTCAAGATCTTGCTTGAACAATATTGGGTCATCCCAATAATAAAATCTGACGTCAAGTAAGAATTTCTTCTTTTGTTGATAGGTAAGATCAGGTTGAAGATGCCCTATGGCAAGAAAGTTGACGATGTCTGCAAACCATGGTGCTTGTGGTGTGTCAACATCATATAACCTTATAATGGGAAGGTAATCATCAATATGAAGTGTATCCTTTGCATCTGAAGTCACTCTGGAAAGGTGATCAACAACATTGTTCTTAGTTCCCTTCTTGTCCTTGATCTCAAGGTTAAATTATTGAAGCAACAAGATCTAATGAATTAGGTGCGGTTTAGCATCCTTCTTATCAGCAAATATTTGATGACTACATGGTCGGTATAGACCACAACTTTGGATCCCACTAGATACTGGAAAATTTGTTGAAGGCATATACTATGGCTGGCATCTCCTTCTCCATGGTGTCATAGTTTATCTAGGCTTCATCTAGTGTCTTGTTGGCATAGTGAATAGCATGCATCTTTTTTCCCTTTCTTTGGCCAAGTACAACCCCGATGGTGAAGTCACTTGCATCACACATTACTTTAAAGGGTGCATCCCAATCTGGTGGTTGAATGATGGGGGATGAAATAAGAGCATCCTTGAGCTTCTTGAAGGTAGCTTGACATTCATCATTGAACACAAAATCAAAATCTTTTGCAAGCAATGAGCATAAGGGCTTGGTTGTCTTGGAAAAATCCTTGATAAACATCCTATGAAATCATGCATGGCCAAGAAAGTTTCAAACATCTTTGACATTTGGTGAGTTAGACATCTTTTCTATTGCTTATACCTTTGCACTGTCAACTTCAATACCCTTGTTAGAAATAACATGACCTAGTACTGCCCTAGGTTGTACCATGAAATGACACTTTTCCTAGTTTAGTACTAGGTTAACATTTTTACAATGCTCAAGGCATTTAGACAAGTTAGACAAATAATCATCAAAAGAGTTCCCATAAACTTTGAAATCATCCATAGAAACCTCCATGGTATGCTCGATGAAATCAGAGAAAATAGCCATCATGTGACCCTAAAAAGTCGTTGATGCATTACAATGACCAAATGACACGTGTCTATAAGCATATGTGCCATAGGTGCATGTGAAAGTTGTCTTTTCCTAGTCCACTAAGTGAATTGGTATATGAAAGAATCCTGAATATCCATCAAGATAGAAGAAGTAGGAATGATTGGCTAATCTCTCAACACTAGATCAATCAATGACAAAGGGAGAGTGGTCTTTATGAGTTTCCTTGTTCAACCTTCTATAGTCTATACACATGCACCATCCTGTGGCTACACAGGTTTGAAGAAGTTCAACATTGTCCCCTTTAATAACATTTGCACCCCACTTTTTGGGTACTACGCTAATAGCACTCACCCAGGGTTTTCACTAATAGGGTAAATTATCCGTGCATCTTTCAACTTAATAATTTCCCTTTTAACAACCTCAACATATTTTAATTAAAACACCTATGAGGTTCTAAACAAGGCTTTGCATCCTCCTCGAAATTAATTCTATGCATTCAAATGGAAGGGTTTATGCCTTTGAAATTGTTGATTAAATAATTAATGACTTCTTACACAAGCATAATTCATTAAGCAATTTGATTTCTTGTTCATCAATTAAATCAACATTTATAATGAAAGGAGATGTAGAATCGAGGTCAAGAAAATCATATCTTAGCCCCGATGGGAGGGGTTTGAGCTCTACCTCATTCTCCTTGTTGACTTGCAAAATTCATCTTTGAATGGTATAACATCTTCATGGTTTATATGTAGATTAGATTTGGAAACAATATCTGAAATTTTTGCAGCCATGGCGGTGTTCAATTCACTTTCCACACAATAGTTGTCACGGGACTGGAATCCCAGTCCCATGAACCAAACGAATACCAAAGGTGACATGCGGAAGCGTAAGGCTTAGCACACATGAACAAGTAATAAGAGAAAGGCACCAACATAGTCTCAACATTCAACAAGTATAAATTATACAAAATGCATTATATTCATGAATTCAATTACATATTTCCATAGTCAAGGTACAAGTCATTCATGTGCACTAAATCTAGATCTTACAACAAGTACACCTAGCATAGCTCACCAAGCCCTTTATCTTTCTATCCATCTCTGAACTTAAAAACAACATACGAGAAATGGGTCAACACACGAGGTGTTGAGTACAGGGTAGAAAGATACATATATATATATATAAGCTTTGCATAATTTGAAAAGATTTCAAGATGAAACGAACCAAAATAAACATGTTAACTATTTATCAAAATGCGAAATCATGTTTTATGTCATTTCACTCCATTATATTAACAATATCAAACATATTTAAAGGCCTTTGACCATCTTCCCGTCGAAAGGGTCCGTAAGGGTGCTCAAGATTAGCTAACCCTTTTATACAAGAGGGACCTCAAGGACGCCACCAAGAGTTAACCCTTTATCAACAATATTATAATGGAGTTTTGTACATATATGTGTTCAAGTTATAAAACCAACGAGGCAAACATCGAGTATGACATAGCAATACTACATGGCAATATTGGGCAAGTAAATAAACAAGCATACAGTACATATCATTTCAAACAATAAAGCTAGTCATATAACTAGATAAGGCCCGTACCCGATTCAGAGATTTCATAACCTAACATATCCTTCACCATCTAGCCACATGCCAAACCTGATTAAGAACAAGATTGCATATATACATTAGATTCTCATCATTAACCCTAATTCTCTTCATTTTAAGGGTTTTGGCCAAGTTAGGTTACAAGTTACTTTTAGATCATTATGTGATCTTATACTGATTTAGAGGGCATCATGATGGTGTGGGTCGAGTTTCATGCCATTATGACGTTCCATGCACTTTCTATGATCATATCAAGGTTTAAAGCATTTACATGCATTATAGGGTCATAAGACTCACAAAGTAGCAACTAAGGTCTTGGATCATCAAGACATGAGATTTAGACAAGATTCAAGATTAGACATAGATTCATGAATCATCTTCAAGAAGCATAACCATTTTGATCAAGATCATGCATTAAAGTCCAAGGACAAGTCGCATAGTGCAAATGGGAGTAATTCTTAAACAAGAGGGGTGATAAGGACACTCCTATAGATCAAATATGTACTAAGGATTTTGATGTGATGATTAGGATGATAGATGATCATTAAAGGTTCAAGTTTTATCACATAGATGCATTGGATGTACTAAACATGGCTAAACCTAACATTTTTAGGTAATCAAGAAAACAAACATTAGAATCAGAGTTTGGGACCAATCCCAAGGTGTAGATCTCATCGAGTAGATGAATTTGTATATATTAAACACTAAATTTGTCCCAAGGGTTGCAAAGTTATCATATTTCAAAGAATTGATCTTGAAAAGGGGGTCTATACCTTATTTTAGCTAGGATTTGACCTGTTCGTTGACTGGGCCTTGGCTGCCCATGGACGGTGGGCCTCTGGACTAGCTGGTCCAAGCCCAAGCGACGCGTCCCCCCCTCTCCGCTTCATTTCATCAGGATTCCTATTTGGAACAGAGAAGATATAGGGGAGTCATCCCCTTCCACACCATGCCGGCAAACCCCACATGGAGCTTGATCTCGTCACCCAGCTGTCTGGGGTGATGGCGGTGGTATCCCACGTGTAGTAGCTCTTAGGGGCAGAAGATAGAGAGAAGACAACGGACTCCCTAGCGTTGACTGTCTCTGCCCGGTTGTATCCATGGCGAGCAGAAGAGAAGTGGCCGGTGCAACCACTGTGGTCGCCGCCCGAGCTTCCAAGGCTTGCAGGCCCGACATCGCCTATTGATCTTCCTGAGGTGAGGGGAGGCGGCTCCCTTCCCCTTGGCTTTGGTGCGGGTGGCAGCAGGAAGAAAAGGGGATGCTTCTTGGGAGGCGACAACAGGAAAAATAGGGAGGGGACCCTTCCAGATCATGTTGGCGGCAAGGTGAAAACTAAGAAATGAAAAAGAGCAACAAGGGAGTGTATAAAAGGGCAAGAGGTTAGGGTTTTGGGGTCCTAATCACCATCTTATGGTCACCTTCCTGATTTGGCAAGTCTAAGGAGGAAGAAACTATGCGTGCATTTTCCTTTTCAAATCAGAAGGGAAAGGAGTTGGATACAACCAGGCTACCACACACTGGCTGGGCCCGTGGATGGGTAGAGGCCCAATAGGCAAGCAAGGGTACAAAAGCACTTAAAATCAAAGTAAATCAAAGCACCTTCATGCTTTCATAACTCATGCTACAAAGGTCTGATTGGGTTGATTTTTGTTCTGTTGTATTTGTAATTGAATCCACTACAACGTAGCACATATTAGAAAGACAAAAGATCATGGTGTTGAGATTCAAAATTATATACAAGAAGGTTACATTGTATAGAGAGATACTTAGTTAAAAGTACAAATTAGAGTTGCACATTGCAAAATTTATAATGGTAGTCGCCAAATTGGAACAACTATCCAATTATGAAATTAATATTAAAATGAGTAAGTGAGACACTTGATGAGAGAGGAGTACAATATAGGAGAGAGAAAATCAAGGTGAGAGAAAGTCAGGTTGTCACATCCTTCCCTCCTTATAAGAAATTTCGTCCTCGAAATTTGTCCAAGATTATACTTAAGAGTCAAGTCAAAAACTTCAGGTCTAGGTATCCAACCATAGTTGTTAGGCATTCCCCACAATAGGGTGTATGCTTAGGCTATCATCATTAAGGGTGTACTCATCTCATCTATGTACCTATTACTTTGTACTCCAATATTGTATTATGACATCATAACAACATTAGGGTTTACCCATCCCTTAGTGTCCACACATTAGGGTTTTTGTTTATATCTTTATAAGAGACCAAGGGGTATCATCAAAATTTCTGTTATCAATTCTGAAACGAATATATGCATGGTCATGGCTTTCAAACGAAATTATCATCGAGTGTGTATCTCATCTTTATTCTGGATTCCATGCATGTTTTTGCCTTCGCAAAATTTCTACCAAGTCTAATCAATTATGTTCTTTCTTTTTCATTTAGAATCTAAAATTAAACAATTTATTCATCATCTTTATTCATGTTATGACTCCAGGATCATCAACATATTGAGTTGATCATTTTTCATTTGGTATGAGATTAGGCATGTTACCCTTGATTATTCAAGCTAAGATTTCATGACATCATCATATTAATTTCATGATTTCAAGGCTACATCATTTATGTACAGTATGATTTCATATTAGGTCTAGCTTATGAGAGTGACTCATCATATGTATTCAAGTTTAGAATAAGTGAGATCATTTTCATGTATCAAGCATCATTCGAGGAACAATATTATCATCAACATGGAGGTTTTGAAACTTTCTCACTTGTATCAAGAAAGAGCTTCACAAGCTCAAGCCACTCAAGCTAAAACATATATATGTTCCACAAGACATGCTAACCACAACTTCTGCCCATAACAAAAATTTCTACCCATCTTTCAAGTAATAAGGGTAACCACTAGATACCTTTATATACAATTACTAACCCAAGTATGAGGATCATTATGGATATCACACATTATGCACATCATCTTAGGGTCTTGGGACATCTCCCTCACCTGTATAGCAAGCATCAAATTTTCAATTTCCTCTTTCTCAAGGGTTAGATATTTTCATAGGAAATCTAGGGTTCGACACTTTCAAGGAAACCACACACTAGGTCACTCAAACTCATATATTTAGAAGTATTCTAGCTAGGGACTCGTCATCAAGTATTTCATCATTCATATATATTTTTCCTTCAACATTTCTAATATTTTGGAGTTTAGGTACTCTAACCTTCTCCCGATACGGGTCGACTCATATCAATAGGTCACCCTATTCATATGTGCCATACTAGAGGTCCTCCTTTGTAAAGAGATTGAGGCCCATGTTGGTTTCAAACTATATGTCATATATCATATCTAAACATGCATAAGACTAGGTACAAGCAAACATGCCAACCCACTAGCTATGTTTAGTACATCAACCAAGTCATGTGTATCATCAAGGTGCTAGGTCTAGCTAGGGTTGTATGGTCAAACTCATTTCATATAATCAAACTACTTGACCCTCTCAAGGGCTAACTTGGGTCTTATCAACATCAACATCATTAACAACATTAACATCAACAACAACATCGAGATCAACATTAACATCATTATCATTATCATCATCATGATCACCATCTTAGGTTTTCTATGCTACTCACTAGCCTAGCCTTTATCATGGCTCTAGACAACTCTAGATACTACAACTATCATCTAAACTCTCATCTAGACTTGATGTTACATCTCTTTCTCTTAGGTTACATAGACACTCACTGCCTTTCTGGGTGTGGTAACATTTTTCATAGTTACATATACTAGTACTTGAAATAGATTTTCTCCAACGTTGAAACATTCGATGAAAACCACCATACTCCATTCGAATAAAACCAAAACCAAAACGAGTTACCACACTCATTAGGCAGTCTAGTATCATGATACTTATAGAACTAGCAAGAACATGGTGCACACTTGTGTAGACATCCTAAGCACATGTCGCGAATCATGTCTAGGGGGTAATTTACACAAGTCTACACCTAGTTCCAGAACATCTAGGTTCTAACCTAGAGGCTAAGTCAACCTAGTCCACAAAGGACATCTTATTAAGTTTCTAGGGTTGAGATGTAAGGTGAGTTTAGTTTTTGTTTCATGTGAGAAATGTTCGGTGTAGTTATTGTTCATGCTCTGATACCATCTGTCACGGGACCGGAATCCCAATCCCATGAACCAAACGAATACAAAATGCGACATGTAGAAGCGTAAGGCTTAGCATACATGAACAAGTAATAAGAGAAAGGCACCAACATAGTCTCAACATTCAACAAGTATAAATTATACAAAATGCATTATATTCATGAATTCAATTACATATTTCCATAGTCAAGGTACAAGTCATTCATGTGTACTAAATTTGGATCTTACAACAAGTACACCTAGCATAACTCACCAAGCCCTTTATCTTTCTAGCCATCTCTGAACCTAAAAACAACATACGAGAAATGGGTCAACACATGAGGTGTTGAGTACGGGGAAGAAAGATACATATATATAAGCTTTGTATAATTTGAAAAGAGTTCAAGATTAAATGAACTAGAATAAACATGTTAACTGTTTATCAAAATGTGAAATCATGTTTTATGTCATTTCACTCCATTATATTAACAATATCAAACATATTTAAAGGCCTTTGACCATCTTCCCATCAGAAGGGTCCGTAAGGGTGCTCAAGATTAGCTAACCCTTTTATACAAGAGGGACCTCAAGGACGTCACCAAGAGTTAACACTTTATCAACAATACTATAATGGAGTTTTGTACATATATGTGTTCAAGTTATAAAACCAACGAGGCAAACATCGAGTATGACATAGCAATACTACATGGAAATATTGGGCAAGTAAATAAACAAGCATACAATACATATCATTTCAAACAATAAAGCTAGTCATATAACTAGATAAGCCCCATACCTGATTCAGAGATTTCATAACCTAACATATCCTTCACCATCTAGCCACATGCCAAACCTGATTAAGAACAAGATTGCATATATACATTAGATTCTCATCATTAACCCTAATTCTCTTCATTTTAAGGGTTTTGGACAAGTTAGGTTACAAGTTACTTTTAGATCATTATGTGATCTTATACTGATATAGAAGGCCTCATGATGGTGTGGTTCGAGTTTCATGCCATTATGACGTTCCATGCAGTTTCTATGATCATATCAAGGTTTAAAGCATTTACATGCATTCTAAGGTCATAAGGATCACAAAGTAGCAACTAAGGTCTTGGATCATCAAGACATGAGATTTAGATAAGATTCAAGATTAGACATAGATTCATGAATCATCTTCAAGAAACATAACCATTTTGATCAAGATCATGCATTAAAGTCCAAGGACAAGTCACATAGTGAAAATGGGAGTAATTCTTAAACAAGAGGGGTGATAAGGACACTCCTATAGATCAAAGATGTACTAAGGATTCTGATGTCATGATTAGGATGATAGATGATCATTAAAGGTTCAAGTTTTATCACATAGATGCATTGGATGTACTAAACATGGCTAAACCTAACATTTTTAGGTAATCAGGAAAACAAACATTAGAATCAGAGTTTGGGACCAATCCCAAGGTGTAGATCTCGTCGAGTAGATAAATTTTTATATATTAAACACTAAATTTGTCCCAAGGGTTGCAAAGTTATCATATTTCAAATAATTGATCTTGTAAAGGGGGTCTATACCTTATTTTAGCTAGGATTTGACCTATTCGTTGACTGGGCCTTGGCTGCCCATGGACGGTGGGCCTCTGGACTAGCTGGTCCAAGCCCAAGCGATGCGTCCCCCCTCTCTGCTTCATTTCATCGGGACTCCTGTTTGGAACAGAGAAGAAATAGGGGAGTCATCCCCTTCCACACCACGCCGACAAACCCCACATGGAGCTTGATCTCGTCACCCATCTGTCTGGGGTGATGGCGGCGGTGTCCCACGTGCAGTAGCTCTTAGGGGCGGAAGATAGAGAGAAGACAACAAACTCCCTAGCATCGACTGTCTCTGCCCAGTTGTATCCATGGCGAGCATAAGAGAAGTGGCCGGTGCAACCACTGTGGTCGCCGCCCGAGCTTCCAAGGCTTGCAGGCCCGACGTCGCCTATTGAACTTCGTGAGGTGAGGGGAGGCGGCGCCCTTCCCCTTGGCTTTGGTGTGGGTGGCAGCAGGAAGAAAAGGGGGTGCTTCTTGGGAGGCGACAACAGGAAACATAGGGAAGGGACCCTTCCAGATCATGTTGGCGGCTGGGTGAAAACTAAGAAATGAAAAAGAGCAATAAGGGAGTGTATAAAAGGGCAAGAGGTTAGGGTTTTGGGGTCCTAACCACCATCTTATGGTCACCTTCCCGATTTGGCAAGTATGAGGAGGAAGAAACTGTGCATGCGTTTTCCTTTCCATATCGGAAGGGAAAGGAGTTGGACACAGCCAGACTACCACACACTGGCTGGGCCCGTGGATGGGTAGGCCCAACAGGCAAGCAAGGGTACAAAAGCACTTAAAATCAAAGTAAATCAAAGCACCTTCATGCTTTCATAACTCATGCTACAAAGGTATGATTGGGTTGATTTTTGTTCTGTTGTATTTGTAATTGAATCCACTACAACTTGGCGCATATTAGAAAGAAAAAAGATCACGGTGTTTAGATTCAAAATTATATACAAGAAGGTTACATTGTATAGAGAGATACTTAGTTAAAAGTACAAATTAGAGTTGCACATTGCAAAATTTATAATGGTAGTCACCAAATTGGAACAACTATCCAATTATGAAATTAATATCAAAATGAGTAAGTGATACACTTGATGAGAGAGGAGTACAATATAGGAGAGAGAAAATCAAGGTGAGAGAAAGTCAGGTTGTCACAATAGTCAACCATGAAATCAAAAAAATCTTTGTCTTCCTCTTGAAACTTGTCAATACAATCAACTAGGTAGATGTCCTCTATTTGTTTGGAGCTTTCATTGCATCTCAAATAGAGAATTCCATTGTTTCTTCTTCTACTCTAAGAGTGATCCTGCCTTCCTATACAAAGATTATGCAATCAACTGTGTGGAGGAAAGGTCTTCCAAAAAGGATAGGATTGGGTTGAACTTCATTCATATCTAACACAATACAATCATAGGGGATGAAGAATTTTCCCACTTGAACATGCACATCTTCAACAATTACTCTTGGGTATTTGATGGTGTGATATGCCAATTGAATGGCCATATTTGTTGGCTTCATATCTCCAATGTCAAGTTACTCCCATCATGTAAATGGAATAAGGATTAGGCTGGCGCCAAGGTCAATTAAAACTTTATCGAATGTTGTATCACCAATCTTGCACAATAGTGTGAAGGCACCTTGATTGTCAAGTTACTTTGATAGTCTATTTTGAACGACATGTAAACGTCAAGCCTTAATACCTTCAATTTGAATAATTATTTAATTAGGGTATGATCCTTAATGAAGATATTATGAAACCCTAATTAAGAAGGTTGTTGATCCCTAACCCTAATTTAGGGCAATATCAGATGTAACCCTAATCTACGGTAATGGTGTAACTCTAAATTAGGATGATAATATGGAAAACCCCAATTCAGGGTAACATCATGAAAAACCCTAATTTGAGTAGATACTTCATGAAACCCTAATTTCGAATAAAGTTATATGAGAAACCCTAATTGAGGGAGATATCCTGAGAAACCCTAATTGAGGGTGATTCCATGAGAAACCCTAATTGAGGTTGATTCCATAAGAAACCCTAATTGAGGGTGATTCCATTAGAAACTCTAATTGAGGTTGATTCCATGAGAAACCCTAATTGAGGTTGATTCCTTGAGAAACCCTAATTGAGGGTGATTCCATGAGAAACCCTAATTGAGGGTGATTCCATGAGAAACCCTAATTGAGGTTGATTCCATGAGAAACCCTAATTGTGGTTGATTCCATGAGAAACCCTAATTGAGGGTGATTCTATGAGAAACCCTAATTGAGGGTGATGCCATGAGAAACCCTAGTTGGGATGAATAGTAAACCCTAATTATGGGCAATGTGATGTGAAAGCCTAATGAAGGGAGATGGTATGTGAAATCTTCACCCTAATGAAGTATGATAGTATGTGAAACCCTAAACCCTAATAAAGGGTGATGGTATGGGAGACCTAATCCTAATAATGGAATAGTGATTATTACACTGATAAGGGAAATACCTAAAGTGATTGATTATAGGTAACCTTATAGCAAGCAATGCCTTAACCTGATATGAGTCCATATCATTGAAGATAGTTGGACAATTCTAATGAGTGTTCTATGACCTGTGCACTTTACGATAAAGGTGATAGGTTAGTGAATAAAAGTATTAAGATGGGAAATACCTTAATACAACATAAGTTGATAAACTCAAGTAAGTTAAAAGTAATCAGGAAGGTAATGCTTCAAGACATTATAGAAAGATGTCACTTTCAGCTCTTAAAGAGTGATGTTAATTGTTACCTAGTGAGAGGTGCCAAGATGTTATAATATGTGATGAGTTGCACATGGTTGGTATAATCCAATACCTGGAATAGTTGCACAGGGTTGACATAGTTCAATACCTGGAATAGATGCACATGATTGGTAACAACCCAATACCTGGAATAATATCACAGGACTGGTAACAACCCAATACCTGGAATAATGTCACAGGATTGGTAACAACCCAATACCTAGAATAATATCACAGGATTGGTAACAACCCAATACCTGGAATAATATCACAGGATTGGTAACAACCCAATACCTAGAATAATATCACAGGATTGGTAACAACCCAATACCTGGAATAATATCACAGGATTGGTAATAGCCCAATACCTGGAACAATATCATAGGATTGGTAATAACCCAATACCTGGAATAATGTCACAAGATTGGTCACAACCCAATACTTGGAATAATTTCATAGGATTGGTCACAACCCAATACCTGGAATAAAGTCACATGATTGGTCACAACCCAATACCTAGAATAGTTGCACAGGATTGGCATAGTTCAATACCTGGAATAGTTGCACATGATTGGCATAGTTCAATACCTGGAATAGTTGCATAGGATTGGCATGATTCAATACTTGGAATAGTTGCACAAGATTGGCATAGTCCAATACCTAGAATAGTTGCACAGGATTGGCATAGTTCAATACCTGGAATAGTTGCACAGGATTGCCATAGTCTAATACTTGGAATGGATGCACATGTTTGGCATAGTCTAATACCTGGAATGGATGCACATGTTTGGCATAGTCTAATACCTGGAATGGATACATAGGAATAATATAAGTCCAATGCTTGTACTAGTTGCACATGATTGGTATAATCCAATGCCTGGAATATTTATATAGGATTAGTATGGACCAATGCCTAAACAAGACATGATGATGTATACTCTCATGTCCAGTATAAAACAATATCTATTTAGCATATTGGCTAAAGTCAACAGATAGAAACAAGAAAGAGTCATGGGTGACATAACAAAGTAATGAGTATCATGATAAAAGCATGGGATGTTGAGTTAATACAATAGATAAATAATATACATGTTCTTCCTATTCCTTATAAAGAGAATAGATGATTTAATGCTCTATCACAAATAGTTGCAATACTTAAAGATGAGAATGATCTAAACTACTTATCCTCTACTCAGATTTATATTATAAGCTGCCATAATAATGTTTCTGGTGGAGAGTTATATCTCTCGCTGGGGAAATTTTCAATTGTCTCACCCTCGTGGGATCCAACATTTTTATGTGGACAAGCATAGAGGAGATAGAGAACATCTTGCAGAGGAAGAACTTCAGCAGCAGCAGGGACAACAGTGTCAGCTCAGGTTGAGTGTACTATCTATCGTGTCTTGTAGATAGAAGCCCTATGTGTCGTCTCTGTACTCTCAGGTCTTCGGAGTTAATAGTTAGTGCTTTTAACGAATCGTTTTGAGATTTTGACTTGATACCTCGAGGTTATTATGATGTCTGTGCTTAGCTTTTAACAAAGCAGATGATGTTGTAACCCTCGAGAAGAGATGGTATAAGATATGTACTTATGAACCAGGATGTAAATGTAATACATTGGTTCTTGTTGATAGAGTTTTCCTATGATTGAATCTCTTTAAAAAAAGGTTTTAATTTTTAGTGATTTTTAGTAATCCGCTGTTAGTAATTGCTTCCGCTTAGTTAATGATGTATGTTTTGAACGCTTCACCACAATTTAGTGGTATCAGAGCTCTAGGTTCGCTGAGTCTACAGAGACATATGATTAAGGTTGTTGAGTCTGTTCTAGTGTCTTCCAGTTTATCTGATAAGTGTCTTCTGCTCATATAGGAGAAGAAGAACTTAAAAGATGTCTGGATCACATGATGAACATGTTGTTGAGAGCAATGTTACTGCACCAGTAGAAGGTGCTAGGGATTAGGCAAGAGAAGAAACAGTGCCTGAGAATCCCCATGTTGATGAGGGCATGATGAGAAACCCAGATTTTCCTACTCTTTTTGGGCAATTCATGACTGTAGTGATGCATATAACAGACTGGATGCCGATACCACCACCTAGTGCACCAATCCCCAGTGAGGGATATGGGTCTAGAAAGACTTTTGAATGACTACGTCATGTAGGAGTCATAGAATATGCTGGAACATCTGACCCAACAGATGCTGATTTATGGCTCACTGAGTTAGAAAAAGCTTTTAAGATCCTTAGTATCCTAGAGGATGACAAAGTTAAACATATTGTATACCTTTTAAAGGGTAGTGCTGGACATTGTGGGATATAGAAGAAATAAAAAAGAATGATGAAGAGGTTGGTTGGGAGGAATTTCGTCGAGAATTCATCAATAAGTATTTTCTAAGGACATACTTAGATGAAAAGATCTCACAGTTTGAGAAAATTTGACAGGGAGCCATGTTGATAAGTGAATATGAGGTTAAATTTATGGAACTTTTGCAATTTTGTCCTCAAATGGCTGCTACTGAGGAGGAAAAGATTCAACATTTTGAGAAGGGATTGAATGTTGAGATGTCTATTCCAACATCTACCCTAGAAAGTAGAGAGAGGTTTGCCACATTTATGGAATCAATTCGGAGGATAGAAAGATCTATGACAAATAAACATGAGACATACCTTAAAAGGAAGTCTACATAGTCACAAGGACCAATGATTAGTGGTACTAAACAACCAAAATCTTCACCAGTTCAACCTCAATATAGTACACCAATGCAGAGGTCATCAAGTCAAGGTCGAGCTTGTCATAAATGTGGAAAAATATGACATTTTAGACAACAATGTCCAATAAGAAACAATGAGGTGACCCAACAGTCAGGGTACAATCTACAAAACCCACAAGGACCTCAGTCCAGTGGAGCAGATGGTAGAGGACGAAGACAAGTGTCACAGTTTGGTCCATCTACTTCTGGTAGTAGAGGATAAAGGCAATAATAGATAACAACTAACTCCATGTTTTGGGTCAGATAAGATGCTAGATAACTTGTAAAAGGTAGACTTGTCAAGATAGAACTTTCTATTTTGAATTAGCTTCTGTTCCCTACTATAAGAAAGGTAGTTGTTGTTTAGTTCATATGTATAATCCTTTAAGGATATGAGGAAGAGATAAGAAGGATGAAAACTTATGTTCAGTTTAATATTCTCTTATATGTTTTGAAGTTTCTCTCTCTATATATGGAACATAATATAAAATAAATACATACTACCTAATTTCAGTTCTTGAATACCCTAGCCAGGTATAAATTTATTGAAGGCAAGGTAAGTATGGCATATCTAGATTGTTATCTTTCTGATTACCCTAATCAAGTATTCAGTCTGAAACAATCTAAAAGAACCTAAAGAAGTAGGAGATGTGGCATGGATATTTCCACCGCATTTAATTGATATACAAAGGAATTTGATTATGAATCAACTTACAAACAAAAGAAGATGTTTAGTACAATGTATACCCTGGTCTAAAGACCAAGAGGTAACAATTACCTGATAAGAGGTAACAATAAAAATTATGAACTGAGGGTTTGAATACCCACATCTAGTGATCATGATGATAATGAGAATAAGGAATGATGAGATGTAATCATCCTTATAATTCCTATGCTGATGGTAAGGAACCAAGGATAAAATAAGGGTAAATGACTCATGAACATAGAAAGTTCATGCAAAAAAATTAGAGAAGATGATAATCTCTTCTCATTAATATACAACCTTGGATAATAATGGGTGATAAGAAGAATATGATTCTTTGTTTTCTTTCCTTTCAGGGACATGTCAATCAAGTGGGTCTTAGGATACTTGATGTGCACAATTAAAAATGTTTATTTGATGGATACTTAGAAAAAATATCAGTTTGTCTTGGACTTGGGTTACAAGAAAAAGATGTGTGCAACAAGTAATGTCCCAGGATGAAAAAAAGATGAATATGTGATGTGTTTCCAGCACATGTAATGGATACCAAGGTAAGGGATCCTAGTATCAGATAAATTATGTTGACCACCTGGAGTGGTTAACTGTGAAATTAGATTGGTTATATAATATAGCATGGACATCATATGTTAGGGGTTTATGCCTTGCATAAACATGACATTGAGATGTTATGTGAAGACTTGATGAGATGATATATGAATAATATCTGTCTCCCTTTATCTAGAATTTCAGGGACGAAATCCTTGTTAGGGGTTTATAATTTGTAACATCCCTGACCTGGGTTATGCTTTAACCCTAGGTGGTTTGTTTAAGAAAGACAATTATATGCTTGTTCTTATCTTTTGAAAAGTAATTAAGGTTCAAGAGGAACTTATATTTCAATTTTAGTCCTTTTTGAACAATGTTGAAATAATGTTTTTCTTGTTTTGGACTAAAGTGCAAATTACCCAAGTTGAGGGGTTAAATTGAAAATGTTACATTATAAAATGTTCCTCATGTGTTTAAGCATCATGAGAATTGTAATGCCCGGGCCCACTGCCCAAGGCTCTAGTAGAGTTTCAGGAATGACGACTGTCCCCACAAACCACCACTAGCCTTAACTGCGCGCTTTTTCTTCACTCACACACATGCCAGGATCAACTTCCCGACAGGTCACCCATCCCAGTACTACTCCAACCTGAGCACACTTAACTGTGGGGGTTTTTAGGGATGGGCTCCCGGAAAAAGAGGTGCACCTTGGTGATATGGGTAGTCTAATCATTCCTTTTAAGATTATGTTATCTGAGGCCTCAAATCCTGGGATGTTATAATCTCCCCCACTTAGACTCTTGACGTCCTCGTCAAGGCTCAACTATAAGGCCTCATAATCTCTTCCCCATTTTAGTGCAGACCCACAATGGCCCATGGACACCCAGCTCCCGATCACGGAATACCAATGCAAGGGTGGCTACGTCAACCATGGACAACCCTTTCCTGGCATGCCATGCCCATGTGGGCCCCACCTACTGGAGGGGAATTGGCTCTGATACCATTTATAATGCCCGGGCCCACTGCCCAAGGCTCTAGTAGAGTTTCAGGAATGACGACTGTCCCCACAGACCACCACTAGCCTTAACTGTGCGCTTTGTCCTCACTCACCCACATGCTAGGATCAACTTCCCGACAGGTCACCCATCCCAGTACTACTCCAAGCTGAGCACGCTTAACTATGGAGTGTTTAGTGATGAGCTCCCAGAAAAGGAGGTGCACCTTGGTGATATGGGTAGTCTAATCATTCCTTTTAAGATCATGTTATCTGAGGCCTCAAATCCTGGGATGTTACAAGAATGAAGATGATGCAGAGGTACAACTTGGGAAAGCCTAAGTACCAAGAAAGAGCTGATAAAGCAATGTTTATGCATTAAAACCTAGTTTTGGTGTGATGTACAATTTACCCAAAACTCATGGTTCAATATGCAAATTACCACTTCAAAATAGTCCCTAATGTTTCCTGGCATCATGTAGAGCAAAGAAAATAGAGGGGCATCTCATTTGTATCATTTTGGAGGAAAGAGAATCTTGATATTAAAATAATCAAGATTTAAGCATAATTGAAACCCTAATTCAATTTAATGCAAAAATAAATATATTAATTGAAGTGCTCTTCAACCAAAATTGTGTTGGTTGAAATCCATATATGTGGACGTCCTTGTGCCTTGCAAAGGCAACAAAAATATCTTAAGGAGGTGAAGAACCCACTCACATTATTATAATAAAAAGAAATATCCACTCACTTATGGATATTATTATAATATGATTTAAGGTGCTTAATTTGTTTTTCTTTAAATTGTGGATAATTGAAAGGAATATGAGGCAAGGAAGATAGCCTCGTATCTAAGTAATATAAGAGGGCAAGTGTCAAGGAAATGGAGGAGTTATCCCCTAATTTCTCTCTCTTAAATGAATTTTCAATAAAATTCATATATACTCATTTATCCATAGCTTGAATGAGTAATTTCGAACCCACTTTCACTTCTTGATTTCACAACAACCAAGGGAGATTAGGAGAAGCAGAAGGACGACTCCCAACCTGTAGGTAATCTCCATGGCCCTCTTTCACCTTGATTCCATGGTGGAAATCACAAATCAATGCTTGATTTCTTCTTATCTTCACTCGATCTTCAAATCTAGCCATTCCTTTTCACTCAAATCTTGAGGACGATCTTAGGATAGTTGAAGGTGTTGCTTTCACCATTAAAGACGTGGAGGTTGAAGATTTGAAGCTCAATTGGAGGCGGGTTATATAACTTGAACCCTTATTCATTGTTATTGAATTCAATTCCTCAATTAGATATGTTCAATTGTTCTTCTTGAAATTCCTTTTATTAATTGATGAAACTACCATGGAAATGGCAGTAGATTTCGAGGGGTTGAAGCTTGATGATGATGAAATCATCCTAAGCACACATCTCAACATAATTTAAATGCAAATGGTTTCATGAATTTTGGCCCAATCGGTTTTGACAAACTGCAAACCGTTTGGAGGATGGGTCCAAAACCGTTTGGGCATGTTGACCGAATGGGAATAGTTGACTGTTTGGAGCCTTAAATGGTTTCAAACCATTTGAACATATTTGAGTTGACCGTTTGGGGTTGGGTTGACCGTTTGGACAAATAAGTTCAAAACCGTTTGGAGCCTTAAATGGTTTCAAACCGTTTGGACTTCTAGGTCAAAACCGTTTGGAGCCTTTAACAGTTTCAAACCGTTTGGTCCAAGTCAACCAAAACCGTTTGGTGATCCAATGGTTGATACTTGAAGGTTGGAAATCTAAGAGTCAATAATTGATGAACTTGAATAATTCAATTGATGAAGGAATTGTTGATGCAAAACCGTAATCGGTTTAGTTGATTGAGAATCCCATTTGGACTTTCGGTTTCAAGGGCAGCTTGGACCAAACGGTCTTGACACTGTTTGAGTCCAAACGGTCTTGAAACCGTTTGGGTTAAACGGTCTCAGTACCGTTTGTAATCAAACGGTTTCAAACCATTTAGAGATCAAAGGGTCAAGATCGTTTGGTGACTCAATGTGATCAAATCAATTGATAACTTAATGTGATGAAGGATCAATTGTCCCTATAATTGTTACTGATGTATAGTAGAGATAATTATAAGGGTTGTACCATTAAGGTACTAAATGATTAGTAACCCTAGATGAGTTATTCCTTGAAGCTTAAGTAAGAAAAATCTCAATACACTCTGTCAACTCTAATTAAGTGTAATTAATTGAAGGGTTGGTTGACCTAATATAACCAAGTTTGATCTAGTCAACATCCTAGAGAGGATGAAAGAGAGAGGAATTCATACATGTATAATAATCATGTAAAGGTCAAGCCTTAATACCTTCAATTTGAATAATTATGTAATTAGGGTATGATCCTTAATAAAGAGATTATGAAACCCTAATTAAGAAGGTTGTTGAGCCCTAACCCTAATTTAGGGCAATATCAAATGTAACCCTAATCTAGGGTAATGGTGTAATTCTAAATTAAGATGATAATATGGGAAACCCCAATTCAGGGTAACATCATGAAAACCCCTAATTTGAGAATATGCTTCATGAAACCCTAATTTCGGGTAAAGTTATATGAGAAACCCTAATTGAGGGAGATATCCTGAGAAACCCTAATTGAGGGTGATTCCATGAGAAACCCTAATTGAGGTTGATTCCATGAGAAACCCTAATTGAGGGTGATTCCATGAGAAACCCTAATTGAGGTTGATTCCATGAGAAACCCTAATTGAGGTTGATTCCATGAGAAACCCTAATTGAGGGTGATTCCATGAGAAACCCTAATTGATGTTGATTCCATGAGAAACCCTAATTGAGGATGATTCCATGAGAAACCCTAATTGAGGTTGATTCCATGAGAAACCCTAATTTAGGTTGATTCCATGAGAAACCCTAATTGAGGGTGATTCTATGAGAAACCCTAATTGAGGGTGATGCCATGAGAAACCCTAGTTGGGATGAATAGTAAACCCTAATTATGGGCAATGTTATGTGAAAGCCTAATGAAGGGAGATGATATGTGAAATCTTAACCCTAATGAAGTATGATAGTATGTGAAACCCTAAACCCTAATAAAGGGTGATGGTATGGGAGACCTCATCCTAATAATGGAATAGTGATTATTACACTGATAAGGGAAATACCTAAAGTGATTGATTATAGGTAACCTTATAGCAAGCATTGCCTTAACATGAGATGAGTCCATATTATTGAAGATAGTTGGACAATTCTAATGAGTGTTCTATGACCTATGCACTTTATGATAAAGGTGATAGGTTAGTGAATAAAAGTATTAAGATGGAAAATACCTTAATACAACATAAGTTGATAAACTCAAGTAAGTTAAAAGTAATAAGGAAGGTAATGCTTCAAGACATCATAGAAAGATGTCACTTTCATCTCTTAAAGAGTGATTTTAATTGTTACCTAGTGAGAGGTGCCAAGATGTTATAATATGTGATGAGTCACACAGGGTTGGTATAATCCAATACCTGGAATAGTTGCACATGGTTGACATAGTTCAATACCTGGAATAGATGCACATGATTGGTAACAACCCAATACTTGGAATAATATCACATGATTGGTAAAAACCAAATACCTGGAATAATGTCATAGGATTGGTAACAACCCAATACCTAGAATAATATCACAGGATTGGTAACAACCCAATACCTGGAATAATATCATAGGATTGGTAACAACCCAATACCTAGAATAATATCAAAGGATTGGTAACAACCCAATACCTGGAATAATATCACAGGATTGGTAACAACCCAATACCTGGAATAATATCACATGATTGGTAATAGCCCAATACCTGGAACAATATCACAGGATTGGTAATAACCCAATACCTGGAATAATGTCATAGGATTGGTCACAACCCAATACTTAGAATAATGTCACAGGATTGATCACAACCCAATACCTGGAATAAAGTCACAGGATTGGTCACAACCCAATACCAGGAATAGTTGCACAGGATTGGCATAGTTCAATACCTAGAATAGTTGCACAGGATTGGCATAGTTCAATATCTGGAATAGTTGCACAGGATTGGCATAGTTCAATACCTGGAATAGTTGCAAAGAATTGGCATAGTCCAATACCTGGAATAGTTGCAAAGGATTGGCATAGTTCAATACCTGGAATAGTTGCACATGATTAGTATAGTCTAATACATGGAATGGATGCACATGCTTGGCATAGTCTAATACCTAGAATGGATGTACAAGTTTGGCATAGTCTAATACCTGGAATGTATACACAAGAATAATATAAGTCCAATGCTTGTACTAGTTGCACAGGATTGGTATAATCCAATGCCTGGAATATTTATACAGGATTGGTATGGACAAATGCCTAAACAAGACATGATGATGTACGGAGTATCATGAGAAAATCATGGGATGTTGAGTTAATACAATAGATAAATTATATACATGTTCTTCCTATTGCTTATAAAGAGAATAGATGATTTAATGCTCTATCATAGATAGTTGCAATACATAAAGATGAGAATGATCTAAACTGCTTATCCTCTGCTCAGATTTATGTTAGAAACTACAATAATAATGTTTCTAGCAGAGAGTTATATCTCTCGCTGGGGCAATTTTCAATTGTCTCACCCCCATGGGATCCAACATTTTTAGGTGGACAAGCATGGAGGAGATTGAGAACATCTTGCAGAGGAAGAACTTCAGCAGTAGTAGGGACAACAGTGACAGCTCAGGTTGAGTGTACTGTCTGTCGTGTCTTGTAGATAGAAGTCTTATGTGTCGTCTCTGTACTCTCAGGTCCTCAGAGTTAATAGTTAGTGCTTTTAACAAATCGTTTTGAGATTTTGACTTGATACCTCGAGGTTCTTATGTTGTCTGTGTTTAGCTATTAACAAGGCAGATGATGTTGTAACCCTCGAGAAGAGATGGTACAAGATATGTACTTATGAACCAGGATGTAAATGTAATACATTGGGTCTTGTTGATAGAGTTTTCCTATGATTGGATCTCTTTAAAAAAAGGTTTTAATTTTTAGTGTATTTCAGTAATCTATTGTTAGTAATTGCTTCCGCTTAGTTAATGATGTATGTTTTGAACGCTTCGCCACAATTGATATAAGGTTATCCATTATCAACCACTTTAGGTGTTTCACCTATCAAGGTATTAGTCACATCATTACTTGGTGTTACACTCATCACTCCTAAGAGTGTCTTTCCCTGACCTTTACAATGTGTGTAGGGTTGAATCATGTATGTCAAGTTGAACACATGCATTAGATTAGGTGTATATCGATCTAGGCATCATCATATCCCTCACACCCTTACCCATTAAGGTATCAACCTTACCATTCATATGGTGTATCAACTTCACCCTTCATGGGTGTAACATACTCACCTCACTTGAAGATATTGGCCACACCCTACTTCAGTGTATTGGCCATCACATGTACTAGGGTTCTAACCACCTTGCAACTCTTGTCATCTAGTGTATTGGGTTACCCTCCATCTCATTTTAGAGATAGGTTCTCAACACCATATCGGGTATGAGGTGTGTGTGTGCTTGCCACACAATATCGAGTTTAAGGTGTATGTGTGCTTGCCACACCATATTGGTTTTAAGGTGTGTGTGTGCTTGCCACACCATATCAGTTTTAAGATGTATGTGTGCTTGCCACACCATATCAGTTTTAAGGTGTGTGTGTGCTTGCCACACCATATTGGTTTTAAGGTGTGTGCGCGCTTGCCACACCATATCAGTTTTAAGGTGTGTGTGCTTGCCACACCATATCGGTTTTAAGGTGTATGTGTGCTTGCCACACCATATCAGTTTTAAGGTGTATGTGTGCTTGCCACACCATATCAATTTTAAGGTGTATGCTTGACCTCCTATCGTGCAAGAGGTGTATACTACACCACCATATCGTGCAAGAAGGTATAAAATCATATCCATATCATTTTAGTGGAGTAGGTGCATTACCATATCGGGTTAGAGGTGCTTGCTTGTGTGCTTGAACCCGATATCACTTTACCTTTGATGATGTCATCACCATAAACCTCTCGACCTTAGTTCTTACTATTCTAAGTCATGGAAAACAGTCCCATGAAGCTTTTAGAACTCAAAGGATCATCAATTATTCAAGAGAAATCGAAATTGCAAGTAGATCAACAAGTATGACAAAATTGAAGGTGCATAATAATATAATTGGGTTCAAGTTATATACCACGCCTTAAGAACAACTTAAAAGCTCCAAGATACAAAGATCCACGTTCCTAAGGTTGAAGATGAACTTCAAAACTCCTCTATATGCAAAGAATCACCATGGATAAGTAATTGGTGAAGAAGAAAATAAAGGAAGATCATAACCCTAAAATGATGCTTCAATCCAAGGTTGAAGATGATCATGGCCTCACCTTAGGGTTAAGTATTGAGCTCATTTTTGCTCCTTAGCACCTTGCACAATACCACACTACTCATGCACGATATGCCATCACTTGCACATTATATGCCACGACCCTTGTCCGATATCCCCCTCACTTGTCATCAAAACACTTCACTATGGACGATATCACCCTACTTGGCCGATACCACCTTACTTGGCCGATATGAACTTGCTATGGATGATACCCAAGGCCCTATGCATGATATGACTTCACTCCTGCATGATACAATGACCCTATGCACGATACCTTAGGGAAGGAGGGTGGTAAGATCCGAATATGTTCACTAAAGGGTGAAAGAAGGGGTATATATATTTATTATTCATGAAGAAGTGTAAAAATGAGGTGTCATCAATTTGAGCTACTAGGTGCCACGTGTCCATGCATGGGTGACACGTGTACATGCATGTATTAAAATTTATCTTGACATGAAAAACTCTTGAGGATAATCTAGGGATGAATTTTCGTTCATTACTTATCACTTTGAATAAAATATATCAACTAAATCACCACTTTATTCACAACCCGATACAACTTTTCTAAGGAAGTTGTAAACCGATAAACTTCACCTCCTTCAGGTGCTTTGCACGTCATGGGAATTTACAAGAGTCCAAAAAAAGATATAGGGATCCTCCTATGGCTCCTTGGCTGATAGGCACTCACATATAAGCTTTTCAACTAGGTACAACTCAAGTTAGGATTTCATATTCAACCCCTTTCTTGGTCATTTCATCACCAAGAGTACCATCACTCATAATTGATTCAAACATGGTGTATCATTCATTAAATATACTATAAATGATACATAGAGGAAGAAGGGACACTCTAGAGGTGGTAATTTGCATATCAACCCTACATTTTGGGTAAATTACAATTTGTACCAAAATTGGTGTACAAGGTACTAACATTATTCAAACTTGGAATTTAGGCTTTCTACAAGCCACCAATTAGCTTCATTCTCTCTCTTATGATCCTAAAACACTTAAGGCATGTTCAACATGTGACATTTTGCAATATATCCCCTCATCTTGGGTAAATTGCACTTTGGTCCAAAACAAAGGAACATTGCTCAAACAACATTCAATCAGGACCAAACTTGGAACATAAGTGTGTCACATGATAACAAAAAACCTTAGAGGATTATATTAAAGTTATAAGCAACTTACTTAGCCAAAACAAATAGGGTTACCTCATAACCCAGGTTAGGGTCATTACAAGTTATAAACCCCTAACAAGGATTTCGTCCCCAAAATCCCAGGTAAAGGGAGACATATATTATTCATTCATCATATCATCAAGTCTCCACATAACATCTTAATGTCATGGAGATACCATAGATCTTTGATCAACACAAAGTTATTCCACACAGGGTTATCATAGAATCTATCACACATGACACATACTCCACTATCTTTTTCATTATTGACTGTAGAGTCAACTCTATGTCAGGTAACACTTTTCTTAGTCAGAGAAACATTATACATACCTTATTTAACTCAGGTGTCAAACCTCATTGATTTGTCACCTTTCTCAACTTACGACTTTATGTGACAAGATTCTTGATTTTGGGGAGTCTTCCATACTCCTCATTCAGTTTAGCATTTCACTTCCAAAGAAAGACCAGAGTTATGTTCTGTCACCCACTTGGGACTACAAGTCTTATCATACATCTGCTGTGCCATGTAATCTGCTGACACAACACTAAACTTTCTTACAACTTGTACCAACTATCTCATTAGTTGTACATTCTCTTATCATAAGGGGAGGTTACTTATCAATTAAGAACTTATTTTAGAGGTATCTCTAGATGTTATGTATAAGTTGCCTTAATAGATCTAGATAAAGGTATTCTAAGGAATTATTTTTTGTTTAATAAGCTTTTTCTCAAAATGATACTAAAATTATTCCTTCGATTAGTACATCCTCATCAATGTTATGTTTATGCAGAGCATAAACCCCTAACATATGATGTTCATACTATTCTATGTAACTAGACTTATTTCACAGTTGGCTATTCCAGGTAACCAACATAAATCATCTGATTAGGAGTTATGCTTTTACTTTCCCATACCACCTGATATTTCTTAGATACCAAAATTCCTTACTTTGGTATCCTTTACATGTGTCATAAACACATCACATCCTCATCATTTCCATCTCTCTGTTGTTATTACCAAAGCCACACATATAAAAGGATCTTTCTTTCATCTTAGGGACATTATTTATTACACATATCTTTATATTGGAACCAAAGTCCAAGACGAACTGATACTCTTCTAAGTATCCATTAATGGATTATTTCTAATCCATGCACATCAAGTGTCATAGTACTCACTTGATTGCCATGTCCCTAAAAGGAGAGAATACAAAGAAACATATTCATCTTATCACCCCATCATCACCCAGGGTTGTTTATCAAAGAGAAGAGATTATCATCTCCTCTGATTATTGCATGAATTTTCAACTGTTCATGAGTCACTTACTCTTGTTTCATCCTAGGTTCCATGCCATCAGCATAGGAATTATATGGATGACTACATATCATCATTACTTTCTTTGTTATTGTATAACATGTTCATGAACATTTTCTGATTTTATCACATTTCCCATTTCCACATCATGGGTAAAGATCTTTACTATTCACACAGGCTTTATCAGACAGAGATCATCTCCCTTGTTCTCATTCTCTTATCACGAGGATTATACCTTTTACTTCCTTATACACAGAGATTGATCTGAGATCATCTCAGATTCCATTTAATGCACTTAGGATGTGATAAAAAATATCCATTCCATATTTTCAATTTTGTTATGCTCACTAGATTGTCTCAAAATGACTACTTGATTAGAGTAATCAGAATCTAAGAGTTCCATACTCACCTGATCTTCAATAGTTGAATACCTGGCCAGGGTATACAAGTACTGATATTAGGTAGTATGCACTTTGTGTACTATCATATTCCTTACTTTTCATATCATCACAAACACATGGTTTAACATTCTTGGATTTTCTCCAGGCATCACTTCTATATCTCATCCTATTTCACATAGATAAGAGCAATTATAGAACATTTAAAAGAATATTGAACATAATCTAAAATCTAGTTCTCATCATTTCTTCCGTATGTTCCCATAGGGCAACTGAAGGGAAGTCAACAACATCAATCCTTCTTATGATTATCAGATAAAATCAAGAGAAGGTATATCAAAATGAAAAAGCTCTATCTGAGAATTTGTAGTGTAAAAATATTCACTTCACCATACTATAAGGAGTGGGACCCAATGGGAGAGTATTTTCTTACTAAATCAAATAAAAGGAAACATCATGTATGCCAATCAACAAACCAAAATTTTCAAAAAGTTGAAAATCAACTTATTCAATAACAATGTTCAAGATACAAAATATCTAACTATTAAAATATTTAGTTCTGACTTAGTTCCTTCACTATGCAGGATGAATACATAATGAAACTAATATATACCAAAAGGATGTAAAGGGTATTCTAACCACCTAGAATCTACCTCCTGAGAAGGATAAACTACTCTTATATAAGTCCTAATCAACGTTGGTAAACTCCTCCTTGGTCTTTACCTAAGGTGTTGGATGAATATTCCACAACAAAAGAAAAAATAAAAGTTTTCAACATAAAATATCAGTACACACACATTAATAGTGATTAGAAAAGGCTATAGAGGGTAATCTAACCATTTGGAATCTATCTCTGGAGAATGATTATCTACTCATGTATATGTCCTAGTCAACCTTGGTATAATCCTCCTTGCTCTTACCTAAGGATTTGGAAGCATACCCCATAAAAGAAGACAATTGGAAGTTGTCAACATAAAATTTTGGTATGTGCATATTAATAGTGATTGAGCAATATTAGAGAAAAATAACAATTATAGTAAGGCTTCCCAAGAAATAGAAATATAGCATCTAAGAGGACATCAAAGAATTTCAAAAAGATGATAATAAACAGTTACACTTGCCATTAAGAAAAATAAGGTATGCCGCAAAAGCATACATACATAAATTAGGGCACATAACCCATCAACAACAATAATCAATATGCATGTAGGTGAGATAAATGTAATACTAGTGAAAAATGACGATCAAGGCACAAAACCCTAAAACATAATAGATAAAGGAACATAACCAAACTCCTAATATGAAAAAATGTGCACATAAATTTGGTATGGTTACATAAATGTTGTACCAGAAATATAACATGTGTACGAAATCCAAAAATCTAAAGCACTTATACAACCTTAGTACTACTGAATCAAGAATCATGTGTTAATCTATAGAAAGTGAAAGTTTAGCCATACACGATTTTTAATCACCACATTGTAACATATAAGGCATTCACCACAAAAGTGGGTGAAATAGGGTTCCATAAAAAGGAATAATCTAGCTTAAATCCGCCAATTAAGGTTACACCATGTAATAAGATGAAAAAGATACAACTCTGGAGTTCAACTTGCTTGTATAACAATTTAAAAAGATCAAAAACTCAAACTCACAATATAGTCACTCATATGAACCAATGTTTAAAGAAGAGGGATAAGGTTTATATGGTAATTTGTCTCAAAAGGACCAAGATAGAGAAGATATAGGTAATTTCCCAATATATAATCGTGGGGATGCTACTTACATCAAGAGAGAGGTAGAAATTAGATCAATTTCTCAATATATTAAGGAGTTAAACATACCTTAAAGATGTGTGTCAACTTTTAAGGTTCAAGCCCAAAATCACATCAAGATATTTCTTCACTTATAATCACATATAGTACATACATGTCATTAATTAATGCTTATACTTCAAACCATAAGTTATCAAATCTTATTGTTTTTGAATTTAGACTCTTAATTAGATATAGTTAGGTAAAAAATCTAACTCTAATGAGTATTTATTTGTGATTTTTTGATGAACAAAGAATAAATAATGAATTTAGCAAGTACAAGTCCATTTAGTGAAATATTGAAATTAGAGATCTCATGCAATCACCAATACACCCAAGCATATGAATTTAGGAGAATATTCATGATAGGGAATACAGGTACATTGTTCCAAAACCAAGTACCGTGTCAATTAAATTCATTATAAAAAAGCTAAAAGATAGATCTTCTGATGAGGGCATGATAAAAACAAAATAATTTGGGGGCAGAACAGAAAATGCAATGCGAGAATCATATCCTTCCCAAAGACACACCATGGTTGTAGCTAGGTAGAGAGCATCTTGAATTGAGATCTTAGGAAAAACACAGTAGGGAACGATCATGGGTTATCATTACCTAGAAACAAAGAGAGGGAATATTTAAATCATATGTTAGATCGTATTAGGTTGACACGAAGTGAGGAGAGATCCCTTGAAGACAACATCTTGGTCTGGTTCTCTAGATAACTACTGTGATAGGTGAAGACAAGGGAGAAATTTTTGCGAGAGAAACACTACTAAAGGTTCAATGCAAACAAGGGATATGGTCCCATATATATGTTATGGAAGAGTGTCCTGGTCTATATAGGTTTCAAGAAATAGCAGAGCAGAATTGGGAAAATCAATTTATGGATAGATAGATTATGAATCATATTTGGGATTCAATGGATTTTGTTTTGTGAAGTTTTGTGGATTATAGATGGAGGAATCATTTCTACAAAAACCCAATTGGTTGGCATACTATTCATCAAGGTAGGAGATGATGAACATGATATTTGTTTGGGATTGACTGGTCTTTAATTGGCACAATATCTTTTTTTCTTCTGGGGAATAGAGCTTATTCATTCATCCTGTGCTCTAATGCTCTAATTGGCACAATATCTATTAAAGTGGGAAACATCATCATGACATAGTATTAATTGCTCGATTAGTATAGTTTTTTATTTATGATTGTATATTTCTTTACTTGTTGATTTTATGGAGCATTTATAATCCAATCAAGACTAAATCTAGTAAGTTAGCTAAGTGAGGGGTGAGGAATCCAACTTTGAAGTTAAATTCAAATTTCAGCAACTTTTGATGTGAGAAATCCATGACTTGAAGAGAAAGAGATCTTTATTTATATTTACTTATTATTTTAGCCAAATTACTCTCGAGTTTTGATTTTACCTCGATTTCTTCCTCATGAAGTTATCAAAAATTGTAGAGCCCTAATATCCTTATCTTCTCACTAAAATAATTGTATCACCTTATGTTACACAAAATGGGTCATGTTAATTACTTTATTAGTACATTTATTTCATCAAAACATATATATTGCAAAAAGGATCAACCCCTCTTATATTAAATACCCAAATATTGATCCTTTACACACATTAAGCACATAATAGACCATATAATATGAAATTCATATTTATTCACAAACAATTATCTAATCATCATTTTAAGTCATTTTGTGTGTATTAATGAACAAAGTGGCACATACTAGGAATTTTGATGAGTTCACTTACATATTAAGTCATACTTAGCTTAGTAGGTTTCTTTTGAGTGTATCAAGGTATATGATATGATTATAAAACCTAATATTACTCAAGTTTCATATATAGATTAGGGTTAGCTTAGCAAAACATATACTCCGATTATTATCTCATTAACATTCGCTTACATTATGTTTAGGGTCACATGTACCTCGAGTTAGGATTTACATTTGAGTTATTCATGATGTATGTATTAAATGTTTAATAGTGTTACAAACAAGTGTACTAAGGTATAGTCTTAACCTTGTTTGGCCAAATATGAAATTTAAACATACTAACCTCCTAATACTTGGGATAAGGTCTATAATTTAGAATATCAAAATCTCCACATGTAATAATAATCCTCAGTCAAATTATATATTGACTATTTTTTCTAAAGAATTTCATGTAGAGCAAAACTATTTCTGATAACCCCACTATTTATATTATAATGGCTAGTTTTGTTATAAACGTGATATAAAAACTCCGAACAATCATCTAGACTATTCTTAAGTGTTTTTTATATGTAAGAGTTCCATATCGACACCCAAACAACATTTTAGAAATTCCTCTACATGCTATCCCATTGAGCTTGGAATTCTAGTTTTCCATCTCTATCTTATTCCAAACAAGTCTAAAACTAATGTAGCCTAGGTGTCCTACTAGACCACATAAAGCCTTCCTAAACTCATATGAAGTTGATCATCCCTCAAACGTAGGATTGTCAATTATATATAATAGCTTGTACTTTTTTACTTTGGTCCTTCTTGTTTCCTATTTGTTTGTTCTTTGCATCTACTTCCAGAGTGAAGGATGTATCCAAAGATGAAATAATGATATTTTGATCTGATTCAAGGTTGCTATTATTATTTCAACAAAAGGGGAGGTGATAGTTATTGTTGAATTGGAAAGGATGTTGTTCTTGATCCACAAAAGACACCGATAATTGTAATTGGTATCAGTTTTGAAAATGTAAATGTTTATAAATTGATAAATCATTGTTGGCAACAATTAAGTATTGGAGGTACACAATTTTATGAAGGAACCACTATTAACCTTTGTATATTTTGTGGTTACTTAATTGTCAAGTACTTTCCTTACATTTTTTTTGTCAATATTTCTTTTTGAGAGTTGTTTTTCGTGTCTTCATGCTTCTATTTTCATAAAGTCAAATCGGATCCATTCACCCAACCTATAAAGGTTTAAAATAGTATTATAAAAGGTCTTCAAGGAGATCCAATTATTTGTGAATTTGGAGGTTACTTGACTAGATAAACCTTTGAGGATCACATTTCTATTTTTAACTATCTTGAATGAATCCAACTACACATACTAGAAACAATACACAATTATTCTTTCAAGGCATTAGCTTTGATCTTCAGAAGATGTTCATCCAACCTTATGCATTTCAAATGATAGAGCTTGAGCTATGGGATGTGAATATGGTTAGAAATGCAACAAATGTGCATTAAGCTTGATTTTTAATTTCCTCTCTCTTAATGAATTTGATAAAATTTTCTCTTGTGAAACTAATTTTGATATGTAGAGTAAATTACCTAATGCTTATGATTTAACAAAGCAAGTTTAAGATAATAACATAAATATCCTTTCCCACAACTAGAGTTCATTTGCATGAAAAAGATGAATCTGTTTCTAAAATATACGCTAGATTTTGTGAAACTATTAATATTTTATACTATCTTATAAAGTATATTGAGGATAAGGATCTTCTTAATAAGATTTGGTGTAATCTAGCCACAAATCTTGAAAGTACTGATATTTCTATAAAATAATGTTCAAATATTTATGATTTTCAACTTTAAAAACTTATCAGTAACTTAAATAATTTTGAAGTTAATCTCCAAGATCGTAGGTTCAAGAAGAGGAATAAACCCATCCCAAGAAAAATATCTTAGATCTTAAAATAAGGGATTCAAACAGATCATCTTCTTTTTAGCGTTAAAAAACAAGTAGTGAGGAGAAAAAGAAATTAAAACGTAAGAAGTTCTCTTATTCTTCTAAATGTATTATTAATTTTCTTCCAGTAGGTGAGGTACTTGTGGAGAAAAGGGACATTAGAGGAAGAATGCCCAAACCTCAAATAGATAGATATTAATAAATTGAAGGAAAATAAAAATGTGTATTATGATTCTAGGGACTATAATTTTACTCTATGGTCAAATGATGAAGAATAAGCTTTCCATTATGTTGTTGAATGCCTACTTGCTGAACGTGATGAAGTTGATGTACAAGAGGAAGAACAAGGCAAATGATATGATAGTAATGTATCTCTTTCAACTAATTCCCATGGTAGCCTTATTGAACTTGTATAATATAATTTAAAAAAGGTTAAAAATATAAGAAAAATGTAGAAATTGGCTACTGTTATTCATCATTTAAAATGAAACCTAGTGAGTGAAATAATTATTATACTACTGAAAAGAAAAGAACATATGATATTGTTTCTCATAATACTTCCTTGCAAACTCAAGATTTTACTCTTAAATTAAAGTTGGTTGATATAGAAAAACTCTAATTAATTGTTCATGGTAATTATGATATTTTCTCTCATGTGAATGGTGATTTGAATGATCAGATTTTTAATGTTTCAAATAATATATCTAGCTCTAGAAAATTCTTGATCTCTACAACGAAAGACTCTTTGATGCCTTCTAGTGAAATGAAATATTTAACTAGTTGAAATTTCTAATAATATAAATATAATAAATAATAGCATGCATCCTCGCCATGGTCATGTAGGTGCTATTGTATTGGTTATGTTGTAAGAAATTAGAACCACCATTATAAGAAGAAGAACAAACTTAATTTGTTAAAATCAAATGTTACTTATTGTTTTTCATTAATCATGCCAATTTATTTCCATATGGAAGATTTAATCACTATAATATAATATTTTTGATAAGATATCCTGTTAATAACCTACAAACATGAGAAACAAGTCATTCTCCAATACAAACACTATTGGAACTGAAGTCATAGATCCTAAAGGGTGAAACTAGGGCTTCAATATTCCAACCATAATTGATGCTTTTGAGGGTTTTTCTTCATCAATGATAAAGTTTAAAGCTTATTTGATGATCAATTTTTAATATTTATCCATGATTTGTTTAAGGAAGTCCTTACTTATGAACTCATCTTAGTGTGTGCTAAGATAGCCTAATGCTTCCATTTTTCCACCAACAATTCTTCCTCTTGACTATTTGTAGCTCAAAGGAGCAAATAGAGATGATTTGTGAATTTTAACAAAGGTTTTGTGGATATTGTTTTATGAAGTCATATGTATATCGAACTTAGAGAATTAAGAATTATGGTGAATGGGAAACAATTGTTTTGGTCATGTGCAATTAATTAAAGCATTTGTTACATTGACTTCAATTTCTAGTTCATGATAGTATAATTTGGATTTACTAATCTTAATATGACACACATGACAATTCTTAAATATGTTAATTGTTGGTCAAAATTTGTCTATATGATGTATAAAATACAAAAATTCATGAATCTCATATTGTAGAGAACTTAAAAATTTATTTGTAATTTCTCTAAACATTTGAATCTAAAGTTTTTGGGTGTTTGTACTGAAACTTGATAAAACTTGAATAAATGTTTATACACTCTTGTTTATGCATATAATGAATGAGTTGCATATATTCACTAGTTGAATTGATACTATGCCAAATTAGGGTTTTCAGTTTATTTACCAAATTTCATGGGCAATAAACAACAATGGGATCCCAAACTAGTAATATCCTAAAAGTAAAATGGCATCACTTAAATTGTAAATGTTTATATAAAGTGATCCTTGTGATATGTAAAATTTTTGTTTGAATGAAATCCTACATATAACTAATATGTAATTTGAAAGAATAAGGAAGAAACCCAAAATTAATTTCCTAAGTGAGTTTTTCATTATCTTGTTTTCATAATTGAATGGAAATGATATTTCCTCTACTAGAGTTTCTTTGGAAAATATAAATACATGCAAGAAACATGGAATGCTATTTACTTTAACATTGATTATGTTTTTTGTTTGAATATGAGAGATAATATATGTCAAACAATAAGTAGAGTAGTATCTAGTAAATCAATTATTTAGTCAAATATAGTTCAATGATTATGATTATTCATTCTATAAACATTCATATGATTCAATGTCCTAGAAAATAACTACAGTTCTATTAGTGATAAGCTTTGTATTGATATGCAAGAGAAGCTAACTCAGACTCTAAGGGAACAAAAGGAGGAAATGAAGCAAATGAACCACATCAACTGGCTCAAGAATGGGGACATCAATGTGAGGTTTTATTTTGTGCCAATTTCATTAAAAAAAGGGATAAAATCTATATCTATCCTAAAATATATGAACAATAATTGGGAGTGTGATGTAGAAGATCTTATGCATCTAATAATTAACTACTTCAAAGGAATTTTCATAGAACCTAGTATATAAGATGTGAATATTAAGAACATTATAACAACAAATTTCTTTAAACAACTAGATTGTCAAAGGCAAGCAATCACAAGAACATCTAAAAAAGTGGAAATTCTAAACATATTGAAAATCATAGATCCTTACAAGGTTTTAGGCCAAGGTGGTATCACAACCTTATTCTTGCAAAAAAAAAAAGGCAGTCCTTGCTAGCTCTCTATGGAAAACAAGCAAGAATGCTTTAGATGGTAACACCATTTATGAGAAGATATGCAATACAAAAAATTTCTAATCCCTAAATGCTTGAAGATAGAGACACCGATGTAGTTTAGGCCTATATATATCAACAACACTAGTCTCAAACTATGTTCAAAGATAGTTGTAGAATGGCTCAATGAGTAGACGCCTAGATGTTTTCACCAGCGTAGAGCAACTTTTTGCTAGGTAGAAAGATAGCAGACAAAATTGTCCTGGTATAGGAGAATATAAAAATCATGAAGAGGAATAACTCAACCAAAACTATGAAAATTAAGGAGGATTTGACAAAGGCATATGACTTGATGTATTGGGATTATATTGTAGACGTATTAAACAAGCTTGACATCCCCATAAACATAAAAACTTCTTCATGAATTCTACATTTGGGGGACAAATCACTATAAACTAGAATGGAAAAAATCTCAAACTTTTAGATTGTCTAGAGGACTAAGACAAGATGACCACTTGTCTCCTTATCTTTCTATATCTTTCTTAGAGAGGCCCAATTAAGTGATAAAAGAACTAGTTGCAAGGAAGGAGCGGTCACCTATAAAACTTTCAGGTAGCATCCTGAGGATAGCAACTTGTGTTTCACTGATGACTTTTTTTAAAGGATGAAAAGACAAAAATCCAAACTATTCTAAGTTACTTTGTTGGTTTTGAATAAAGCTTTAGGGAAAGTGGTCTTGGTCAAAGAAACTTGATTTTTCTTTTCCATGAGTGTGTTGCATTATATGAGAAAAGAGATCTATGATAGAAGTGGGTTCCTAAAGATCAATGACCTTGGGAAATACATGGGTGTCCCGATCATACACTCTAGGATAATTAGAAGTACCTATACTGAAATTCTAGAGAAGATCATCGGTAGGATCAAAGCATGGTCATCAAGATGTCTCTCACTAGCCATAAGAGTTTGTATGTATAAGGCTACTTTGGAGGTCATTCCGACCTACATCATATAGACACTAGTTGTTCCTCTAAATCTATGTGATATATTAGATGGCACAATTGGGAGGTTCATATGGGAAGGGAGAAAAAACCACATAATGATTTTGATAGTTGTGTGGGACAAGGTCACTAACAAAAAAGACAATGGAGGATTAGGAGTGGAATCCATGAGAGATTGGAATCAGGCATTGATTCTTAAAAACATTTGTGACATTAACAAAGGGAGGCCAATTTTATGGTGTCAAGCTATGTTGAAGAAATACAAAGACAATAGAGAGGGAGATGGCACAAATATAACAAGGATTGGAAGAGTTATGGTTCAAGGTAAGGAGTTAATTGAAAAGAACTCATATATGACATTGATTAACAGGGAAAGTACTAACATGTTAATGGACCAGTGAGAACTATAAGAAGGAGTTCTCAAAGACTACACAGTGAAACTAATACCTTCAAAACTTATGTATTTGTAGCTTAGCTTCCCGGTCAACATGGAGGGGAAATGGGATCAAGATTTCTTGAAGGATTTGATATCTAGAATCATTATTACACACATACTAAATATGAAGGGATCAACTTAATGCATGTTTTCCACAAAATTGAAATACTCTATCCTTAAGGAAACTAAAGAAACAAAATGATATGGCAAATGGTAGATCATATTGGGCACCAAAGTCGTAGTATGGATTAAAATGTTCATGTGGTTGGTGAATCACAATGTTATCCTTGCACTTTTCATAAGATTGAGGAAGAAGATAATGATGGATGGTACATGCAACAGATTTAATAATCATGAGGAAACTATCCTACACGCTTCAAGAGATTGTATACATGTAGTGAGTATCTAGACACATGTGTTATCGGATGTTGACATGTCTAAGTTCAAGGTGATCAACAACTTTCAATCTGGCTCAATTGGGAGATTGTGAGGAAAAGCTAGCGATGTACATAATTTCTTAATGACATGTTATTATATCTAGAAAGATAAGAATAAATGGGTTTTTGAGAAGAACATTCATTCCCATATAGCATGGTTGGAAATATATCTATTCTATAAAACTTTCTTTTTAATATGAGTGGGATCTTTTGGTCACATACTACTCCAATTGCACTACTCCACTTAAACCATCCTACGGTGATCCTATGACAAACATCATCTTGGACCTCACCCTCCTTTCAATAGTAGAACCCAAGTAACAAAATTTATCACATATCAGTACATCCATTCCATCCAACTTGACTCCACCATTCCAACTCTAGATTGGTTAAAGTTGTAATTCATATATTCAGTTTTTCTTCTAGGGATTATTTTAGTGATAGTAAATATAATATGAATTTTCTTCTTACACATGCTTTGAATACAAATAAAAAATTCACCTACATCAAATCTAATGAATAAGAGTGTTCAATGTATTATGCATATTTATAATGATAGTATATTTTCTTGGTCAAACACATTGATCACCCTAATCCATATAATAAAATAATCTTATTAGAAAGTAGTGTAACAATAAAATTCGGTAGTTCATCATGTATTAGTATTTTCAATGTTGATTTGCAAGATTACATTTTATGTCGCCATTACAGAATTAAACCATTGGCATGGATATACTTTATGTATTCTAGAATCATATGAAATTAAAATATTGACTATTTTGGATATTATTTTTGAAGACATATTTAAGTATAACATGAATGACTAATATGTGTATCTATCTATTTGATAAAAAAATAGCATTAGAGTAGAAAATTGAGAAATAATTTGAATCATGTGACCATGATTGTGACCAATCTTCTATTTGTATGTTTAATCTAGTTGAAAATTTATGAAGTACATTCTTGATTATTGATTTCTTTTGAATTAAGTTAAGAAATCTCTTTACCTAATGAACATTCTATAAGTAAATACTAACTAAAAGAGAGAAGTTTAAGTGAAATTTATAATTAGAAAATATAATAGTAATGTATGCCCTAAACAATGTGGAACCCATTCTTGGATGTATGAATCAGAAGGGTGATGTGGGCTATGGTGTATCAGATATAGGTTGTAGATTGAATTATTTGTGAAAGAGTAAAAATCCAACAATGGGACCTACATAATACATTGAAATGTATGAACTAATTTGTTCATCTTAGATTTTATTCTTTTATAATAAATAACTGCCAACTCTGTCTATGTTTTCATATATTTTATGTAAATGTAGTCGGTTCCAAGCATGGGTAAAGGAGGAGATTTGGTGGTAGGTTGGCAGCCAACCACAAAACTTTGTCACTCTTTTTATGACATGGATCCTTATAAAAATTTCATTGAATCATCCCTACCTAATGACACACTCCATCAATACTTGGGTGTAGTGATAAATGAGCAAGGGGCTTCAACGCAACAGTGCCCGGTGGTGGTGAAGGAAAATCAAGGGTTTCCAGACCTTGGTGGGTGTGGGTAAAGAAGCTAGTCCTGTTGCATCATTGCCCAAATGTAGTGAAAATGTGCAAGGATAATATTTTTGAAGGAGACGTGTAAAAATAAAGTTTAGCAAAAACATATTAGATTTGGATCTTGGAATATTGGCTCTTTGATGGGAAAATATTTGGAGATAGTTCATACCATGATTATAAGAAACGTTAACATTGTTTTCTTGCAAGAAACCAAATGGATAGGGGAAAGATCCAGAGAAATTTGTGACACATGGTATACAATTTGGTATACATGTATTGAAACATATATAAAATGGAATTTGAATTATTGTTGATAAGATGATGAAGGATGATGTCATCAAAATCACACAGATGGGAAATAGAATCATTTCTATCAAGGTTGTTCTTGGATAAAATATTTTTATTATTATTAGCGCTTATGCCCCCAAGTTGTTGTTAGTGAGGAGGCAAATAATGATTTTTGGGATAACATGGATGAAATGATGCCAGGGATACCAATAGAGGATAACATAATTATTGGGGGTGACATAAATGACCATGTAGGTAGTAGTAATGTTGGATATGAGAGAGTTCATGGAGGTTAAGTATATGGCAGAAGAAATGTAGAAGGAGAGAGGATTTTTTATTTTGTGGTTGCCTATGATATGATCTTTGCAAATACACATTTTAAGAAAAGAGATCCTTATATTATTACTTTCAAGAGTGGGCGCAATTGTAGACAATTTGATTACTTTCTTACAAGTTGACTAGATCAAAAAGTAGGCAATGATTGTAAAGTCAAACCAGGGGAAGAACTAACCACCCCACATGCGGATGGTTCTGGTTGTGAACATGAATATCAACAATGGTAAGCATAACAGAAGACAAGATAGAAGGATCAAATGGTGGAATCTTAAAGGAGAAAAGAAATTGACATTTTATGATATACTTATCAACGAAACTTGGAACTTAGAGACTGATGTTAACTCTATGTGGCAACATATGAGATCATGTATAGCAAAACAAAATTGCAAAGATATCTTGGGAGAATGAAAAGGGTGTGGGCATACATAAAAAGAGACTTGCTGGTGGAATGATGAAGTACAAAAGGTTATTAAACTCAAAATAGATATATATGATCTTGCCTAAATCTAGAGATGATGCAACTTTTTAGATATACAAACAAGCAAAGAAATATGCTAGGAAATGTCTAGATACTTTGAGGATATGTATATTAAGTTGGACACTAGAGATGGGGAAATATTTATAAAAATGGCTTGTATAAGAGAAAGGAAAGGAAGAAAATCTTGAGTCAAGTTAAGAGAATCAAGAATGAAGATGGCAGAGTGTTGGTGAGGGATGATGATATAAAAAACTAATGGAAAAACTACTTTCACAAAATTTATCCTAAACAAAGTGTGGGTGGTGAACATAAAGAACAAGTTGTGTGGAGGTTGCCTAAGATGGTACAGATACGTGCAACACTGATCGGAAAATGCACCTATTAGAAGCAAGGTTATTGAGTCAAGTACAATTAAATGAAGTAGAGTGAAACCTAAATTAACTTGGGAAGAACTTATAAAGTGAGAATATGAATCTTTACATCTTGACCAGATATGGCCCATAACAAAGCTGATTGGAAAAGAAGGATCCATGTATCTGATCCCAAAATGGTTGGGATTGAGGCTTATATGATGATGGTGGTGATGATGATGATGATGATGACGACGATGATGATGATGAAAGTAAATCCATTACCACCATTAGTATCTAGAGGTTGCATAAGACCTTAACTATAATGTAAAAACATACGAAACTATATAAAATTCATTTTAGTGATCTTGAATTGAATGACAATGAGTTATACATTGGACTCAAGTCTCCTTGAAGTGAATTTATACTAGGGGTCTCTAGGTGCATGATCCTCTAATTATTACATATATATTGCATGACTTGTATTATTTTCTAGTTTAGTGTTCTTGAATTGAATGCCAATGATTTTTTTGTTATACATCAGACTCAAATCTCCTTGAAGTAATTTTATACTAGGGGTCTCTATGTCTCTGATCCTCTAAATATTGCATACATATTGCATGACTTGTATGGTTGTTATGTTGATAAAAAGAACACTCTTGAATTAAATTGCATTGTAAAATTGGTTTGTCTATTTCCATCATTGGTTGTCATATTTCATTGTTATCTTCCATCTTAACTTTCATTACTTCTTATATTTCTCTTAGTTATGGTTTTCCATCCTCATATTTTTTCTTTGAGGATTCCTTTATGGTAACAAGACCACTATAATTTATCTCTTATCATTAGAGCTCTCACATCCCTTCTTAGTTTGATTAGTTTGAGCTTCCTAATATATCTCCTGTCAAGATTCATCATTTGATTAAATTCAAAAATGTAATATCTAAATTTGCATCCAAAGAATATATATATATGTGTGTGTGTGTATTTTTTAGTTTGTCTATTGTATATATATATATATATATATATATATATATATATATGTGTGTGTGTGTGTGTGTGTGTGAGAGAGAGAGAGAGAGAGAGAGAGTATAGAGAGATAGGAGGGTTAATGCACTCTTGCATGCACTGTCTCTATAGTATGTTGTTAAGTTATTTTTTGATCCTTCAATCAATTACTCAACATTGGCCTGAGTACACAATCAAAATTCAGAAAAGTCCAAGATAAAGATGACCTTCTTCATTGGAACCCATCACAAAATATCATGTGCGGGATTAATCTTCTCCACTTATACCTTAGACCTTTACAACCCTCCATTATGATCTCTATAAGACCAAGATCCATGTTCCAACACTCACCCATCATGGATGAACATATCAAACTAGGTTGAAGAAAACACATCAATCAACCACACTCGTCGCATGTATCATTGAAGCATGCACTGGTCAAGTTTGTTGCATCAAAGAAGAAATTACAACAAGAGGTGTATTGTTGGAGATCTTCAAGATGAAAGTGTCCTTGGAAACATTTATAAGATGCCAAATAATATAAAGGACCAACTAAACAAATGAAAGATGGAACACAACATAGAAAAACTTATAGTACAAGAACTGTAAATAAAATATACCAGGAAGTTAGACGAATATAAACATGGAATGAATTTTATGAAATTAGATGTGGATGGGGACAATGAAAAAAATATTATTGATGAAGAAAGTGAATTAGGTGATTGGAAAGCATAGAGGATGACTATGATATGCTTTTTGTGTATGTTAAGAGAATTTAATAATCAAAGAGGAAGAATAGTATAAAAGTGAAGAATAGAAGAAAGTGAAAGGGAGTAGAGGGTAACACATCATTGTTGTTTCAATTTGATTCTATAATAAAATTAGGATTGAAGTAATTGAGTTACAATATGAAGCTAATACTTAAATCAAACTTTGAGTTTGTGACAAAGAAATAAACTAATTATATTTTTAGTGTAATAGTTACATGTCAGTATAAGAATTGAATACAATTTAATATAGATATTTTTACAATGCTAAAATGTAACTTAATGTAACAATGATACTATAAAAGTAACTATTGTGTTTAAAAGGTAAACACATGATAATAAAGTAATTATATAGTATAAAAATAACTATCTAATACACAAACTAACACTTTGTGACCAAAATTTAGTTTTCCAAAATAAAAAAAATCAATATGTGTTGTTTGCATAAATGAATTAAATCTTTTTCCCTTGAAGAATTGGATGCTGCCTTTTCAGGCTTAAGTCTAAATAAATCTCTAGGACCAGATGGACACGACGCTGAATTCTATCTGGCAAACTGGGACCACTACAAAAAAGACTTCTTAGCCTTTTTATTTGCTTTCCATGATAGTAATAACCCTCATAACATCATCAAATACATAAATAAAACTTTTATCACTCTAATAAAAAAGATGAGTCAACCTGATCACATATCCCTTTTCAGACCCATCAACCTTATAAACACTTCATACAAAATCATAGAAAAAACACTAGCAAACATAATCAAACCACACTTGGATGATATCATCCCTCTCAACCAAACTGCCTTCCTAAAAAATAGAAGTATCCAAGATGCCTATTTGATGGTTAACGAAACTATACATCTCTGCCACAAAAACAAAACCCCCCTTCTGGCAATCAAATTAGATTTTGAAAAACCTTTTGATTTTGTCAATTGGAATTGCTTAACTAAAACTCTCTCGGGTTTTGGTTTTCCTGACAAATGGGTTAGTTGGATTCATGCTTGCATTTCTACAAACCATTTTTCAACTATCATAAATGGTGTCCCTTTTGGTTATTTCCACAACTCAAATGGACTCAGACAAAGGGACCCACTCTCCCCTTACCTGTTCATCATCATCACAACTATACTTTCCCACATGATTCAACTGGGTAAACATAATGGTCTTATCAGCTCTCCTGGGGAATGCAAGGAGAACATCATTCAATTTGCTGATGACACTATTATCTTCTCCTCCCCGAAAGACTCATCTCTTCTGAATATTTTCAGAATCCTTGGTATTTTTTCTTATATCTCTGGCCTCAAAATAAATCTGCATGAATCTTCCATTTTTGGGGTTCACATAAATCAACCTTCTTTGGAGCGATATAGATATCTCTTAAGATGTAAGACTGAAGATTTTCCAATCAAGTACCTTGGTCTTCCTATCACACCCTACAACATAACAAATGCTATCTGGACCCCTATTATTTCAAAAATAAACAAAAAACTCTCAAATTGGACAAATAATTTCCTCAATCTTTCTGGGAGACTCATCCTGCTAAACAGTGTCATCACTCCTATTACTACACACATCCTGAGCTGCATCCCTCTCCCTTCAAAAACAAAATCAATTCTAGACAAAATTAGGAGAAACTTTCTTTGGAATAACTTCCACAATTCGGAAAAATCTGGGAAACACTATCATCTAGTTAATTGGAAAACTATATCAGCTCCTCTAGATCAGGGAGGTTGGGGCATCCTAAACATTGAAACTCACACTTTCTTTCTTATAACTAAAATCATCAATAGTCTGTTCCAAAACAAACCAAAAATATGGTCACAACTCATCAAACACAAATACTACCTAAATGCCCCTCCCTGGCATCCTGTCCCAAATAAATCAGCTTCCCCTCTTTGGAAATACATCAACAAGAATATCCAAAAAATTACTCAAATCATTAATACCCCCCCACACTCTCACCTAAATATCTCTTTCTGGTTCGATCCTTGGTTCGAAAACAACTTTGTCTTCAATCTTCGACCAACCTGGACTATCCCAAACAGATTGCTCAAAATGAAAATCGATAAAGCTCTCCTCCTTATCACCAGTAACAAATCAAATTCTCTTAAAAGATGCATCCACATGCAGCTTAGTCAAGATGAAATCAGAAATCTAAAATTCTCCTTGGAAAACAATACCTCAAACATCATAACATGGAAATGGGGTAACACTTAATCGTTTAAGCAAGCCTACACCTACCTTTCCTATAGAGGTTTTTCCCCATCCACCACAAAAATTTGGAAACATAAATGGCCTAAAAAATATAAAACATTCCTTTGGCTTTTATTACATAACAAGTTGCTCATAGGTGAAAACCTTACAAAAAAGGGCTTCATTGGTCCTTTCAGATGCTCACTATGCGAAAAAAGCATTGACTCAGTTGATCACATCTTCTTCAAGTGTATCTTTTCACAAAACATCCTCTCACACTACACACGCAATTGCTTTCCTGTACTCAAGGAAGCAACTTTCCCTTCAAAAATCACACCAAATAAACACTACAAAAACTTCAAGAGTAGTGATATTTTCACCACCATCAGTTGGAATCTCTGGAAAGAAAGAAACAACAGAATCTTCAACAACAACAAGAAATAGAGACAAAATATTATATCACAAATAGATGCAGATCTTCACATTCTAACAAAATGCAGGTAATCAAGTTGAAGGAGGACATGACGAATCTGATGAAGGTGAATATGAAGCAAAGTTTTTGTGTGATCTCAAAGCTATGGTTGATGATGAAACAGGTGTCAGTATAGTCCAGCAACAACTTTGATTACACTTTCGAGAAGATGCTTTTTCAACAATCTTGGGACTATCCTCTTAAATTCTTCCAGAGGCTTGTTAAGGGGTGCCTTCCCCACTTCATCAGAACTTTGCTTTTATCTCCACTAGGAACAAACGTTAAATTTTTCTTTCAGTTTACATTATTTTCAACATCTTGTACGGAACTCACATAAGCAGGTGTTTGTTTGCTTCGATGTGTTTTTTAATATATGCCATGACTTTTCCTCAAAAAAAATAGATGAATTAAATTGAATTGAAAATAACCAAATTGCTTCTTGCATTAGATAAGTTACAGTAATGATAAGTAATAAGAAATTAACATTGTGCATACTTGTTATTATAGATGCACATTTTATGTATCATCAAATTTACATTAAGATCTATTTTTTTATTGAGAATAGATTAATGTTGAGCAGAAATAAGTTTGATGTAATGAGATGGATGGCTTTTGCAAATGCAATCATGATGCCACATATGATTCTAGATGTTGTCCTTTGTAAGAATAATTACCTATGTATATTTATGATGACATGTTTTTTATAGAATAAGGGTTTTAGGTTATAATGATAGCAAAGGATTTTACCAAGTAGTGTTATAGAAGTGGTATTGAGCGAAAAGTCAAGTACAACAAATCATGTGGTATTAGAAATGTTTGGGGGGTGAATTTTGAAGGCGTCGAAGTGAAAAGATAGATGATGTTGATGTAAAACATAAGAAAAGAAAAAAGTGTGACCGAAGTTAAGGACTAAGGAAAAATGTGGCAGGATGTGAAAAGTAAAATAAGGAAGACCGCTACCAGAACATGTATAGAGCCTGGATATTGAATTTAGGAATTCAATGTTCTTAGTTTAGCAGATAAAAGCATGTCTGCCTTACTAGTAACTGCTATGTATGTGCCAAAAATAGTATATGTACATCTAATTAACTCCATTATTGTCTAATTAATTTCACATCTGATCCATATAGAGGTCATCTACTAGATCTTCTAAGCTAAATTCAACAAAAAGATTCTAGTCAATTATATGCAATTTCTTAAGACATAATAAGCTATATATTCTTGTTGGATAATTATTAATGGACTATATTGTCATTTCATTTACATTCTTTAATTGTCATGTTTTGATTATGTTTTGAATTCTTGTAGCCCAAGCCTTATGTACGGCTTAGGATCATTATTTTATATAAATCATGACCCTGTTACATTTGCAAGGTGGGTGATATTTCTATTTGAATGAGAAAGTTTTTCTCTACACTTCAATTGTCCTCCAACTTTTTCTATGTCCTCTTTCCTTTGTCTCTTTCTACTTTGTCTACTTTGTCTTCTTTGTCTCACCTTAGCTCTCAATTCTAGGGTTTCTCTACTTAAGATTTTAATTTCTAATGTGGTATCATAGCATCCTATCCATATCTCTTTCTCTCTAGTGGCATCATATGTTTCTACTACTTACTTGACTTCTTCTTCATCTGGAGAAGGCCAGTCATTGGAGATCTATGTGAAGTATCCCTATCCAGTTGGACTCACTATTTTGAACTTTGTCTTGCTCAATCTAACAAATTCCAATTACTTGCACTGGGAGGAACATGTAAGGGTAATGATCGAGGGAAACTTGCTTGAAGTCTTTGTCAAGGGAACATGGAAAAAAATGCCAATAGTACTTGTAGATGATGAAGCAAATGTAATCCCTAATTCTAACTACTATCTATGGATGAGGACTCATCGAATCATCAAATTCTCTATAGGACTCATGACGTCTTCTTAGATCTCTAATGTGGCACCCATCGCCACACAAAGCGAGGTTACTGAAAACAAGCATGAAATTATCACTAACAAACCACATTACCAGAAAATAGAGTAAATTAAAACCAAACACATAACAACATCTCAAGCTAAAACATACCACATCTGAAGTAAACATCCACATATATTACATAACATGTTATAAAGATGTACACATCACTGTTCAGTGGCCATCATGCCACAAACCTATTACATATAACAACATGTTCATATAAATACAAGCCATATGTGATATAGTTCTCTTTTGAAACCTTTAATCTCCAATATGATATTGGAATTCGTATGTTGAGTTATCTTGAGAGTTCCTAGTGGTTTGATGAAGCTTGAGTGTTGATTGGCGTTGATATCATGATTAAGATCCCTAAGTTGATGCCTTTTTGAAGGATTTAATTGGATGACAAATAGATGAGTTTTGTCACCAAATTTGTTTAAAATGTAGCTTGATAGGTAGTAAAGTTGTGGTTAAAATTTGGTGACCATTGGAGGTTCCTAGAGGAAGTTATGTAGGTTTAAAAATGATGAAATAATGTGCATCATTAATGATCTATAACTCTAAGTGGTGATTTTATCTTGTGTCATGTGCCCCTTTGGTTCGACTAGGCTGTGTGGACTAATTATGGCCATACAGATTCAATCAAGTGGCCATAAAATCTAATTTATATGAGGCACAAATTGGGCATGGGTGCGGGATACTCCTAGCCCTTGGATGCCATCTAACGGTGGAGAAACCTTCTCCTACTTTGCAGTTACTACCTTAACTGATGGCAACGACCATGACATCACATTGCACGCTAATTGTGGACTTGAACATGATTCCAACTGAGCAGTTGAACTCACCTCTTTCTAACAAGTTGGATTAACCCCTTCTTTAGTTTGAACAACTGAGTGACGAGGGAGAACGAGCCCTCCATTGCCACTGGCTCTCCATTGTGAGGAGTAGGTGGTGGTTGAGAGTGGAGAACAGAGACATATGGCACATGGATGAAGATTAATAAGGGTAAATCAAGGGGCAAGGTCAGGGGAGAGGAATGATGGTGTTTTCAGTGGTTTTCTGTGGAGGTTTCATGATGGATGAGGCCAAACCAGGCCAGAGAAGAGATAGAGTTTGAAGGGGTGGATGAAGGGTTTTCCACTGCGTTTTAGAGTCACCAAGGACTTTAGGTAGACATTGTGGTGCTTATGTAAGCACAAACCTAAAGTTCAGGTACGTGAATGGGAACCCCCCCCCCTTTTCTACTACCGCAGTGACATTGTTGCTAACGACCTCATGGAAGAGGAATTCTGGAGGCGAGCCTGAAGACTTGATTAGCTATTGAAGTCTAGAAGGCATGGATGAAGCCGATAGATGCCTAAGGATATGGTGAGGAGAAATCCTAAGTAGTTGATTGCTCGTCGAAGTTTGGGTCACGGTGACACTCAACGGAGAACAGAGTTCTCGCACTGGACACATCTCACAGACGTGTGGAGCAAGACTAGCCTGCAAAACTGGCCCTAACTCAAGACTGAACTGGCCTAAATCTATAATGAACCCAACAATTCATCTATGCTAAATTGAGTGGATCATCTTTCCCTTGAGTGGCTACATGGAAACAACTGATTGGCCAAAAAAAGGTAAATCATTTAGAAAATCCCAGAAAATATTTGGTTCTTTGATAAATCATAGAAAATGCATCCCTCATCAGAAGATTACAAATAATATACCAAAATTCTTAGAAAAATGAGTACAACATAGTAGAATGATAATATCAAGATTTTAATGATTTAATCTCAGTGATATCATTTAAGTTGGCAAATGCTTATTTTATATATTAATAAATATCAAACGATGGCCTAAAATTATGGAAATGTTCCAGTAACTTCTAAATGTGACTTGTAATCCATATGATGTTAATGATTGTAATGTTGATGCACTAAATTACATGAAATGCTTTATATGGCTAATTAGAGCTAATAATCCTAAGTAAAATGTGAAAATTATATTTATGATCAATAAATGATGGAATTCACAGAATACCCTCATATTTGTAACTAGAAGTTAATATGAAACTTTAATATCAGTGAGATGCATAGAATTCACATTATATGAAGATGATCCTTAATACATGGATTGTAACCCTAATATCAATAATGCATGTTACTTAGGGTTAATATGTGCATATCATTATGTGAAAATAATTACCAGTTAATGAAGCCTAATTCTAGAACATAACTAGATTATCACATCAGTAATCTAATTCCAAGACAAGAATGCAAGTGATATTAGAAATATCCTAATGAGAAAAGGTAAACCCTAAAATGGATATAAACAAGGTTAAGATTATGGGAACCTAATGGTGATGCATGATCTTGTCTTAATCATGGTTGACCAACGTTAGAGTTGACATTTAGAAATATGTGATGATTAGTATATCTTGAGCAAGGTATGCCATTACCTCTTACTCGACTTATTATACAACATGCTTGTGTTATATGTGTGGTAAAATACTTGGCATATGGTATTGATTGAAGTGATTGTTTTTGTATGATATCTTTCTTGATTTTCCATACTTATTTATATGAACACATGAAACATAATATATTTGTTCCATTATATGAAAGCATTATATCTCTTTGGTAAGCATAGTGCTAGTGTGTGATCTATCTCTTTGGTAAGGATAGTGCTAGTGTGTGATCTATCTCTTTGGTAAGAAAATCACATGTACAATGATCTATGTCACATAACCATTCTTACCCCAATCCCAATTCTACTGCCTAGGCAGTAGTAAAAGGATTGAAGTGTGCATCCCTGAGTGGCCCGATAGGACCTAACACACTAGCATATACAATAGGAAATAATAACTCAAAAACTGGATATTGAAATGAACAAACTAACCCACTATGGAGATTTTTTCAATATATCCTTATCATCAGAGTATGTAGAATGCGGAAGCGATCTTATTTAGTATTCCATTTGTATTGCCTAAAATTAAGAAAATCGAGACACAATCATGCAATTGCATGGTACGCTATCAAAATCAAGTAAAACAGTTTATAAGAAAATAAGTGTACTTGGCATGACTTATATTGCAAAAGTATAACAAGCAATTTGCAAGAACCAAAATTTATTTGACAAGTTTTTCAAATGATTAGAGTTTTATTACGAGTTCCCATTATGTTGTAGCTCAAGAAGCATGCTTATATACTTTTGTGTGACTTTATCGCCCCAACATGATGGGGGAAGTCACTGGGCTACTTCTCTCCATATGAGGTAGGAGGCCAATGTACAAGTCCCACTTCTCAATGAGGGGGTGGGTCGCTTGCACCCAATATCAACATTATCAATGTTCATCATTATCAATATACAGGAAATCATAATGGGCATGCAATTTATGTTTTCATGTTTTCAAAATATAATATAGAAAAATGGAAGACTAATAATAGGGAACAATAGCTCATCCAAGTAAGTAGCCAAGTATATAGTCAAGAGATACATAAAAGTATCTTCAATACAATCAAGGAGGAGTTATATAATAGCATACCTTTCACTGAGGATTTTGAGTACAAATCAACTATTAATAGGTCGACCCTTCGGGTTAGATCCTAAAACATAATGTTTGGATCAAGGGTTAAGATCATGATATTTGAAAAACATGTATCAATATTTGAGATTATGGTTACACTTTTCCTATGTCAACCTTAGGGTTGGGTCATTCACTTATAATCGATATTTCAATATGTCCAACATTATTTCAAGTGTACAATATATTCGAGTGTGAATGACTTACCTAGGTTTTCTAGGATCATATGTGTTAACCCTAATATATGATCATTATCCAAGTCATAATTCAAGTTTCTAGATCTTCATCAAGGAAATAAGTTCAAGGGTCTAGATCAGGTAGGTCACATGATATACTACACTTATATTCACCATATGACAATTCTAGAGTCAGAATCAAGATTAGTCATCAATTTATGGCATGGAATAATATTCAAGATTTGAATAAGTCAAAAGATTAGATCTAGATTTACTAACGAATCAAGTATGCTTTTAGAGTCTCAAATAAAGACATCTGAGTCAGATAGTAAGGATTCTAGAGATTGAACATCATAATTGAACTATATGACAAATTAAATGACAAAAATTTTAAGATATAGGTATGTCAGTGAAATATATCAAGAATTATGATTAAACAATATTTTTAATGGGTTCATTGGATTTTTCTAATCTAAATCGACTATTTACTCAAATTATTTGGAGTCAGGATGCATTAGATACGATTTTTGCAAGGTTTATCCATTTATTTGAATTTTTGAGTAGGGAGAAGACAAAATACCTTAAATATGAAATATGAAGGTCGTTGGATCCAAAATTGGATGGTCGCAATCATGCCACGTGGCTCTTAGGTCCAGTGGATTGGTGGATTCGGTTCAGTGGCTAAATTGGCTGATTCACACTTGATTTGGTGGTTGAATTAGTGGTTCGATTGCTCTGTTGAACCAGCAATTTTCTCTAGAACCTAGAGGTTCAGGGGACTCCGTTCTTTCCCATGTGAGTAGTGAATCCTCGGGATCCTGCAAGAAGGGTGGAGGGGTCACCAGTGCAAAGGAAAACTAGGAGCAGGATCGGTCGATTGAGGCAGCCAATGTGCCGCCCAAGTTCGTCGTGACCCCACAAAGCTGGTTGTGGAGGTGGATTTGGGTGGCGAGCTAAGGAGGTAGCACGCCCAATCCGGGGTGCTCGACGGCACTGCACTAGTAGCAAGGAGATCAGGGAGAAGATCTTGGTGCTTGGGGTCAATGGAGTGAGCAAGGGAGAGTCTCGTAGTTTGATGTGAAGATTGTGAGCACGAGGGACCCTTTATATAGCGTTGGGGCTAGGGTTTTAGGTCCCATAGGTTCAGAGCAGTAGTAATGGCCATCAGAAGGCGAGGAGAAAGCAAGAAACTCGTGGGGAGGGAGTAACAGTGCAATAAAGATGGTCAAACAAGGTCTTGTTGAGTGCGAAATCACGAGACTAAGAGATTGTCTCGGTTAGAAATTCAAATCGGGTCTTATTCGAGTGATTTGCAAGTCTCGGTCCTCCTTAACTCCTCCCTATTGGTTGCGGGAGGTAGGAGATGACCAGCGGTCATCAGATTGAGTCATGATCTACGAGGGGTAGATCCAAGGGCCCTGACTCACCCCCCTTACACACCCCACAGATTGCTGACATGGCAAAGTCAATAAAAGAGCAAATAAAGGGGTTTTCAACCCATTAACTTCAAGAAATCGTAGTAATTAGTAGGAATGTCCAATTGTAATGAAATTTGGATCATAGCTTCCCAAAAATGTGAGTAATATCTAGAAAAAGTTTGACAACCATATGATGAATTTTGTTTGACCAATTTTCTTTTTTTGACAAAGTGATGAATCAATCAAATTTAAGGTGTTATAATGTGTATAAAGTTCACATTGATCACCATATTTCGAATTTGAGTTTCAATATTGACTATGAAGCTAGGAAAAATGATTTGGGGCCATGAGTGAGTATAATGAGGTCAAAATAGTAATTTGAGGAAGAATTGGTGAAAATCCACTTTGTCGCATCCTTCCCTCCTTAAAAAGGAATTTGTCCCCAAAATTTAAAAACATCCTCAAAATTGGGACTACCTAAATCCAGATCATATCCTCAAATATTAGAACATTCGCAACTATATAATCAAAATTATATCCTCAAAGTTCAAATAGTCCAATAATCATAATTTGGATTCCATGTCCCATATCATAACCAACTTGGTACCAACATCATTTCATCATCGAGGAATTGAGTATCAAGGTCATTGCATATATTGTTCAAAGTCATCATATGAGTCACAAATATGTAGAGCATCCTATTGATCACAAATTTGGAGGGATCATATTTTCGGTCAAACAAATAGAGTTCAAGTGTATAAGGTGACTTTCAATCCCAATATCTCAGGGTCCTAGCCTCTACATTGGCCTAGGTGGGCTTATACACCCATGATTTAAGATTTCATATTTCCACAATTTTAAGACAACATCATACTTTCCATATCATGTTTTTGAGCTCAAAATCAATGGGAAGGTCCCACCCTAGTCCTGATGTGAGCTAAACCCTAAGTTGTAAACCGAGAGAGTCTAAATAGTCATCATTTCAAAATCTTTGGGATTATGAAGTCATTAGTCATATCATGGGTGATCTCAAGATCCATATCATGTGTCAAGATTTGGTACATCAATATCAAGAGTTGAAGTTTAGACATCAAGGTCATATGTATAAATATTCCAAATCTAGGTTTTAGATTCATGTTTAGACCTTAGGGGATATCACTCATCTCTATTCAATTTTGAGTAACAATATTCAAGCAATATTCGAGCAACATATCGATATTTCATTATCTTGGTATCCAAGTTTGATGAATGATCTAGACCTAGGTCTATCTAGGAAGTAAACCACAGGCTATAGTCAACATTGTCATATATCAAGGTCATTATCAAATTAATATTCAAGATAGAGTATCAACCATGGGTTTACCCTATTAAACTTAGGTCAACCAATCCAAATTGGGTGAAAAGGAGGTACCTTTCCAAACTCTAAATAATCAACAAGGTGAACATTTAAAGGTGGTCATAATAGGGATGTGACCTAGGTTAGGGGAGTCATGAGTCAACTACCACCCTAATCTAGCACATTACCTAAATTAGTCACTATCCACTGATCTTATTCAAATAGGGAGATAATCCATTCCATAAGGTTGTGAGATCAAAATTCAAGATTAATATAGGGCAATAATGTCAAGATTTTACAAAGTCAAGGTAATAGTTGCATTCCTTTCCTTTTATGATCAAGGTAGTAATATGATTTGGAAATCAAGGAATTGAATTTGGCATTCGAGGAATTATAGCATAATAGTGCAAAATCTAGGCCCATAATCATTATATCAAAATCAAGATTGCAAAATGCATCAATAGTCAATAGGAAACTCCTTTTTGCATCATAGTCTTACATCATGATTTTGTGAGTCATAAGGATTTATTATGTGGTGACATAATTATGATGTGTATCAAAAATAGGGTAAGAGTTTGCTTATCTAGGTTTTAGATCTAGTCAATAATAGGGCAACATGTATTTAATCAACAGGGACCTTATCAACAATACGGTATAAATCCTTCTTATTTAACCAAATCAAGATTTACCTCAAACATAGAAAACATGTAGTCAGGTTTTGGTTAAATCAAGTTTGCATGATATTAGGGGTCATTCAAGAGTATTTGATTTCAAGGTTTATTGATCAAAATTGAGTATTCAATTTAAGGTCAGATCATGGTATCAACTTTCAAAATTTAGTAATATTCATTTTTCCCATGCATAAGCTACCAATAATCGAGAAATCATGTGGTGAAAGGTCATGAGAAGGACCACATGATGAGATGAGAAGACTACTTAATATTCATCTACATGGGTGGGTTAGGATGGTACTTACAAAAGAGATGAGATGCTAGAAGACTCTCTAGGGTTTCATAAGAGAACCTTTAGGTCTAGTTCTGGATCAATTGTGGCCAAGTAGAGTGGGAGATCTCAGCCACCGTGAAAACGGATAGGATAAATTATGCCAGGACCCCGAGCCTAGACACCTCAATTTTCACCATTATGGACTTTAGGGTTTCTTGGGTGTAAGAGACTTGAGAAATCATTTACTTAAAGTACATGGGAGTGTGTAAGCTCTGATACCAACTATCACGAAACCATTCTTACCCCAATCCCAATCCTACTGCCTAGGCAGTAGTAAAAGGATTGAAGTGCCCATCCATGAGTGGTCCAATAAGACCTAACACACTGGCATATATAATAAGAAATAATAACTCAAAAAATGGATATTTAAATGAACAACCTAACCCAATATGGAGATTTTTCCAATATATCCTTGTCATCAGAGTATGTAGAATGTAGAAGCGATCTTATTCAATATTCCATTTGTATTGCCTAAAATCAAGAAAATCGAGACACAATCATGAAATTGCATGGTACACTATAAAAATCAAGTAAAACAATTTATAAGAAAATAAGTGTACTTGGCAGGACTTATATTTCAAAAGTATATCAAGCAATTTCCAAGAACCAAAAGTTATTTGACAAGTTTTTCAAACGATTTGATTTTTATTATGAGTTCCCATTATGCTGTAGTTTGAGAAGTATGCTTATATATTTTTGTGTGACTTTATCACCCCAACGCAATGGGAGAAGTCACTGGGCTCATTCTCTCCATATGAGGTAGGAGGCCAATGTCAAAGTCCCACCGCTCAATGGGGGGGGGTCGCTTGTACTCAATATCAACATTATCAACATTATCAACATCATCATCATTATCAATATAAAGGCAGTCATAATGGGCATGCAATTTATGTTTTCATGTTTTTCAAAACATAATATAAAAAAATGAAAGACTAATCATAGGGAACAATAGCTCATCCAAGTAAGTAGCCAAGTATACAGTCAAGAGATACATAAAAGTATCTTCAATACAATCAAGGAGGAGTTATATAATAGTGTACTTTTCACCGAGGATTTTGAATACAGATCAACTAGTAATAGGTCGAACCTTCGGGATCGATCCTAAAACACAATATTTGGATCAAATATAAAGATCATTATATTTGAAAATCATGTTTCAATATTTGAGATTAGGGTTACAATTTTCCTATGTCAACCTTAGGGTTGGGTCATTCACTTATAATCAATATTTCAATATGTCCAACATTATTTCAAGTGTACAATATATTCGAGTGTGAATGACTTACCTAGGTTTTCTAGGATCATATGTGTTAACCCTAATTTATAATCATTATCCAAGTCATAATTCAAGTTTCTAGATCTTCATCAAGGAAATAAGTTCAAGGGTCTAGATCAGGTAGGTCACACGATATACTACACTTATATTCACCATATGACAATTCTAGAGTCAAAATCAAGATTAGTCATCACTTTATGGCAAGAAATAATAATCAAGATTTGAATAAGTCAAAAGTTTAGATCTAGATTTACTAATGAGTCAAGTATGTTTTTAGAGTCTCAAATAGACACATCAGAGTCAGATAGTAAGGTTTTTTGAGATTGAACATCACTATTGAACTATATGACAAATTGAATGAGCAAGAGTTTAATATCTAGGAATATCAGTGAAATATATCAAGAATTATGCTTAAAAGTATTTTTAATGGGTTCATTGGATTTTTCTGATCTAAATTGACTATTTACTCGAATTATTTGGAGTCAAGATGCATTAGATACGATTTTTGCAAGGTTTATCCATTTATTTGAATTTTGAGTAGGGAGAAGCAAAAATACCTTAAATACAAAATATGAAGGTTGTTGGATCCAAAATTGGATGGCCTCAATCATGCCACATGGTTCTGAGGTCTAGTGGATTAGTGGACTCGGTTTAGTGGCTAAATTGGCCGATTCACACTTGATTTGGCTGTTCAATTAGTGGTTCAGTTGCTCTGTTGAACCGACGGTTTTCTCTTGAGTCGAGAGGTTCCGGGGACTCCATTTTTTCCCGTGCGAGTAGAGCATCCTTGGGAGCCTGCAAGTAGGGCGGAGGGGTCATCGGTGCAAAGGAAAGCTAGGAGCAGGATCAGCCGATTGAGGCAGCCAATGTGCCGCCCAAGTTTGTCATGACCCCACGGAGTTGGTTGTGGAGGTGGATTTTGGTGGCGAGCTAAGGAGGTAGCACGCCCAATCTGGGGTGCTCGACGGCACTACACCAGCAGAAAGGAGGTTGGGGAGAAGATCTGGGTGCTTGGGGCCGATGGAGTGAGCAAGGGAGAGTCTTGTAGTTTGGTGTGAAGATTGCGAGCATGAGGGGCCCTTTATATAGCGTTGTTTTAGGGCCCATAGGTTCGGAGAAACAGTAATGGCCACCAGAAGGAGAGGAGCAAGCAAGAAACTCATGGGGAGGGAGTAACGATGCAATAAGGATGATCAAACAAGGACTCATTGAGCACGAAATCATGAGACTAAGATATTTTCTTGGTTAGAAATTCGAATATGGTCTTGTTCGAGCGATTTGCAAGTCTCAGTCCTCCTTAACTCCTCCCCACTGATTGCGGAAGGTAGGAGATGACCAGAGGCTGTCAAATTTGGTCATGATCCATGAGGGGCAGATTCAAGGGCCTTGAATCACCCCCTTACACACCCCACAAATTGCTGACATGGCAAAGCCAATGAAAGAGCAAATAAAGGGGTTTTTAACCCAATAACTTCAAGAAATCATAGTAATTAGTAGGAATGTCCAATTGCAATGAAATTTGGACCATAGCTTCTTAAAAAAATGTGAGTAATATTATAAATTTTTTGACAACCATATGATGAAGTTTGATTGACCAATTTTCTTTTTTGGACAAAGTGATGAATCAATCAAAGTTAAGGTGTTATAGTATGTATAAAGTTCACATTGATCACCATATTTCAAATTTGAGTTTCAATATTGAGTATGAAGCCATGAAAAATGATTTGGGGCCATGAGTGAGCATAATGAGGTCAAAAGAGTAATTTGAGCAAGGATTGGTGAAAATCCACTTTGTCACAATCTATCTCTTTGGTAAGTAGATCATAAGGCCTGAATGCATCTATCCCATTGGTAGGCAGATGGATGAGCATATAATGGAAAATGTTCCTAAAATATGTGTTCTCTTTTGGTAACAAATATCTTTCTGCAAGTATATGCTTTTTCTTATATTTGTTTATTACTGCCACATATTAGTTTTATCTTATTGCCAAGTTTAGTAATGAGAGGTATATGAAAAGACACGTAGGCATACTTAGTACAATATTTGTGAATATTGTGCTAACATGTACCACAAGTAATATGTTGATTAGGTGTTGTGGACACATGTTCTTGAAGGACCAGGATAGTTGGGAGTTGTGTGGCAAGCTGAAGTACAGGTGGACCTATTCTCTTAAGATCATGTTGTTTAGTGGTAGACAATGTATATGTAGAAGTTTTCTATTCAATGTGTAATATCAAATGTTGTAACAATTCATTGTGTAATTATATGTTGAATGGTGAACATGTGTTGTATGGTTTTATTATTGTTCATGTGAATGTGCTACTGTTGTTTCCTTCTGAATTTTTCTAATTTTCTTCTTCTTAGCCTAGTGTGGGGTGTTTAAATTGGGATGCTCACTGAGGTGAGGTTTCAATTTGGACGTCACACATCAGATTAAGTTTTAGAAAATCCGAGGATGTTAGAGATGGTATCAGAGCATGAAAAATAGCAAAGCCTGACATTTTCTCATTATGCAACTCAAACTAAAGAACCTTGAACTTTAAAAATCTTTAGGGTTAGGTTAGTCATCTTTTAGAGACTAGATCTAACCTACCCTCTAGGTTAGCACCTAGATGTCTGAGAATTGTGTCTAGTCTGGTGCTTGTTGTATAACAAGTCCTTAGATGTTGTTCTTTCCTTATAGTGTTGTGGTATGGGACGTTACATAATTTGGAAATGGCGTGCATCAAGGGAAGAGAAACCCTAGACATATGGCGCTCATTGTCTAGAGTAACTACACTAGTGTACACCATGTACTCATCCTTTTCCTTAGTTTTCATGGCACTGTACTCTCTACTATGTGTGGGATGCTCATTTTCTAGATTTGGTTTTTAATTCCAATCAGATCGAACCTCGGTAGTTTTCTCTGACATATGTTTTATTGTAAAAAAACTATATAATATTTTATTATTATATATAAGTACTACAAAAATGTGTCCGCACACATGTACGAGTAGGAGGTGGCCATGCAACATAAGTGAAAGTGAATGACATCAGTCTAGAAGAGAATATAGTTCTAGATTAGATGTCTAGAGCCTTGTTGGAATGTTTGATAGATGGAATAGATAAAATAAGTTTTTATGTTATGATGTAAGATGTATAGAGATGACATAAGATAGTTTATGATGACATATGTTGTCTTTAAGGATTCAGGTTTAGTTTTGAGGATTTGAGATAAGCTTTAATGATGCAAGCATGAGTGCTTTTCTAAGTTAAGATAGGATAAGTTAAGACAAGATGTGAGTCAGAAAGAGCCTCAATCTCTTTTACAAGGGAGGACCTCTAGTATTAGGGCTAGTTTTAGGGTTAAGTCTAGAGAGAGTGAGACCCATTGGGAGAAGGTCATAGAACCTAAACTCCAAGGTATGATAATTATGAGAGATGTGCTATATGATATGTCCTAAACTAGACTACCCCTGAGTGAACGAGTCGAGTTGCTTTATGCATGATTCCTATAGTCTTTTTGAACCCTAGATGTCCTTGGGAGGACAAAACCCTAGAGTCAGAGAGAGGCTGGTTATATATGAACATGTGAACATGAATATGAGTACCTACCATTTGGGTGAGGTAGAGAGTCCCAAGAACCTAGAGGAGGTAACTATGTGAGTTTATATAAAGCCTCATGCTCAAGTTGGTGGTACCTTATAGGAATCTAGTGGTGTTTATGATAGAGAGTTGTGGGTAAGCATGTTCCATGTGTATGGAATCTATGAAGAGTATAGCATACCGTGTTATGGTTTGTGCTTATGTGGCTGGAGCTCATAAAGAAATCAACTAGTGCCAATGAGGTAGACCTGATAACCCTAGACCAAAGAGGGAAGATAGAGCTAGTGTATATATGAGATACTCATAGAGTTGAGTTAGCTTAGAGAGACTGAGCATGGCACTACCCTCATGATATGGGTCAGGAGAACCTCATTTGGACTAGATGAAGTTTTGATCTATGTTTAACAAGCCATTTGTATAAGTTTTTCAGCATAACTGTGATATAATATGTGTAAGAATGTGATCTAATCTCGAGACATGATATATGGATATGATATAATGGAAACCTAGAGATAGTTTAATAGACATCAATGCATAAACGATTAACCATATACATGAATAATTATGATAATGTGATTTTTTTGGTTAATCTTGTGATGATATCACTAGTAAATGTTGCAATTTATTATGAGCAACAAAATAAGATCAAATGAATGAAACATGTTACATGAGTGCTTAATAAAGATGAAAAAAATATAATTTGACAGTTAGCACAACAAAAATATTATTAGACTTTGATATGATCTAGATGGATAAAGTGGGTTAACTATAATTAACTCCCTACTAAAAGGCATATGTTAATGTTGAACATGTTCTAACAATTAGCTCAATAAAATGTTGATGACACCTTGGTATAATGGGTTAAATATAGTTAACTACTTTAGAACATGGTAATATGATGTGGGAACCCTAATGCATGGGTAAAGATAAGGATGAAACCCTAACATATGAGATATGTCATGACATAATCAGAGTTTCTAAGTCATTGTTTCAATCTTTTGTGAAGGGGTGACTTACCCTAGATGCTTTAAAATCTCCTAATAGTGGTTTGGATATGATTATGGGGCTTTGTTTTTGGATATGTTGCACATAAAGTGGTGTCCTACCTATAGATGAAGACCTTTTGGTTTTTCCTTGAAGTAATTGGATGGCTTAATTTCAAGGACGAAATTTATTTTAAGATGTATATCATGTGATGGACTGGATTTTTGGCTTCATTTTGAGGATGAAATTACTTTTAAGGTGTGTAGGATGTGATATAATACTATTTTGAAACCTTTAAATTCCAATATGATATTGGAATTCATATGTTGAGTTATCTTGAGAGTTCCAATAGGTTTGACGAAGTTTGAGTGTTGATTGGTGTTGATATCACGACTAAGATCTCGACATTCATGCCTTTTTGGAGTATTTAATTGAATGACCAAATAGCTGGTTTTTATCACCAAATTTGTGTAGAATCTATCTTGAGAGGTTGTAAAGTTGTGGCCAAAATTTGGTGACGATTGGAGGTTCCTAGAGGAAGTTATGTAGGTTTGAAAATGATGAAATAATGTGCATCATTAATGATTTATACCTCTAAGTTGTGATTTTATCTTGTGTCATGTGCCCCTTTCATTTGGGTAGGCTGCATGGACTAATCATGGCCATACAGATTCAATCAAGTGGTCATAAGATCCAATTTAAGTGAGCCACATATTAGGCATGGGTGCAGGATACTCCTAGCCCTTGGATGCCATCTGATGGTGGAGAAACCTTCTCCTACCCTGTAGTTACTACCTTGACCGAAGGTAGTGACCATGATGTCACATTGCACACTGATTGTGGACTTGAACGTGATTCCAACCAAGAAATTGAACTCACCTCTTTCCAACGAGTTGGATTAACCCCTACTTTAGTTTGAACAACAGAGTGATGAGGGAGAACAAGCCCTCCATTGCTACTGGCTCTCCACTGCGAGGAGAAGGTGGTGGTTGAGAGTGGAGAATAGAGATATAAGGCTCGCAGAGGAAGATGAAGAAGTGTAAAGTAAGGGGTGAGGTCAGGGGAGAAGAATGTGGGTGTTTTCAGTGGTTTTCCGTGGAGGTTTCATGGTGGACAAAGCCAAACTTGGACGAAGAAGAGATAGAGTTTGAAGGGGTGAATGAAGGGTTTTCCACTGCATTTTGAAGCAACCAAGAACTTTAGGTAGATGTTGTGGTGCTTATGGAAGCACAAACCTGAAGATCAGGCACGTGAAGGGGGAAGCCCCCTTTTCTACTGCCAAAGAAGTGTTGTTGTCGATGACCTCAGGGAAGAGGATTTCTGGAGGCGAGCCTGAAGACTTGATCAGTCATGGAGGTCTGGAAGGCATGGATGAAGATGATAGAGGCATAAGGGAATGGTGAGGAGAACTCCTAAGCAACTGATTGCTCTCTGGATTTTGGGTAACGACGACGCTCAGCGGAGAACAAAGTTCTCGCACTGGACACATCTCGCGGGTGTGAGGAGCAAGTCTAGCCTGCATAAACAGCCCTAACTCCAGACTGAACCATGCTGAATCTATAATGAAATAGACAGTTCATATACACCAGACCGAGTGGCCCATCTTTCCCTTGAGAGGCTACATGGCAACAACTAATTGGCCAGAAAAGGTAAATCATTTAGAAAATCCTAGAAATGAGTTGGTTCTTAGATAAAATATAGAAAATGCATCCCTTCTAAAAAAATTACAAATAATATACCAAAATTCTTAGAAAAATGAGTTGAACATAGTAGAATGATAATATCAGGATTTTGATGATCTAATCTCAGTGATATCATGTAAGTTGTGAAATGCTTATTTTATAGATAATAAATATCAAACGATGGCTAAAATTATGAAACTATTCCAATAACTCCTAAATGTGAATTATAATCAATATGATGTCAATAATTGTAATGTTGATGCATGAAATCACATGAAATGGTTTATATGGTTAATTAGGGCTAATAAACCAAAGTAAAATGTGAAAATTATATTTATGATCAATAAATGATGGAATTCTTAGAATACCCTCATATCTGTAACTAGAAGTTAATATGAAACTTTGATAGCAGTGAGATGCATAGAATTCACCTTATTTGAAGATGATCCTTAATACACAGGTTTAACTCTAATATGAATATTACATATAACTTAGGGTTAATATGTGCACATTATTATGTGAAATATAATTACTAGTTAATGAAGACTAATCCTGGAACATAACTAGATTATCACATCAATAATGTAATTCAAAGACAAGAATGCAAGTGATAATGGAAATATCCTATTGAGAAAAGGTAAACCCTCAAATGGATGTAAATAGGGTTAAGAGTATAAGAACCTGATGATGATGCATGATCTTGCCTTAATCAAGGCTGAAGAAGGTTAGAGTTGACATCCATGAATATGTGATGATTAGGATATCTTGAGCAAGGTACACCATTACCTATTACTTGGATTATTATGAATTATGTTTGTGTTGTATGTGTAGTAAAATACTTGGCATATGGTATTGTTTGAAATGATTGTTCTTGTATGATATCTTGTTTGATTTTCCATACTTATTGCTATGAACACATGTAACATAATATATCTGTTCCATTATATGAAAGCACTATATCTCTTTAGTAAGCATAGTTCTAGTGAGTGATCTATCTCTTTGGTAAGCAGATCACATGTACAATGATCTATCTCTTTGGTAAGCAGATCATAAGGCATGAATGCATCTATCCCATTGGTAGGAAGATGCATGAGCATATAATGGAAAATGTGCCTAAAATGTGTGTTCTCTTTTGGTAACAAATATCTTTATGCAAGTATATGCTTTTTATTATATTTGTTTATTACTACCAAGTATTAGTTTTATCGTATTGCGAAGCTTAGTAATTAGAGGTACATGAAAAGACATGTAGGCGTACTCAGTACAATATTCTTGAATATTGTGCTGACGTGTACCACATGTAATCTTTTGTTTAGGTATTGTATCCACATGCTAAATTGAAGGACAAGGATAGCTGAGAGTTGTGTGGCGAGCTGATATACATCTGGACATGTTGTCTTAAGATCATGTGATTTAGTGGTAGTACATGTATATGTAGAAGTTTTCTGTTCAATGTGTAATATCAAATGTTGTAACAATTCATTGTGTAATTATATATTGAATGGTGAACATGTGTTGTATGGTTTTATTATTATTCATTTGCATGTGCTACTATTGTTTCCTTCTGACTTCCTCTCATTTTCTTCTTCTTATCCTAGTGTGGGGTGTTTAAATTAGGATGCTCGCTGAGGTGAGGTTTAAATTTTTATGTCACACATCAGATTAAGTTTAGAAAATCTTGGGAAATCAAACCATATTTCTACAACCATGGCCTACTGCTAAAAACTCATGTTGATATAAAAGATCTACAATATGCTCGGAGGACTTGAGAGTACAGGGATGACACATAGGATTCTACTACAAAACACAGTAGCAACATATCCGACCTCTAAACAGGTACTTCTCCTCTTGCTACTCAGCCTCAACCGCACGATCTCTACCTCATCGTACAGCTAAAAAATGTCAAAACCCACAGGGTGAGACCAAATGTCCCAGTGAGAGATATAACTCACTGTCAACATCTATTATAAGCATTGGTAATTTAAAGCAGATAAATAACATTAACATCAGGATGAGCAGATTCAACTAAATGGTATAAGCAAGGCAGCCAACATAGATAAACCAATTCAAGCATCTCTAACTGAGCAGTAGAGCATCTTATACTTTTAGAAGGAATACAAAGAACATGCATAACAATTGATTTCTATTACAGTATTATAGTTCAAGAATTCAACACACGAAATAAGGCAAAGGGTCATCCAATGTGAGTCGTGTTTAACCCAAAGAAAATATACTACACGACTGTATGACATATTTTATTTTCCCTGAGGATTTGAGTCAGACCACTCAAATCCAACGACCACTACTTAGTCAAAATCAATGCCATACAAGATCAATGGAAGAGTCAGAATCCATAATCATCTCCTGCACTACTTGGTATCTTCGAGTATGCAACGAAGTGACATATAGTCAAACTGCAAAACAACAACTTGTAGTCAAGCTACAGTCCTGTAGATAGCAACTCATAGTCAAAGATATGGTCCTATAAAACACCTAGCCCACCTTGGTACATGTCACGATGCTAGAAACCATGATATATAACCAAATAACTAAGGTAAAACCATGGTTCTCCTCTATCACATCATATCACATATCACTGAGATCCCACTGCATTCGTTCTTAAAAACACTTGGAATCAAGATGTCAAGGACACCTAATCACTTGCACCTCACATACTTAACAATATGCACTTCAGGTTTCCCTTGGGAATACCCATTTCACCATGCAACAAGGTATTGACGTTGAAGATGGATCTATAGCACATGGAAACTACATGATTAGGTTTCACTTGATTAGTTAAGCCAATTCAGTGTTTTTTAACATCAATCAAACTGCAATGTATAAACCATAAACAAGTTCTACAAAGATAGGGATATAATGCAACTCCATAAGATATAAAATGTTTAAATCATAAATTTATCACATCACCACATGATACCATTTCCATACAAGGCTATTGCCATTATCACACTTCCATGGGATATCAATCCCTCATCACATCACAAGAGTATAACACCTCACACTAGGCATGAAGCCTTTGCCATATCATAGGACTCAATCACATAATCCATATGTCACATTGTTGTCTCAACATGCCTCACACATGCCCATAACCATCACCCTGTGTCATATAAGTATCACCATAGCATTCACTAGATATGACATCCAATTAGTCTCTAAGGTTAGGATTATACAAGTAGGAGAGAGAAAATATTACCACACACTAGTCATTTGAGTAAGCTCAACAAGTATAGCATACCCTAGAATTAGGGTTAAGGTTTCACACATAGCTGATTAGGGTTTTCCAATACAATAATTACCATTAAACCCTAGATACATCATCTCCCACTTTCTTGGAACACATTAGGTTTAGTATCATACTTATGATTAATCAACTCATCACTCCAAGAAGCACCATGTGTCAACCAAACATAAACTAAGATGTAGCAACCAACATGAATGGCATATGTATAGCGACCATCAAAGGCATCACATGTGTTGCGACCTTACTCTCATGTATGTGTCGACCAAACCACCAAAGCAAGGTTCTATGACTGCAACAAGGTAGGTGTAGTGACGATAGATGACTAGGTTCAGCTCACCCTTGCGACCGCAACAAAGACCAAGTGTATCGACCCCAAAAAAATTCAAGTGTAGCGACCACAACAAAATCCAAGTGTAGTGACCGCAACAAGGTCTAGGGTTAGGGTTTAAACCCAACCCACTAGAGCATGTGTTGCGACCACAAGATATCACTACACGTGACTAAAAGATCCTCGACCGAAGAAAAACACATCAAGGCAACAACACGAGTAGAGACCAACCCAACAAGAAACATGTGTAGCGAGCCAAAGGCCAAGTCACTCCAAGGAACAGATACACATATCCAAAACAAAAGTAAACCACATTCAAAATAGAAGAAAAACATTAAGGAAATTAAGCATCATCAAGGAGTAAAATCTCCAAACAAAGATGGTCACCAAACCCTAGATCCATTGCCATAGAAATCAACATGGCAACCATGATGAGAGAGATGAAAACCAAGCATCACACATGTATAAATAGGACCAAAACCCCAAGTCAAACATGATGGTCAAACCAAAAGCAATCTTATAGAACTCATGGTCAAGATGCATGTGAAATCCATCACCTCCATAGTCACCACCAAAATGGGTACAAGAATTAGGGTTTAGGAGGAAGAGTAATCTACAAGAGAATACCAAAAAATATTAAACCCTAGATCATGATAACTTCATATAGAATATTAGAATCACATTTTTGTGATGAAATATTATAATGAAAGCAAGATTATGGTGCAAATAATAGAAGAGGGAAAAGTTATAGAACCCACCTTAGGTAGAAGATCAAGCTCCAAAGCCACTAGATCTAAGAGAGAAGAGGAAATCCAACTTGGATCAACTCCGCGCTCAACAAGGCCACCTCAAAACAGAAGGAAACACCAAGGTCAAAAGAAAGCTTATCATGAAGAAGGCTCAAACCCTAGGACAAACAAGGAAGAAGAAAGAGGAAAGAAGGAAACTTCATCTCACTAGTAACCACCATGGTCAAAACATAGTCTTCGACCTTTATGAAGAGAAGATCCTCAAGAAAGCCACCATGGTAGATCCATGGTCTCATAGCCAAGAAGGAAGAGGTAGGGTGCAAAAGAAATGAGATCATGGTGATAGAGCCACTTACCAAGAAGAGAATAACCAAGGATCACCACAAGAAGATGATCAAGCTCTAGATCACCACATTCAAGGGTGATCGGTCACCAAAGCTCCAGGATCAGTCCTCTCAAGCTCCACTAAGATCCAAGGTCAGCCAAGAAAGAAGGAGGAAGAAGAGAGAGCTAAAAGGATCGATTGGATGTTGAGGAGAGAGATTATATACACATAGGGTATGAGGGAGGTAAAGGTATGACGTGTCAAGATGTTAGGGCATCAAAAGAACACTTGTCCCTCCAAGGATCGTCCATGAATGCTAACATGCAAAAGAAATGTTAAAACCAATGTGGTGTAGTGACCACTTGGCCCTCAAACCCATCATGGTCAAAGAACACACCTTGGTAGTGGTCACAACACATCACAAACCCTAGTATCAATTGCAAAAAAAGCACACCAAAAGTGTTGTGGTTGCAACACTTTCACTAAAGAAAAATGCTAGCAACCAAACACATGTCCAAAGCTCTAGATTGAAGCAAACCATCCAAAAAGTGTTGTAACAGTCAAAACACTCTCCAAATACATCATCAAGGTCACTACATAGGTCGACACTCAAGGAACATACATGGTCACTACGATCACTCATGCAACTCATGCATAGCCATACAAACCCTAATATCACCTTAAGTGGCCACTTCATAATTCAAGGATCAAACAAGGTTCCCCATAGCATTATCTTCTCACTCATTATGATAAGGCACAAGAAGCACACTCTATATGTGACAAATTGCAATATAAACCCTTGACATGAGTGAATTGCATATTAGTCCAAAATAAGCACAAATAGCTGAAACATCAAACAAATAGGACCGAACTAAAAACATAGACACATCACATTAAGGCATTTCAAGAGATTAGATTAAGATTCAAGTATCTTATTAAGAAAATAAAGCAACTTAAGCATTATTCTAGGTCATGGGTCTTACAACCATAAACCCCTATAAAAGATTTTGCCCCTGAAATCCTACGTGAAAAGAGATGGATACTTCTTACACATTTCTTCCTCAAGCTCCCACATGGCTTCCTCTATGTCGTGGTGATTCCACAAAACCTTAACTAACACAATATCCTTCTTCTTCAACTTCTTGATCCTTCTATCTAGGATCAACACATGACCTTCCACATACGACATGTCCTCATCAAGCTCAATCTCCAATGGTTGCAACACCAACTCCGTATCAGGGCGGCACTTCCTCAAAATCAATACATGAAACACCGGATGTAACTTGTGCAACTCAAGTGGCAACTCCAACTTATAGGCTACCTTCCCAACACGTGCCACCACTGGGGAAGGTCCCATATATCTAGGATCCAACTTACCCTTCTTCCCAAACCTCAAAACACCCTTCTAAGGAGAGACCTTGAGGTACACTTTGTCTCCCACTTGGAACTCCAATAGCCTATGCTAGTTATCTGCATATGAATTCTTCTTCTCTTGCGCTACCTTCAACTACTATTGCATTACTTTGATCTTCTTTGTTGTCTATTGTACGAGCTCAGGACCCAAAAGTTGATACTAGCCAGTCTCATAGCAACACAACGGAGATCTATAACGTCTCCCATACAATGCCTCATACAGTGCCATATCAATTCTCCTTTGAAGTTGTTATTGTATGCAAAGTATATCAAATTGAGCTGCACATCCCAACTTCCCAAGAACTGCAAGACACAGTCTCTCAACAAATCCTCCAAGATATGGATTGTCCTCTTTGACTATCCATCTATCTACAGGTGAAACACCGTACTGAACCTCAACTGTGTACCAACACCTATACGCATACGCTCCCAAAAATGACTAGTGCATTGAGGGCCTCTATCGGACACAATGGTAGTTGGGACACCATGCAAACACACTATCTCAACAATGTATAATTGTGCAAGCTTCTCCTCTATATACGTCATCTTCATAGGAAGAAAGTGTGTTGTCTTTGTCAACTGGTCAACTATTGCCCAGATAGAATCATGACCTTTGATTATCTTAGGCAGAACAATGAAAAATTCCATCGTGACATGATCCCACTTCCACTATAGTATGGGCAACAGTGGCAAAGTCTCTACAAGCTTCTGATGTTCCTCTTTAACTTGCTGGCACACAAGACATCTGACAACAAACTGAGCCACGTGCCTCTTTCGTCCAAGCCACCAATACAAGTCCTTCATATTGTGATACATCTTGATACTTGTTGGATGCATAGCGTACATCAAACAATGAGCCTCTTCCAGAACTAGCTTCCTTAGATTATTAATGTTAGGAACCGCTGTTCTACCTTGGTAACACACTGTCCCATCCTTTGTCTTCATGGAATCCATCACACTTATCATTGCTCTATTCAAATCGGTTGTATCATGGTATCATTATGTTGAGACTCCTTGATCTGCTGCTTCAATGTAGGATTCACCTATAACTGTGCCAACAAGCATGCCAACAAGGAGACTTCCAACTTCACGTTCATCTGATGCAAAAATACCAACATGTCTCATTTATGGAACACCAAGGAGTATAACTGCACCTTATTAATAGATGATGACGAAGAAGATTTTCTATTCAAAGCGTCATCCACCACGTTCACCTTCCCTAGTAGGTAATCTATTATGCAATAATAATTTTTTATTAACTCCATCCAGTGACACTGCTTCAGCTCCTACTTCGAGAAGATGTACTACATATTCCTTTGATATATGAAGATTTGACACTTCTCATCATACATGTAATGCCTCTAGATATTTAGAGCATGAATTACCACAAGTTACTCCAGATCATGAGTGGGATAGTTCTCCTCATGCTTCTTCAATTTTCGTGATGCAAAAGAGGTCACGTTCTTGTCTTGCATGAGCACACAACCCAAGCCATTCTTTGAGGCATCACAAAAGTCGATGTATCCCTTTCCATGCTTAGGCAACACTATCAGTGGATCACAGGTCATCTTCTCCTTCAAAAGTTGGAAATCACACTGACCCTTCTCATCCCAGACAAATGACACACCCTTCCTTGTCAGCTTTGTTAGGGGTAATGACGTAGTGATGAAGTTCTTGATGAACCTCCTATAGTAGCCCACTAACCCAAGGAAAGTGCAGACTTTCATTGGTGTCTTTGGATGCTCCCACTCTAACACAGACTGAACTTTTTGGGGATCTACACACACACTTTTGACAGATATCATGTGCCGAAGGAAGGACACCTCCTTCAGCCAACTCGCACTTGCTAAACGTAGTGTATAACTTGCATTGTCTCAACAAGGTCAATGTCTGTCGTAAATGTTGCTCAAGTTGTTGGCTGTTTCAAGAGTATATCAGGATGTCATTAATGAACACCACTACAAATTGGTCAAGATAAGTCCTAAACACCCACCATGTTCATCAAGTCCATGAACGTTACTGGTGCATTGGTTAGCCCAAATGGCATAACCCTGAACTCATAGTGACCATACCTCATCCTAAAAGCTGACTTGGGTATGTCATCCACCTTGATCTGTAACTGGTGATATCTAGACCTCAAGTCTCTCCTTGAAAACACTATGGCACTTTGTAACTGGTCAAATAGTTCATCAATCTACATCGAAGGATACTTGTTCTTCATCGTCACTTTGTTCAACTATCTATAGTCGATGCACAACCTCATGTATCCATCCTTTTTCTTGACAAACAAAATGAGAGCACCCCAACCTGAGGTACTCGGTCTGATGAAACCTTTATCAAGCAACTCCTGCATCTATTTCTTCAACTCTTTCATCTCAGATGGTGCTATCCTATACGGTGTCTGTGCTATTGGTTGCGTACATGAACCAGATTGATCTCAAAATCAATCTCTCTGGCTGGGGAAACACTGGGAAACTCATCAGGAAAAACATCCTCAAACTCACAGACAATGGGAACTACCTGGATACTAGGACTCCTCACCTTCGTATCTACTGCATCTTCCATAAACGCATCACAACCCTATCTCATCAGCCTCTCTGTCATCATCATCGATACTAGACATGTCAGTGGAATCTTCCTATCACCTTGGAAGATCCATGAAACATCACCATTGACAAACGTCACCACCTTGGAACTACAGTACAAGAGCACCCAATAATTCTCCAAATTATCCATTCCAAGGATCACATTGAATCCTTGCATGTCAAGTGGTATGAGATTCACCTGAATGTTGTGTCTTGAAAAAGAAAGAACACGGGAAGGACACATCTCCTGCAACTTGGAGGAACCAACCAAAGGGGTTTCTAAACAAAGGTTATCATCTCTACAACTAACAGGTAAAGAACAACTAGAAATCACTTCTCTAGTGATAAATGAGTGTATTGTAACCGGTTCAACCAAAACAGATATAAAGCAGGTTGAAGACAAATCATAATGAAATAACCCCATCTAACTTGTCACAACTCATGGGTTGACCACTCCTTCTTACTGACTCATGGCATAGAATCGAGCCATTTCCTATTGTTTCCCCCTTCCTCTGCTGGCTTGTATAGATAAACCAGGCTACGATGCATGTCCACTGATCTACCACTGCCACTATTGAACTTTTATCATTGCTGCAACCCTTGATGACTTTGTCTCGGTTGTTGGGTCACCTCCTCATCCTTCATAAGGTACAACCACTTTGTATGCCTGACCTACCCACACTTGTAGAAAGTCTTGCTCTCATACCATGGCCTAGATGACCATGTTACTAAAACAGATGTTGTGCTATGGGATCCTACTGGTGGAAAGCTACAACCTCTGCCTTGACATGGTGACGACTAAGATTGACTTACTGGCCACTGTTGTGATGGAAGTGCTGAGAACCTAGGCTTCTTGAAGCCTCCATACAAATGTTCTTGGTATAATGCATGCCTCTTCTTGGCCTTCATCTCACATTTCTACACCATTGATCGCTCCACCCTCCTAACAGACTCCACAAACATGTAAAATGTCTCTCTATTATCTAGAGATGGAACCAATGTTGTCAACTTGGTACTCAAACCCTTCTCCAACTATCTGATCCTATCCTTATCTGTCACAATCATATGTGGACAAAACCTCAGAAGCTCCATAAACTTGGATTCATACTCATTGATCATCATAGATCCCTACTAGATCTTCTCAAATTGCATGATGCTATCGTCCAGATAGGTCTCCAGGAAGTACCAATTCACAAACTCCTGTCAAAATTCTTCCCAACTAATTATGACACTATGACTCTTCTCCTCCTCTATGGCCCACCAACGGCCATCACTCCCCTTTAATAGGTACATTTCATGCTTCACCTTATCCTCTTTGAGGACATTGAGGATCTTGAAGGCCTTCTCCAACTCTATCAACCACAAATCTGCATTAGTTGGGTTCTCCATACCCATATACTCAACCGCCCCTACATGGCTCAACCTCTCAAAGGTCTTCCCAGAACCCAAGGATTCCACATTGGGGACTGTCACCTTGTTTGGGGTGCGGGCATCCTATCCACCATATGTGTCATCGTGGCCATGAACTGTTTGAACATTGACTGAAAAGCAAGATTGGCCACCGTAGCTTGGTCAAACTAGGGCATATCCAACACAACATCTACCCTCTCCTGCCTCCTAGAACCACCACTTGGTGTAGCAACACTGCTCTCGGTAGCATGTTCCTCGTGTTCTCCATCCATCTTCTCTTCTCTTCTTCTTTTTCTGCATAAGAAGAAGTTACCATAAGAAGACTATAGGACACTAGAACAGTCACAACCCTAGTCCTATGTGCATAGACTCAACAAACCTAGAACTGTGATACCAACCTAACCTATGGCATCCATTTCCACATAATGTAATATTACTCAGAACAAGCACATAATTATCACTAACAAACCACATTACCACAAAGTTAAGTAAATTAAAACCGAACACATAACAACATTTCAAGCTAAAACATATCACATCTGAAGTTAGCAGACACCTATATTACATAACATGTTATAAATATGTACACATCACTGTTTGATGGCCATCAAGCCACAACCATGTTACATATAATATGTTTTTCATATATATACAAACCATATATGCACAAGCATGGCCTACTACCAAAATCATGTTTCGATATCCAAGATCTACAAAACAACCCCAAGGACCTTAGAGTACAAAGATGACATGTAGGACTCTACTATAAAACACACTAGCAACATATTTGACCACTAAATAGCTACTACTCCTCTTGCTACTCAGCCTCAACTGCACGATCTCTACCTTGTCATGCACGACCACCTAAAAGATGTGGAAACCCATGAGGTGATACCAAATGTCCCTGTAAGAGATATAACTCTTAGCCAACATCTATTATAAGAATAGGTAATTTAAAGTATATAAATAGAGTTAACATCAGGATGAGAAGATTCAACTCAACGGTATATGCAAGGTAGCCAACATAGATAAACTAGTGAAAGCATCTCTAACTGAGCAGTAGAGCATATTATACTTTTAGAAGGAATACAAAGAACATGTATAATAGTTGATTTCTCTTACCATATTATAATTCAAGAAATCAGTACAAGAAATAAGGCAAAGGGTCATCCAATGTGAGTCGGGTTTAAACCTAATCAAATATACTACACGGTTGTATTATGTCTTTTATTTGCCCTGAGGATTTGAGTCATACCACCCAAATCCATCTGACCACTGCTATGTCAAAATCAGTTCCATACAAGATCAATGGAAGAGCTAAAATCCATGATTCGCTCCTGCATTACTCGATCAGTTTGAGTCTACACCACATTCACATACAGTCAAACTACAAAACAACAACTTTTTGTCAAGCTACATTCCTATAGACAGCAACTCATAATCAAATCTATCATCTTGTAAAACACATAGCCCACCCTGGTATAGGTCACATCACTAGAAACCAAGGTATATAACCCAATCACTGAAGTACAACCACAGTTGTCCTCTATCACATCATATCACATACTCATCACCAAGACTCGACTGCAATCGTTCTCAAAATGCTTGGAATCAAGATTTCAAGGACACCTAATCACTTGAACCTCACATATGTAATAGAATGTGTTCTGAGTTTCCCTTGGGAATACCCATTTCACCATCCAATAAGGTACTGACATTGAAGATGGATCTATGGCACAGGGAAACTACATGATTATGGTTTTACTTGATTAGTTAAGCCAATTGAGTGTCTTTTAGCATCAATCAAGTTACAATGTACAAACCCCAAATAGGTTCTACAAATATAGGGATATAATACAACTCTAGAAGATATAAAATGTTTGGATCATAAACTTATAACATCACCACATGATACCACTGCCATACAAGATATCACCATTATCACACTGCCATGGCTTTTCTATCACTCATCATAAAATTGGAGGATAACACCTCACACTAGGCATGAAGCCTCTTCCGGGTCATAAGACCCAATCACATAATCCATATGTCACATTGTTGTCTCAACATGACTCACACAGGCCTATAACCATCACCCTATGTCATATAAGTATCACCATAGGATTCACTAGATATGACTTCCATTCAACCTATAAGGTTAGGATTACACAAGTAGGATAGAGAAAATATTACCACACACTAGTCATTCGAGTAAGCTTAGTGAGTATAGCATACCCTAGAATTAGGGTTAGGGTTTTATACATAGCCGATTAGGGTTTTCCAATACAATAATTACCATTAAACCCTAGATACATCATCTCCCACTTTATTGGAACACATTAGGTTTAGAATCATACTTATGATTATTCAACTCATCTCTCTATGTAGAACCATGTGTCAACCAAACATAAAACAAGATGTAGCGATCAACATGAATGACAAATGTATAGAGACCATCAAAGGCATCACATGCTTATCGACCATACTCTCATGTATGTGTCGACCAAACCACCAAATCAAGGTGGTGCAACCACAACAAGGTAAGTGTAGAGACCATAGATGACTAGGTTCAGCTCACCCTTGTTACCACAACAAAAACCAAGTGTAGAGATCTCAACAAAATCCAAGTGTAGAGACCGCAAAAAAATCCAATTGTAGCAACCGTAACAAGGTCTAGGGTTAGGGTTTTGACCTGATCCACTAGAGCATGTGTTGAGACCACAACACATCACCACACATGACTAAAAGATCCTCGACTGAAGCAAAACACATCAAGGAAACAACAATGGTAGAGACCAACCCAGCAAAAAAACATGTGTAGCGATCTAAAGGCCAAGTCACTCAAAGGAACACATAACCATCTCCACAATCGAACTAAACTGTGTTCACAATAGAAGATAAACATTAAGGAATTTAAGCATCATCAAGGAGGAAAAACTCCAAGAAAAGATGGTCACCAAACCCTATATACATCGCCATAGAAATCAACATGGCAACCATGATGAGAGAGATGAAAACCAAGAACCACACACATGTAAACAAGACCAAAACCCAAGTCAAATAGGATGGTCAAACCAAAAGCATGATTATAAAACTCATGGTCAAGATCCATGTGAAATACATCACCTCGACAGTCACCAGCAAAATGGGTACAAGAATTAGGGTTTAGGAGGAAGAGTAATCTACATGACTATACCACAAAATCTTAAACCCTAGATCATGATAACTTCATCTAGAATATCATAATCACATTTTAGAGATGAAACAACGTTATGCAAACATGATTATGGTGCAAATAATGGAAGAGGAGAAGTTATATAATCCGCCTTAGGTAGAAGATCAAGCTCCAAGAGAGAAGAAGAACTCCAACTTGGATCAACTCCACAACCAACAAGGTCACCTCAAAAGAGAATGAAATGCCAAGGTCAAAAGAAAGTTCATCATGAAGGAGTCTCAAACCCTAGGCCGAACAAGGAAGAAGAAAGGGGTTAGAAGTAGACTTCATCTCACTTGGTACCGCCATGGTCAAACTATAGTCTCTGACCTTCCTGAAGTAAATATCCTCAAGAAAGTCACCATGGTAGATCCATAGTCTCACAACCAAGAATGAAAAGGTAGCATTCAAAAGAAATGAGATCATGGTGATAGAGCTACTTACCAAGAAGATAATCACCAAGGATTACCACAAGAAGATGATCAAGCTCAAGATCACCACATGCAAGGGTGATCGGCCACCAAAGCTCAAAGATCAATCCTCTCAAGCTCCACCAAGCTCCAATGTCGACCAAACAAGAAGGAGGAAGAAGAGAGAGCTAAAAGGATTGCTTGCATGTTGAGGAGAGAGCTTATATACACATGGAGTAGGAGGGAGGTAAAGGTATGAGGTGTCAATATGTTAGGGCATCAAAAGTACACTTGTCCCTCCAAGGATTGACCATGCATGCTATCATGCAAAAGAAACATTAAAACAAAAGCGGTGTAGTGACCAATTGGCCCTCAAACCCATCATGGTGGAAGCACACATCTTGGTAGTGGTCACAACACATCACAAACCCTAGTATCAATTGCAAAAAAACACACCAAAAGTGGTGCGGTCGTAACACTTTCACTAATGCAAAACTCTAGAGATCAAACACATGTCCAAAGAACTAGGTCGAAGCAAAGCATTCAAAACATGTTGTAGCAGTTGAAGTACTTTCCAAACACATCGTCAAGGTCTCTACATAGGTTGACACTCAAGGAACATACATGGTCGCTACCATCATGCATGTAACTCATGCATAGCCATGCAATCCCAAATATCACCTCAAGATGGAACCTCATAATCCAAGGCTCAAATAAGGTGCCCCATAGCATTATATTCACTCTCATGATTCCAAGGCACAAGTAGCACACTCTCCATGTGAAAAATTGCAATATAAAGTGTCAACATGGGTGAATTGCAACTTAGTCCAAAGCAAGTACAAATAGCTCAAACATCAAACAAATAGGAACAAACTAAAAACATAGGCATGTCACATGTTATTAAGGCATCTCAAGAGATAAAATTAAGGTTCAAGCATCTTATTAAGCAAAGCAAGCACACTTAAGCATTAAGCTAGGTCAAGGGTCTTACATATGAAGTGCTCGCCATGTAGTTCTGTGAGTATGCACACTCAAGGAAATTAGGATTGATGACTTGTCTTCAAAGGATTAAAAAAGGGAACAAGTCTTCACTCACTATCTGAGGGAATTCAAGCTAATTTACAGTATGTTGCATGCAATATGTAAATCTATCCCCTATGAAGATAGTCTATTTTCTACTCAATCGATTAGGAAATTGTTGGATCAAGGGGCTCTAGAGGGGGGTAAATAGAGATAAAAAGAACTTAAAAAAATTGATTAGACCTTCAAATTACTTCAAGATGTAGGTTTGCAAATATGGAAATTGATGTGAAACTAAGCATACACAGAGAGGATGAGAATATTGAATGAGATCAAGAACAATCTATGTAGAGGGGTTCCAATCTCTAAACTAGATGAAAGTCTATCCACTACTAGAGAGGTCAAGATCTAGGATTTTGCAACCATTTCATACTTATATTCCATTATAAGACATACAATAAGACCTTCCTTTTGAAGGGCAAGGATATATAGCCTTCCTTTTTAAGGACCAAAAGGATCCAATACACCTTATAAGGTCTTACCTATCCTTCGAGCAAGAGTCTTCAACCTCTACAAGGGAATACCCACTTTTGAAAGGAGCTTGACACCTTCACTAAGGAGCTCCCTTTCTTGTAACAAGTCTTCTTCTTTTAAGGAATTACCCACTTTTATCAAGGATCTTCACCCTTCACCTTCTCCTACAACTTGGAGAAGATTTTAACCTTCTCCTTCACCTTGGAGAAGATTTCACCAACATAGCTTGAAGAAAGTGGCTTGGAAAAAAGATGATTGAGAGCTTCACAAGATTACAATGGAGTAGCTCACACACACATAGGCTATCTCACTCATATGGACGTTGGGATATGTAAGAAAGAGAGAAAAGGAGGCTCTAGAGGACAAAATTCACTCAACTATAGAAAGGAACTTTAATAGCATGAAGGAGAAAATTTGTAATGAAGCCCAAGGTGTCCTATTCTATATTGGAAATATCCACTATCCACTCAAAGCACTTAGGAATGAGATCTAGTGGGTGTTTCAATAGATCTATTTTAGATGTTTGCAACACTCCAACAACTAGAATTACTTTTTCTGCACATTCTGTACAATGTAGTCTGTTAAGTTTCCATAAAGGTAACTCGACTGATAGCACTATGCGACAAGCTAATTCGAGTTGTTGATTGAGTTTATCCTAGATAAAACTTGACGGATGGCTTAAAATCAGTTTTCTAGTGTAAGGTGTCAATCAATTTTATCCTGAGGTAAACTCAATTGAACCTGAACATTTCCAAGACCCATCCTAGGCATGGGTTGAGTTTTTGGGAGGGAAACTCATCTGGTCAAACAACTTGTGATGCATTTTTGGAAATTGTCATTAAAGTGATCAAATGTTCAAATTAAGTTCTCAAGATTTTTTCTCATCTTAATTACAAGTCATAACAATAATGCAAATGATTATAAAAATTGTCCTAAGGCGTTTAGGCTATTTCCAAAAAATTGCATTTGCATCGACTTTGGCTTGTATTGAGTCAAGTTGGAACTTGATTGAATTCATTCTTTTATTATACCTAATACTTGAAATAAATCTAAAATAGGAATATTAGATAAATATGAATGGAATGGTTAAGTCATTATCAAAATATGGATAATTTGTAACTGTTAGGTCAATATTCTCCCCCTTTTGACAATGACAAACCTTTCCTAAAAATATTGTAAAGGACTTGGAAATGTAAACTTTTACCTTGTGAATTGTAAGGGGATACATGAATGAACAAGTTCAATTTCTCCCCCTCAATTCATGATTACCTTTTCTTGTATGGTTAGTTTCTCCAAAAAGCAACCATAGCACATATACACTATTGAGTCCTCTTACAAGTCATATGATATTTCTGAATAAGATTGGAAAAGGATAAAAAAATATGATTTATCTCACTTATGCCTATTTCTCATATAAAAAAGGTAGGGGTGTAGAAGAGCTAAGAAACACATGTACTATCCACAGGCACAAACTACACAAGCAACTAATATAGAAACCACCAACATAGAAAACTTAGAGCGAACAAGCAGGATAAAGTCATAATAAAAAAATGGAAACACATACCGAGAACTCATATGACAAATCCAAGCATAGAGTTAATGTACATATAATCAGATTACAACTTCATATATGTCCTCTCTATATGAAAGCTATGATATAGCAAAAAACAACAAGATATGAAAATAGTACACCTCAAACACAATGCCCAAATGTTCAGTACATGATCGTCTACAAAAATGAATATATATGAGGACCTAATACTAAGAACTAAACATATAAGGCATCTATGTCAACGACCTCAACATCATCATCATATGGCTAGTAGTCCTCATCTCCATCTGAAGGTGCATCTGGGGCAGTAGGGGTAGTCTCACCATCATCTTCATCATCAGAGCAATCATCACCATCTTCATCACCTTCATCCTCATCATCACCAATGTCCTCATCATCCCCATTAGCCATCTCATTGTCCTTCTCAAAAACAAAGGAGTGAGTATCGGGCCATCTACAATTTTTCTCTGCCTAAGAGATGTCACACTTGAGTAGAGCATTTTCTTGCTCATAATTGGGTATAAAAACCCAGTCATACATAGAAAGTAAGGTAGAAGTAGGTCCAACTAGAAGAGCAAGGGACTGAGAGGTAGCCAACTAAGAGGAATCAGGGGTAGGTCCTCATCATAGGTAGGGGGTACAATGAATCAGCGGGTGGAGGGGCTGGGTATAACTGACTATATGCATAGGAGGCATTGTTAGCACTTGGGTATAGTTGGTAGGTAGGGTAAGGATGGGTGCAAGATAAGTTCATGTTAGACATGATTTGAACTAAATCTTGATGGATGTGGTCCTGAACCTAGAGGTGGTATGTTTGTTGGTGTATCATGTAGCCCAACAAGGTTTCATTGAACACTGAGAATGAGGCACAGTCAGGTCTAGACAGAGGTGGAGGAGTCTGGATGGAGGTGGAAGCACCAGGTGTGGTAGAGGAGGTAGGATGAATAGACTTCTTGACAGTGGTTTTGTTGATTTGAAAATCTTTCCTACTAGCTTTGTATCCAAGATCATAGAAAATGGAATTCTTAGAATGGTGAGCAAACACATCACAAATCAAGTTGGGGTAAGGTGGGTGAGTACCACTGGTGTTCTTCCCTAAGTCAAAATAGGTCATGTGGTGAAGAATGTGTCGGGCCCATTTGACTCCAACATCATCTAAGAGACAATAAATAAACATAATAGTGTTCTTTGCAATATATGTTTGATTTTTCTTTGGGTGGATATTCCATTTGACTACTAATGCAATGAGACAAGTTTTGATGTTGAGGGAAGAAGAAGGAAGGATGGATTTCTTTTGATTGAGAACACCAAGCTTCTTCAAAAACTTGTGGATGTCTGGTAGGGTAAGCTCAAGATCAAAAATTTTGTAGAACTTCTAGTGGTCAAGAAGGTCAACATACTTGTGATAGGCGGTCATCCATGTATTTGCAAAGTCAGTACCATTGAAGTAGGAACTCAAGGAATCCTTAGAAATGGTAATCTTGGTACCTTCTATCATGGAGGTCAAGATAACTTGGGTGTTAGGTGGTAACACAAGGGTAGTGAAGTTCCATGTAAAATTAGCATAGAATTCATGGGCCACTTTTGTGATATATATAGAATTAGTGTAGCACAATCACTCTACACACAAAGCACTAAGGTGGTGAGTTTTGAAAATATCAATGACTTCTATCATCAAGATAATATGTGATTCAAGCAAAGAACGAAAGGGAAAGGGATTTCTAGGAAGAAGCTCCTTATATCTATTCACAAATTGAGTGGAGATTGAATGAGGTTCCATCAAAGGAAACATGTCTTGGAGCAGTGGAGGATGAAGGTACTCCAAGTGGTCTGATATGTTTCCATTGGTTTGAGGCCATGGAGGTTGAAGGAGATGGAATGACCACAAATAGAAGTAGATGGCACAAGTTGTCGGCCACCTAAGGTGCAATGTCAAGGTAGAAAGGGGATAGTATAGGTGATTTGGGGATAGAGAAGGTAGAGGAGTGGTTTGTGTAGACCTAGGGTTTAAGGATGGAGAAGAAGAAGTGGCTATTGGTCGGCTTTCACTAGTTGAGAGGGAGAAAGTTAGTCGATTTCCTATATAATTTCCTCCCAATAGTGTTGTGGGTTGAGTTTTAGATTTCAAAAACTCAACTGACACTACAGTTTTGTTCAATCCTTGGCATGTTGTCCGTTGAGTTTCTCCCAGAACAAACTCAGTTGACATGTCAGTTTGTCCAAAAGATAAGAAATTTAATTCTAGGCCACTAGAGTGTAATATAAATTTATTTTTATAGCCTATCATGTATTATGAAGATATTAAGGCACATTCCACTCATTATTGGCTACTATTTTGTGGTAAAACATGCACATGCAAAAAATAGCCAAAAATAAGAAAAATACTGCATAACAATTGGTCAAAAATAGCACAATCAGGTAAGAGATGAGCAATTAAACAGAAAGAACATATAGCTATGAGAACATATAGCTAGAAGGTGTGCCAATATCATCAAGAGAAGTAATAAGAAGATTTGATCAAATAAAGGAAAATTTCTCTCTAGTTAGAGGTTTTACAAAATGTCTGCAAGTTGATTTTCTATGTCCACATGCATGATATAAATATCAATTTTGGAAATATGGTCACAAAGGAAGTGGCAGTGGACCTCTATATGTTTGGCTCTACTATGCAATATAGGATTTTTTTATGCAATATAGGATTGTATGAAAGGTTGAGTACTATCACAATAGATAGGAGAAGAAAAATGAATGTTAAAGTCTTAGAGAATTTGCTTCATTCATAGGATTTGGGCACAAAAACTCCCAGCTACAATGTACTCAGCCTCGGTAGTTGAAAGAGACACTGTACTTTGTTTCTTAAAGAACCAAGAAACCAATCATCATCCTAGGAGGAAGCAAGTGCCACTTGTGTACTTTCTATCAATTATGTACCTTGTACAATCTACATCACTATAAGCAATAAGTGTAAAGTCCCTTGACTTGGGATACCATAGTCTAAAATTTTGGGTTTTGGATAGATACCTCAAAATCCTCTTAACTGCTATAAGATGGGATTTTCTAGGGCTTGATTGAAATCTAGCATACAAGCCAACACTAAATCTAATATTAGGTCTACAGGCAGTTAAATAAAGTAAGCTATCAATCATACCTTTATAGAGATTCTCATTTACCTTCTAACCTTCATCATATCTACTAAGTTTGGTAGTGTTTGACATGGGGGTTTCCATCGGGTTGGTGCTCTCCATCCAAAGTGCTTGAGGAGTTTGCTTGTATACTTGCCTTGGCTGACGAAGTTTCCTTCCTTTGTTTTCTTGATCCAAAATCCAAGGAAGAAAGAAATATCCCCATCATACTCATGTCAAACTCACTCTACATAAGAGAACGAAAGTCCTTGCAAAGATCAAGATCAGTCCTAAATGATGTCATCATCATATATGTGAATAATTAAGAAACTACAAGAAATGTGTTTAAGAAAGAGGGTAGAATCAACTTTGCCCATGATATACCCATTGTCTACCAAAAAGTTCTTTAATTTATCATACCAAGCTTTAGGGACTTGTTTGAATCCATAGAGAGCTTTTTGCAACAAATAAACATGGTTGGGAAGCTTATCATATTCAAAGTTGGGGGGTTGAGCCACATAGACTTCCTCCACTATTCTACCATTCAAAAATGGACTTTTAACATCCATTTGGTAAAGTAAGGAATTCTTATAGCTAGAAAAGGCAAGTAACATTCTAATATATTCAATTCTAGCAATAGGAGTATAAGTTTCATCAAGATCAATACCTTCTTGTTTATTATAGCCATGAGTAGCTAACCTTGCTTTGTTCGTTACCATTTTATCACTTTCATCTATCTTGTTGTAGTAGACCCACTTGGTGACAATGATCTTCCTATCATTTGGTCTTGGCACTAAGGTCCACACTTTATTCTTGTTGAACTACTCTAACTCCTCTTGCATATCTAGGATCCATTCATCATCCTTGAGAGCTTCTTTTACGTTCTTTGGATCAAGATGTGAGATGAAGGCATTATTGACGTGTTCTTTGTTGAATTCAGTCTGCATCTTCATTGTTTCAAAAGGATTACCTGTGGCAACACATCCCATTATCCCACAAATAACGAGGTGTTACGCGAAAACGTGCGGAAATCACCATAACCACAGATTATCAAAACACGGGCTAATTAAAACTGATTGCGGAAAACTGATAAACTATGAAACTATTACTTTCCAGTCCATATCCTGCACAGAAACATGTCATAGAAATATACACAAGATCTGATACGTGTCCACAGCTCAGGAACAGCTGTTCATCTATCGCATGAGTTCACCACCTGTTCATATACATAAAGGCCCACATCCGGACAACAGCAGGATATACAGATATCATCGTGAAACAACGTCAAAACACTGCCAAGGACCTGAGAGTACAGGGATGACTCTAGACTCTACTACAAAACATCCAAAAATAGCAGCATGTCCAACGCTTGCCTTCTACTGCTCCTCAAGCTGCTCGTCCGCAACCCCACAACCACGACCACGTCTACCTCGACCACCTAAAAAGGGTGAAAACCAGCGGGGTGAGACAATTGAACAATTGTCCCAGCGGGAAACATAGCTCCCCACCGCAACTATAGAACCTCAGCAAGATAAACTATAGCAGCAGTTAACTAACAACAGGTATAACAAGAGCAGTTATATATATAGCAAGCATTACTCTTACCGGCAAGCCTACCAGCTGTACCAAAGCATATAACCAGATGTCTTTTCAAAAGAATATGATTATCAAGATAAGGTATATCAACATGTAACAGGATTATTAGGACAGAATATAATGTCACATAACCTGATTATCAAGATAAGACCGATTACCACATAACCTGCAAGGTATATCAGAGATATTATACGAACAAGGCCTCAACCAATGTTTCGTGTTTGATATGGTCAGTACATACTAAACGGCTGTATTACATTTTATTGTGCCCTGAGGATTTGAACCGTACCGTTCAAATCCAACCTTCAGTTACGAAACCCAAGCCGGTGCCATACAAGGTCAATGGAAGAGCTGGACTCCACGACCTCCCACCTCATGGTCAGTACATGAGTACAACACAAGCAGGACCGCAGTCACATGCTGAAGTGGCCTAAGCCACAGGGTTAGCTCCACAGGCTACCCATTCTCTAGCCCGCCTTGGTACAGGTCACGGCGCTAGTAAAACTGAGCCACGGGCCTGTTCACCATGCTCTGAGCCATGAACGCATTCATGCTCCATACATCACATATCCTGAGTCATGGGCATGTTCACCATGCTCTAAACACATATCTGAGTCTGCAACCGAAGTTACACTCTTACCTCCTCATTTTCAGGCTAGGAGCAACCTACACATATTCAACAATATGCGCTTCCAGGTTAACCCGTAGGAAAACCCGTTTCACCATCACCAAGTCCTGACGATGATGGATCTATGGCCAGGGCAAACTACATGATATATTTCACTGTGATTAATTAGTATCTTTTAGATGGATTGCAGGATTCAACCAAGTTGTATAACATGCAAGATATAACAGAAAGTAAAGAACATTATATTATGGTCTAATCATATCAACCTGATCCATCTTAAGGATCCAACATCACATGTTACCACTTGGCCTTTTGCCAACCATCCAGATCCATCTCAAGGATCATCACATACCGCAGGATCTCAATCCTTCATCATGCACTGTCACTGCCTCTTAAGGCTCACATCATCATCAAGGGACCAACACATCACATACACAATCTTATAGGGCAATTATCAAAGCAATGTTACTCATTACGTATGTCACATAGCCCTTTTATGGCTAAGACATCACCTGCAAGGTTAGAGTACACAATAATCGTAGATTCAACATAAGGAATATGCTCACTATCATGAAATATCATTCAAGATATTGTACTTATCAATGTGACCCTTATTTGGTAACCAGGTATATTAGTTACATCATTATCAACCATACTGATGCTTACTCTAAATCTCAGGATTATACAAACAATCGAGGCATATGGAGATCATGTTGAGTATACAGAGCCAACACTGTTATTGTCAAGATCATTATTATTTCCATCAACTGTTGTCATCTTTATCATGAAGCAACCTTTAACATAACTGTCACTTAGCATCTTTATTACCATCATTATCATCATTAAACAAACTACTAAAGTAGTTATCGTCACCTTCATTATTATTAATAATTAAGCATAAAGGTCACATCATGCACCTAACACATGAGGGCTATCAACATATACATTACTATCATTAGCATCCTGTTTGATGATAAATATCACCATCATTTCCTTGGTTAATTAGCTAATTATTTCCATCACATGACGGGCCGTCACCAAAGCACCTCAAACCCTCACTAAAACTTCACAACCCTCACTTAAACCTATCTATTCAGCATGGGTATCGGCCACCATCCTAAACCCTATCGGCCATCACCCATTACTAACTCTATCGGCCTACACACTAGCTAACCCTATCGGCCAACACACTAGCTAATAGGGTAGGGTATCGTTCAACTGGACTATCGGCCACCAAGGCTATCGGCCATCACACTAAGCTCACCCTATCACCCATCATGGGCAAGGGTATCGTCCACCATGCTACTAACCCTTATCAGCCATGAGGCACAAGGCATGTCACCCATCAAGAGAGAGGGTGAGAGAGAGAGAGTATCTCCCACCAAGGTACTAACCAAAACACAAGGGACATCACTATGTCTCCCATCATATCGGCCAACCAGACCATCAACTATATCGGCCAACATGGGTAGGGTATCGCCCATCATGACTATCGCCCAACATGGCTATCGGCCATTAGGGTATCGCCCACCATGATCACCATGTCGGCCAACACACTAGCTAGGTCAACCTATCGACCTCCAACTCAAGGAACTCAAACCCTAAAGCATCATATCGTTCAACATAAGGGCAAGTGTTTCGCTCAACACACTCACAAGGAGGGGGGGTATCGCCCAACCCTGGGTCATCTTCAACCTCCAACACCAAGAGCACAACCCTAAAAAGCAAAGGTACGCTGGAAGCCCTAAACCCTAAGGGGGATATCGGCCACCAAGGGAAGCTAAGGAAAGGTACAAAAACAAGGAGCTAAGCTAAACTACTAACATGCATAAGATCAGGCAAGAAGTAAAGGAGTTAGGGTTAGAAGCTATGCAACCCGCCTTAAGCTCCAAGCTCCAAAGCACTTCAGGGTCCAAAGCTATCGTCCACCAGGCTGCTCCAGGAGGGTGTATCGTCCACCACAAGCTAGATGGAGAGGGCTATCGTGCACCAAGGGTGGAGGGGAGACCAAAGGACCAAAGGAGACTAAGGCAAGGACAAGAGCTACCTATATAGGAGGGAAGGGAGGAGAAACCAAGGTACAACCATGCTATGTGTCGCCCACCCAAGGGACACTTGTCCTAGGGTTCCAGCCGACACATTAGCAAGGCAAGAGACACTTGTCCAAAACATGCACCAAAGGTCCACTACACCAGATCAAGCATCATGGGCGACACAGGCAGCAGCTCTGTTGGGCGACACACCAGCCTGCTAGGCGACACACCACCTGCCCTGGGTGACACAAGGCTCAAGCAAGCCCAAACAAGGAACTCCAAGGCCCAAACAAGCTCAACTCAGGCCCAAAGAACTCAAACAACAATCCCAAGCCTTCCTCTCAACCCTAGAGGAAGCAAAAGAGGGGAAAACACCTCACAAGATGGCAAACTTGCACACAAAACCCTAAACTTGGGTTATTTGCAAGTAGCCCCTCGAACTCTCAACAAAGCTCAACAAAACCCTAATCACCACTCAAAGGTGATTAGCGAGCACCAAACCACTAAGGTTAAGCAAAACAAACAGGGTAAACCCTAAACGCAGGTCAGGGTCCTTACATTACCTATGATGAGCTCTTTAGGATGATGATTTGCAAAGTGGGGAGTTTGATCCTTCTTTTTTGCATCTACTATCACCTCTTTTATTTTGTCAATGATTTTGAGCTCTTTCAAGTGAGAAATCACCTCATCTACAACATCATCATTTACAAAATTTTTGGAAATAGAGGGGTTAGTTTCAACAAATTTAACATTGATCAATTCTTCTACTTTAGACAATTCAATGATAAATACTCTATAAGATTTTCTAGTAGTGTTTTAAGTAAGAAAGAAAGCCTTGTAAGATTTTGCATCAGACTTGTTGAAAGATCACTGGTGTTTAAAACTAAACAAGGAAAACTAAAAACATGAAAGAAATCAGTAGAGGGTTTTCTACCACGCCATAACTCACAGTGTGTTTTCTTTAAAGATTGGATGAGTAAAAACCCAGTTTTGCAAAAAATATGAGGTGCTAACATCTTCAGCCCAAAACTTCTTTGGAGTGTCACACTCTAGAAGCATGGTCCTAGCCATTTCCTGTAGTGACCCATCCTTCCTCTGTACAACTCCATTTTTTGAGGTGTACGAGGGGAGGAAAATTTGTGCATGTAACCGGATTCCTCACAAAAACCTTTCAAACATATCATTTTCAAGTTCTCCCCCATGGTCACTATGGATAGAAACTGTGACGATAGACTCCAAACATCGGATAATTATTAATGCGGAAGAAAACATTAGTAGCGGATTACTAAAAATCACTAAAAATTAAAACCATTTACAAAGGGATCCATTCCCAGGAAACTCTTATAACAAGAACCAAAATATTATATACACATTTTGTTCCACTAAGTACATACCATGTACCTTCTCTTCTCAAGAATAATAGACAACAATTGCTCTATTAAATCTACTCATAAGAAACATAAAACCCTGAGGCATTCAATGCCAAAATCTCAGATCGATCATAAAAGCACTAACTACTAACTCCTAGGACCTGAGAGTACAAAGACGACTCATAGGACTCATATTTACAAGACACAACAGTCAATATCTCCACCTAAGATGTTACTGCTGTCCCTGATGTTGTAGTCCTTCCCTTGATGTAGGGTTTCTACCTCCTCGGCCTCGTCCACTGAAAAATGTTGGATCCCACGGGGGTGAGACAATTCAAATTTGTCCCAGCGAGAGATATAACTCTTCGCCAGAAAAATTATTATTGTGAATAAACAGTAATAAACTGAGCAGAGGAATCTCTATTGAACAACATGATTAAATCATTATTAATTAGAATAGAGAAATATCATCTATTCATTTTAATAAGGAATATGAAGAACATGTATAATATCTATCCATTTAGGATACCATAAGAAATGTAACATCAACCAATGATATATGTAATTCGTCCTTAAGCAAATATGCTACACGACTATTTACATTTGACAATCACACTTATGCCATGAGGAGTTGAGGTATACCGCTCGTACTCCAACCAACCACGACGACGTAAAGCATCGGTTCCATACCTAGGTCAATGGAAGAGCCAGACTCCATGACCTCATCTGTCTCGGTCAGTGCGAGACCACATGCAGGACAACTAGTGTCTCTGCTAAATAGCTTTCCAAGGTATACTAGCAACTTCACTATATAGTTATAGCCTATATTATATACTCTCTTCAGGATATGGCCCGTAGCTAAAGCCTGGTGTTGTGGAGTCATGGCCCATAGCCATACTCTTATTGGGATATGGTCCATAACCATTCCTGTGCATAGGATATGGCCTGCAGTCATTCCTATGAGGCATAATGATATATTCGCCCATTACCCCCACATATTAAAAAATATGCATTCCAGGAGTTCCTGTAGGAAAACCTGTTTACCATCACCAACTACTGACGATGATGGATCTATGGGCAGGGCTCTACATGATAATATTCCACTTGATTAGTTAAGTATATTACCACATTCTTTTAGCATCAATCAAGATTTCAGACAGGAATTATTATAACAGATGCTACAAAGAAACATGTAATGTTTTTATCAAGTGCTTGTCAAAACTTTATAGAACATGGGGATCTCAATCCCTGATCTCATTACTGGGAATTCACATCAATCAACAATGTTATTATCATGTTTGGTGAGTCTGGGTATTCAAACCCTTAGTTCATCACTGAACATGGTTACCACTATCAGGTAACTATTACCTCCAGGTCATCTGACCAAGGTTTTCAGGATACTTGTTACATAATCATTTCACATAACTCACCAGGCACATTCAACTTCTTATCACCTCTCGCTAGGCAATAATTAAAACAATGATTCACAAGGCCCATTAACATCGTAACTCATACCTGGATATGCTCATCATCTCATGATACCTGCATGGTTAGTATGCTTGATAACAACCATATCAATTACACATCAACATTATGAGATAAAAGAATAACACCACTATTCCCTCATTAAGGTTAGGGTTTCCCATCTTTATCAATTAGGATTTCACATAACATCATCTTATATTAGGGTTTCACATATCATCACCCTACATTAGGGTTTCACATAACATCCCCCTACATTAGGGTTTCACATAACATTACCCTATATTAGGGTTTCACATAACACCACCCTACATTAGGGTTTCACATAACATTACCCTATATTAAGGTTTCATGATCACATTATCCAAGATCAATACCCTAATTCAAAATTCCATGCATTTTGGAGAATGCATTGATATTACAATTAGTATCCAAAACCTAACTCATTGATCCACATGTCTAGAATTATTTAATACCTTCAAAAGTATTCAAATAAACTTATGAATTGTAATTTTCTTTATTGGTTAGGGTTTCCATTCTCCATTGATTAGGGTTTTAGGATTACCTTACTAATCCAAACCCTAAATTAGTGCTTCCATATATCTTAGAGCACATATCATTATTTAAGTATTAAGTCATACTTATCAATGTTCCATGTACTTAGGAACACACAACATCATCATCATACCTTATTAGGTTGACTTAACCTCTCACTAAGTACATACACATATGTTTATCATAATGTATTGAATCTCTCACTTTCATAGGCATTGAGTGATAATCACTCTAATTATACTAATCACTTAAATATTTTAGAGGTACTTCCATTGAAATCATCCTTGAGATACCCTCCAACCACTTATGGGGTTATTGGTAATTACATGATTTGAACCAATTAGACCTTCAAACGGTCTTGGACCAATTGACCCTTCAAACGGTCTTGAGGTCACTTGACCTTCAAACGGTCTTGAGGTCACTTGGCCTTCAAACGGTCTTGAAGACCGTTAGACCTTAAACGGTCTTGGTTCAATTGAATCTCCAAACGGTCTTGAACCTTTTGTACCTCCAAACGGTCTTGAGGTGCTTGACCTCCAAACGTTCTTGAGGTTCTTGACCTCCAAACAGTCTTGAGGTGGTTGACCTCCAAACGGTCTTGCCTTAATTCCTTCAATCGGTTTTGAAACCGTTTGATCAAATCAATTTTGAAAATGTTTAACCTTAAACGGTTTGAGATAGTTTGATTTGAATATTATTTAACCCGAAACGGTTTGAGACAATTTAGTCCTCAAATGGTCTATGACCGTTTGATCACATCAACTTGAAAACCATTTAGCCCTAAATTAGGGTTTTGTCCTCAATTGATTTAGGACTTTGAACCCAATTAAACTAGGGTTCTAAAATTAATTGAATTTGATATGTTTGAAGTTATTAGTTCATGATACCAATCAATCCTTGAACCTATTGAAACCATTTCGTCTTTAACGGTTTGAAAATGTTTTCCCTCCAATCGGTTTTGACCAAACAGTTTGAAACAATTTGGTCTAAAATGGTTTAAAACTGTTTGACCAATACAAAGTGAAACTGTTTGCTCATGATATTTCTTGAGGTGTGTGATAAGATGATGTCATCATCATAAAGATTTAGACCTCTGATTTCTATTGCCATATATATGAAAAATTCAGTAATTATTCAAGAAGAAATTAAAGATCAACATATGATGAGGAATCGAAATCAATAACAACATTTATGGGTTCAAGTTATATAACCCGCCTTCAAAGTAGCTTCAAAGCTCCAAGCTTCACGTCTCTAATGGTGAATGAAGCTCCTTCAACTAGTCAAGGCTTGTTTCCAACTTTTTGGATACAAAGGAATGACCAAGGTTATGCATTGGTTGGAAAAGAGAAGAAAATCAATGTTGAAATCTGATTTCAACCATCAATTCAAGGTTGAAGATGATCATGGAGCTTACCTTTAGCTTGGGGAACGTTTTCCTCCTGCTCCTAATCTCCTTGGTTGTCAGCCAAATAAAAGAAAGAAAGTGGTTTGCAAAATGGCCTTTCTAGTAAGGAGAAAATCAAATATATGTGATTGATTTTCTAGGAGAGAGAAAGTAGGAGGAATTTCATCCATTATCTTTGCCACATGCCCCCTCCCTTCCTTGCCTCCGAAGATAACTCCCGTCATCCTCAATATCCTCTCATTTATCCTTGAATTAAAAGAAACCACTTTAAGCACCTTAATTAATATAATATTATTATCCATTTTTAGTGGACATTACTATTTAATTAACAAATGTGAGTGGGTTTCTTCACCTACGTAGGATATTTCGGTGCAACTCAAAGCATTTGGATGTCCTTGCACTATAGGATTTCAACCGAAGCCTTTTCAATTGATGGGCACTTCAATTGATATATTTATTTTTGCTACAAAATAAATTAGGGTTTCAATTATGCTTAAATCTTGATTATTTTATTATCAAGATTATCTCTCCTCAAAAGTAATTCAAACAAGACGCCCCATTCTTTTTATTTTCTCCAAATGATACCAAGAAATAGTAGGGACATTCTTGAAGTGGTATTTTACATATCCAACCCTAGGTTTTGGGTAATTTGCAAATTACACCAAAACTAGCATTCAATGCACAAACATTATTCAAACAAGCTCATTTTTGGAACTTAGGCTTTCACAAGCCATACCTCAGCATCATTCTCATTCTTATGATTCTATAACACTTGAGGAACATTTATCATGAAACATTTGCAAGGTAACCCCTTTAAATTGGGTAAATTTCACTTTAGTCCAAAATAGATAAAACATTGCTTCAACATTATTCAAATAGGACCAAAATTGAAACATAAGCTCTCCTTTAGTCTTAATTACTTTTCAAAAGATAAAGACAAGAATCTAAATAACTTACTTAGGAAAAACTTCTAGGGTTAATCCTTAACCCAAGTCAGGGATGTTACAATGATCCACCCCTAATAGAGATTTTGTCCCCGAAATCATCAAGAGAAAAGAGAAGGGTACTTCCTCCTCATCTCTTCCTCCAGCTCCCACGTAGCTTCTTCAATGCCACGATGATGCTAGAGAACGTTCACAAGAACTATGTCTTTCTTTTTCAACTTTTTGATTCTCTTGTCCAGAATCAACACCGGTCCCTCTTCATAGGATATATCTTCATTGAACTCTACCTCCACAGGTTGCAACACTAACTTTGTATCAGGGTGACACTTTTTTTAGCATGGATATATGGAATACTGGATGTAATCTATGTAGTTCAGGTGGCAACTCCAACTTATAGGATACCTTTCCAATCCATTTAGTGATTGGATAAGGCCCCATAAATCTAGGAGCTAACTTACCCTTCTTTCCAAATCTAAGAACACCTTTCCAAGGTGAGACTTTGAGATATACTCTGTATCCAACTTGGAATTCTAGAGGTCTTCTCCGTTTATCAATGTATGACTTCTGCCTATCCTGTGCATCCTTTAACTGTTGTTGCATTACTTTAATCTTTTCAGTTGTCTGTTGTACTACTTTAGGACCCAAAAGTTGATATTCACCTATTTCATACCAGCATAGTGGAGATCTACAATGTCTACCATATAATGCTTCATATGGTTCCATATCAATATTGTGCTGATAACTATTGTTATAAGAGAATTCTATTAAGCTCAAGTGTATATCCCAACTCCCTACAAACTGAAGGACACATGCCCTAAGAAAATCCTCCAAAGTTTGTATAGTCCTCTCAGATTGTCCATCTGTCTGTGGGTGAAAGGCAATACTAAACCTTAATTGCGTACCCAAAGCTTTATGTAGTCATTCCCAAAAATGACTCGTGAACTGGGGACCTCTACCATAAACAATTGTAGCTGGAACCCCCTGCAAACACACTATCTCATCTATATAGATCTGTGCAAGTTTCTCAGCAATATAGGTTGTTTTGACGGAAGAAAATGTGTTGACTTAGTCAACCTATCAACTATCACCCAAATGGAATCATGACTTTTGGTTGTTCTTGGAAAACCAACCACAAAGTCCATGGTCACGTGATCCCATTTCCACTGTGGTATAGGTAAAGGTTGCATTGTGCCTGTGGGCTTTTGATGTTAAGCTTTAACCTGCTGACATACTAAACACCACATAACAAACTCAGCTACATCTTTCTTCAAACCAAGCCACCAATACATATCTTTCAAGTTATGATACATTTTGGTGCTCCCTAGATGCATTGCATACATAGATGAGTGAGCTTCCTCCATGACTAACTTCCTTAAGTCATTGGCATCAGGTACTACCATCCTACCATTGAAACAAACTACCTCATCATCTGACTCATGAAACCATACCATACTCTGATCTATCAGCCTGTTGTGCGTCTTTGATTTGTTGTCTTAGAGTAGGTTTTATGTGCATCTCAGCTAATAGTCCAGCTAACAAGGATACTTTAAATTGTACATTGTTTTTTCTCAAAGAGACAAACATGTCTTGTTTAGAGTACACTAAAGAGTTCAACTCTGCTTTGTCCATGTTTGGCAATGATGATGATTTTCTACTTAGTGCATCAGCCACTACATTAGCCTTTCCTGGATGATAATCAATTGTACAATCGTAGTCCTTTATTAACTCCATCCAGCAACGTTGTCTCATGTTCAACTCATGCTGTGAAAAGATATATTTTAGGTTCTTATGGTCCGTAAAAATCTGGAATGTCTCTCCATAGAGATAATGTCTCCAGATCTTCAATGCATGAACCACTATAGCTAATTCTAGATCATGTGTTGGATAATTTTCCTCGTGTTTCTTAAGCTGTCAAGAAGCAAAAGAAATCACTTGTTTATCCTGCATTAAAACACATCCTAGACCATTCTTAGAAGAATCACAGAAAACAATATACCCCTTTCCCTGCTCCGGTAACACTAACACAGGTGCGCTAGTCAACCTTTCTTTCAGCAACTGAAAATAATGTTGACACTTGTCATTCCAGATAAAAGGAACCTCCTTCCTGGTCAACTTGGTTAGGGGTAATTCTATAGAGTTGAAGTTCTTAATGAACCTCCTATAGTAGCCTACCAGTCCTAGGAAACTACGTATCTCCGTTGGTGTCTTTGGCTGTTCCCACTCCGAGATAGATTCTACCTTTTTAGGATCAACAGAGATACCTAAGGAAGATATTACGTGTCCAAGAAAAGACACTTCTGATAACCAGAATTCACACTTACTGAATTTGGCATATAGCTTGTGCTCTCTCAGTAAAGTCAGAGCCTGATGAAGGTGTTGCTCATGATGTCGAGCATCTCTACTGTAAACCAGGATATCATCTATAAAGACTACTATGAATTGATCAAGGAATGGTCAGAAGATTCTGTTCATGAGTTCCATGAATGCAGTTGGTGCATTAGTTAGTCCAAATGACATAACTATGAACTCGTCGTGAACATACCTTGTCCCAAAGGCTGATTTAGGTATATCCCTCTCCTTGATGCAAAACTGATGGTATCCTAGCCTTAGATCTACTTTAGAAAAGATAGTTGCACCACACAACTGGTCAAACAAGTCGTCTATCCTTGGCAGAGGATATTTATTATTTTTGGTTACTTTGTTTAATTGTCCGTAGTCGATACATAACCGCATAGACCCATCTTTCTTTTTAACAAAAAGAACTGGAGCACCCCATGGTGAAGTACTCAGTCGAATAAAACCCTTTTTAAGCAACTCCTGTAACTGATTCTTGAGTTCTGCCATCTCAACAGGTGCCATTCTATATGGTGTTTGAGCTATTAGTTGTGTATCCGGGATTAGATTAATCTTGAAATCAATCTCTCAAGGTGGAGGAACACCTAGAAGTTCCTCAAGAAACACATCCTCAAATTCCCTAACAACCAAAACATCAAAAAGATTAGGAATCTCTATTCTAGTATCTACCACATGTGCCAAGAATGTGAAACATCCTTGTCTCATCAACTTCTCAGCTACCATAGTCGACACTAGACATGTTGGAAGAATCTTTCTATCCCCCTGAAAGATCCATGTATCACCATTGTCTGTGAACATAGCCTGCTTGGAACCACAATCCAAGACAACCTTATACTTTTCTAGGGTGTCCATCCCAAGGATTATGTCGAACCCATGCATCTCAAGTGGTATAAGATCCACTTAAACGCTATGTTCTAAAAAAGAAAGAACACAGGGGGAACATACCTCCTGCAGCACTGCAGATCCAACTAATGGAGTTTTTAATAACAGATTATCTGCTCTATGATTGACAATTATATTGCAGTCATGAATCACTTCTCGAGTGATAAAAGAATGTGTAGCACCCAGACCAATCAAAATAGATACAAAGCAGGATGAAGACATATCAGAATGAAATAATTCCATCTGACCTGTCACAACTCGTGGGTTAACCGCTGCTTCTGGCTAATTCATAGCATAGAATCTTGTTGTTGCTGGTTGTCGACCACTTGCCCTGTTGTTGGATGTAGATGAGCCAGCTTGGGACACCTGTCCACGTCCTCGAGTGCCACTACTAAAGTGTCACTTCTGAGAGCCTTGTTGACTCTACCTCGGTGGTTGGGTTACCATTGTGTTTCCAACTGGACAATCCCTTGCTAGATATCCTACTTGTCTATACTAGTGACAGATTCTATTCTCTTGATATGGTCTAAAAGGTCCAGTTGCTGATGTTGATGTTGTACTGGGGGCACTATTTAGAGGAAAACTACGGCCTCCACCCTTGCTTGACGTCCACTGGGCCTGGGTATTGAACCTTGGTGGTGGCGGTGGTGCAAAAAACCTTAGTTTCTTAAAACTCTTGGACCTCTGTCCTTGGAACTGTATATATACTTTCTTACTGTTGGCCTGACGCTTCTCAGTCACAGACCTTTCTATCTGCCTAACAGACTCCACAAAGGTGGCGAACCTCTCTCTATTCTCTAGAGTAGATACTGGTGTGGTTAAATCAGCGTTCAAACCCTTTTCAAAATGTCAAATCCTCTCCTCATCTGTAGCATCCATGTGCGGACAAAATCGTAGAAGCTCCATGAACTTAGTTTCATACTCACTAATGTTCATCGGTCCTTGTCTTAGTTGCTCAATCTGAGAGATCTTTTCATCCAAGTAAGTCTTGGAAAAATATCTACTAACATATTCACGTCAAAATTCTTCCCATCTGACTTCAACACCCGGTCTTTTGCCTTCTTCTATGGCCCACCAATGGCCAACACTCCTCTTCAACAAGTACATTGCATGTCTAACCTTCTCAGTCTCTGGGATATTAAGAATTCTGAAGGCCTTTTCCAACTCAGTCAGCCACAAACCTGCATATGTTGGATCAGCTATACCAGCATATTCAGTGGCTCCTACCCGGCGAATCCGTTCAAAAGTCTTGCCAGCTCCATATCCCTCGTTGTGAGCTGGTGCCCTAGGTGCATGTGGTGGCATCCTATCCGCCATATGCGTCATAATCGCCATGAACTGCCCAAACAGAGCATTGAAAGATGGGTTTTCTAGTGTAGCTTGGTCAAGCTGAGGATGTTCAGGTACTGGTTCTTCCCTATCCTGATCCCTTGCGCCTTCTCCTGGTGCAGCAACACTACTTTCAGCAGCATGTTCTTCATGTGATCCAGCCATCTTCAAGCTTTACTTCTTCTCCTGAGAGTAGAAGTCACTATCAGATAAACTGAAAGACACTAGAACAGACTCAACAACCTTAACCCTATGTCTCTGTAGACTCAGCGAAACTAGAGCTCTGATACCACTAAATTGTGAAGACAGACTCCAAACATCGGATAATTATTAATGCAGAAGAAAACATTAGCAGCGGATTACTGAAAATCGCTAAAAATCAAAACCATTTACAAAGAGATCCATTCCCAGGAAACTCTTATAACAAGAACCAAAATATTATATACACATTATGTTCCAATAAGTGCATACCATGTACCTTCTCTTCTCAAGAATTACATACAACAACTGCTCTGTTAAATCTACTCATAAGAAAAATAAAACCCTGAGGCATTCAATGCCAAAATCTCAGATCGATCATAAAAGGACTAACTACTAACTTCTAGGATCTGAGAGTATAGAGACGACTCATAGGACTCATATTTACAAGACACGACAGTCAGTATCTCCACCTGAGATGTTACTAATGTCCCTGATGTTGCTGTCCTTCCCCTGCTGTAGGGTTTCTACCTCCTCGTCCTCGTCCACCTAAAAACGTTGGATCCCACGGGGGTGAGACAATTGAAATTTGTCCCAACGAGAGATATAACTCTCTGCCAGAAACATTATTATTGTGAATAAACAGTAATAAACTGAGCAGAGGAATCTCTATTGAACAACATGATTAAATCATTATTAAGAAAAACAGAGCAATATCATATATTCATTTTAATAAGGAATATGAAGAACATGTATAATATGTATCCATTTAGGATACCATAAGCAATGTAACATCAACCAATGATTTCTGTAATTCGTCCTTAAGAAAATATGATACATGGTTGTTTACATTTTACAATCACACTTATGCCCTGAGGAGTTGAGGTATACCGCTCATACTCCAACCGACCACGACGACGTAAAGCATTGATTCCATACCTAGGTCAATGGAAGAGTCGGACTCCATGACCTCATCTGTCTCGGTCAGTGCGAGACCACATGTAGGACAACTAGTGTCTCTACTAAATAGCTTTCTAGGGTATACTGGCAACTTCACTATAGAGTTATAGCCCGTAGCATATACTCTCTTCAGAATATGGCCCGTAGCCAATACCTGGTATTATGGAGTCATGGCCCATAGACATACTCTTATTGGTATATGGTCCATAACCATTCCTGTGCATAGGATATGGCCCATAGTCATTCCTATGAGGCGTAAGGATATATTCACCCATTACCCCCACATATTCAAAAATATGCATTCCAGGAGTTCATGTAGGAAAACTTGTTTCACCATCACCAACTACTGACAATGATGGATCTATGGATAGGGCTCTACATGATAATATTCCACTTGATTAGTTAAGTATATTACCACATTCTTTTAGCATCAATCAAGATTTCAAATAGGAATTATTATAACATATGCTACAAAGAAACATGTAATGTTTTTATCAAGTGCTTGTCAAAACTTTATAGAACATGGGGATCTCAATCCCTGATCTCATTACTGGGAATTCACATCCCTTAACAATGTTATTATCATGTTTGACGAGTCTGGGTATTCAAACCATTAGTTCATTACTGAACATGGTTACCACTATCAGGTAACTATTACCTCCAGGTCATCTGACCAAGGTATTCAGGATACTTGTTACACAAGCATTTCACATAACTCACTAGGCACATTCAACTTCTTATCACCTCTCACTAGGCAACAATTAAAACAATGATTCACAAGGCCCATTAACATCATAACTCATACCTAGATATGCTCATCATCTCATGATACCTGCATGGTAAGCATGTTTGATAACAACCATATCAATTACACATCAACATTATGAGATAAAATAATAACATCACTATTCCCTCATTAAGGTTAGGGTTTCCCATCTTTATTAATTAGGGTTTCACATAACATCACCTTATCTTAGGGTTTCACATATCATCACCCTACATTAGGGTTTCACATAACATCACCCTACATTAAGGTTTCACATAACATTACCCTATATTAGGGTTTCATATAACATCACCCTACATTAGGGTTTCACATAACATTACTCTATATTAGGGTTTCATGATCACATTATCCAAGATCAATCACCTAATTCAAAACACCATGCATTTTGGAGAATGCATTGATATTACAATTAGTATCCAAAACCTAACTCATTGATCCACATGTCTAGAATTACATAATACCTTCATAAGTATTCAAATAAACTTATGAATTGTAATTTTCTTTATTGGTTACGGTTTCCATTCTCCATTGATTAGGGTTTTATGATTACCTTACTAATCCAAACCCTAATCCAGTGCTTCCATATATCTTGGAGCACATAGCATTATTTAAGTATTAACTCATACTTATCAATGTTCCATGTACTTAGGAACACACAACATCATCATCTTACCTTATTAGGTTGACTTAACCTCTCACTAAGTACATACACTTATGTTTATCATAGTGTATTGAATCTCTCACTTTCATAGGCATTGAGTGATAATCACTCTAATTATACTAATCACTTAAATATTTTAGAGGTACTTCCATTGAAATCATCCTTGAGATACCCTCCAACCACTTATGGGGTTATTAGTAATTACATGATTTGAACCAATTAGACCTTCAAACGGTCATGGACCTATTGACCCTTCAAACGGTCTTGAGGTCACTTGACCTTCAAACGGTCTTGAAGACCATTAGACCTTAAACGGTCTTGGTTGAATTGAATCTCCAAACGGTCTTGAACCTTTTGTACCTCCAAACGGTTTTGAACCTTTTATACCTCCAAACAGTCTTGAGGTGCTTGACCTCCAAAAAGTCTTGAGGTGCTTGACCTCCAAATGGTCTTGAGGTTCTTAACCTCCAAATGGTCTTGAGGTGCTTGACCTCCAAATGGTCTTGCCCTAATTCCTTCAATCGGTTTTGAAACCGTTTGATCAAATAAATTTTGAAAATGTTTAACCCTAAACGGTTTGAGACCGTTTGATTTGAATATTATTTAACCCCAAACGGTTTGAGATAGTTTAGTCCTCAAACGGTCAAAGACCGTTTGGTCACATCAACTTGAAAACCATTTAGCCCTAAATTAGGGTTTTGTCCTCAATTGATTTAGGGCTTTGAACCTAATTAAGCTAGGGTTCTGAAATTAATTGAATTTTATTTGTTTGAAGTTATTAGGTCATGAGACCAATCAATCCTTGAACCTATTGAAACCATTTAGTCTTTAATGGTTTGAAACCATTTGCCCTCCAATCGGTTTTGAAACTGTTTGGTCACCAAACGGTTTGAAACCGTTTGGTCTAAAACGATTTAAAACCGTTTGACCAATACAAAGTGAAACCGTTTGCTCATTATATTTCTTGAGGTGTGTGATAAGATGATGTTATCATCATCAAGCTTCAGACCTCCGATTTCTATTGCCATATATATGAAAAATTCAGCAATTATTCAAGAAGAAATTAAAGATCAACATATGATGAGGAATCGAAATCAATAACAACATTTATGGTTTCAAGTTATATAACCCACCTTCAAAGTAGCTTCAAAGCTCCAAGATTCACGTCTCTAATGGTGAATGAAGCTCCTTCAACTAGTCAAGGCTCGTTTCCAACTTTTTGGATACAAAGGAATGGCCAAGGTTAAGCATTGGTTGGAAAAGAGAAGAAAATCAATTTTGAAATCCGATTTCAACCATCAATTCAAGGTTGAAGATGATCATGGAGCTTACCTTTATCTTGGGGAAAATTTCCCTCCTGCTCCTAAGCTCCTTGGTCATTAGCCAAAGCAAAGAAAGAAAGTGGTTTGCAAAATGGCCTTTCAAGTAAGGAGAAAATTGAATATATGTGATTGATTTTCTAGGAGAGAGAAAGTAGGAGGAATTTCATCCATTATCTTTGCCACATGCCCCCTCCCTTCCTTGCCTACAAAGCCAACTCCATTCATCCTAAATATCCACTTGTTTATCCTTGAATTAAAACCAACCACTTTAAGTACCTTAATTAATATAATACTATTATCCATTTTCAGTGGACATTACTTTTTAATTAACAAATGTGAGTGGGTTTCTTCACCTACTTAGGATATTTCGGTTCAACTCAAGGCATTTTGACGTCCTTGAACTATAGGATTTCAACCGAAGCCTTTTCAATTGATGGACACTTCAATTGATATAATTATTTTTGCTACAAAATAAATTAGGGTTTCAATTATGCTTAAATCTTGATTATTTTATTATCAAGATTATCTCTCAAAAGTAATTCAAAAAAGACGCCCCATTATTTTTATTTTCTCCAAATGATACCAATAAATAGTAGGGACATTCTTGAAGTGGTATTTTACATATCCAACCCTAGGTTTTGGGTAATTTGCAAATTACACCAAAACTAGCATTCAATGCACAAACATTATTCAAACAAGCTCATTTTTGGAACATAGGATTTCACAAGCCATACCTCAGCATCATTCTCATTCTTATGATGCTATAACACTTGAGGAACATTTATCATGTAACATTTGCAAGGTAACCCCTTTAAATTGGGTAAATTGCACTTTAGTCCAAAACAGATAAAGCATTGCTTCAACATTATTCAAATAGGACCAAAATTGAAACATAAGCTCTCCTTTAGTCTTAATCACTTTTCAAAAGATAAAGAAAAGAATCAAAATAACTTACTTAGGAAAAACTTCTATGGTTAAGCCTTAACCCAGGCCAGGGATGTTACAGAAACAATCTGGTAAGAAGCTTCATTTTCAACTCATTTGCAAAAAGTAGAGAAAGAATCGAGAGTATCAATTTTTAAAACTAAGAAGAAGGTCCAAGTATAGAGAGAAATTAATCAACAATCACGAGGCAGTACTTTCTACCCTAAAGAGATTGAGTTCTCATAGATCCAAATTGATCAATATAAAGAAGTTTAAGAGATCTCTTAGTACTAAGGATTCCTTTGGATTTAAAGGAGAATTTGTTCCTTGTGCACTAGGTTGGCATTCCTCATACTTCTCAATGTCCAATTTAGGAAGTCCCTTTACCAATTCCTTTTTGTTCAACTTCTTCAATTGATGCATATTTACATGACCAAGCCTAAGATTCCATAAAGATATATCACTCTTATCAACAACAAGGCATTTACCAAGAATAAGCTTAAGAGAATTAAGAACAATAACTTAAAGATTTCCATTTCTAGTTTCTTATATATAACATTTTAGGAGAGTGAATCTAGAATCAAGCATTCAAGTGAGATAAATAAAGGAAGATAACAATTATCACATAATTGTCTAACATAATTTAAATTGTGATGTAGTCCATCCACAAGAAGAGAATTCCTTATGCATATTGAATCACCCACATCACCCTCACCTATCACTTTATCTTTCTTATTGTCACCAAAAGTCACAGATCCTCCTTTCTTCTTTGTGAAGTTGTTTAAGGGGCTTATTTCACCTATCATATGCTTGGAGCAACCATTATCAACAATCCATTATCCTTTTACCTACAAGAAAGAAATATGTCGGTGCCCAATTCAAACCTTATATCTGAAGTTAGCTTGGGGACCCATTCCATCTTTGGGTTGCTCCATTTTTATTTGTAAGGACAATAGGTAGAATAATGATCATCACTTTATAAATGTGCACAAACCATAGGGTTCTTAGAGACAGATATCTATCCATGTAATATAGGAGGTCCCTTGCTCTTTTTCTTACCCTTACCCTTGCTTTTTGGAGCTCCCTCATATCCCAAACCACTTTTACTATTGTGTTTGGTAGAGTGATATATAAATTCATTGAGGGACTTTTTCCCTTTGAGGAACTTTTTCAAGGATTCTCTAAGGTTGTGATTATCATCACTAAGAGTAATGATAATAGAAGAAAGACTAGTTAAATCATCTTGAGTGTGAAGCAGGTCAATCTCTAAACAAAGGGCTTTAGTATGATAAGAATATCTCTCAAGAGTAGCTACTTCATTACTAGGGAATAATTGTCTAGAAGAAAGATCATTTATTTGAAGCAATCTAGTATTTAAAATTCTAAGCATGACAAGATCATCATGATAAATCCTATATTCATCTTTAATAACATCACACACATGTCTAAGATCATCATTTTCAGTTCTAATTAAAACAAGGTCATCAAGGCGAGTTTGGTTTTCATCCTTAAGACTATTGATGTTCATAAGGTATATACCATTGTGTACTTCAACTCCATGTTACTGGAGCTCAAAATCAAGAAATTTTCCTTGCAAAGAATCAATACTATCAAGATGAACCTTTTCATTTTTCTCAATAATATCAATTTTAGCATACAAGTCATCAATAATCATCCCTAATTACTTCTTCTTGGATTTGCATTTAGAGTCATAAGAGAGGGAATCATTAAGCATATCAATGAGGGATTATTTAGATAGTTCATTTAAACTTACCTCACCTCGCATATGTCATCACTAGTTGAGGCCATGAGTGCAAGGTGGCATTCTCCCTCATTGGAGCTGGAATCACTAGAAGAGGACTCCTCCCATGAGGCATGGGCTACATCTTTGCTTCTTCTTTCCTTCTTGTCCTTCTTCTTGTACTTTCCTTCCTTCTTGTAGTCCTATTTCTTCTTAGAGCTGTTCTTGTGGCTGGACTTCTTTTCCTTGGGGCAATCATTCTTGTAGTGTCCTTTTTGGCCACATTCATAACACATTGGAGTAGAGGAGGAGGACTTTCCCTTGAATTGCTTCCCCTTGGATTAGTTAGCTTCACGATCACTAGGGGCTTCATATTCACTTGAGTAAGGAGGGGTAGGATGAAAAGCAAGTTGTTGTTGGAGAACAATGGCCTCTACTTGAACTTTTAATGCATTGTCCTTAATCTTCTTTGACTCTTTTTCTTCCTTCTCATCTTCCTCTTGCTTGTCAAGTATTGGCACATAGGCTTGAAGGTTGATAATAAGCTCTTCACTGGAAATGTCACCAAGGCTTCTTATTTCATCAATAAAAGTCATCTTGTATTTCCACCTTTTGGCAAGAGATGTAAGGATCTTGAAGTTGATAGTGCCTTGATCCATAAGATGGGAAAAAGAAGCATGTCCATTGATGATGGAGTTGATTATTGAGTACATCTTTCCCACTCTCTCCTTCTTTCCCATCTTGAAGTTCTCAAGGAGACCTTTGAGCATGTAGATCTTGGACTCCTTGTCTTTCTTGCTCCCTTCATAGGTGATGCAAAGTTTGTTCCATATCTCGTGGGTTGTATCCCAAGAAGAGATCTCATTGAACTCAAAAGGAGTGAGGGCTGAATAAATTATGTTTATGGCCTTTGAATTCAGTTGTTCCTTCTTCAATAAGGCTTCATCCCAAGTGGTTATGTCTCTGGCCAGCTCCTTGTATGGAAGGATGACTACTTTCCACATGTCGTAGCTCATTCCTTGCAAGTAGAACTGCAACCATCACTTCAATTAAAGGAAGTTTGTGTTATCAAATATCGGAGGCCTCATGGAGAATCCACACTCCAAGTTTAGAGAACCTAAGAGGTTTTCGCCTATATTCTTATCTCATGGGAGATCTTTTCAGAGAAGATTGTGGCTTTGATACCACTTGTCGGATCAAAGGGCTCTAGAGGGGGTTGAATAGAGCTAAAAAATTAATTAGACATTCAAATTACTTCAAGAAGTAGGTTTTTGAATATGGAATTTTATGTGCAACTAATCATACATAGCAAGAATGAGAAATATTAAATGAGATCGAGAACAAGCTATGTAGAGTGGTTCTAATCTCCAAACTAGGAGAAAGTTATTCCATTGCCTATAGAGGTCAAGATCTAGGATTTTTCAACCATTACATACTTATATTATATTATAAGACATACAATAAGACTTCCTTTTGCATGGTAAGGATACCTACCTTTCCTTTTTAATGACCAAAAGGAGCCAATAAACATTACAAGTTCTTAGCTATCTTTTGAGAAAGAGTCTTCAACCTCTACAAGGGATTACCCACTTTTTTAAGGAGTTGGACACCTTCTCATAGGAACTCCCCTTCTTGCAACACGTCTTACACCTTGAAGGAAATGCCCACTCTTCTCAAGGATCTTCAACCTTCACCTTCTCCTTCAACTTGGAGAAGCTTTTCACCTTCTCCTTCACCTTAGAGAATCTTTCACCAACATAGCTTGAAGAAAGGGGTTTGGGAAAGATAAGATTGAGAGCTTCACAAGATTACAACAGAGTAGCTCTCTCACGCATAGACTATCTCACTCATATGGATGTTTGGATTTGTAAGCAAAAGAGAGAAGGAGTCTCTTGTGACGTCCCCAGATTTTGGTTTCTCTAAACCCTATTGGGAATGAGATGTCAGAATCCGAAAACATCATCCAATCATATCAGAGAGTGATGCGGAAGCATAATACACATACATGAACATACAACCATAACATTTCTCAACATTCAACATGTATATTTATACAAAATGAATTATTACACAATGATTTACAATTACATATTGAATGAAAATTCTACAAGTCTGAACATGTATGCTAACAGGACCTTAGACAATAGGTACAACCTATACAACTTGCTCACATCCTATCCTTTTATCCCATTCTAGCTCTGGACCTAGAAAATACGAGAAACAAAACATCAACAAAAGTTGGTACGTGGAATTAAAAGCTATACTATGCTGGCATATAAAATACTCGAAATTGAAGAAAGAGAAGAAAACATTATTTAAAGGAAGAAAATCAGGTAATCCCAAGTTATTAATCATATTTCAATGGACATGTATTACTATGGTGGACTTAGCACAAACATAAATATTGGGCCCTATCCCTACGTACCTTGTACGATTAGGAATCTCCCCGTGTACCTTGCACCATTAGGGAGGTGCTAGTCAACATTAATACTTTCCCTCTCTAATAGGGAGATTAATGAACCATCAGTAACTACATTCCATTTTCTTTCCTTAGTATTCTTATTGTTCAAGGCGGAAATGACAATACATATAGATCTACATCCAACAATGTATTTCAAGTACAAACAATCAAGTACATATATTTAACATCCATCAAATCTAGTCATATAATTATATCCACATACCTGAGTTCAGAGGTTCTTATCACATCCATGATCATCTAGATAATCTGGTCACGACCTGATTTAAAGAAATTAATCATCATTAATATATGTACACCATATTCTTGGTATTTTAGGTCCAAATTAGGGTTTTACACCAAAACTAGGTTCAATTGATCTTAAATATGTCTCTAGTATTTTTATAGAGATCCAGATGTCATTCTATGGGTCTGGTACGATTTTTATATGTTTCTGATAACTGGTCTATTTTCTAGAATTAAAATGAGGTTACAAACATGGAATTGGATTTTAATGAGAAAATACCTAAAATTTCTCAATAATATTAAGATCAGAGTCCACATTTAATTTCCAAATGATATTAGGGTTCAAACTTATTTTTCTCAGATTTAACCTCGACCATTTTATAATTATATCATTTAAATGAAACATTCTCATCTAAATTAAATATCGTCAATTTCAGTTCATCAAAGGTCTGATCTAAGGGTCCAGTAATGTACATGGAATTTTTCTGAGTCTAGGAGTATTTTTGGATAATTTAGAGGCCAAGGGAGCTATTTATAACCAATTGTGCAAGATTAAGTCTTTTTCTTAGAATTAATAAATGCTTTACCTTTTTCAGGGCTTGGGCCGGCCGGTTCATCCGGTTTGGACCCGGTTCAGGCTGGTTGGAGAGTCAAGAGGCCCGGTCTCTCTTCTCTCCCTCTTTCTCATGGTCTCACGCTCCCGATTCATCCTGTTCTTTTGCGCTTCGAGCGCCGTAGCTGGGAGAGGTATCTCCGGTGGGTAAATCCCCATAGATCCAAGGTTCCTCGGTTGCTACACGGTCTCTTCCTCCTTCCTGTCTACTGGCCCACGCCCACAGCCTCCTTTTGGTCGGCTCAGGATGACGTTTGTGCTCTGTATTTGTCCCTCGACTAGCACGACGTCGTCTTCTGTGGAGAGTCTCCAACAGATCTATGATGTTGAGGGAGCCGCCCTCATGGTCTCTGAAGGATTCCATCATCTCGCACCTCCTCTCTTCAGTCCAGCGGGTTTAGGGAGCCTTGGATAGGGGAAAGGAAGTATCTTGGCAAAGCCACACGCCGTCGAGGAAGGAGGAAGAGAGATAATGTCTCCCGCTCTCTCTCTATAATAGGTTAAAGTGTCAGCGATGAGAACTCAATGACCCAGATGGTGACCGCATCGGTGAAGCATGGCAGTGCTGAAGGAAGAGAGTCCAGGGCATTTCTTCTCCACACTCTGCTGTACTCATTTAATGTCACACACCATCAGGGGATCTTCACAGACTCAACCAAGACGCCTGAAGGTTCAGAGACAAGCCACACTCTTCTGGTCCTACTGGCTTTCTCTCCCATGCCAGATCGTAATTCTTGAAGCCCAAAGCACTGCCTTTTGGCTCCTCAACCCCTCGATCGTCTGTAGTTGGCTGTTGCCAAATAAAATGGGGAGGAGTAGATGATAGTTGTTTATTCTCCCTCCCGAGCAGCTAGCTACGATCTAATAGCAATTACTCAGATCCGAGGATTGCGGATCGAAACTATTACTGCTTCTCCGTAGTCATGCTAGTAGATACGGGCGAGACTTGGTCTTCGGCCTTGAGTAAAGTGGAGGTATAAGCTGATATGAATATCGTCAGATAATGATCCAAGGGTTGTACCCACAGCGTGACATAAAAGCAAGGGGGTGGGGGAAAAGTATTTGCGCCAAATTCCAAGCTACGTGACACTTGAATGTCACAACCCTTGATGTTTCTTAAATAATAACTGAAAGACTAAGATTTGGCAGGACATCAAAATCAAATATCACTAAATTCAAACTCATATATCTTCTAGTAGATACTTCTTATTTACATGAAACTTGAACCATAGGCCCCTTAAAACCCAATGACTCATCAATTGACCACTTGAATTCATTACAACTACTAAATGGACATCTTGCACTCATGAGTACCCAAACTACTCAATAAAAGCTATTCATCATGACTGAACTTATTCATGCGTATCTAGTACCATACCTTTTAGGTGCAACTGATCATACTAAGTACCCAATTCCTCAATTGGATTTCAACCATAAGCAAAGCATTCATGATCTAAAAATATTTTATGGGTATGAAAAATATTAAAATTCAGGGTCACCACATCTCTAGTGGACAAAATGCACTCAAATACAACTACGAGCTTTAATACCATGAAGGGGAAAAATTGGAATGAAGTTCAAGGGGTCCTATTTATAGTTGGGGATGTCCACTAGCCACTAGAAGCACTTGGGAACACAATCTAGTCATTTGGGGTGTTGCAATGGATCTATTTTGATGTTTGCAACACTCCAACAGCTAGAATTACTTTTTTTTGCACAATTCATACAATGCAGTCAGTCAAGTTTCTATAAAGGTAGATCAGATTATAGAGCTATGTGACAAGCTAATTTTGAGTTGTCGGCCAACTTTATCCTAGATGAAACTCAACTAATGGCTTAAAATCAGTTTTCCAGTGTGAGATGTCAGTCGAGTTATCCTAAGGTAAACTATGTCGAACCTTAACATTTCCAAGCCCCATCCTAGGCATTAGTCAAGATTCTAGGAGGGAAACTCAGTCGATCAAACAACATGTGCTGTATTTTGGGAAATGTCATTAAAGTGATCAAACATTCAAATTAAGTGCTCTTGATTTTTTCTCATCTTAATTACAAGTTATAACATCAACACAAATGATTACAAAAATTGTCCTAAGTCATTTAGGGCTATTTTCACAAAAGTGCATTTGCATTGACTTTGGCTTGTATTATGTCAAGTTGGAACTTGATTGAATTGATCCTTTTCTTGTACCTAAATCCTAAAATCGATCTCAAATAGACATATTATATACATATGAATGGAATGGTTAAGTCATTATTAAAATATGGACAATGTATAACTATTAGGTCAGCACAAATAAATTCGATATGTTTACTGTTCCAATGATGAGACCACATTTACCTTCTGATCATGAAGTTATTTAACTATTGAAGGATCTAGATATGATAAGATCTTTAGTGGAAATTATTCCTAATTGAAACTTTTTGGGACAACGATCTAACTATGGTGGGAATTCTGACATGGAGGAGACAGAGGCTCATATAGACAATCTTATTCTCAGTCTTACCATCAACAGTCATATCCTCAATAAAATTTCAACAATCAAAAGTCTGGAGTTCTAGATGTTAGACCAGTCTATGATTTCACATCTATTGGAAGGGGATATAATCCTAATATTCGACCTTCTACAAACAAAAATGTTCAAGGAGTGATAAGCAATTATAACCAAGGAAGGACCCCTATGTTTCTTCAAATCTGTGGAAGGAGGGGACACAAGGAAATAAGATGTTGGCATAGGTTTAACAATAACTACGAGTGTTAGGAGATTCCAAAGAACCTCACCAGTGATGTTGTGAATGAACAAGCAAAAAAATTGGCTGTTATGCATCTCACAGAACCTGACAAGTTCCATATGACTGAGTCACAACTTGATTTTGCACAACTAATCATCACATAGAACACATGTATTCTGAAAAAAGATGATCTCATATAGAGGTATTGATTTCATAATAATAGGAGATGGTACTTATCTTCATATATCACATATTGGATATCATATATTGTACATTCATATGTGATTCCATTAGAAAAAGTTCTAGTTGTCCCTAGCATGAAGAAGAGTCTTCTTTCTATTACACAACTGACTAATGACATCCTGTGCTATTTCTTATTTTTTAAAGAAATGTTTACAATAGTCCATTTATGTTGGGAAATACAGGCACTGAAGAAGGCAATAGGAATAAACAAATTATTTATTCATATTCCCATGACAATAAGATCGCGTCAACTACTATGTAATAGGAAGGATGTTGTAACGAGTTTATACCTGGTCCTAGAGCAAGTCTAGTGACTACAACTTGTTGTAGTGCAACTATCTTCTAATTGTTCTTGGACGATGTCTATGTAGCTCCTGGTCTTCACTACAGACAAGAAACTCGAACAGCTTCTACAACAGCTCATGTGGTCTCACCGTAGATTGTAAACTGACGTTTTTCTCATAGAAGTAGCTAAAGGACTCTTGCCTCTAGAGTAGTCCACACATACCAACTAGAACTCTTGTTGTTCTTGTAGAATGGACAGGAAGGAGTTGCTTCTCTTGTTGGTGTACTAGTCACCAACCTGATCTCCCATAACAATGATCCTTAGTTACTCTCTCCCTTGTTATCCCTCCCTAGTTGGGTAGGACTTGCTTGGGATTTCTTGGTTACCACAACCAGAGAGGACAATGATTGTTAGAGAAATTGATTCTCAATTGTGTGTGTTGGGAAGCCACCAATACCCCTCTATTTATAGGCGGGGTTAGGGTCAAGGTTCTAGATGAAGTGGGAGTAGAAGGGATCAGAAGATTTTGAATTTTTGCAACCTACAAAATCCAAAATGATCATTTCGTAACCAAAATGACCATCTCACATGCGAGACGGTCAGTTCACAACTCAAAATAGTCGTTTCACATGTTTCCTAATCGTGCATAAATTTGGCAAAAATTTTTCTAATTAATGCAAACATTAATTTCTTATTCCGATCAAATTGAACAAGTGAAATAAGTAACCTTTCTTAGGAATTCGGGAAAGCTACTATAACCTTCATTTGGTCTAACAGAGCTGATTAGTTCACCATGTGAACCGGTCATCTTGCTCACCTGAGCCAATCGGTTCACCCAGTGAGTCGATTGATTGGTGCCTTGTTTGTGTAGAACTTCAGCCAATTCAGTTCCAATCAGCATGGCACTCCAAACGGCCATCTCGACACTTGAGCTGATTGTTTGACACTCCAAATGACTGTCTCACTCTATGAGTCGATCAGTTGGCAGTGTAATCAGGTGATTTATTGTTTGAATTGAATACCTAAACACTTTAGTAATTAATCTGTCAATCATTCAATATTAAACTCCTCTTCTAGATGAGTTCCTTTGTGTGTGACCCTATAGGTCCCATATCACATTGGCAGTGAGTGTCCATAACTAACTTATGACATCAAAAGTAGAGAGTGGTGCCTAGTTGCACATCATTGCTACCCAAGTGAATGAAAAGTTGGAGAACAACTTCAACCTACAATTTGTGTAAGGTGTTGCAGTGATTGTGTAATTCCTTTGTCTTTGATATTCATAATGAACTCAAGGCATGGAACCATGATCCTCTCATTGTTCAATCCTTGTTCCTTGAACCAAGAGTAGACTATCTGAGATACTGTGACCACAATATCATGTATTGATTCACATGTGCATGCTTATGTGTTTCTCAGTCTCACATATCAAGTGACCAGGATATCAAACTCCAGTAGGAGGGACAAATCCCATTTATGTCACACATACTCAATCCCTATGCATCAAAACTACCCAATCATCACCTCTTTAGAAACCCATATTTTAGGATTACATTTGATGATGTCAAAGTATACCCAACGACATGTGATGAGTGTAGTGACTTCAGGTCAAAGAACCACAATCACCACCTTCACTATGAGTGATTACTATGACCACCAATGATGATTTTCATGTGTCATTCTCAAGGTGGTTCTGTCTGATACACTATTCAATAACATGTATTTGTGTGCTTGATTTGATAATGCCATATCATGACTAATGGGATTTTGTAATCAACCAACTCACACTCCAGTCTTTTGTGCTATTGGTGTCTATCTACCTTCCATAGTAACAACTGACTAGGAATACAATAAGAATGTACATACTCTTAGCATTCGTATGATCTCATTGTTCAAGTCGTGTACTTGAAGACATATGTCATTGAGTATTTCCATTATTTGGACATTCATAATATTTCTTGATTATCTCTTAACTGATAAAATGAATTGGAAGCTTGCCTTTATGAGTATTAATCAAATCCTTTATGGTATGTGCCATGTCAAACATTACATGATTGGCTCTTTGGGCATACCTTACCAACATACTCCCACTTGCACTTAGATTCAATCACCCATCAATCTCATTCTTAGTGATCTAAACATGTCCACCATGTTTCTAGTGTGCAAGTTCTAATTCAGTGGATTAGCAACATTTTTGTTGTTAGTCGATATATTGCATGTTTCTTATCTCTTCACTTTGAGATGAAACTTCTGTAATATAGCATCTAATATTCCTTGCCTAACAAGTAGATCCATTGTTGTCACAATATCACTACTGACTCATCAGTGGTTGAAACATCTATAAGTTTATCATATGAACTTCTAGATCCATACAACATTACTTTGTGTTCATAACACAAGTATGCTCGACTTCTATTATAGAATAGAATTAATGACTATTAGTTTGGAACCCTTCCAATTAACAATATTTTTCTTTAAATATATATATTTTATTTCCATCACTTTTTTCATTTTGGAAACTTACACTGGTGTAACCCTTTACCCCAACTCTTCCTTTATTAGTATCTTTAATTACTAGAAATATATCCTTACATACTTCTCAAGTACTAATAGATATTTTTAATGACATTCTGATACCCTTATTGGAATTTAATATCATCTTGTCATGTCTAATACACACAAGATTATATGGTATAAGCACATCTATAGCATTCATAGTAGATCCATTATTACTACGTATGGCATCTTATTCATGATATTTCCATTTTTCACAAGAATTGGAATATATGGTTCATGAGAGGCTAATCTGGATTATCTCTCATTGAATCTTTTTGTGTTGATCACTTTCAACACATTTCTATTGTATGTTCTCAAACTTACATTGTAAAACATTCAATAAATATCTCTATAGGTCTTGATCCTTTTCTCATAGGATGCTTCACCTAATCCTTCATTGTTGAAGGGGTTTTCATGCCAGTTCTCAATATTCACAATACTGAGACGTAATTCCTCATCATATGTGGAACATACATATATGATCCCCCTAAATCTTTTGTAATCATAGATTTCATCTTTTATCTTGATTCAAGTCAAACTCTTTGACTATCTTATCAAGTCAAAAGATCCCATCCCTGATTCAATCCCATATTGAACTTTGTAGTTATTAGACTTTATTTGCATTCATGAAGTTACGAAACCTTTTAGGTTGTTTCACGTATACATCATCTCATATATATTCCCTTTAAGGAATCTAGTTTCAATCTTCATTTACCAAATCTCATAGTCTATTTTAACTACAACAACAAGCATGCCAATTGGTAATGGAATCACTATCATGTTAAACAACTTGAACTAATTCAAAAAACTTTTCAACCAATTTTTCCTTTCATGTTATCCATATAGGTCTTTTCCACAAGACCCTACTACGCCCTTTAGGTATTACCCCTTTAGGTGGCACTAACAAGGTTCTACCTTGTTAGCTTACATGGATCCCCTAATGGATTTGAGCCATTACTCAGATTATGGTTCTCAATAGATTCTAGTTGATTAAATGGCTCATCCTCTTATGACCAACTTGTCTGTGTTGATGGATTCACAATCCTCTAGTTTCAGATGTATTCTACTACAAATATCTTGTTTTGTGTCATATGACAAACTTGAGAGTCCACAACAACTTGTGATTATCTTAGTTCTCATTGTACCTATTTGTTGACCTCAAACACTTTGAGTTTTACTATTACTCCCCATGATTCTTTAGGAACTCAGTTATTCTATCAAAATTTTTTTATTGGATTGGGATTAATAGTAATCATTCAACAATTATGATTTGTGGATAATCCTTTTCAAGAAAATACTTTCTTAATGTAGGTTTCAATCCTTTAGACATATTGGGGCTTTCTAAAATCATATCCTATATGATGTCTTATAAACCATTTAGATGGTACATTATTTAATGATAGGTATATATTTATGAGGATATAAGAAGACTAGATTAATTGATAATTATACAATGACTTGTCATGACTTGTCATGGTATAATTCCTTCATTCAAACACATCAACATGTTCAAATGGATTTGACTTGTGGTACATTATCACAATTCTTTCCTAAAGGTTTTGAAGGTATTTATGTAAAGTATTTCAATATTTAATCTCATCAAAGTTTCTTAATATTTTATCAATGTTATACTTCATTTATAATCTCCTTGAACACTTTAAGAGATTTATGTTACTATTTTACTAAGTACATATCATCATATTACTAGTAATGAAATGAGGTATAAGTAATTATCTGTAGCATTCATTCCATAAGACTTCACGCATCATATGTATGAAGTCTAATGGAAGACCTATCCTCCCACTACATCAAGTGAAGGATGATATGTCATGTTGTGTGTAAGTAAGACTTGCATATTTCCTTTGGTTCATTGACCAAGGGAATCCAGATCAATATGTATTTTAGATATGCATTTCTTATATATACATCCAAAGTGACTTGCTAATGATAGTTTTGAGTTATTAATTATTATTTTTTGGTACAAACATTGTAAACATTCATACTTAGATTCTTTTATTCAAAAACCATTATATATTTGGGCATTGTCACACAATATCATATCTTTCGAAAAAGAAAGAACACTAACAAACATTGTTGATGATCATCCTTGTCATACAAGGTGTGTAAAGTGAATGGTTCTATTTATTTGGTATAATGAATTAGAAGTTCAACTAGCTCTATTACATGCCCATTAGGATAAGATAAATTTAAATATAGACTAAAGCTTCAGCAACTCTTACTCCGCCTTGCCCATCTTTGTCCTTCCATGAAAGCTTTCACTTCTTGTCAAATCCTGCACATCAATTATGTCAAATCTCTATTTGGTATCACATACCAAGATGAAGAAGTAATCAAAATTTTATTACAATATTTATATCTAAAGTGGAGGCCTCAGTGCCTTCCTTCTTCGTCTTTAGTTCCTCTAACTAGAGTGGGCAATTTCTTTTCCAATGTTTAGGCTGGTGACAATAACCTCTTTTCTTTATTCTCCCTTTGCCATGAGATCTGAAGACTTGGGCTTCTGGCTAGCTTTAGAACCCTTCTTAGATTTGCCTTTGCCTTTAGACACCCCCTTTGTCTTTCTGATCATCATCACAGATATGGTCTTGTTTTTCTTCATTTGTGTCTGATTTGTTCTCAACATGCCCAACAACTATGTCAACGGCTTGTCAAACTCATTCATGAGAAACTAACTATATGACTCTGGCTAGGACTGCAAAATCAATTCAGTGGCCAACTCTTGACCCAAGGGGAATCCCAATCTAGCTAGGTTCTCCACATACCCAATGAGCTTGAGTATATGAGGACCTACTATGTCTCCTTTTGCCATGTTGTACTTAAATAACTCCTTGAAGACATCGTATCTCTCTTATCTTGCCTAATGTTGGATCATGTTCTTGAGATGTGTAACAATCTCAATCACATCCATGTTCTCATGCTGGCTCTTCAACTCCTAGTTCATGGAGCATTGCATTAGACATTTGACATCTATGACATCTTCAATATGCATCTTGTAAGCATTCCTGTCAACCTTTGGTGCAGTTGGAAGGGGTTCATCTGATTCTGGCATCTCCAGGACATAGAGCTTTTGCTCTTGTGTGAGAATGATTCTCGACATCCTAAACTAGTCATGGAATTTATTCTCATTTAGCTTGTCCTTCTCAAGGACTGATCACAGAGAAAAGTGATTGTTGTTTGTTGCCATTTGATTCTACAAAAGAATTTGTAATTTTTTTTAAAACTCATTTTTTATTTGTTTTGATTTGATTAAAATTGATAATATTGATTAGATCTTTAATTAAGTATCACTCTCATTATTTTATTCAAATTGAAAACCCTCAAGTATCATTTCAGAAAATTATAGTGAACAATTTTCTAATGAGCAAGTTCCAAAGTGATTTAATTATAACCCGAGAAACACCACAATAAATAATCAACCATTGAGGTAGGAAATTTGCCAATTGCATCATATACAATTATGGATAGATGATATGCACAACTCTTTTGTCATAATCATATGTATGCTTCTGGTCCTAGACGCTCTAAGAATCACCAGTTAAGCCTGACCCAAAAGCTTACATGATAATAATGTACCCCTCTTTGGTGGAACCTACATTACTGCCATCACACTTCCACGAGGGTGGTACACCATGCTTTAGCATAACCTACGCTTGGTCGATCAAGATTTTCATGTGTTTTGCTTGTTGGAAAGAATCTTATACTTAATATGTTAGATTGAGGGGTTTTATATATCATATATCCAATCACCACATATTTAGTACGTACTATATACATGCTATATCCCACAATGTAAACATGCAATATAAAAAAGAAAGTGATTGTTATGGCCATGTCTACTGTAATTACTTGGAGCCACAAGGAATTACTACCACCTAGGTCAATCATCACATCACATGTATGAACCTATTTTTGGTGTAGATTTGTTCTTGCCAATCCGGATTGATCAGTTCAACCCTTGGACTGATTGTCTCGCCTCTTGACCAGTCGGTTGGTTACCTACAACAATTATTTGGCCTCCTATCCAACTGATGTTTGGACACTTCTCGATGGTCGGTTGGGTCCACCAGGCAGTCAGCTAGATCTTGCAGGCTGTCCTCTTCGTTCCTCTATCCAGTCAGCTTGTCTAATGTTGATCGTCATCTTCTTCGTTGCAAGAGAGGAAACTATCCTATTGATAATATTAGTACATTGTAAAGAGAAACCTTGAGTTACATTCAAGGGAAGCTAAAGCAGGAAAGAATTAACTTTACATTGGGTAGAGGAGGTAGAGGCTCAGTACACAGACCAATATAAACATGAATAGAACCAAACCATTCAACCACACACTGATATTGGGTTATTGGCCATAAATATGATACACATCCACCTTCAAAACCTCTTTTAGGACGACGTGTGCAATATATATATATATATATATATATATATATATATATATTAGTTTGGGATTATGCCATCTTTGATTAGATACACATATGAGACAATTTAAATATTTGCATCATATGCAATAGATAAATGATAAAACCAAAACTCTAATCATATTGATTATCCTAAAACATAGTAAATTGACATGGCTCTCATACCACAGTTGGGAAATACGGGTACATAATAAGGTAGCAAAAATCAAAATTTTATCTATATGTATTCCCATAACAACGAGATCATGTCAACTACTATAAAATAGGAAGGATGGTTTAACGAGTTTATAACTGGTCCTGAAGCAAGTCCAACGACTACAATTTGTTGTAGTGCAACTATCTTTTAGTTTTTTTTGGATGGTGTCTGTGCAACTCTTAGTCTTCAACACAGACAACAAACTTGAACAACTTCTGCAGTGGCTCTTGTAGTCTTGCCACAGACTGCAAACTAACATTGCCCTCCTAGCAACAGCCAAAGGACTCCTACCTCTAGAGTAGTCCACATGGACCAACTAGAACTCTTGTCATTCTTTTTGAGACATATAGGAAGGAGTTGTCTCTCCCATTGGTGTACTAGTTACCAACTTTCTCTCCCACAACAATGATCCTTAGTTGTTCTCTCCCTCACTATCCCTCCCTAGTCGGGTAGGACTACCTTGGGCTCTCTTGGTTACCACAACCACAGAGGACAACAATTTTCAAAGCAACTAATTTTCAATTGTGTGTGTTGGGAAGCCCCCAGTACCCCTCTATTTATAGACAAGGTTAGGGTTAGGGTTCTTGATTGAAGTGGGGGTTGGAAGGGACCAGAAGGTCTTGAATTTTCACAACCTACAAAATATGAAACAATAGTTTTGCAACCAAAAAGGTCATATCACATGCGAGACGGTCGGTTCACAACTCAATCTTCTCATTTTATAGGTTTCCCAATCACACATGAATTTGGAAAAAATGTTTGTAATTAATGCAAACATTAATTCCTTGTTCCAATCAAATTGAATAAGTGAAATTGGCAATCTTTCTCACAAATTTGGGAAAGCTACTAGAACCTTCATTTGGCCTGACTGAGCCGATCGGTTCACCAGGTGAACCAGTCATTTCAATCACCGAACTGATTGATTCACCCAGCGACTCGATCAGTTGGTGCCTAATTTGTGCAAAACTTCAACCAATTCAATTCCAATTAGCTTAACACTCTAAACAGTCGTCCCAACATTTGAGCCGATCGTTGGAACTCCAAACAACTGTCTCACCCTATGAGTCAATCAGTTGATAGTGCAGTCAGCTCATCTATTGCTTGAATTGAATACATAAACACTTAAGTAATCAATCTAACTATGATTCAAGATTAAATTCCTCTTCTAGATGAGTTCCTTTATGTGCTACCCTATAGGTCCCATATCACATTGGTAGTGATTGTCCAAAACTAACTTATGACATCACAAGCAGAGAGCGGTGACTAGTCACACATCAGTGCTACCCAATTGAATGGAAAGTTGGAGAAAAACTTCAACCTACAATCTACATAAAGTGTTGCAGTGATTGTATAATTCCTTTGTCTCTGATATCCAGAATGAATTTGACGCATGGAATCCTCATCGTATCAACTTTCAATCCATGTTCCTTGAACCAAGAGCAGACTGTCTGAGATAATGTGACCTCAATATCATATATTGATTCACATGTGCATGCACATGCATTTCTTACTCTCGCTTATCTAGTGGTCAGGATACAAACTCCAGTAGGAGGGACAAATCCCATCTATGTCACTCATAGTCACTCCCCATGTGCTAAAGCTACCCAATCATCACCTTTATAGCAACCCATATTTTAAGATTATGTTTGATGATGTCAAAGTATACCCAACGACATGTGATGAGTGTAGTGACTTTAGGTGTAAGAACCACAATCACCACCTTCACTATGAGAAATGACTATGACCACCGATGATGGTTTCCATGTGTCATTCTCAAGGTGGGTCTGTCTGATACACTGTTCCATACCATATATATGTGTGCTTGGTTTGATATGCCATATCATGACTAATAAGATTATGTCATCAACCAACTCACACTTCAATCTTTTATTTTACTGGCATCTATCTACCTTCCAATGTAACAACTAACTAGGAACAAAACAACAATGTACATACTCTTAGCATTCGTATGATCTCATTGTTCAAGTCTTGTACTTGAAGACATATGTCATTGAGTATTGTCATTATTTAGACATTCATAATATTTCTTCATAATCTCATAAACGAGTGAAACAAAATGAATTAGAAGCTTGCCTTTATGAGTATTCATCAAATGCTTTATGGTATGTGCCATGTCAGTCATCACATGATTGGCTCTTTGGGCATGCCTTACCAACAATTTATAGAAGCACATGATCCTGGCACATAGGAGACTTAAAGTTGGAATCTACACTATCAATTCTACATATCCACAAGTAATGCTAGCTTCTAGAGGACAAAGAGCTTCTTCTCTGTGGCATAGATGACTAGGCCATCTCAACCAAGAAACATAAAGATACATGGAAAGGAATCAATTAAGCCTTTAAATAAAGATTTAGAATTTTGTAATAGTTGCATATTAGGCAAAAGCCATAGATTGTTGTTTGAAAATAAGCATGAAAAATGCGTTATACATTTTTGTTAGGTCTATTTTAATCTTTGGGGAAAGGTTACTATTATTTCAAAACAAGGATACTCATATTAATATCTTGATGAATGCTCTAGATACTCTTTCTTTTTTCCTTTGAAGAATAAATTTGAGCTTTATATTACTTTATCATTCCTTTTTGAATGATTGAAAATAAGTTTGGAATAAAAATAAACACTCTTATTATTGATGGACGTGGAGAATTTTTAAACAAAAAAATTCATGAGTTCTTGTTGAGTTAGGGTATCATACACAAACTGGCATGTCCTCATACTCATGAACAAGTAGGATCTGTAGAGAAGAATCACAAACATATAGTTGATCTTGGTCTCATTATGATTTTTTATGCTAATGTCTAACAACATTATTCAGTTGAGGTGTTTACTTCTATCACTTTTGTAATCAATTTGGTTCCATCCAAAACTCATGCATGTGTTTCTTCTGTACAAAAATTGTTTGGTAAATACCCAAACTATGAGATGCTTAGATCCTTTGGTTGCTTGTGTTTTCCATAATTTCATGATTATAATAAACATAATATTGAGCCTAGGTCACTACCTTGTGCTTTTCTGGGGTACAATGAAACCTACAAAGGTTAATGATGAACACATGTTTCCATTAATAGGGCATACTTTTCAAAAATATGATATTCAATGGTCAAGTCTTTCCTTTAAGGATAGTGTTCCTACTAATGTTTCTCTTGGTCAGTTACAAATATATTTTGATTTCATAAATGCTGCTGAGAATGCCCACATGTTGCATAAAGCCTCTCCTGTAGGAGATATTAACAGTCTAAGATCACAATCTAATATGTTTTTTGAGCACCCAATATAAATGACATCACTACGTCTGTTCCAAAAACAACTTGGAAACCTAATTCTTATATTCCTCAGGCTAACATATTTGAGATACCAAGTTCTACAGTTGAGATGTCTCGTTCTGTTGCTACTTAAGTTGACAACTTTGAGATGCCACGTCCTGTATCAAACAACTCAGACTCTCTGGATAATGATACAACAACTAGAGTCTATGATTCTAATTATATTGATGATTATCCGGAGTTTTGTATTATCTATAATGCTTCTCAACAATGTGATAATACAACACATGAACACACCATTTATGCAAGTTCAGGTAATACACATACAACTACTATTCTAATAATTCCTATCAATAATCATCTCATGCTCACACGAAGAAAGACAGGAGTGGTTAAACCAAACCCAAAATATGCTCTATAGACTCAGTTGTTGCCTAGCTTGCCAAAGTTTGTCAAGACTGCTCTTAAAGATCCATATTGGAAAGCACCAATTTTGGCTAAACTAGAAGCTTTATGTAATAACAATATATGGACTATGGTACCAAGGTCAGACAACATAGAAATGATTGGATCAAAATGGATTTTTAAAGTAAAACTAAAGGATGATGGCTCACTAGAATGCCTAAAAGCCCATTTGGTGGCAAAAGAATATAGTCAAGATGAAGACATTAACTATGTAGAGACCTTCAATCCCGTAGTGAAGGAAACAACAATTAGAGTTGTTTTAACTATTGTTGAGTCTGTAGTGGAAGTTCACTCAAATAGATATTTGCAACACATTTCTCAATGGGGATATACTTGAGCCAGTTCTTATGGAAATCCACCTAGTTTTACAAATTCAACATATCCCAATCATGTTTCCCAACCTCACAAAGCCATGTATGGTCTTAAATAAACACCACGAGCTTAGTTCAATAAACTTAGTGATTTTTTGTTTAGTTGTGGTTTTACATGTAGCATAGGCGATCCTTCATTGTTTGTCCTAGTTCCATTAGTGTCCTACTATATTTTCTTCTATATGTCAATGACATTTATTGACTTGCTACAATTCTAATTTTCTGGTCAACTTTCAAATGAATATGAGTAATGTATTCAATCTAAATGAGTTGGGTGATTTGAATTACTTCTTAGGCATTCAAGTTTCAAGGCTTGGCATTGATTTGATTCTAAGCCAAGACTAATATATTCTTGATGTTCTCCATCGGGTGGATGTGATTGATTGCAAGCCTTGTGCTACACCTATTGTTGTGAACTTCAATACATTTCCTACTACTAGTATGGTTCAAGATGCAACACAATACTAAAAACTTGTTGGTATCCTTCAATGCATTACCATTATCAAAACTGACGTCGCATATGATGTTAACACTGCTTGCCAGTTTCTTGCTTCTCCAACCTTAAACCACATGTTATTGGTTAAGAGAAACTTAGATACCTCAAGGGCACTCTCTCATTTGGTCTTTGTATCAAATCATTTACATTTAAAATCACAACCTTTAGTGATTTTGATTGGGTAGGATGTCATATAACAAGAAGGTCTACTCTAGGTTTTGCATATTATTCTGGGGTCCTCCTGTTTTTGATAGAGTGCTAGGAAGTAGGCCACAATTGCACACTCTAGCTGTGAGGTTGAGTATAGAGCACTCGGAACGAAAATAACTGAAATCACATGGATATCATTTCTTCTATGAGACATATGTATCCTTTTGTCACAACTTGCTCTGCAATGTTGTGACAATCTAAGTGTCATTCAGCTGACTATAAATCTAGTTTTTCATGCCCGCACCAAACATACATAACTTGTTTTTTTATTAAATTTGAGAAAAGGTGGCCCTAGGACATATTATCATAGATCATGTTTCTACTCAACAACAATGTGATGATGTTTGCACTAAATCTTTGCCAAAGGGTCACTTCCGATATTTTCGTTCTAAACTGGGACTCTTGTTCCCATTCGCCACCAGTCTCATTTACATTCTTTGATTGACGTGCTTTAATTATGTGTTTGGTTGCTTGTGGCCCAAGTCTTATGTAAGGCCGAGTCCCATTATTATATATAAATCATGACCCTGTCACATTGGCAAGGTTGGCGATATTTCTATTTGAAAGAAAAAGTTATTCTCCGCGCTTCAATTGTTCTCTGATTTCTTCTGAATCCTCTTTCCTTTCTCTCTCACTGCCTCATCTTCTTCGTCTCACCCTAGCTCTCAATTCTAGGGCTTCTATGCTTAAGATTTTAGTTTCTAAAGCTTGTAACATTAACTGGTTTTGACAACGAAGTACGTATGCCATGGCCTTGCCAATATACTTTACGTCGAACAGTAATGGAAATATCAAGGATCTGACCAATTTGATCAACAAGTATACCCCTTCTAGGATTTTGAACTTATATGATTATATATCGTGCATGTTCGAAATCACATTGATTCTAACAAGGGGCGGGACCAGAAATCTACAATAGGGTGGGTTGAGTTTATAAAAGGAGACTGGAAAATAAAACACATACACACCAATATTTAAACCTACAACATCTACACAACTAAAGCTGCAAAGTACCACTTCAGCCAATTACTCGTTTTGAATAGATTATTTTGAAACTAATATATCTATACTACTATAAAAAGAGCGAGTTTTGCAAGCAGTTCAAATACACACGTCCAAAGTTATATGGACCAATCACATGCCACGGTTTTGCCAACGTGGCAAAATCTTGCACTTTCCTTTACTCAAGCTGCTCCCACGTTTTTTCAGTTTTTTAACTTCAAAAAAACGATTTAGTTTGAAAAACCGGAACTCACTCTTTTTGAACTATCTCACGTTTGAATTTGAATTTCCCGCACCCTTCTCTCTCTCACCCATAACCATCAGTCAAACTCATTTCTATTTTTATCCTTTTTTTTAATCTCTCATATCACTCCACAAACTGCTCCACTTACAACAATAAACTCCTACACATTTCCTCCAACAACCACGTTGCACACATCGCTATTTTGCACTGCCCATTATCGCCAAAACTAATGTGATGGATAATACCAAAGAAATATCCCAAAGAAAACGGCAACCACAAGTCTGCAGTCCCCCATATTCCGCGTTGCACACCTCCACGAACTACACCTTCACCGCAGACGCACTGCCCAGTTGCCAAGGTTGCAGGCCATCATATACTTCGGTGCACCTTCAGCTGGCCATAATGGTGGAGCACCTTCAGCCGGCCATGTCCAAGAAGCTGCTAAGCAAGATCTCATACCGCTCGCGATCTTCAACTTCGACTACGAGAAGAATGGCATCAGACCTCAGTGGTGCTGTGGTGCACCTGGGTGATTTTGTTGTCCGTGTTATCCCCTGAACCCAAGACTATATTCCCAGGCAGAAGTGGAAAATTTTCTGGGGACTATAATTTCACTACCTCTTCATCTCATTTTATTTAAGAAGAAGAGACCCTCATTCACCACCTCTAGCATTGCAGAAGTCGGCACTCCCCTCCCTTTGACCGCCAAACTTTCCACATCGATCCTTCCTTCCTTCCCACCACGCCTTTGAGGCTAACTAGGCGCTACTCTTCTTCCATTTTCTTCATTCCATGTGTTCCTTCACTTCCCAAACAATGACACCTCAATCTCACCCACAAGGTACTCAAATTTTCTATGTTTTGTATTCGTTCTGTATTCTATTTGTAGATTTACCAGTTGTCTTTGTAAATGCATTGTCCATACCTGCCGCCACAACACACCTACTTGTTCGGTTGATTGATTCTTCAATCGTTGGATGTTCCTTTTGGTATTCTGAACATCTCCCCCTATCTTTCTGTTATTGCACAATGTATAAGAAGAAAATGGCCAACTCAAAGCACCTTCTGCTCAATGTATTGACCCTGATATTCGTGGCCGGCATAGCGAAGATATTGCCTTCAAAGTAGTGACAAATGTTTAATTGTGACCATGAATTTACTGACTAATCACGACGTCCTTTATGTGCAGGTATTTAACCATGTGTTTTTCCTTAACTGTCATGACAGATCGAAGCAGTGTTCACATGTAATTTGCTGAATGTTTTTGTTCTCCGAGGAACAAGCAACCGTGTTGTCAAGAAAAACTACACCCAACATTTTCTTTAGTTGCACCTGTCACAAACTACCAACAAGAAAATTGAGATGCCAGTACTACCACATATGTCCAGGACGACCACATTGCCATCTACAATGACAATGATTAATGAGGCCATTTGTCGAGTACAACGATAAGCATAATCACAACTACCTCTATATATCAGTTCTTATTCTACATATTCCCTGCAATTATCTTTTAGATATTTTGCTTCATAATCATGAAGTCCAGCCCCACCAAGGGAAGAATCCGTCTTTCAATATCTGTTGGCTCCTAGTGTTCTTTGTTAGCTTTGACCGTAGTGCTAAAGAAGCCGAGGGGTACGTACTCAGAAATCTCTCCACACGGATTGCTCATATGAACACGATGCATCGCAGTGACGGGGATGGCATTCAGTTAAAGCATTATTCAGTGTGCTCTCTCATGTTCACTACCGCTAGGGGAAACCAACTTTCCCTTTATTAGTTGTGCCACTGCAACATATACTTACAAAAGTTTGGAAAACCATTTTTTATATGTCTTCCATTGGTTAATTCAATTGCTTTTTGATTATATGTTGTACATAATGTGTGAGTCAAGAGTCTATTAATGTGCATGACAAAGCAGTCCATGCAACAATACAAGGATGTTAATATGCTTGAGTATTGATGACAATATACTTGCTTCCTAACCAAGACGGTTTCACTCCAAACCCACCCTCTGATATATGCTTTTTACTCTTTGCTTTTACTCCAACAAACCACCCACTCTCTCTTTCTGTTTCAGTAACCACGCTTACCCTCTCTAATCTATACATGCATTTTTTAGCAAGACTAAGTCGCTCCACAAGAGCAGACACACGTATTCTTAAATTCTTCCTCTCACCAATTAAGATAACCACTATCAGTTCCTTCATTTTCTCTACTTTTTATTCCCCACGGTGTATGCCTAACCAACACCACTGACTTTTTCTCCACTAAACTATTTTTATCTATACTGCTATATAAGGATTAAATAATTTAACTAAGCATTTCATCTCACCGCCATTTATGGCACATATGACCACGCTCTTTGACTAATTCCAATTAACTCTTCACGATCTCATCTAACAAACCATATATGTCGGACGCTTCCTATTATCTTCAACACTCTCTGCCCCCGCCACTCTATCCATTATAATTACTACGTGAAATATAATAAAAAACAATCACTCTTTCCACGATCCTTTTCTTCGGGTCTAATTCCATGTAACTGTATTAAAACATTAGTAAAATAAAATTAAGGTGAAGCACAATCTTCCACCCACCTTCATTGTTTTCCTCCATGTCATGGCTGATTAACATCACAACAGAAAATATCTTAAGTTACCTTGACATCCAATACTATGACAAAAGTATTACTTCTAATAGTTAAAATATGTACAATATAACAAAATCCATACCACTTCATATACAGCTCAGAATACAAGTACACTATATAATCTGGCAGAATGCAATTTGTTCTGAAATCTTCTATATATGCATTAAAATAAATGATAAAATAGTCATTGTAATGGCCAAAAGAAACAATAATACACGCAATACATTATTGTGAACAACTTGAATCTATGAAAAGATCATGAAGAAATAAAGAAGGAAAATGAAGATCTTCATTATGCGACTATTTTTTCTCTTTTCGTAATTATATTTGTGTTTCTTTATCTTTATTATCTCTTTTCCAAATTCAGTTTGTTTATAACTACGTATCAGGTAACTCATTGAATATTTCCGAAAGCATGTTATTACATTTATATTTAGTTTGAACAAAAAAATGAAAGACAATTACAAAATATGAACACTAGGATTCTTTATTACAAACAAGGTTATCTAACTTTATACTCATTCGATCAATGAAATATAACAAATAGTCCACTTAGATCGTTTTTTGTCCAAGAAATATATTCCTATATATCAACATATGTATCTGTATTGAGGGTCTTCAGTACTTTACATCGACAATTGATTTTTTTTTTAATTGACAAGTATTGACAGACCTTTCGTGTCTCATGCATAATAAACATACTTTCATGATAAACAGAATTTATACCATATTTATTTTAAAATTTAAAAGATAAGTACACCTCATTATGATCGTTATGTTAATGAGCATCCATGTTTGGAATGGAAAATATATTTTTTATCTAAATATTTTTTATTAATATATATTATTTATCATATACAATTATTTTAATTAAAATAGAGCTTTAAAATAGAGTTTACATATGTTAAACTATATACCATTTTTGTCATTTTCATTTGATTAATGTCAGCCTTACTAACGTACAATGCCTTCACACAATAATGTTATATGACCAAAGAATCTCATCTTAAATTATTGACTATTTATATTTTAGACTAACAATACTTTAATTTTACAAATATATGTCAAGAATGAATAATAAATTTAGTTGATGTTCCAATTTTAGTTGTAAAAGTTATCTATTAGAAACTCAACAAATTTAATTTGACACGTGAGCACGTGTGTGTTTACTAGTATCTAAATATATGTCAGATTTAGCGCCGCGTCTTTCGTGCATCACATTTTATGCGTGCTCCTTTGACGAATGTAGGTCTCCAACGATAGCTGCTCGACACCTTTTCCCATTTCTTTGTGAAAATATCGGTTGCCTCTGTTTCCATGGGTTTTGAGATTCACTGTAACGACTTACCATTCCAGTTCCTGTTCTAGTCGATCCTAACCATACTTTTACCCCAAATCACCTCTCTTATAAAATTTAATTGGGAGTTGTAACGGCTGAGATTGAATGTAATACGTTCGAGTTCGAAACAGGAAAATCAAACCCATCGATGGTGCAAACGTCCGAGTAAACCGGGCCTAAGCTTTCTCAGTGCACTCTCTTTTCAAACTCGGTCCAGAGTTTATTTCATTAATCAGCCACGAGCCCACGATCATTTGATTAAACAGTTAGCCAGCTTTACGTAGGTTGAAATCAGACCCATAGAATCCCGCTCCTCAAACTTGTTTCTTGCCTCTCGTGGGTTTTTCGATTCGGTTGCCATTCCAACATGCAAAGCAAGCTACTTGTTTCACACGACCTCGTGGCATCCTAACAGTACCCGGTATAATCATTGTGTTTTTCCAAATAAATTATGCCTCCTGTTTATATGCAAATCATTGTATATATTATCTGATGCCTTCTCTCAACGGGCAACTCTTCAGGTAATGCGGAACTTTGTTATAGGCTACCGACATCAGTTGCTTTCGGGGGGAAAAGCGGAAGGGTTAGTGAGTAGTAGAAATGTTAGTGACTCCCGGTATCTGTTGGTGAGTTTGATAAGGCTACCGGATCAGATCCGACCCGACCGAGACTTAATTAAGTAAAAAAAATTAGACAAGGGTTGCACTGAATAAGAACCAGTCCCGTTTGGTATGGCTGTACATCGGTAATCCAAATTAGACCAAACCAGAAGGACCGGACTGAGGCCCCCAATAAGTAAATTTTTTTGGAACGAGACCGGACCGAAAGAAAAATTATGACCGGATCAAAACCGGACCGACTAAAATTCTTATTAACTAAAAAATATGAAAGTATCATGTATTGGGATGATTAGGCATTTGTTTTCACTCCATTCTTTTATTGATTAAAAAATAAAAACCAACTAATATAATTTATTCCAATGTATTTGTGTATTTGACTATTTTATGTAAGAATCCTCATTTTTATCCATACTATTGTATATACAAGCACATCATGGTAGTTAATAGTATCTTCTCAATTATTATTTTTTCATTACAATAACATTGTATATAATGTAATGAATAATTTTTACCCGATACAATAAAATGTAACTTTAGTTAACCATATATATGTATAATTTCTTCTCATATATTATTCTAATAAGTATTTTCTTTCAATCTTAAGAGTAATAATATTTATATATAATATGATATTTCTACAATGGACTGATTTTGTACCGTAGATGGAGAACCAAAATCTTTAAAAAATAGAAGACTAAAGACCAGACTGTATTTAACGTCGGTCTAGGATCAGACCAGACCGGATCAAATGGTCGGTCCGGTCCAGTCCTCTCTACTGGTGAGAGATTCAAAATGACACCCCCTAAACAGAACGTACGTGGAAAGCAATTAGGGAAGGGCGGCAGTTCGCCAGTCATCTGGCTGATGAAATCACGATTGAATTGAGACTTCGTCAAAAAGCAGCAAACCGTGTGTGGCGTACTCCGGCTGCTCAGGCGTTGGTTAAGTAAGTGTTATAATCCAGAGTGTTTCCTTCTTCGTTAGGGCATTTAGGGCAAGGACATTCAAAGATAAGGATAAGTTACATATATCTCCCTCACTTTTTTTGGCAGGTTTTCAATGATCGATGAGAAATCGTCTTAGGCGGAGGTTAGAGCGTGTACTTGCCGCGTTACATGTCCACTAGGCAGTGGATAGTTGAGAGAGGCAGCATGGTCGGCCGGGTAAGGACAGTGGAGCAGAATCAAAATCCTCCTTCACGCGTGGGTTCATGTCACGCACAAGGGATAGATGTTCACGATCAGAATATAAGTTCTGTCATGATGTTATTGGTGATGTTTTTTTTTTTTCGTGCTGGGATAAAGGTGATGTGTGGCCTTCCTCGGAACACGTGTTGATGGTCTCCATGCTCAACGTCTCAATGATATCTTATTATTTGATTAGACAGATGAAAAACACACTTGTATAGATCTCACTGATGTTTCTCCTCTAACAGGCATCCTCTCCAACAGCTTTAAGTCAGGACAAACAACCTCCAACGTTGCAGCCCAAAAGGTCTACAAGCATGGAGCAACTTGTCGAGCAAATCATCATCATTTCCTGCCTTTTGGCTTTTGATAGCTTTGGGATGCTTGCTGCTAAAGCAATTTCCCTTCTCCAACACCTTCAAAATATTTGAAATAGAAATCTTATGGTTTCTCCATATACGTCCAATAATTTTATTTTTAGATCCATAGGTTTCACTATTCAGAAAAGATTGACAACTCAGTTTTTTGCTCGTGCTTCTGTTAAGGCATTTCCATGATGATTGTAATAACCATGTACTTTGTCCATTAGCAATTTAATCTTTTCGTTCCTCTTACAGATAATAGCAAGAAATTATAATTTAATTCATAGATTTAGATGTTAAGTTTAAGATCCGAATAAAAAATATAAGAGCAAATAGAGTATGATATAGTTGGAAAAATCAAACTACATCCCAAGAGAAACATTACTCGCGACAGATGAATGTTATTCTTTACGACTTAATCCAATCACCAATATGTAGAAATGTGTCATCTCGTTCGTGTGTTGATGACAAATAGTGATATCATCAGTGTAACTTAGCGGCCATTGGATATCACTACTCAATAGACAGTGTTTTGAGAAAGAGAGATGATGGAGAAGATCTCTCTCGTACAGGAGACAAACTCCACAGGAGAAGCGATGCAGAGAGTGGTGGCTATGGAAGGCAACGACTTAGGGTTTCAAACAAAAATGGTAAGACTTGTGTTTAGCCCTAATGACATGAGCCTTATTTTTAGAAATCGTACGCTCCATCTTATTTCCAGATAGACTAATCACACAATTGTTCTTCTACATGCAAAAAGAATGCAAATAATCACTTTTCTATTCAATTTAACAAATAGTTTATAAAATTATTAACTAACAGTGGTGATCTTTTTGTACAAATAGAAATAGAAGACATCAGACATTCCCATGAGTCACGTGCTTGTGCCCGAGCCAAGCCTGACATGGCGGGGCATGGTGCATGTGTGTACGTGTGTGTAGTTACCATACATACGACAACCCGTCACACTAAAAAAGAGTGCTCAAAACTAAAACATTGAGTCAACATTAAATAACTATGTAACCAAAATGGCATAGAGTTGAAATTGAATAAAATTTCTAAACTTTTCCATAAAATTTTTACACAAAGGTCCAACTTCACACATATAAATATGTCTTCCAAGTAAATTTACATGAGTTTGTGGCCTCAATCACAACTTGTATACAAAAGATGATGTCCAGAAGTTCGTAACACTTATATAAAAACTGACATACTGCTAAAATCTCAAGTCGCCATACATCATATACAAAATTTTCTGTCGGGGTCTAAGAGTACAGACACTACTATAGGACTCTATACAACCTAACCAACCTCTTTATCTATACAAATCATCAAATTGTGCCTCCTCGCCACCTTGCGACTGACTGCATTGTTGATCACCTAAAAAGGGCATGGGAACCCACAAAGGTGAGAACCATATCCCATCGATATGAAATAACCTTTAATAATATTTATTTCTTACAAACATATTATATTCTTCAAGAATCTAAGAAATATAGTATTACAGAGTTTAAAGACTATGGAACCCGGACAAAAGATCAGGTATAGTTAGAGCCACAAATACAATTTTTTTTCTCTTACCGAGTTATACATCCCATGTAGCACTAATAGGAAGCATAGTAAAGATCATCATCCAATGTGATTCATCAAGTAAACCTAATAATTATATTACATGAGTGAATTACATAGTTTGTAAACCCTGTATAATTTGAAGAATACCACTCAAACTACTAGTTAAATACTATGAAGTCATAATCAGCACCGTATAAGATCTAGGATGATTGAAATTATAAATATTTCTTCCTCTCGATCAGTACAAGCAACAACCATAGTGGCACATCGGGCCACTACTAAAAAACCTAGTCCGTCCTACGTACACAGGCCAAGACACCAGAACCAGAGTATAAGTCCTCAAATTCGAGTTATGACTGCAGTGCCTCTGAATCACATCAACATCCGAGACATGTCCTCAACCACTCTCCAAAACCTTGAAATTAGGATGACATGGATACACGCTCACTGCACATAAATATACTCAAGGGTATATGACTGTAAGCTTCTTTAAGATTATCCGTTTTACTATCCAGCATGTTTTGACATTGGAATAGTTCTACAATCACATGTCACTATATGATTAAAATTACACTTGATTACTCAAGTCAATTAAATATATTTTGATTGTATCAATCAAATTACATACAAACAACCTAATGGTTCATACAAATTAATTGGGGTTTGACATCTCAGAAGAAATAAAACATATTAAATAGTTGCATGTCTCTTTATCCAGGCATAGGTATCCATCCTCTATCATTAAGAGAGTCAAGCCACAATTTCAGACATGTAAAAGACTACTAGTGCAGTTAGATCCAAAATAGTAATAATTTCAACAACTGGAACTTTGTATATAGCTTAATAAATCTTGAGCAAGACTAGACCTAAAATTTCATTGTAAGAGTCAAATAAATATTAAAACTTTGGTAATTCAGAAAAATAGATTACCATATTCTCAAAACCTATCATGAAGGAGCTACGTTCAGAATTAGGGTTTTGTACAACCATCATTACAACACCAAAATAGTGATTATGAATCCTAAAATTGCATAAGATACTCAACATACTGTATGGAAATAGCACATGGGTCGAATTTCTTTATTATTGGGATACACTACATCACATATATGACATTTTAGATGTCAAAACAATTATATTCTGAATTTTAGGCCTTTCATATTCAAAGAAGAGTGCAATATACAACAAGAAAAATTTATGAAGACTAAATAAAGCTTAAGAACTTGTATCACAATCTTGTTATATAAAACAATAACTAAAAATATCATCTTTATCATTCTAAGAATTTCTAGAGCAGAATTAAGGTTATGCATGTATAAAGTAGGGAGGAAATATTATTAAGGTTGCATCACTCAATTTGGTAGAGAAGAAAACCAAAGTCTAAGAGGGTACACTCGGAAATCAATAACAAGATATCGAGCTTAGTCCACCAAAGCTCCAAGAACTCCTCCTGATTCCACGAACTGGGTGATTCTATATAAAAGGGAAGGAAGAGAGAATGTTCTTAAATGCTATGCGTAGATTTTGAGCAAGAAACACTATGAAACTCCGTCGTAAGAGAAATGAGGGTGAAGAACAACAAGGAAAACAATTAAGAGGTAAGGATCTTACACGAATGGAGAAAGAAACAAGATCCATGGCCTTAGATCAGTACAAGGACTTGAACTCGAGTATGCATCCATGAAATCCCACGATCATCAACCTTGATGGGTTCTCGTTAACCTCTAATCATAGTACCAAGATTGTAAAAGATGAGAGGAAATATATAGAGAGAGTAGGGGGGCATTTATATGTGGGTGGAAGTCGGTGCAGTTTAGTCCATTTGTCTGGAAAGGAATCCCATCGACCCCAGGTCTTGTCGGGTGCAAGAGCAGACTGCCCACTCATTGACCAAAAACTCATCAATGAGAACATCATTTGTCAAGGCTCGACAGTAATCTCCTCGATAAAAGCTTGATCATCAGTCAAGAACACAGACACACCCAAAATATTGTGGATCGATGAAATCCTTTGGTTAGTGAGGTACCTCATTGGGCACTGAAGACTTGTCAACTAATAAGTTGGAAGGCACTTCGTCGACCATCAATTGTTGTCTGTTGGACCCAAAACAACCACTACCCCATAAAATAAACATAACCCTTATGAAAATAAAAATTCAAAAGCATCCAAAGGAGAAGTAAGAGTGTAAGATTCTTAAGAACATGATGAAGCAACTCAAGCAAGTGTTAATATTAGATTTATATCCCCAAAAAAGGGTAATTTACATAAAGGCCCACAAGTTACATAATTGTAAACTAGTGTTACATCATAAACTAGAGTTAAATTCTAAAATTAAGCATCCAACTAATCCAATTAATTATATATATGATTAAGCAAAGTAAGGGGTATTACAATACCCACCACAAGTGTGTGCATACCCTCCCCTAGATCTTTTGGGAACTAGTGCCACATGCATTCCGACAAATAAGGAGCACATGTTTTTGAAATAGGAAATGTGAGACTAAACCTTCTTTTCATTTTCTCAAACAACAAAAACTACTTTATACTCCACACTCCATAAGCTTTAATTGGACCTACATTGAGCTCAAGCCACACTAGCTTAATTAGCTAAAGATAATATGGCTAATATTTCCTAGCAAAGTTCAATGTGTAGAGTATTCTATCACTCAGTCCTCCACATTATGCTTTCTATAGGTGCCTTTCATCTTGAACCATGCCTGATGTAAGACCCATGACCTATCTTAGCCTCCTAATCACATTTTACCATCTTAATCGCATGTCTTGATGCTTGATGATACATGCTTTGGTATTTTGCCATTTATCTCTTTGTTTAAGGGTCAATATGTAAATTACGTAGAAATTGGGGTTCCCTTGAAGTTTACACACATTCATTTTCCTTTCCTCTCTCTCCTTATTTCTTGGATTTTGTGGATAAACTTAGGTGATCTAACCAAGTCTCTTTGCCTCTCCTTCAGTTCTAGATCGATGGAAGTGATCAACCTTTCCATTGGTAGAGGATCACTGGAAGTGTACCTAGTTCTTCGTCAGTTGAGGATCATTGAGGGTTCTCTGCTTTTCCATTGCTAGAGTTATATTTAGCATTTCATTCGTTGACTTGTCCAGCATTTTCATTGGTTGAGAATCGATGAAAGTGGTCGTGACCTTCTCTGCTTCTGTTTGTTGATTATCGATAAAGAAGTTGGCTAGATGGGAGGTGAGTTTTTATAGATTGAGTATTGAAAGAAAGTGCTATCTTTGGATTTTTTTGTTTGCACAAGGTGACATTTTAGTTTTTTTAACACTTTATAAGAAATTCATTATGAAACTCATAAAATAGAATTTGAAAATTTTCTTTTCGTCATGGTGTGTGGCATCAACTTTGTAAAAAGTCGATCTTTTGGACTAAATTTTTCTTTCAACATGATTTATATTCAAAACATATGAACATACTATATACAATCATGCTATACAATATGAGTCATGGAAACTTACATGTATGGACTACAATTATATATATATATATATATATATATATATATATATATATATATATATATATATATATATATATATAGAGAGAGAGAGAGAGAGAGAGAGAGAGAGAGTCAAGCTAGTATACACTCGAGTGTACCGGAGACACTGTACACCTTAGTTATTTTTAAAGATGTAGTAACTCTTTGAAAATTCTAAACCATTGATCTTCTTAAATATCTTAAGAACATACTATATAATAAATTTTAGCTCATTTCAATACTTATAGGTCATGCATCTAAGGGAGGCAAGAATTATGCATTTCAAATTAGTTTTGTGTCAAATTTTTTATGTGGCCTATTATTATTGTAACCATGAATATCAATGGATTGGATTTTGGAAAGACAAGGTCTAGATAGGCAAACACCATTGAGGTGTACGACGTAATCTATACACTCAAGTGTACTCTAGTCTGACTCTCTCTCTCTCTCTCTATATATATATATATATATATATATATATATATATATATATATATATATATATATACAAGTCCTATATACTCTTCAAAAGGGGACATCTTCTGCACTTCTTTTCTAGATCTTGCATCGAGCACCAGTCCATGTATATTCCAAAGGGAGAAATATTCCATGACATGGACTAAAGAGGGAAAGGGTTCAACAACTGATGGTACTATATGATTGTATTGAGCTATTTAAAAAATAGATACAAACTATGATTTATGTATAAGATCAATTCTATGAGAGGACCATTTGGTGAAGTTAGTTCAACAATTCGAAGATGGTAATTTCACAAGATTGTGTAGGTATTAACTGTGCAAGAATATTCACACTCAAAATATCAAAACATTCACGATTATTTCAATAAAATGATCCACTATAAATATAGAAATTTAGCACTATAATATAACTTATTTTAAGGGATAAGTGACTAGTGTTCACTCATCCATGAGAGAGCAACACATTAGCCTAATTGCCACTTCAACCAGTATACATGGGGAAAACTAATCATTTTAACATGAATGCAGGGTATGGGGCATACCCTACCTCAAGTGAGTGAAAGATATAAGGGGTCAAAGCCCAACGACACTCAAAACTGCTATATCAACTCTACTGTTGTATAAATATTTAACAATATCCAACAATTATAAATTTAGGAGTCGTGACCTTAAAGAGGAAGGAATGGCTGATAAAAATAGTATAGGGTTCATGACCAATTAAGATGCATGTGATTCAATAGGGAAAAGAAATAACCCAATAAGGAAATTGAGAATATAGTACCTCATATTATTCAAAGGTTCATAGATTGCTCAATTACAACAAAGCTCCATGAGAAAGAATCTGCAAAGTAGTATAATGGTGATATCACTTGGATTTAACTCAATTATTTTCCCAATCATTTCTCTTGATGTTTTTCTTTGCTTCCCATCTAGGGTCATCAGTGTTCACAGTTAAGCAATTATTTTTACATATAATATCTCTAGTTTAATTTTTTTCACATAATGAATTTCACTTGTTTATATATCTTATAAGTAAGCATTACATTAAATTTACTAATCATTTTATAACATTTTCTCACTAGGTTTCTAATATTATAAAGTGGGTATATGATCCACTAAATGTCCATTATATCCATATGGTAGTTATTACATGTGTATGTCTATTGGATTTCAAGTGTGCCATTAATTGCTATTAATTTGTCTAGGAATCTTTATATACATTTCAAGGGTTTAGAATTCCTAACATTAATATACCATAACTTTTTGAGATATCTGGGATATTACATTTCTATGGTACACAATTACCATTTTTCCCTTAAGGAAGAAAAGCCCAATTTATTGTATTTGGTTGTTATAGCCTCTCTTTAAGACAACATGTATTCATATAATATTACTATAGTAACAACCATCCTATCATAGCCACATTTTAATCATTCATTATTCCACATAAATATTATACATGTATATTGAATTACATATTTTACTATTCTCATGTTGATGTATATATTGACTGTGTGATAATTCAATTTCATAAATCTTTAATTTTTAGATTTGAAAGATATAAAGAATTAAGATGTCATTAAGTAAGACATAGACCCATTTTATATCTCCTTTCCCCATTTATACCAATTAGTACATTATTTAATCAATAATTACCTTATTAAGAACTTAGGTCAAAACATTATTTACTATGTTAAGAAGAGTAATTTCAGTTAAACTATGTTGATTATGATTCAATACGTATCATCTAATTCTCTAGGAATTTTCCTAATTTTTGAATATATAATTAATTCTTTTCATTTTGAATATGTATAAAAATTAACATGCACATTATTCATTTATCATTCTGATAATTAATAACCACTAATCTGGTAAATATTAGCCATCGTGATCAAATTGACTTAGATATAACATTTATAGGCCTTCAACATTTATACAATTTTCCTCTATTACATATATATATATATACATATATATGACAAACTGATATGTATTTTAGTCATTTATTACTTTAAAAATGAAAATAATTAATAATAGGTTAAACTAAGTTTTTTTTGACAAACTGATATGTATTTTAGTCATTTATTACTTTAAAAATGAAAATAATTAATAATAGGTTAAACTAAGTTGAGTGCACATCTAAATACTACTTTCAGGAAATTGATAAGTTCCTATTATTTTTCTTATATTTATATCTATTTGTTCCACTATTAAATCCTAAAATGCAATTAAATAATTTAGCATTATAAATAGGAATATTAGCTACAAATAACAAATTGATGATTGTTGTCATATGTTCATTATTTTCTAAGTTTTTGATCATTGGATTTCACTCTAAAGTAAGGAATTAGACTAGTTTTTATGGATCTAAGTTTCTAATCTCTTTTCCGTAGGTTCCTTATTTAGGTTTGTCATCACATTTTCATCCTAATGTTTTCCAATGTAGGTCTGACATTTCATTTCATTTATCACCGTAAGGGTTAACGATGTTTTATATGACTATGGCCATCTATTTAATTGAATTGAGACAATAGAAGAGAAGCAAAGAAGAGGAGAGCCTATCAATGCAGGTGCATGGGTGGGTCATCGGAGAAGCAAGCTTTGGGAGCTTCCAGACTATTTGGACCTCAAGTTGTTATATATAATGGAACTTGCTAAATATTTAGCATGGGTTAAGCCCAATGCAGATGCAAACTAGTACATATGAGATGTGGATGAAAAAGTAATTTTTGTCTTCTTTGCAAATGGGAACGTGATTTATTATCACGTTGCTCACTCCTTAAGCTTTTGACGTCCTTTTATGTAGAATTGCACACGAAACTAGTGTCTGAATGGCTCTAGGGGAGAGTATACTCACCCTTTTTGTGTGTATGGTGACCAAAATACACATGCATGCATGGGCATCATGCCATACCATACCACACCACACCACACCACACCTCACCTTTTTAGGACGGGCCAGACTCAATCATGGGCGCCAACACATTTCTCATGAATCCTAGGTCATGAAAATTATCTTTCATCTTCTTTTTTCACTATTGGATAACTACTTTTACAATTAGAAAAAGACCCATCATATTCCTTTTATGTATACAATAGTGGTGGTGTGATTGTATCAAAATGGGAATAGGATTATGTACAGAAGTACTACAAATAAAGGGGTAGTCATAGGGTTAAACATAGATCTAAGACACAAGTCTTCCATTTGTATTTTATTGCCCTATCGTCATTGCTTTGTGTAGTCACTTCTGCTGCTAATTGATCTTGTAGAATTCTTCTCCTGAATGAGGAAATTCTTCTTCTTTGTCCCTCCCTTCCTTGATACAATATGTTGGGTGGTACTACCTAATGACCATTGAGATGCAGAGTGGTGTTATTATTTGTCGTCTAAGTGTGAGGGAGATGTCTTTCTACTATAAGTTTATGACTGAATCTATTGGAAGTATAGTTTGCATCCAAAGGATAGCGGAGAGCTGATTTATTTAAGTAATGTCTCTCTTTTTCAAGAGAGTGATCTGGTTCGAGTTTTCTAACACGATTTATTTGTTTCTCTTAGCATGTTGGTTCTGTTGTGTCTTATCTGATTCTTATTTGATTCTGTAAAACTTTTAACTAAATTGCAATTGTATGCTATTTCTTGTAACAACATTCTAAAATCTAACTATCTTAAAAAATCAAAAAATTTCGTTAACTAATATAGCTTACCGTATTTTTTGTCATCCTAAAAATGACACTTTTGGTATGCATGAAAAATTTGATGATACCAACTTTGCACATTGGAAGATCCAGATGCATGTTTGACTTAGGATGATAAAGTCTTGTGAATTTATTGTAAATGAGTGAACCTAAACCTGATGAACAAGATCCTAGTAATGCTAAGAAAATTATTTACTAGAAGGAAGTTGATCAGTTGTGTAGAGGATATATCATGTTAGCACTCACCAATAAGTTGTAATATGTATACTCTAAACCTCCTGTCACAACTGGAAAGGTTCTGTGAGATGTTTTAGAAAACAAATATAAAATGAAGAACCGGGGTGTTGAAAAATATTATGTGTCTAATTTTTTTGAAATTTGATATAGGGTGAATCAGTTTCTGATTAGGTGCATGATTTTCAAATCTTGTGTCTTAACATCTCTAAAGCGAGTATGAAATTACCTTAAACAATTGTGTTATGTCTACCAATTAAAACTTTCCTAAGTCATGGTAGGATTTTGGCATGAATCTCAACCACAAGAAGGTTTACATAACCCTAAGTGGACTTATGTTACATATGAAAATAAGGGAGGAACACTTGAAAGAGGAAGTGATGAAGGTATCGGTTTATGTAAACCCTACTATCAATCTTATGACTTTTAAGAATAAAGAAAAGAAAAATAAGAATATAATTAAACCTAAGGACAAGATTCAAAAGAAATTAAAAAATAAACATTGTGTGGACTTGTGGATAAGTTGGCCACTGGAACAAGGAGCGACCTACCAAGAAGATGAAGAAACCTACTACATCTACAATTGAGGAGGATGTGCTCAATATGATGACTAATTACTTGAACCTAAATGATGGGTGTGTTTTTGTTAAAATTGAAATCCTATATTTGAACCCCTATATTGGATTATAGACAGTAAGACTAATGTACATGTTGTGCTGACAAATCTCAACATGTGTCTTATCACGCCTCTTCAAGATTATCTTTGAATTTAGGTGATTCAAACTTTATAGATGTCAAAGTTAAAGGATGGGTGGATCTATATTTTCCATCGAGAAAGGTTCTGACACTTCCCAGAGTCATACATGTTCCATCTATTGACACAATATTGTTGGTATTGCAATATTACTTAGAGATGGTTTGAGAATAGATTGCAAGTTTAATAAAGAAATTATTATTTGTGTTCAATCTAGTTTATTTTTTAGTAAGCGGCACTTATGTGATCTAGAGAACTTGTTTAAGATTCTTGTCGAACCTATTATCTCAAATTCTAGTTTTGATTCTAGTGATACTTTAGTTTTTTTAATCTTGTCTTGTTTGACATATGGCATTGTCGTTTGTGTTATGTGAATGTTAGATAAATGAAATGTATGACAGTAGTTCTGAAATTTGTGTGAGGGATAAATAGGCTAGAAGCCATTTTCATTTTGTGGATAGGAATTTTGAAATTTTATATTTAGTGCATATTGATATCTACAAAATTTTATGGGATTGCAACTAGAGATCATAACCTTTATTTCAAAAAAATTATTTATGATGTCTGTAGATATTGTTATGTCTATTTTCTTAACAATAATGTCAAGGCATCATATAAATTTACAAAATTTAAGACAGAACAAGAAACACAGACATGTAAGATACTTAAGAGACTAAGGTATGATAGTGAAGGAAAGTACACCTCAAACAATTTTTGGAACTTTGCTAATTTTATGCTGCAGTTCATGAGGTTAATTCTCCTTGCACACCTCAATCTAATGGAATTATTGGACATAAGGACCTAACCCTAATATATATGGTAATTACTTTGCTCCAAACTTCAAAATTACTCAAATTTATGTGTGGGAAGCTTCGAATATGATTTTCCATTATTCTAAATAGATTTTCTCATAAACATAAAGAGAGTAGTCCATTCAAGTTATGGAGAGGCCGAAAGACAAGTCTGAAATATCTTTGAGTGTAGGAGTACCAAACACAAAAGGATGAAATTGGGACAAAAATAGTAGATTTCATGTTCTTCAGTTATGTAGAGACACATTTTATCTATAGATTCTTGATTGTAAAATTTGAAATCTGAGGCATTAATGTCAATGACACTATGGAGCTTCAGGAAGAAACATTTTTTGAAGATCCCTTTTGCATGAAATTTGGTGCTTCCAAGGAAATTTCTCTAGAGGATCCATTAAGCACAAGTTCCATTCCCTATCACATCGAAAGGATGACAAATGTGGGGGATGAATCAAAACATATCATTTTTGAATATGATGATTCTAAAGAAATAGTTGAACCAAGAAGAAGTGAATGAGCTGGAACAACCAAGGACATTGGAAGTGAGTTCCTCACTTACAACATTGAGGATGATCTTGCAACCTTACACAAGACATGTCTTACCCAAAATCTTCATTTTGAAAGGAAGTCATTTATGATGAAATATAATCAATTCTTTTAAATGGAACTTGCAAATTGGTAGATTTTCCTCCTGGTTGTTCTGTAGATGCATGTAAATAGATCTTTAAGAAGAAACTCAATGCAGATGGGATAATAAATAAGTATAAGGTTGGTTTTAGTTTCCAAGGGGTACAGACAAAGGGAAGGAATATATTATTTTGATGTTTGTTATCCTATTTATCACATGACCATAGTTTGTGTGCTCATAGCAGTGGCTTTGATCTATAATCTCTCTATCTATTATATGGATGTGAATGTCGTGTTCTTATATTGTGATCTTCAAGAGGAGATATACATATAGAACAACCTGAGGCTTTTGTGTGATTTGTGAATGAATTCAAAGTGTGTAAACTTGTTAAGTATTAGTATTGATTAAAATAAGCCCATGTACAAAGGCATGCAAAGTTTGATTCGATGATATCATCTTTTGACCTTATTTCTAATGATGTTGATAACTATGTTTATTTCAAGATTATTAATGATAGATTTGTCATCTTAATCTTATATGTAGATGCTATCCTACTCTTTGGTTCTAATATGAAAGTAATAAATGAGACAAAGTCATTCTTGCATAGAAAGTTTGAGATGAAAGATATGGGTCTTACAGATGTGATGTTAGATCTTAAGATCCCTATGACTACTAATAGAATTACTCTCTCTAAATCTCATTATGTTGAGAATTATCTAGAAAGGTTTGAATACACATCATGTAAACTTGTTATGATTCCATATGATTCATCCAGACCCTTGTTCAAAAATGATGTTGGTGTTTTTGTGTCTCAATTAAGATACTCTCAGATTATTAGAATTTAGATATATATTATGAACTGCACTTGGCCAGACATTTATTTGTCATGGGAAAGTTGAGTAGATAAACGAGTTGTGCCAATAGGACCCATTGGGAAGGTCTTCAGAGAGTGTTGAGGTATATGAAGGGAACTCGTTCCATTGGGATGCATTATGGCAAATATCCTTCTGTAGTCAAAGGATATAGTGATGCAAGCTTGCCATGAACTCTGGGAGCAATGGTGTCTCAGGATATGTACTCTTGCTGGGAGGAGTGTTATTTCTTGGCAGTCTAAGAAACATACCATATCGTATAAGTCCACCTTTTAAGATGAGTTGGGTGTTTTAGATGAAATTGAATTTGATGATGAATGGATACATGGAATCATGCCCAATTTATCTATTCTAGAGAAGTCACTTTTGACAATTTTAGTTCACCGTGATAGCACAAAAATTATTGCGGATATAAGGAGTTCCAAGTACAATAAAAAACAACATAGACACATCCAACTCACACTCAAGTCTATAAGGAAGCTAGTCCCTAATGGGGTTGCGGTTGTGGACTATGTTGGAACCAAAGATAATACAAGAAATCCTTTGACTAAAGGACTTACCTTGGTCTTAGTTGACAAATCCATGTTGGGGATGGGACTAAAACCCCTTATTATTTGTAGGCAGTAGAAACTCAACCCAAACAAGTGGAGTTCTCACAATTTTGGTTCAATATGGTAATAACAAGTTGTCAAGTAAATTGGTTGATGATATATAATTTACTTGATACTTTTATCATCTATGTATCTATCTCCTGAAAATATGTTATTGTCATTTCTATAAAATAGTAAAGATTAGTGTTTGAATGGTATCAAGTCCTAGGACATGATTCTAGTGGTACATCCTTGGAGACTCCAACTAAATGATTGAAGTTGTGTAGACTATAACATAAGATTTAGGTTGTTCCTTGATATCAATCATGATTCTTGACTTATATGCATGACCTTACTGTTCTAACCAAGGTTCAAGTTCAAGACATTATTTCACCTAGCTATTTTAGGGGTCTACATTGCATAACTCAGACATGGTTCAAACCAAAAGGTACATGTCAAATTATATTATAGAGGACTGAGTGGCAGAATACACTACACATTAGACTTGTGGGGGTTTGTTAGGTGTGTTAGCACTTGCTAAATAGTTAGCATGGTTAATCCCACTGTAGGTGCAACTAGTACATATGGGATATGAAGGAAAAAGTGGTTTTTGTCTTTTATGAAAATGTGAAAGTAGTTTAATCCCACGTTGATCACTCCTATGACTTATGGTCCTTATATGTAGGATTGCATATGAAGATAGTATCCAAAGGGATCTAGGGGAGTGTATGCTCATCCTTGTGGAGGATATGATGAACACAAAATACACATGCATGCATGCACCATGCCACATGACGCCACACTATGACTCGCCAGATTAGGTCGTGCTTGATCATAGGCATGTGGATCATGGAAATTGTCTTTTCTCTTCCCTCTTTTTTTGGATAATTAAATTTAAATATTAAAGTTATCAATGTAATATAATTATTCATGGGCTAAGTGCCTAGTGTTCACTCATCTTTATGAGAACGAAACATTAACATAATTGTTACTTCAACAATGTTTTGGGGGACTACTAATCCATTACAACCTACGCCCAGGGTGCCGAGATGTACTCTATCTCAATTGATCCAAATATCTAAGGTAACAAATCCTAAAGTGAGTCAAAACTCCTAGATAAACTCTCATACTATCTTTATATTTAATAATATCAAACAATTATAAATTTGGGGATGGGTGAACTTTAAGAGGTAGAAATGGCTGATAAAATAGTTTAGGTTACAACAAAAATCAAGATTCATGGAATTTAATAGGTAAAAGAAATAACTCAGTGAGGGTATTGAGAATCTAGTACCGAATTTTATTCAAAGCTTTATAGATTGCTCATTTACAACAAAGCTTAAAGAGGAAGAATTTACAAAGTAATATAATGGTGTTATAACTCAGATTGGAATCAATTAATTGTCAAATATTTTCTCATTATGTTTTTCTTTGCTTCCCATCAATGGATACCAATGTACTATAGTTCTCTAATTATATTTCCTTGTAGTATTTCTAGTTTTATATTCCCATATAATGAATTTCACTAGTAAAGTTATCTTATAGGTAATGACCACGTTAGGTTAACTAATCATTTGATACCATTTTCTCTCTAGGTATCTAATATTATTAAGTGTGCACATGATCTACTTGAATGTCCATTATATCCATATGGTAGTCATCATTCATGTATGTTTATTGGATTTCAAGTGTCTCATTAATTGATGTTATTTTGTCCAAGCATCTTTTTTCTCATTTCTAGGGTTTAGAGGACCCAACATAGAATATAATAGCTATTTTGAGTCATTTAGGATATTAGGTTTCTATGGTGAAAAATTACCATTTTTTTCTTTGTGCATAAGGTCCAATAAATTCTTTGTCGTTCTTGTATTATCTAATTGAGATCAAATCAACTCATATTCTATTATTAGAGTCACAACCATAGTATCATAGTCACTTTTTAATCATTCATTGTTCCATATCAATTTTATGTGTGTGCATTGATTTACACTGTTACTTTATTCTCATGTTAGTGTGTATATTGACTTAGGTGAGAATACAATTTTATAAATCATGCATTTCCAAAGTTTCAAAGATGATAAGAATTAATATGTCATTTAACAAAAGCAGAGGTTCACTTTGTACCACCTTTCCCATTTTTACCATTTATTTGATTAGTTATTAACTAATGAAGAACCTATGTCAAACTATTATTTAGTATGTTAAAGATATTTATTATAATTAAAATGTGTTGGTTATGATATAAAACATATAATCTAATTATTTAACAATTTTCCTATTTTTTAAACTATTTCTAACCAATTCTTTTCATTTTTAATATATATAAACACTACATTGTATATTATTCATTTATCATTCTAATTAATAACATTATTAAACTTGTAAATATTAGCCATCATTGTCATACTTATGATCATATATATATATATATATACATATATATATAGAGAGAAAGAGAGAGATAGATAAAGAGAGTCAGACTATAATACACTTGAGAGTATGGATCACACCATACACCCTAGTGGTGTTTACCTATCAAGATCAAGGTTTTGCAAAATCTAAGACACTAGTCTTCATTGTTATAAAAAATATAGACAGGACAAAAAAGATGAGCTCATTTGAATGCTTATTTTTTGCTCATCCAAGGACAACAAAATCGACACACAAAACTAATTTACAATGCATCATTTTTGTTGGCTTCATATGCATGACCAATAAGTATACAAACGAGCTTGAATTAGATATATATCCTATTCTTAATATATTTAAGAAGATCAGTGGTTTGGAGTTTCAAAATAGTTGTTGCATGATGAAAATTATGGAAGTGTATAGTGTCTCCAGTACAGTCAAGTGTATTCCAAATTTACTCTCTCTCTTTCTCTCTCACTCTCTATATACATATATCTATATATATGTGTATATATATGAATCTTTAATAAGTATTTAAGTCATTTACCATTTTTTGTATATTAAAATAATTAATAATAGGTCAAATGAAAATGAATGTAAGTTTACTATTTTCATCCAATTAAGAATTTTGTATGATTTGTTTTTCATTTATACTTGTTTTTTCTGCTATTAAATCTTAAAAATGCAACTAAAATATTTTATAAGTATAAATAAGAGTATTATATACAACTTATAAAAATTGGTTAATATTGTGATGTGTGGTTATTTTTTAGTTGTTGATCATTACATTGCACTCTCTAAAAACATAATAGATTAGTGTGTATGATTAAACTAATATAAAGTAAGTAATTAAACTAAGTGTTTGATAGACCTAAGTTTCTAATCTCCTTTACCTATGTTTATGATTCATTTTTATCATCCCATTTTCACTCTAATGTTTTCTAATGTAGGTGTTTCATTCCTTCACTTGTTACCCTAAGTTACTTTCTAATGTAGGTGTTACATTCCTTCACTTGTTACCCTAAGTTACCATTGTTTTAGCTACGATGGTCATCTCTTCAATGGAATCAAAGACAATAGAATAGAAGTGGGAGGGAGGAAAACATGTCAACACTGTTGTATGGAAGGGTCATTGGAGAAGCATGATTTGGGAGCTTCTTGAATGTTAGGACCTCAATTTTTTTCATGGTCACTCTTTTGCAATATCTAGAGTGTATGCCAAGCTTGGGAGACTCCGAATTAGAGTGTGGCGATGGTAATGAATTGTTTTAGGGTCATTGGAAATAAGTAGAGATCTGGATGACTCTACGCTGAGGGAGAAATTAGTGGGGTTCTGAGTGGTTGAGGAAGTTTCTGGTATGTGAGGGAGAAGTATGATGGGAGGAGAGTGTCTTGCAACGCAATATAGGTCCCTAGAGGGGCCAAGCTTGCCAAAGATGGAGGGAAAAACAAGTCTTGGCAAGGCAGACCATGGTGCAGCTAATCAAGGGGTTGGGAAGTTCTTTGGAATCAATTCAAAGGTGGAGGATAGTATTGAATGCAGTGTGTATGCGGAGGATGCAGATTCTGAAGTGGTCAGTGTTGTAGGCTATGGTGACTTGTTGACATGTTTTGAGGGGGCTTATAGGAGCAACAGAGGACATTGTCGAGTTCATAAAGTCTTATATAAGCTTTGGAGATAATAAATTACGATAAAGATGCCTCCACTTTTAGTTGCATGCTGGTCAAAGGTTCAAGCTATTGAAGGGAATCCATTTGGGCATTTGCACTCCTATGAATGGGAGGCAATGGGATGTGGCCACTGGGGTGGTGTACAAATTGAGGAATCCAACTAAGGAGAAATGAAGAGAGGAGGTGCATTGAATGAGGAGGATTTCCTAGCCATTTGGGAGGCCAGAAATCACCATGGTTGGGGAAGACTACTACTATGATGTGTGGTCTTTCCCATCACATGGTCTACTATGGCTAGTCTGATCCAAGATGGGCAGTTGACAGAACACTTACAATCGATCATTTTCTAAAATATCCCACGTATTAATGTATTTTGAAATGAAACGTTTACAATAGATATGGTAATGCCTATCCCTCACTAAAAAAAGGCTATACCACACTAATATCATTTCAGTTCCCTATCCATAAAATATCTTCACTAATTATCAAATTTAAAATAATGAATACTATGTAATGTTTATATAAGTGATTCCCCAAGAAATGATTCAAAACTAGGGTTGGTCCAGATCTAGTTAGATTTGACCAAAAAAGTATGAAATGTATTATTATGCACAATATGAAAAACTATTATAGAGGAATTGAAATACATATTATGGGAAAATGATTCAAGGTTTTAAGCAAGAAAAATGACATAATATAGCTCAAAATAAGACTATGATCCCAAATTGAGTATGCTACAAGCTTTTAGTACTTCACCCATGATGTCCATCATATATTTGTCTTGGATCCCAATCAATTTTAAGCTCCTTATTGCTATAAGATCCCTTTTTGGAATTAGGTGACCTACGTTGGTTTGCATTCCCTATCATGTATGTCTAACATATCAAGGATTATTATGTGAGCTTAAATATTTTCAAAAATGACATTTTTTCGGGTCCTCCTCCTAGTCCACTTATGTTACTAGAGTTAGAGGGTTGGAACCCCAAGTATTTTTAAGCTTTTCTCGTGCTTCATCCTTTTACTTTTAGGCGGTTCCTCCCTTTGGATTCTTGTATTATGTTCCTCCATAAGAGGATACTTCATTCTAGGGGAGATGATAGAATAAGGACTCTAACAATGTGGATGTCATAGTAGTGGCTAAAGTCATGTCTTGCATTGGGTGCGTAAGAGGAAATTTCCTACTCACTACTACAGAAACAATATTCAATGTCGCTTTTCTGGGCATCGGTTATTTACAAAAACCGCCACCTATAACATTCCACGTCGGCTATTTAGTAAGTCTGATGTCTATATTCGAAGACCAGCCAGACACGGGTACCGCTTTGTATTCAGCGTCGGCTAGGTAAACCAAACCGACGCCTAAAATTGCCCGCAAAATCCAAATTTTGAGCGAAAAAAAAGTGTCACATACAACGTCAGTTTTGTAGATACAAACCGACGCCTATGTATGATGAGAATTAGCACAAAAAGTGTCACATACAGTGTCAGTTATCCTTTAGTAACCGACGCTGATAATGGTTCCCGCCAAATAATTTAGGGCAAATATTGTCCAATTGGACGTCGATTTTTACAATCAACCGACGCTGAAGATGTTGAGGTGTCAATTTTGTAGACAACCGACGCCTTTTATGAAATTAACACCCGCGATCACCCGACTCTTCCCCTTTCTTCTATTTCATTGTGAGAATTCTCCCCCGCTACTGCTGCCGCCCGACTGAACCCCCACCCTCCGCCGTTGCTTCTTGTGTGCCGCCGCCGCTCCCTGCTCCTTCTGCATCACTGTCTTCGGTCCTAGGTGCCGTGCCGACGGTCCCTGCGCCTACCTGCCCTGCGGCTACCTGCCTACCCTACGCCGGTGGTCCTGGAGCTCACCGGTGTTCTTTTCTCACCGCCGCCCACCACCGCCATTTCCTCGCCACTGACCTGCTCGACCTGCCTACCCAGGTACCTGCCGACCTACCCAGGCGGCACCCTGGCGTGCCTAGGCAGCCAGGCATTCACCTAGGGTCCCAAACCCAGGCGCCCAGCCTAGTTAGGCCTCTGGGATGCCTGGGCGATGCTTGGGTTGCACCAAGGCACAATGCTGCTGGGTGTATTTTTTTTTAAATTAAGTTATTTACTGATTTGTGTTTATTTATATACTGATTTGTATTTCTTTATGTATTGTTTTAGGAATTAATTGATCATCTACTGCTGCCAGCCGTCTCCCTGCCCGTCGCCTGCTCACCTGCCTGTTTGCCTGCCTACTCACCTACCCTCCGTCTCACCCTCTGTCCCTGCTGATGCCCGACTGGGCTCAAACAAAGGTAAACCCTGTTTTATTACACTGCTTGATCTTTAATCACATAGACTTAATCAACATTGCTACTTGTATGATCCTAGTGATTAAAAGCACTCTTTCCTGGTCCCTTCAGTAGCTAATGTTCCCTTGAGATGAGTATTAATTGATCTAGTTTTCTTACTTTCCTTGTAATGCCATCTTTTATGTGCTATGACCTAGTCACCTTTAGAGTATTAAAATGATGCAACTTGTACACTTGTTAAATTTGAATCTATAATTCCTATGAAATGATATCACCCCACAAAATCAGTAGTCACTATTATGTCTTGTACACTCTAGAATCAAGATCTAATACTCTTATGCTATTTTAACATCATGAGACATTTTTTGCTCATTCTAGTGGATTATTATGACCTATATATGATAACCTAACATGAAACCATGCTATTAATGATACGATTTACATATATATTATTGTGTTTGTTGGCCTAGAAACCCGTCCAAGATTTACTCATTAGGAGTAAATCTAGGATAGTCCCTGGTTTGGGAGTGTTCTCGAACACCTAATCTCACTAAAGATGTAAGTGTATAATGTGTATTGGGTTTTCGAGAAAATTTCAGTAGCATTTTCCCGTTTGTTCTCTAAGTACATATGTACTTAGAGAACAAACGGGAAAATGCTACCGAAATTTTCTCGAAAACCCAATACACATTATACATTTACTAGTGAGATTAGGTGTTCAAGGATGGGATAGGTGGTACACATTTATTATATATCAGAATGACATCACATGTGTTTATGCCCTGAATTTTACTACTACAGAACATGTCTTTGGCATCAGTTGTTTATGCCCTTTTGTTGTTTCCAACTCCACAAAATATTGAAGCTAATGATGACTTATATGTGTGCAGAGATCACAATGAAGGATTGTTAATTGATAAAAGATCACAATTTTAGAGGCATGCATGTTTATATTTTTTATTGAAGCTAAATGTTTGCTTTTTTAGTATCAATATCATTTTCAGATTTGATGTTTCATTATCTTCAGATGCTAAATGTTTGCCTTTTTAATGACATTTTCAAATGGCTGACCATGATGAGTATGATGTCCATGATGAGCTTGAAGTCCATGATGTCCATGATGAGCATGGCGAGGATACCAATGTAAGTTCTAAAAACATATCCTGTATTTCTATAAAATTCATTATCTTCTAGTTATGTCATATATCCCATATTTCTATATTGTGCTAATTCAGTGTGTTTATTTTTGTCAAATTTTAGGTTGATGATGCACATGTACCCACTGAAGCACTGGAGGAACTTGATGCGCAACACCAAACATTTAACAAGAAAAGGGGCATCACTCTGTTGAAGAAGTTAATAGCGCTAAGTGGCAGTGGATCCAGATTGGTTGTGGAGTTTGATAATGGAGGAAATGAAATTGGAGTGAACCGCAATAATTTTGTAAACTATCTTGGGGTTGTCACTCGAAGCCATTGTGGTGTTAAGTATGATAATTGGCATAAAGTTCCTCAGGCGAAGAAAGACTTTATATGGAAGGATTTATGCATGAGTTATTATTATTTGAAATTCTATTTTATAGATTACAAATTCTATTATTTGCAATTCTATTTTTGGATACTAGTTAATAAGAATTCTATTTTATAGAATATGTTTGCATTGGATGAGAAGCTGCATCGTAAAAGCGTGATGCAATGTGCTAGAAAGATGCTAAGGAACTATAGGACAAATCTCAACAGAGAATACATAAAAGATGGTGATAAGAAGAAGAAGTAAGACCTTGAACAGTGGAACTTCTTGGACAAAGAAGATTGGGACACATTTGTTGCTTCAAGAATATCTGAAGAATTCAAGGTATTAGGCGTCACTTCCAAATTTAATTAATATACGTTGTATTCACCTATTCAAGATTAACATTTAGTGCTAATAACCAAATCATTAATGTGCATACTAACTAGGCCCTCAGTGAGGCGCAAAAAGCAAGGTGTGCACTGAATGTGCATGACCACACTATGGGTCCAAAGGGCTATGCAAGCGTTCGCCAAAGACTACAGGCGGAGTCTGCTGCTACTCAGGAGTCCTCTACTATTGGTAGCACACCTCTACCTCACCATGATGTTTGGATAGTTGGGAGGCAAAATAAGAAGGGAGAAATAAGGAAGCCCGTAACTGCTGAGGCAGCTGCAAAAATGGTAAAATACAACTCTTAGAGCAATCGTTTGAATATTGATTATTTGTGGTGTTAACTTACCAATTTCTATTGATGGTGATTAGCGGGAGCTGCACGAGCAGAGGAAACAAGGAACGTTCATCCCTCAGGGCACAAGGGATGAATTGACAGTTGCTCTGGGTAACCTAGAGCATCCTGGACGTGTTATGGGTGCAGGCACTGGTGTGGGCATCAAAGTATTCTTTGGGCCATCCCAGCGCAAACCCAGAGCGGGACTTTCACAAGAAGAGGTAACCTATTCTTTTTTTAGAATGTTACTGCAAAAGGAAATTCAATAATAAGAATCTAATGTTTCTTTTATCCATGTATAGGAGAATAAGAGAGTCGAGGATATAGTTGCTAAGAAGGTCAATGATATAGTTGCTGAGAAGGTCAAGGAAAAAATAGTGCGGTGGCAGGCATCTCAGGCTTCCAATCAGCCTATGGCGGCCCACTCTTCTCCTGATGGACAGACTGAGAGTAATCCTATAGACCCACCGCCTAACATGTCTACTGTAAGTATTGTTTATGACATTATAGCTAGTCTTTTCAAGATGATATGTTTTCAAGATGATATGTTTTCAAGATGATATGTATATATGTATAATATTCTTTACGTAAATTTGTAGGCATTGAAGCCATGCCACATAAAAATACAAGACTATGTTGTTGGAGAGGCGCAAGATTACCCGTCCCTTCCTGGGGCAACGTTTCATGGGACTCCAATGCCACAGGGCTACGTTCGTGTGAGCCCGATACCTGTATTACCCAATTGGAGGGAAGCTACATTGCCATATCCCCACCCGGATATTGATACACTTGCTGAGGCAGAAGGCGGGGTGATATTGTGGCCCAAAGAAGATGTCGTCTACACTACTGAAATTGTAAGATAAATTTACATTACTTTAGATTGTTAATGTGTATATATGAGGTCAACTGATATGAAATTATATATACAGGTTAAAAAGAAGACACCCGGAGCACCTAGGCCTCCACCTCCACTTCCTGCATTACCAAGTTGGGTTCCAACTGACCTAAAATACCCGTTAGGTCCTGCTTGTAGGGGAATGGCATGTTGGCTACGGGCACATAATACACATTGCCCTATAATTGTTTCTTTAGAAGCAGATTATGCAGGTCAATCATACGAAAGCTCTTTATTTATACAAGATATTATTGAGCTGTTTATGTATGATTGGCTGAATGCATCAATGATAGAGACATGGATAAGGTGAGATCTTGTTTATACATCCATATACCTTGTGTAAGATCTGGTGATCTGGTTTCTTATATATTAATGCATACATAATACATGTTTTGCAGCTACTTAGTTGAAGATAAATGCAAACAATTTGCATTTGATCATGTGGGATTTTTGATTCCATCATTGATTAGTATGGTAGTTAAAGACCCTGATAGTGTTCAATAATACTGTATAGATGCTTTTATAATTTTTGGTTAGCAAAAGAAGATGATAATAATAGCTCCATTCAATGTCAAGTAAGTTTACTTTATTTATAATTTGGACATAAGAAAATTCCATTTTTATTGTGCATTTTGAGTTATTAATTTTTAACCTTTTTACCTCTAGCAGTAGGCATTGGGAGTTACTAGTTATTGTCTCCGGGACGTTCACTGTTTATTATCTAGATCCTGCGGGGAGTACATTGAACACTAAAATTGGACACATAATGAGAATTCCATTATTCTGGTGAGAAATATGTCATTTTTATATCCGTTAACATATGTTATTACATTACTATTTAATTATACAATTTACTATGTTACATTAACATGTAGAGGTTTAGATGCATTCAAAAATGTTGGAGGAAAGGTCCCAAGGAGAAAGAACCAGCCAATAATTTGGGAGAACATAAAAGTAAGTTCCCGACTCCAATGTATATATTATTTATGTGAACTGTGCTTAGTTGTATTTTTTAATATTTTATATGTTTCAATTTATAGTGCGCTACACAAGACAACGGCTGGGCATGCGCATACTATGTGATGCAATTTATGCAGATGATTATCCGATATGCCCCATTGGACATCAATACCATACATGAGGTATTATATATAGTCTCATTAGTTAGTATGAAATATATCAATCTTATTTTTATATTATTACTTATATATATACATCATTCTCTTTGCAGGTGTTTAAAACTGACCACAATATAGGTAAACCCTTAAAAGATGTACATGCTCCATATACGATGGAAGCATTAAATGAAATAAGAGAAGAATGTGCAAGAGCCATACAAACAGTGGCGATTGTAAAATATAATTGGATAGTTGATAGCGATGTTGAATGATATTTTGTAAATGAATATTTTTGAATGTTTATACATGTCTGAATGTTTATAATGCCCTAAGAATTGATGTATACCACTCAATTCCAATTGACCACTACTAAGTCGAAATTAGTTCCATACAAGATCTATAGGAGTGTCAGAATCAAAAGATTTCATCTTCCCTCATTCAGTATGAGTCTGCGGCAGTGACACATAAGGTCAATCTGCAAAAACATCCTAGTCCATCCCTGGTATATAGGTCACGACACTAGTGAACTAGGGGTTACAAGCCCAAACATCCAAGGTACAACCACAGTTGACCTCAATCACATCATATGTATTGAGATATGACTGCAGTTGTAATCCTACAGAGGAATGACCTTAGTCATCCTAAAAACATTGGAAACAAGATGTCAAGGACCCTGAGTTACTTGAACCATGTATACTCATCAATATGTGATCTGAGTTTCCATAAGAGGAATACTCATTTCACCATCGAGTAAGTCCTGACTCTGAAATGGATCTATAACATAAGGAAACTAAATGATTGGGGTTTCACTTGATTAGTTACCTTCATCCAGTTGACTTAAGATTGCATCAATCAAGTTACATACAAACCCTAAAAGAATTCTACAAAAGCATGGGTAGATTACAAACTCATAAGATATAAAATATATGAAGTATAAAACTTGTCACATCATCACATTGTACTCTTCACTGTCATACATAAGACCAGTATAATCACATAAATATGGCATACTAATCCCTTATCACATCATCAAGAGGATACCACCTCAATTAGGGTAACCAACCTTGTATAATGTCATAAGACCATTCACACTATTTCCTGTAAGAACATCATTATCTTTCATTGCTTCATTAAAGATTATCATAGTCATCATACATGAGATACATAAATGATACAACAATCATTTAGTAGCTATGTTGTTTGTTTAAGAGCAAATTAGGGTTACAAAATTAGGAGAGAGAAAGTACATCATCATGCTAATTACTCAAGAAAACTAAGCAACATCATTATGTACTTAAATTAGGGTTAAGTTCAACAAGGCAATATAGGTTATAGTTTCAAAACATCAAACTAAGATAAAACCTAATTACCATCACTTCCAACAATCTTCAAAGCAAAAAGGTCAAACATCATCAACATAAAGTCAACAAAATGTAGTGACCATATAGGCTAGAAACATTATCGACCACTGAAGGTTGAGCAAGGTTGGAGACCACTTAGGATAGGTCCGCCACCTTCATCGACCGATGAGGGTCAACCTCATTGGTGACTGCTGAAAACACAAGGTTGACAACCAAAGAAAACTAGGGTTCAAACCTTCATCTACCACTAAGATAGACCAACTTGATTGACCAATAAACTAGGGTTAACCACCCTCAATGGCCACTAAAGTCCAACAACATCAACAACCACACATAGACCCAATCATGGAGACCATAGGAACATGGAATCATCATCGACCAAAGAGAAATCACCATCCATAGTGACAATCAAACTAGTAAACATAGTGACCTCAAAGAGGTGTAAAACTCATCGACCACTAAGTAAATCTTGGCAACCACTCCACATCAACATTCTTGGTGACCACAAAAAGAGAGAGAAAAACTTGGTGACCACATAGAATCCAAAATGGGTTCATCATTATCAAGCATCAGAAGAGTCATCAAGGTGCATAACTAGAAGAAAGGAGATCAAAACATTCTTGGTGACCAAAGAGAAATCACCATCCATAGTGACAATCAAACTAGTAAACATAGTGACCTCAAAGAGGTGTAAAACTCATCAACCACTAAGTAAATCTTGGCAACCACTCCACATCAACATTCTTGGTGACCACAAAAAGAGAGAGAAAAACTTGGTGACCACATAGAATCCAAAATGGGTTCATCATTATCAAGCATCAGAAGAGTCATCAAGGTGCATAACTAGAAGAAAGGAGATCAAAACAAAAACCCTAATTAACCACCATCATGATAGAAAGCAAAACCATGATTTGTGAGAAAGAAAACTAATGTTTCCACCAACATGCATGCATCAAAACCTTAATCACCAAATATAGATTTTGTGCATCAAGATTAGGGTTTATCTAAGAGAAGATATCTACTCAAGATCACCCTAAAAGCATAAACCCTAGATCAAAGAAACTACCTTCAACTTATAACTACGTTTTTAGGTTAGATAATGTATGTGAAAGTTAAGTGTAATCAATAATAGTGGAGAAAGTTATATAACTAGCCTTAGAATTGATGTAGACAACTCTAAATAGAAAGATAGATCCAAGGAAAGGGAAAGGAGACTCTAGCTTGAACACTCCTCATGGAAAAACGAGATTCACTTCCAAAAAAGAAGAAAAATCTATGTCAAAGAAGCAATAAGAGAGCAAAAACCTAGATATGAAGGCAAAGGAAAGAATTTCTTCAGCCTCTACTCAAGCACTACCATTCAACCAAGAAGATAAAGAAGAAGAGGGAAGGGTAAGGGGAAATGAAGATGGAGAGGGAGATCACTTACCAAGATCAAGAAGAAAGGCAAGGATTCACGAAATGATCACAAGGAGGGTTTCTTAAAACCCTAGGTCAACATGCCAGGAAGGATCGACCACCTTCTCCAAGTTTGAGCTCCACCTTCACCACCAAGAACAAGGGGACGAGCTCCAAGGAGAAGAAGAGAGAAAGGGGGTGAAAAGGGTTTAGCTACATGCAAAGAGAGAGGTTTATATAGCATGGGGTTGGAGAGAGAGATACAAGGTTAGGTGTCATGCTAACACATGCCATGTATCCACCATATCTCATCCATGCAAGATCCACCCTCACACATATAACTAGGGCATTAATATCAAGAAAGATCAGTGACCACTTGGTCAAGGAAAAACCATCTAACACTGAAGATTTAGAAGAGCAAATGGTCCCTAAAGATTCTCAACGACCCACGAGATAAAAACTCAATCGATCGCATAAAACCAACCCTAGGATTTCTCGGTGACCTAGAGGGTTCATGGACTCATCGACTGCCAAGACTAGGGGTATACAGTTGAACATCATCGACCGCCAAGAATCATGAGTCAAAATATTCTTGGCGGCCGCCAAAACACAAGTTCATTGGTCAAACACACATCAAGGCCAACCATCAACTAGGGAATCCATGATAACCCTAATTCTCAACACATGATGTCACCACATCAAACCAAGGTGTGACAAGGTGCCCTAAAGCAAATCCCTAAAAACGGGTAAATTGAAATTAGGTCCAAAACATGCACATATATGCATTACTAAATCAAACATCATCCAAACTGGACCAAACTTGAAATAGAAGCTCATCATATGTTATCAAGCACATCTGAAGGTTTGATTAAGATTTTAAGCATATAATTATGCCAAGAAAGCATGATCAATGAGAAAGCAAGGCCAGGGGTCTTACAACCATAAATCCCTTACAAGGATTGCACCCCCAAAATCCTATGAAAACAACGATAGGTACTTCCTACACATCTCGTCCTCTAACTCCCACGTGGCTTCCTCTGCACCCTAGTGATGCCAAAACTAAAACTATGTCCTTCTTCTTCAACTTCTTCACTCTCCTATCTAGGATCAACATAGAACCCTCAACATATGAGACATCCTCATCCAACTCAACCTTCTATATTTGGATGAAAATTCCTCAACAAGGAAACATGGAAGACATCATGCAACTTGTACAACTCAGGCGATGGTTACAACTTGAATGCCACCTTCCCAACATGAGCCAAAACAAGATAAGGTCCCATATACCTTGGAGCCAACTTACCCTTCTTAGAAAACCTTTGCACACCTTTCCAAGGAGATAACTTAAGATACACACAATCTCCCACTTGGAAATCCAAAGATCTATGATAGCTGTCAACATATAACTTCTATCTAACCTGAGCTACCTTCAACTACTACTGTATCACCTTGATATTCTCTATAGTCTGTTACACTAGCTCAGGACCCAAAAGCTGATACTCACCCACCTCATACCAACAAAGCAGTGACCAACAACATCTTCCATACAAGGCTTCATACGATGTCGTATCTATGTTCCTCTGATAGATATTGGTGCAGGCAAACTTAACCAGAATCAGATGCACATCCCAATTGCCAAGAAACTACAAGACATAAGCTCTCAATAGATCTTCCAACATATAAATGATCCTTTCAGACTGACCACCTCTCTGGGGATGAAAAGTTGTGATGAACCTCACCTATGTACCCATAGTTGTATGCAAGAACTCCCAAAAATGACTCATAAACTGTGGACCTCTATTGAAAACTATGGTTACTGGGATACCATGCAGATGAACTATCTCATCAACATGTCTGCCCCAACTTCTATGATGTATATGTCGTCTTTACTAGAAGGAAGTGAGCTAACTTCGTCAACCTATAAACTATCACCCAAATGGAATATAACCTTTGATTGTCCTAGAAAGACCAACCACAAAGTCCATAGTGATATGATTCCACTTCCACTATGTATTGGCAATGGTTGTAATGTTTTGACCAATTTTTGATGCTCAACCTTGACTTATAGACAAACTCGACATTTAGCCACAAAATCTACGACATAACTCTTCAAACCAAGCCACCAATATAGGTCTTTAAAGTTGTTGTACATCTTTGTACTGCCACGATGCATAGGAAACAATGAGGAATGAACTTTCTCAAGAACCATCTTTCTCAAACCATGAGCATCTGGAACCATTGTCCTGTTATGGAATCAAATGGTCCCATCATCCTTCTCATGGAAACTGTCATACTTCTTGCTTCCAGACTCTGCCCTGATAGTCTGTATCATGATATGATCCTGTTGTGCATCTCTGATCTATTTCATCAAGGTAGGCTTCACCTGCTACTATGCTAACAAGCTTGCCAACAAAGAAACTTCCAATTGTACATTCATATAATGAAACGATACCAACATGTCTCACTTGTGTCGCATGAAAACATGTTACTATGCTTTATCAATATATGATGACAATGATGACTTTCTGTTCAATGCATCATCCACCACGTTCACCTTCCCTGGATGGTAGTCTATTGCACAATAATAGTCTTTGATCAACTCCATCCATCTCTTTTGTCGCATGCTCAACTCGTTCTTAGATAAGATATATTGAAGGTTCTTATGATCGGTGAAGATCTGACACTTCTCTCCATACATACAGTGCCTCCAAATCTTCAAGGCATGGACCATAGCTACAAGCTCCTTAATCATGCATCGAGTAGTTCTCCTCCTTTTTTCTTAATATGTAGTAAAGCAAAAGAAATCACATTCTTATCATGCATCCGCACACATCCCAAATCATTGTTTGACACATCATAGAAGATGATGTAGCCTTTCCCTTGTTCTAGCAGAACTAAGACTAGAGCAATGGTCAACTTCTACTTCAATGATTGGAAGGAACACTGACACTTGTCATCCCAAATAAAAGGAACACCTTTCCTTGTCTGTTTGGTTAGGGTAACGCCACAATAGTGAAGTTCTTGATGGATCTTCTGTAGTATCCTGCCAAGCCTAGAAAACTTTGAATCTCCATTGGTGTCTTAGGCTGCTCCCATTCTAGAATAGAATTTACCTTCTTGGATTGCACACAATCACCTTTATTGATATCACGTAACCTAGAAAAGACACCTCTATCAAACAGAACTTGCACTTACTAAACTTGGCATATAACATGTGCTGCCTTAACATCATCACTGCCAAGAATAGATGCAACTCATGTTGCTGACTAGCTCTGGTGTATATCAAGATGTCATCTATGAAAACCACCATGAACAGATCCAGATACAACCTAAGAACCTTGTTCATCAGATCCATAAAAGTTTTTGACACTTTGGTCAGCCCAAACAACATAACCACAAACTCGTAGTGACCATACCTAGTCCCAAAACCTGACTTGGGTATGCCATTTGCCTCATTCCTTAGCTAGTGATATCCTGACCTTAGATCTATGTTTGAGAACACGATAGCACCTCTGAACTAATCAAACAGATCGTCTATCCCTAGCAAAGGGTACTTGTTCTTGATCATGACCTTTTTCAACTATTAGTAGTCTATGCACAACCTCATAGAGCAATCCTTCTTCTTAACAAACCACATAGGAGAACCCCAAGGGGAAGCACTTGGTCTGATAAAACCCTTCTCTAGTAAATCCTAAAACTCTTTTTTCAACTCTTGCATCTCCACTGGTGCCATTTGGTAGGGTGAATGTGATATAGGTTGTGTTCCAGGAACAAGATTGATCTCAATATAAATATCTCTAGGAGGTGAACACTGATACACTCTTTAGGAAATACATCCTTAAAATCTCACACCATTGACACCTCCTAGATACTAGGACTCCTCACCTTGGTATCCACAACATGAGCCAAGAAAGCCTCTCACCCATCTGATTAGCCTCTCTGCTACCATAGCTGACACTAAACACGTCAGAAGAATCTTTCTATCTCCTTGGAAGATCCATGAAACACTTCCATCATTGAACGTCTCTACTTTAGAACTACAGTCTGAAAAAGCCTTGTACTTCTCCAAGGTATCCATCACAATGATCACATTCAACCCATGCATGTCAAGTGGAATAAGATCCATTGAATACAACATCCCGATAAAGAAAGAACACAAGATGGACACACCTCCCACAACTCAGTGGAACCAACAAGAGGGGTTTCTAACAGAAGACTATCAACTCTACTATAAACAAGCATATAACAACTATCTATAAACTCTCTAGTGATAAAAGAGTGCATCACACATGGGTCAACTAAAATAGATACAAAAGAAGACACAAATAAGTTAGAATGAAAAAGTTTGATCTGACCTATCACAATCCATGGATTAATAACTGCCTTTGGATGGCTCATAGCATAGAGCCTAGTCATCACCTATTGTTGTCCATGTCCTCTACCTACTGGTCTAGAAGATCATGCCTACTATGCTTTACCGCATCCTCTACCACTACCACTACTAAACTACTACTGCTTGGAACCTCGATTGACTCTGTCTCAATTGGTGTGTCACTTATTCATCCTTCATAGGGAAATCCAACTTGATATGCCCTACTTGTCTCCACTTGTGACAAGTTATCGAGTCATACTGTGGCCTAGAAGGCCCTATCATGGATACTAATTTTGTGGTGTGAGCTCCAGCTGGTGGAAAACTACGACCTCTGCCCTTACTCGGGGACCATTGTGACGATACCACTAATCTCGACTGATAGAAAACTGACCTCTGTTGTGATTGCAGTGAGAAAAATGTTGGCTTCTTAAATCCTCTAGGAGACTACCCCTGAAACTGAGTTGTCCTTTTCTTAGCGTTGTCTTCACACTTCTTGATAGCAGAGCACTCTATCCTCCTCACTAACTCCACAAAGGTATAGAACCTCTCCCTATTCTCTAAAGTAGACATTGTCGTCAACAACTCCGTACTCAAGCCCTTTTCAAACTGTTGGATCCTCTCCTTATCCATTGTCTTCATGTGAAGATAGAACCTTTATAGCTCCATAAAGATGGCCGCATACTACTTGATCATCATCAATCCCTCCTGTGGTTTCCTCCTCAGGCCACCCCCAGGCACAACATAACTACTCTCAGCATGTTATTCACCTTCTCCAGAGCAGAAGCAATAAATAGATATTTTGGATTACATAAGAACAAACACAACCTAATCCTATGTCCCTAAATACTAGTGAAACTAGAGATCTGATACCAAACCTTTCATGTGACGCCCAACGCCACTCAAATGAAATTACTTAAAGAAAAACACATGATTAACAACTAATTTACTATACACCAGAAAACTTTGTAAATTAAAACTGATTTCATATTACTATATGCTCATAAACATATTACATAAAGGTCCATAAAACTATGTCATAACATATGACATATTAGGTATATACATATGTCCAGCGGTTGATGCCACAAACTATACAAAAGATCATATTTCACATATACACACCATCTATAAAAACATAGGCATACTTCCAAAACCACGTCTCGATATACATTATCTACAAAACATTCCCTCTCGGACATGAGAGTATAAGGATGACAGTAGGACTCTACTACAAATACTAGCAACTATCCAACCTTCTGTGTCTACTGATCTCCAAGCTGCTCCTCCTCAGCACCACGATCCTGATCATGCCCACCGAAAAGGATGTGGTGACCCATGAGGTGAGACCCATGTCCCACCGAGAGATAAACTTTCAACCAAAAACTATTGTTTACAATAGACATACTATTAAATAGGATGAGAATATTTAGCTAATTAAATAGTTTAAGTAGATTACACAATTACAACATATTCAACTATTCCAATAGGTTAGGTAGGCTTTGCAAACTAATCAGATAAGCATAGAAACATATACGACTAGAAAGAATATGAAGAACATGTAAGTCTATTTCCTACTAAATAGTTAGTTTCTCTTACCACATCATACTACAACTAAGCAACATAATGAACAAGGCAAGGGTTAACATCTAATGTGAAGTGTGATTAACCCTAAGCAGATATATTACCAGCTACAATACATCTTTTATTAGTGCCCTAAGGAATTGAGGTATACTACTTGATCCCTTCTGACCACTTCTAAGTCAAAATCATTGCCATACAATTTGTAGGAGAGTTCCAATCTAAAGATCTCATCCACCCTGAGTCAGTTCAAGTCCACCGTAGTGACCCATATCAAGCTGCAAAAAGAGTCTAATCTTTCCTTAGTATATAGGTCATGACACTAGTAAACCAGGGTATACAAACTCAAACATCCGAGGTACAACTGTAGTTGTCCTCAACCACATCATATATAATGAGATACGACTGCGACCCTACTCCTACCAAAACATGTCCACAACCATCCTCAAAACCTAGGAATCAAGATGTCAAGGACACTCATTCACTTGCACCTTGCATACTCAACAGTATGCGCTCTGATATTCCATAAGAGGAATATTCATTTCACCATCCAACAAGTGTTGACACTGGAATGGATCTATGGAACATGGAAACTACATGATTAGTGTTTCACTTGATTAGTTAAGTTCATTCAAGTGATTTAAGGCTGCATCAATAAAGTTACACACAAACCCTAAAAGAATTCTAGAAAAGCATGGGTAGATTACAACCTCATAAGATATAAAATGTATGAAGTATAAGACGTGCCACATCATCACATGTTATTGTTCACTGCAATGCATGAGACCACTATCATCACATCATCATGGGATACCAATCCCTTATCACAACATTAGTAGGATATCACCTCAATTAGGGTAACCAAACCTGTACAAGGTCGTAATACCGTTCACATTATTTCCTATAAGAACAACATTATCTTTCCTTGCCTCATCAAAGCTTATCATCATCATCATCATCATCATCATACATGTGGTACAAAAGTGATACAAAAATCATTCATTATCTATGATGTTTATTTAATAGCTAGTTAGGGTTACAACATTAGGAGAGAGAAAGTACTCCATCATCATGATAATTACTCTAGAAAACTAAGCAACATCATCGTGTACTTGAATTAGGGTTAAGTTTAACAAGGCAAGATGATTTAGGGTTTCAAAACAACAAACTAAGATAAACCATAATTAACATCACTTCCAACAATCTTGGAAGCAAAAATGTCAAACATCATCAACATAAAGTCAATAAAAAGTAGTGACCATATAGGCTAAAAACATCATCACCCACTAAAGGTTGAGTAAGGTTGGTGACTGCTAAGGATAGGTCCACCACCTTCATTGACTGATGAGGGTTAAACTCATTGGAAACCACTGAAAACGTTAGAGTTGGTGATCAAAGAAAACTAGGGTCAAACCTTGATCAAATACAGAGGAAGACCACCTCCATTGACCGATAAACTAGGGTTAACCACCCTCAATGACCACTAAGGTCCAACAACATCAGTGACCACACATAGATCCAATCTTGGTGACCAAAGGAATGTGGAATTATCATTGACCAACGATAAATCACCATCATTAGAAACCATCAAACTAGTAAACATAGTGACCTCAAGGAGGTGTAAAACTCATAAACATAGTGACCTCAACGAGATGTAAAACTCATCAAACACTAAGAAAATATTGGCGACCACTCAACATCAACATTCTTACCAACCACATGAAGAGAGAGAAAATTTTGGTTACCACATAGAATCCAAAATAGGTTATTCATCATCAAGGATCCAAAGAGTCATCAAGGTGAAAAACCCAAATAAAGGAGATCAAAACAAAAACCTAATTAACCACCATCATGAGAGAAAGCGAAACCATGATCTATGAGAGAGAAAACTGACGTTTCCACCAACATGCATGCCTCAAAACCTTGATCACAAAAGATAGATTTTGTGCATCAAGATTGGGGTTTATCCAAGAAAAGAATCTACTCAAGATCAACATGAAAGAATAAACCCTATATCAAAGAAAATACCTTCAAAAGAAAATACATTTTTAGGTTAGATTATGTACATGCAAGTTAAGTGCAATCAATGATAGTGGAGAAATTTATATAACTCACCTTACAGTTGATGTTGAAAAGTCCAAACAATAAGATATCTCCTAAGAAAGGGAAAGGAGGCCCTAGCTTGAACACTCCTCATGGCCAAACTAGATCCACCTCCAAGAAATAAGAACACCATATCTTAAAAAGCAAGAAGAGAGCAAAACCCTAGATATGAGGGCAAGGGAGAGAAGTTCTACAACATCTACTCAAGCAATACCATGGAGTACCATGGATTCAACCAAGAAGAGAAAGAAGAAGAGGGTAGGGTAAGGGGAAATGAAGATGGAGAGGGATATAACTTACCAAGATCAAGAAGAAAGACAGGGATTGCACCGAATGATCACAGAGATGGTTGCTCCAAACCCTATCTCAATATGCAAGGGGGGATCAACCACCTTCTTCAAGCTTGTTCTCCACGTTCATCACTAAGAACAAGGGGACAAACTCCAACGAGAAGAAGAGAGAAACAAGGTGAAAAGGGTTTAGTTGGATGCAAAGAGGGAGGTTTATATGGCATGTGGTTGGAGAGATAGAAAGAAGGTTAGGTGTCATGCAAACACATGCCATGTGTCCACCAGATCTCATCCATGCAAGAACCCCACTCCCACATATAACTAGGATGTTAAAACCAAGAAAGACCAGTGACCACTTGGTCCAGGAAAAGCCATTGACTGCTGAAGATTCAGACGAGAAAATAGTCGCTAACGATTCTCAGTGACCCATAAATCCTACCCTAGGATTTATGGATTTTTCCAGATTATGTCAAAAGTTTGATAATGTAGTATAATGAACATGAAATTAGTATTCATAGGGAACAATAGCTCAAACAAGTATTTATCTAGACAAACATTCATACAAGCATACATAAAACAAGCCAATATTGTAATAGGGTCAAGAGATTAAGCATACCTTGTGAGTAGTGAGCAAGTTATGATAATATGTCTAGAGATGGTATAGACCAAGGGGACCTAGGATATAAAAGACATAATATTAGGTCTTATATAAGTAGGGTTTTGATAATATATACATATTCTAGACCATGTGGATGTTATCCTAAACTTAGGTTTTCAAAGCATTCAATCATGGTCCTATCATGTCATCCAAGCATATTATTAACTATATAGTTTCAAGTATTACCAAATATACTTTGATTGTACGGTTAACATTGACATTAGATTAGATATAAGGTGATATCATAACTTATTTGAGGCTAGGGAACATGATATTTATATTTCCATCAAGGCTTAATCATACGAGATCATGACTAGTCATACTTGATCAAATTAATGCAATAGTTTCATATATTCACGTAACAAGATCATAAAAGAGCCTAGGATAGATCAAGTTGATATTAGTGCAACAAGAGTGATAGGTTTACTGATTTCGATAGGTTAGAGAATGGGATTAGCATGAAAATCAGATTTAATCATGTGGACACAACTAGATCAACGTAGTTATCTAATTCAAAAACTAGGCACTTGAATTTTAACATGGTGAGCATGGCATTTAGTATAAAGTATAGGTTAAGGAGGGAACAAGGCACAATCATACTTACTAATTTTGAAGTTCAAACATTCCAAAATGATAGATTAGGCCAAAGTTGCATAATTGATAATGTATCATATAAGTTCCTAAAAAGGACCATATTCTAGTCATGATGGGTTAAGAGGATAGTGGGTGCATATAATAGGTCCAAGACGTTTAGGTCACGTTAACAATAGAGTAAAGCTACTAATTTTCAAGAATGGTGGGTCATAGATCATTAATCATACATGTTAAGCATGGTAGATGGTGATTAGTGATCACAAAGTCACAAAGGGCATGTTTTTATAAAAACAATGAAGTATCTTACAAAATCAGTAGGACATGATAATATCATTTTAAAGGTGGTGTTTTTCGATTGACATGATATATAATATCATAGAATTTTGTTTAACAACCAAGGAGTTACAAGGTATGGAAGATAACATCATTTAAAGGGGATTTTTGTGGAGATTTACCCTTAAATGGGCCAAGAAGTAGGTGTACAAGAGGCCAGCCTGTGGTGCATCCATTGGACGTGCTCCCCTGGTCTGCGATTGTTGAAATTCTCCAGTGTTGTCTGTAGTGGTCAGCAACGCTCGTGGGCAAGTGGGGGCATTTATGTGCGGTCGCTTACGTCCGGTGGCCGGGTTGAGGCTATTGGGCACCCACTGAGCATAGTTTATGCCACATGGGCACATAGATGTGGGCCCAAGGTCCACGTGGTTCTCGGGAAGTCGTTGTATGACACTAGTGTCGAGGAGAGAGAGAGAAGGAGAGGGATGAGGGAGAGAGCACGTGAGAGTGAGCGAGAGAGAGGGGCGACTATTGTCGGGCGTGATATGGGCTGTTGATCATTGATCTAGTACCCTATGGGTCACATCCCCATCTCATCCTAGGGTTGCCAATCCCTCGGGTAGGTGGCGGTGGCTTTGAACTGAGGCTACTGGGGGATGATTTAGAATTAGCATGAGAAATGAAAGTTTAAGAGGGGGATCTGGCAGATCGAGGGAGAGGTTTTATACAGTGTGAGGGGTTGTGTGGGCTCAACTAGGGTTATCAAATGGCCAGTGGCCATTAGAGGAGGGGAAAAGAGGTGGTCCAGCATGCTACCTACCTAGCCAACTTCTCCTTTGCACCCATTGGCACTGGGCACAGGTCGAACGAGCGACATCTAATTGAGGAAGAGGAGAGAGCACGTAGGAGATCGGAAAGGGAGGACAGTGAGATATCAGAGCAGCTTTGCTTCTATAGATGATGCAAGGTGAGGGAAACTGGGCAATCATTGGATCCATCACACCCCAATCTAACAATGCACATAGGGCCTAGGTGGAAAAGCGGGTAGGAGAGGGGGGGGGAGGACAAACATATTATGGGCCGTGTGCCAGTTTGGGTCCCAATTGGCCGACCCAAAATAAAAATGAGGGTAAAGTTGTTATCATTAGGGTTAAGAATGTCTAAATTAAAAAGGGCATGACTCTCCTCTGAGGTCAAATTTATGTAAAATTTAATGCATTGGATTTGTGAGAGAAAACTCAACAACATGAGGACAAGAAAAAGACATAGTTGTACACAAGGAAAAGGTCAAAATTCAAGTCGAAGATGATGATGTTTACAAGAAGGATAAACTAATTTTAAATCAAATTGAGCATCATCTTAGCAACACATGCATACTAGGTGGATGGATTGTGCACTAAATCTCGTTCAACCATGAGATTGAAGGTACAGATAAGAGCGAGGTCTAAAAGAATGGAAATTTCATACAAAGGGTGAAGTTGTAGGTTATCACAACCAATCTCTCCAAAATGATGTCAAAATATATGAGGCACATCAACAATGTGAACAATTGCAAGAGAAGTCCTAAACATGGCTAAATTGCAATTAGGTCTGAAACAAGCACATATAAGCATAACTTGCTCAAACAACATCCAAATTGCACCAAACTTGAAAAATAAGCTCATCATATGTTATCAAAGCACATCAAAAGATTTTATTAAGGTTTTAAGCATCTAATTATGCCTAGATAGCATGATCAACCAAAAAGAAAGGTCATGGGTCTTACAGAAGCTTCACCAATGTTGGACATTGGATGGATCTTATCTTACATAGAGGAATTGAGAGGTACAAGGAGATAGAGATATGCACTAAGGTAGTTATGTTATTGAGATTAACTTATCTGCTTATTCATAATAGGCATTGGATACCTGATGTGGATCTCATATATGTTGTAATGTATAGAATCTGAAAAGAAGTAGACCCTTTAATATAAGAGATATGGACCAACACCACTAATGGGGGAAGGTTCATGCTGTGGTTTTAGGAACATATATTTTATCTCCTCCGTTGGGGCTTTTAATAGAAGCATAGAATTTCTAATATGTATCTACCATAAGTAGAAAGATTATTTTTGCTTCTTATTTGGACTTTAAAGGTTTTGAATTCCTAATAAAAAATGGAGTTTTCTATATACTTTCAGATGATATCTTTTATGGCGGAACTATACTGGCTTATGGCCTTTATTTATTACATCTTGAGACACATGAATCTAACATAAATACCAAATGGGTTACATTATATGAAACAAACATGGCATACATTTGGCATTATCACTTTGGCCATATAAATGAGAAGCACATTTCTAAACTCCATAAGGATGGCTACTTAGACATGTTTGATTTTGAATCTCTTGAAACATGTGAATGTTTTTTTGGGAAAATTTCAAGGGTAAATTTACTCAAAACAATGAGAGGAAGATTGAAATTTTCAGAACTCATAGATATTGATATATGTGTTCCTTTTGGTTCAAATGCTAGATGAGGCTATCAATACTTCATTACATTTATTGATCATTTCAATGATCTTATATGTGTCATGAAAACCAAATCTCAATTTTATGAAAAGTTCATGGTATTTAAGAATGAAGTGGAGAACCAAATTGGCAAGAAAATTAAGATGCTTCCATCAGATCGAGTTGGAGAATATTTCATCCATTTGAGGACCTTATCAGGGAGTGTGACATTATATAACAATTGACTCCACCAAGAATACCACAACATAGTGGCACTCAAAAAGAAGAAATTATGCATTGTGAGACATGATGTGGTCCATGATGAGCCAAGCCAGACTTCCCAATTCCTTTTGGGGACATTCTATAAAATCTATCATGTATACACTTAACCACATTCCTTCTAAGTCGGTTCCAAATGCACCATATGAGATATGGATTGTGAAGTATCCCAATATGTATTTTATAAGGATGTCGGATTTTGAGGATTATGTGAAGTGTCATTTCTTAATATATTGGGACCCAAATCTGACAAGTATTAATTTTTGGGGTATCCTAAGGAAACTAATGGATGCTATATCTATATTCTGTTCTAAAACAAAGTGTTTGTTTCTAGAACCAGTAACTCCTTAGAAAAGATTTTCATATCTAGAAATATTTCTCAGAGGGATATATTACTTGAAGAAGTTTGAGTTATAAAAAAATAATAAACATGAAGAGGAATATGAGGAGGAATCACAAGTTATTATGACACAACCCCCCCACCAAACACAAGAACCTCATTGATCTAGTAGAACACACAATGAGCCAGAGAGATTTTAGTTTCTCGTCCCAAGATGGTGAGGTGTTTGTCATGGATTAAGATAAGCTAACAACCTAGAAGGAATCTATAGGGGAACCAAAATTTGATATATGGCTTGAGACCATGAGATCCAAAATGGACTCCCAAGTGTACCAACAAGGTATGTACCTTGGTGGAACCACCAGAAGGTGCGAAACCCACTAGGTGCAAATGGGTTATCAAGAAGAAGATTGACATGGATGAAAATTTCCATACTTACAAAGGGATTATAATGGATGAAGGTTTCAAACAAGTTTAAGGTGTTTACTATTATGAAACTTTCTCACAAGATGCCATGGTCAAATCCATCAGGATCATGCTATTCATTGAAGCATACCTTGACTACAAGATTTGGTATGTTGATGTCAAAATCACTTTTATTAATGAGTTTCTATTTGAGGATATGTATATGACACAACCTAAGGGTTTGGAATCTCTAAAGGGCACTAGAAAGGTATTTAAACCACAAAGGTCAATCTATGGATTGAAGTAAGCATCTGAAAGATGGATCTTAATTTTTATGAATCAGTCAAATAGTTTGCCTTCATCAAAACTGAAGATGAATCTTGTGTATGCAAGAAGGTTAGTGGGAGAGTTGTAGTATTCCTCATATTGTATGTGGATGATATGTGACTCATGGGAAATGATATTTCAACTCTACAAAAGGTGAAGACATGACTGAGAAATAGTTTTTTAGTAAAAGACTTAGGAGAGGACTCCTACATTCTAGGTATCAAGATCTATAGAGATAGATCTAGAAGGATTCTTGGATTAAGTCAAAGTACATACATGGACAAAGTGCAAAAATGGTTTAGCATGCAATAATCTGAGAAAGGGAACTTACTGATGTCTTGTGTGTTAACTATTTCTAAGGTAAATTATCCCAAATATTTGGAAGAAAGTGACGACATGAGTAGGATTCCATATGACTCCACAATTGGATCTATCATATTTGGCATGTTATGTACATGTCTAGACATCTTATTTGCCTTGAGCATGACGAGCACATATTAGGAACACCTAGGTTAATGTCAATGGACTACATTGAATAACTTCCTTAATTATTTGATAATAACTACATATGATTTATTGATAAATGGAGGTGAAGAAGAGTGGTTTGATAGGGTTTACACTGATGCAAACTTCCAAATTGACAAAATGATTACCAAATGGAGTCTGCTTATGTGTTTTTCCTTAATGATTGTGATGTCAGTTGGAAGAGTTTCAAACAAGTGAAATAATATGACTCTACAACACAAGCTAGGTAACTAGTGCATCATATTATTCAAAGATAGTTGTATGGATGAATAAGTTCATCAACAATGTTGGAGTTGTTCCAAACATTGTCAACACCGGGAGAACTATGTTGTAACAACAATGGTGCTATTGTGCAAGCCAAGGAACCATGATTGCATCAGCATTGCAAGCATATTCTTTTGTGCTTCCATATCATACAAGAGATCATTGAGTAAGGGGGATGAGAAGATTACTCGTATACAAACAAAGAGAAAATTGATGATCCCTTGCCAAAGGCATTATCTCAGCAGAAGCATTATGGTCATGTTAGATCGTTTGGTATAAGGTGATGGGATGCCGAGTGTTTAAGAAGTCTGTTCACAGAGGAGCTAGCCCAAAAAGTGATGGCAGACCCGCTAAGCATGACAAGGAATGAGGACACAATTTTGTGGAAGCCGAGCAGGAGTGGTGACTACACGGTGCGATCTGTATATTGGTTGGCATCACGACCGACGAGAAGCATTGCTAACATGCCCAACAATGAAGGCGACAGGCTATGGAGACTCATTTGGAAGTGGGGTATTATCCCGAAGGCGGCGCACTTCCTGTGGCGCTGTGCGAGAGGGGCGATGGCCACGCTGGGACGACTCTACGACCTCCACTGCCATATAGACGAGATTTGCAGCATCTGTTTATAGGAGAAAGAGGACATTAGTCATATGTTATTCATGTGTCCACAAGCTTGGGAGCTCTGGCGAGATTGCACCTGAGAGCAGCAAGCTAGAATTAGGAAGGTGGCACACTGGCGAGTGGACGAAGCCTTGCTAGAACTCGTATGGATGGGTAAGGAGGAGGTGGACGAAGACACCATTGCAGCACTTTGGGTGATATGGACGAGGAGGAATGATATCATCTTTGGGAATAAGCTGCGACCACCAACACTGGTGCACAGGCCGCTACTAGAGCTGATCAGAGGACACTGTGACACCGACGACAACAACAGAAGGTCTGCATCACTTCGGGTAGCGATGAGGGAGGGATGGCGCCCGCCCCACTAGCAGGCTATTAAGCTAAACTATGACACCACAGTAGGTATCTAGGGGAGGGATGACATGGGCATGTCATGGAGGAACCATGAGGGTGAAGTCGTCAAGGCAACAGGGAGCAAAAGACCGTCATTGCTGAATGTGCAGTGTGCTGAAGCTTGGGCTATCTGTGAGGGACTCCAGCTATCGAGACATATGAACATAACCAAACTCATAATAGAATCTGATGCGGAGAGCGTGATCAATCTTATCAAAGGCAAATCCCGGAGGAAGGACCATTTGGGCACTATCCTTGATGACATTGATCAGTTATCTTCTTTCTTTCCAAGCATTTCCTTTTGTTCTTGTAAGAGACATGTGAATTCTCTATCACACCACTTAAAGAGGTTGGCGATTCCTTGTAACTTCTATTTTGGTGATAGCTCTGCTATCCCCACGTCTGTTATGAACTGCACCAAGGCAAATTTAAGCAATTAATAATATCAATAATCTTACTTTAAAAAAAAAGATACCTGAGTGATTAGCTTTAGCATAAGTGGTAGATTGTTGGTGTAATTTCCCTATAAGACAATCACTATATGTTGGCTACATGGATATTTTGTACTTTTGATTTCATAAATAAAGGCAATTCTAATTTATCATGCACAATTAATTATTTTGATTTATGTGTACATAATAAATTTCCTTAGAATAATTGGTTCAATTCCATTTGACTTTAAGTATGTGACTTTAACATGAGATCCTAATGGATGATAAGAACAATATTCTTATATGTCTTTAGTCAAGTGTTATTGTAGATTGGAAAACAATAATGCATGTGAGACTAGAACTTGTGGTTACTGATGACCATGTCTCATGGGTCATATGTATTCAATACCAAGTCAGACACATACAAACTTATTAGAGAACCAGTGTATAGGACAGACCCACCAAGAGGGTGATTCATAGACAATGATATGATAGTCATAATCAACTCTCAAATGCAACAGGAGTGTTGTGGTCCTTTAACCTCAAGTCACTACAATGGTGATGTGAAATTGTCATGCTTTGACTCTACCCAATGTGATCTTGAAGAAGGTTGTCATAAAGCTACAGATAAGGTGTGATGGGAATCATGTTACACATTGTGAATGACATAAAAGCAATTTTTCTCTCCCATATAACATGAGCGATATCCAAGGCCACTTGATAAGTGAAACTAGAGAATGCATGAACATGATCATGTGAGATAGTATATGATGTTGAGCTCATATATATCTTTCTAGTCTACTTTTACAAAGGAACTTAGATTGAACACAATGAGAAGGACATGTCCATGCCTCTAGTTCAATCCAGATATTTGTGATGAAAGGATTTTACAAAATGGTAACACTGGTTGTTGATGATTTAGTGTTGTGATAGAGTGCTATTTTGAAACCTTTAATCTCCAATAACATATTGGAATTCATATGTCAAGTTATATTGAGAGTTCCAAGTGTTTGGTAAAGTTTGAGTGTTGATTGAGGTTGATATCATTATTAATGTCCCTAAGTTCATGCCTTTTTGGAGTATTTAGTTAGATGATCAAATAGCTGAGTTTTATCATACAGTTTGTGTAGAATGTATCTTAAGAGGTATTAAATCTATGGTTAAAATTTGGTGGAAATTGGAGTATCCTAGATGGAGTTATTGAGGTTTGAAATTTGTGAAATAATGTGTTTTATTGATGATTTATAGACCTACGTTGTGGCTTATAATCAATGTCACGCGCCCTATGTGTTGGTTGGGTCTGCATGGATAGTTTCCAGCCATAGATCTATGATCTAGTGGCCACACCCAACAGCCTTTAGAAGCCATGGATTGGCTTAATTGGAGTCAGGCTATAGCCTTTTGATGCAAGATCAAAGGTAGGAGAGGTTGCCACCCTCCTTGCTGTTACATTTGGGCTTCTATGGAGACCACATACATCATGGTACTCACTAGTCGTGTCTTGAGAGTAGGAAAGACATTGGTAATTATCTCTATCTCAGCCAGAGGAGTTGAAAGACCCCTCATTCAAACCCATTGAAGCAGACACAAGATAGTTCCACCTCCCCGCCACTACTATTTCTCCATAGTGTGAAGCAGGTTATGCAAGGAGGAGACATATGGATCTAGAGAGGAGATTAGAGGAAAATAGAAAGAAGGGAAATGAAGCTCAGAGTTGAGGTAGTTGGCCCCGAATCCCATCATGGAGTTCTGTGAAGGTTCACATGGATGACGAAACCAATTTTGGGGAAGACGAAGATCGAGCTAGGGGGACATTGTTGAGCCTTTCCCACTATTTTCTGAAGTGTAGATGAAGTTGGGGAAGGTATGGCGGTGCTAATGGAGGCCTTAGGTAGAGGTTTTGTGCCATGGAGGCACTACGCCTCTTCTACTCCACCGTAGAAGACTCTCATGGCGGTGAGCTCCTAGGAAGTAGGGATTGGAGCTGAGGCAAAGTAAAGAATGAGCCATGTAGATCCCTTTAACTGTGTCACAACCTATGGAAGAATTATCAGACATCGAGGTGGATGTGAGCCCTAGCTATTCCTAGCCAGAGCAGCTCTCTGTGGTGGAAGATGGAAATGAGCCTCACAGAATACTCACACGGAAGAGAAAGGGGAGCAGACTGGTCCGACTCGCAGTCAACCAACTGATGAAGCGGATCCACTTCATAGAACCAGGCGGCTAATATCTAAACCAAATCGTCCCATAGCAAGCAAAGGGCAGTGCCAGCCTAGAGACATGTGGTGGGATATGATTGGCTCAAAGGTAACAAAATCCTAGAAATATCTAGATCTTAGAAAATACATAGTAATTCATATGCTTCTAAAACAAATACAAACAAGGTACCAAAATTCTCAGAAAAATATGTAAAATATAATAGAATAGTAATATTAGGCCTTTGATGCACTAATCCTAGTGATATCATGTAAGTTGTGAAATGTTTGTTTCATGAATAATAAATAGAACATGATGGCCTAAAATTTATGAGAATGCACCAGTAACTCCGATATGTGATTTATAATCCATATGATATCAGTAATTGTAATGTTGATACACAAAATCATGTAATTTTCTTAGAATGTCTATCTAGGAATAATAACCCTATATAAAATGAATAAAATACATTTATGATCAATAAATGATGGAATTCACATAACACCCTCATATCAGTAACTGGAAGTTAATATGAAACTATGAGATTAGTTAGATGCATATAATTCATGTTATATGAAGATGACCCTTAATACATGTGTGTATCCCTAATTTGACTAATGATGTAACCTAGGCTTAATATGTGCACATCATTATGTGAAATATGATTATCAGTCAATGAAGCATAATTCTAGAACATAGCTAGATTATCACATCAGTAATCTAATTTTAAGATAAGAATGTGAGTGATAATGGAAATATCCTAATGAGATAAGGTAAACCCTAAAATGGATATAACTAGGGTTAAGATGATGAGAATCTGATGATAGTATGTGGTCTTGTCTTAATTAGGGGTTGACAAGGATATAGATGACTCATGGATATATGATGATTAAGTTTGTCCTTCAGCAAGGTACGCCATTACCTCTTACATGGCTTATTATACAATATGCTTACATTATATGTGTAGTAAATAGTTGGCATATGATATTGGATGAAATGATTTTTCTTGTATGATACTTTGCTTGATTTTCCATATTTATGGCTATGAACACATGCAAACATTATATGTCTGATCCATCATATGATAGCACTAAACTTTTTGGTAGTACAATGTAGTGAAGTGATCTAACTCTTTGGTAGGAGATCACATTGTATTATGATCTAACTCTTTGGTAGGAGATCATAAGGCCTACAAGAATCTATCCCTTTGGTGGAAGAAGCACGAGATATATGATGGAAGTGTGATTAAAATCTATGTTCACTTTTCTTAATGAACATATTTGTGCAAGTATATGCTTTTTTATATTTCTTTATAACTGCCAAGTATTAGTTTTACCTTACTTCCAAGATTAGTAATGAGAGATATATAAAAAGACACTTAGGCATACTCGGTACAATATTCTTGAATATTGTGTTGACATGTACCACATGAAATCTTTTCTTTAGGTTGTGGACATGTGATCTTGAAGACCCAGGATAGTTGAGAGTTGTATGGTGAGCTGATGTATAGGTGGACTTGTTGTCTTAAGATCCTATAGTTTAGTGGTAGTACATGTATATGTAGAAGTTTGTTGTTTAATTTGTAATATCAAATGTTGTAACAATTCATGTTGTAATTATATGTTGAATGGTGAACATGTGTTGTATGGTTTTATTACTGTTCATGTGCATGTGCTACTGTTGTTTCCTTCTGACTTCCTCTGATTTTCTTCTTATTAGCCTAGTGTGTGGTGTTTAAATTGGGATTCTCACTGAGGTGAGGTTTCAATTTGGCCGTCACACATTAGATTAATTTTAGAGAATCTGGGGACGTCATAGGTGGTATAAGAGCATGAACAATACCATAGGTGACATTTTCTCACTATGAAACTCAAAACTAAAAAACTTTGAACATTGTTAGGGTTAGATTAATCGTCTTTTAGAGACTAGATCTAACCTAGCGTCTAGGTTAGCACCTAGATGTCTGAGAACTAGGTCTAGACTGGTGCTTGTTGTATAGCAAGTCCTTAGGTGTCATTCTTTCCTTATAGTACAGTGGTATGGGACGTTGCATTATTTGGAAATGATGTGCATCAAGGGAAGAGAAACCCTAGACATATGGCACTCATTGTCTAGAGTAGCTACACTAGTATACACCATGTTCTCGCCCTTTTCACTAGTTTTCATGACACTATACTCTCTACTATGTGTGGGACACTCATTTTCTGGATTTGGTTTTTGATTCCAATCAGATTGAACCTTGGTAGTTTTCTCTAATACATATTTTATCAGAGAAAAACTATATCATATTTTATTATATATGTAAATATACAGAAATGTGTCCCCACACATGTACAAGTAGTGGGTGATCATGCAACCTAAGTGAAAGTGAATGACATCAGTCTAGAAGAGAGAGTAGTTCTAGATTAGATGTCTCGAGCCTTGTTGGAATATGTGATAGTTGGAATAGATGAAATACATTTTAATGATATGATGTAAGTCTTATATAGAACATGTAAGATGGTTTATGATGATATATGTTGTCTTTAATGATTAAGGTTCAGTTTTGAGGATTTGAGATAAGTTGTGATGATACAAGTATGTGTGCTTCTCTAAGTTAAGTTAGGCTAAGTAAGATAAGGTTGTGAGTCGGCATGAGCCTCAAGCTCTTTTACAAAGGAGGACCTCTAGTGTTAGGAACAGTTATGGGGTTAACTCCAGAGTGAGACCCAAAGGGAGAAGGTTAGAAAACTTAAACTCCAAGATATGAGAACTATGAGAAATATGTGATATGATATGTCCTAAACTAGACTACTCTTAAGTGAACAAGTTGAGTTGCTCTATGTGTTATTCCTATAGTCTTGTTGAACCCTAGATGTCCTTGAGAGGAAAAAACCCTGGAGTCAGAGAGAGGCTGGTTATATCTACACATGTCAATAGGAATATGATAACCTACCATTTGGGTGAGGGAGATGGAATCCCAAGACCTTGGAGGCAGTTTCAATGATAGTATGATGTGACACCTCATGCTTGGGTTGGTGGTTCCCCATGTAGGACTCTAGTGGTGTATATATAGAGAGAGTTTTGGGTAAGCTTGTCTCATGGGTAAAGACCTATGAAGAGAATGTCATACCATGTGTTGGTTTGTGCTTATGTGGCTAGAGCTAGTAAACAAATCACTAGTGCCCATGAGGTAATCTGAGAACCCTAGACTAAGAGAGCAAAGATAAAGTATATGCATATGAAATACTCATAGAGTTGAGTTAGCTCAGAGAGACTGAGCATGGAAATACCCTCATGATAAGGGTCAAGAGAACCTCATTGGACTTGATGAAGTCTTGATATATGTTTAAAAAGACACTCACATAAGTTGGTTTAGTACAACCATGATATAACGTAGATAAGAATGTTATCTAATATGGAGATTTGACATATGGACATGACATGAAGGAAGTTTAGAAATGGTTTAATAAATATGAATGTATAGATGGTTAACCATATACATGAATAATGATGATAATATGAATAGTTGGCTAACCTCATGATGAATCTCTAATAGAGTTTACAACCAGATATGTGAAAGTACAATGAGATTAAACAAGTGATATGTGTTATATGAATCATAATGACATAATATGGTTGGTGAGTCTAGTGATGAATTCATTAAAATTTTTTTAACTCAATATTAAAGTGAAATGAGATCATTTTAATGATATATGCCAAACAATGATAATGTTAGTGCTTAATAAATATGTTGAGTATAGTATGCAAATTTTGCACAACATAGTGATGATGGAACCTTGTTATGATCTATATGGATAAAATTGAGTTAATTATAATAATTCTTCCCAAAATGAGGACATATTGTTACAACCTGATGTTTGGATAAAATGAGGATGTAAATCCTAAAATGTGAAAAATGTCATATATAATCTATTGTTTGGGTCTTATGCTTCGGTGAAATTAGTACAAAAATCCTAATTGGAAATGTGAACAGCCTAAGCATCTACATCATGTTATATGTTGAGGGGTTCACCTTAAATGCTTTTAAAATCTCTTACAAGTGCTTTGGATATATGGTTCTAGGTATCTTGTGTGGATATGTTGCACATAGAGTGGTGTCCTACATATGGATGAAGTTCCTTGAAGTAAGAGGGTGGCTTAATTTTTAGGATGAAATTTCTTTTAAGATCTATATGATGTGATGGACTTGATTTTTGGCTTTAATTTTGAGGATGAAATTTCTTTTAAGGTGTGTAGGATGTGATAGAGTGCTATTTGGAAACCTTTAATCTCTAATAACTTATTGGAATTCATATGTCAAGTTATATTGAGAGTTCCAAGTGTTTGGTAAAGTTTGAGTGTTGATTGAGGTTGATATCATCATTAATGTCCCTTAGTTCATGCCTTTTTGGAGTATTTAGTTAGATGATCAAAGATATGATTTTTGTCACCAAATTTGTTTAGAATGTATCTTGAGAGGTAATAAATCTATGGTTAAAATTTAGTGGCAATTGGAGTATCGTAGAGGGAGTTATTGAAGTTTGAAATTTGTGAAATAATGTGTTTTATCGATGATTTATAGACCTAAGTTGTGGCTTATAATTAGTGTCACATGCCCTGTGTGTTGGTTGGGTCTGTGTGGCTAGTTCCCAGCCATAAATCTATGATCTAGTGGCTACACTCAACAACCTTTAGATGCCACAGATTGGCTTAATTGGAGTCAGGCCATAGCCTTTGGATGTGAGATCAAAGGCAGGATAGGTTGTCACCCTCCTTGCGGTTACGACCAGGCTTCCATGGACACCACGCACATCATGGTACTCAATGGTCGTGGCTTGAGAGTGGGAAAGACATTGGTAGTTATCTTTGTCTCAGCCAGAGGAGTTGAAAGACCCCTCATTCAAACTCGTTGAAGTAGACACGAGATAGTTCCACCTCCCCGCCTCTACTATTTCTCCATAGTGTGAAGCAGGTTATGCAAGGAGGAGACATATGGAACTAGAGAGGAGATCGAAGGAAAATAGAAAGAAGGGAAATGAAGCTCAGAGTCGAGGTAGTTCTCCCTAGATCCCATCATGGATTTCTGTGGAGGCTCCCATGGATGCCTATTTTGGGGAAGAAGAAGATCGATCTAGGGGGACATTGTTGAGCCTTTCCCAGTATTTTCTGAAGTGTCGGTGAATTTGGGGAAGGTATGGCAGAGCTAACAGAGGCCTTAGGCAGAGGTTTGGTTATGTGGAGGCACTACGCCTCTTCTACTCCACCGCGGAAGACTCTCATGGTGGTGAGCTCCTGGGCGGTAGGGATTGGAGCCGAGGTAGAGAAAATAATAAGCCATGTAGATCCCTTTGACCATGTCACAACCTATGGAAGCATTATTGGATGTTGAGGAGGATGTGAGCCCTAGCTATTTCTAGACAAAGTATCTCTCTACAACGGTGGATGGAAATGAGCCTCGTGGCAGACTCACACAGAAGAGAAAGGGGAGTGGACCAGTACGACTGCCAGTCAACCAGCTGATGAACCGAGTCCGCTTCACAGAATTAGGCAGCCATTATCTAAACCAAATCAGCCCACAGAAAGCAAAGGGCAGAGCCATCCTAGCGACACGTGGTGGGATACGATTGGCTCAAAGGTAACAAAATCCCAAAAATACCTAGATCTTAGAAAATACATAGCAATTCGTATGCTTCTCAGAAAAATACAAATAAGGAACCAAAATTCTCAAAAAAATATGTAGAATACAATGAAATAGTAATATCAGGATTTTGATGCAAAAATATCAGTGATATCATGTAAGTTGTGAAATGCTTATTTCATGAATAATAAATAGCAAATGATGGACAAAAATTTATGAGAATGCACCAGTAAGTTCCATATGTGATTTATAATCCATATGATATCAGTAATTGTAATGTTGATGCACAAAATCATGTAATTTTCTTAGAATGTCTATCTAGGGCTAATAACCCTATATGAAATGTAGAAAACACATTTATGATCAATAAATGATGGAATTCACATAACACCCTCATATCAGTAACTGGAGGTTAATATGAAACTGTGAGACCAGTTTGATACATATAATTCATGTTATATGAAGATGACTCTTAATACACTTGTGTAACCCTAATTTGACTAATGATGTAACCTAGGGTTAATTTGTGCACATCATTATGTGAAATATAATTATCAGTTAATGAAGCCTAATTATTGAACATAACTAGTTTATCACATCAGTAATCTAATTTCAAGACAAGAATGTGGGTGATAATGGAAATATCCTAATGAGATAAGGTGAACCCTAAAATGGATATAACTAGTGTTAAGATGATGAGAATCTGATAATAGTATGTGGTCTTGTCTTAATCAGGGGTTGACAAGGATATAGATGCCTCAGGGATATATGATGATTAGGTTTCTCCTTCATCAAGGTAAACCATTACCTCTTACTTGGCTTATTAAACAGTATGATTGCATTATATGTGTAGTAAACACTTGACATATGATATTGGATGAAATGATTGTTCTTGTATGATATTTTTCTTGATTTTCCATATTTATGGCTATGAACACATGCAAACATAATATGTCTGATCCATCATATGATAGCACTAAACTCTTTGGTAGTATAGTGTAGTGAAGTGATCTAACTCTTTGGTAGGATATCACATTGTATATATGATCTAACTCTTTGGTAGCAGATCATAAGGCCTAAAAGCATCTATCCCTTTAGTGGAAGATGCATGAGATATATGATGGAAATGTGAATAAAATATGTGTTCACTTTTGTTAATGAACATCTTTGTGCAAGTGTATGCTTTTTCTTATATTTCGTTATAACAACCAAGTATTAGTTTTTCCTTACTGCCAAGCTTAGTAATGAGAGGTATATAAAAAGACACATAGGCGTACTTTGTACAATATTCTTGAATATTGTGTTGACATGTACCACATGTAATCTTTTATTTAGGTTGTGGACATGTGATCTTAAGACCCAGGATAGTTGAGAGTTGTGTGGCGAACTGATGTATAGGTGGACCTATTGTCTTAAGATCCTACAGTTTAGTGGTAGTACATGTATATGTAGAAGTTTTCTGTTCAATATGTAATATCAAATGTTGTAACAATTCATGTTGTAATTATATGTTGAATGGTGAACATGTGTTGTATGGTTTTATTATTGTTCATGTGCATGTGCTATTATTGTTTCCTTCTAACTTCCTCTTATATCTTCTTCTTAGCCAAGTATGTGGTGTTTAAATTGGGATTCTCACTGAGGTGAGGTTTCAATTTGGACGTCACATATCAGATTAAGTTTTAGAAAATCTGGGGACGTCGCAAGTGTTGTCCAACTAATCCAACTACTTTGGTAGAAATTATGTTTGGCTAGAAAATGTTCATTATTGCTTATAGATAATGATATTGATTAGTGAATCCATTGTGAACATAGTGTGGTGCCTACAAGGTTACGCAAATAGAGATATCTTGAACAAAGGCTGAATTGGACCTTATTGTAATTATTACTATAATTCTAGGGACTTGATAGTACGTTTTGAGGACCTAGAAATAAACTTGGATCCAGACATTAGAAATTCATTTTCATAAGTTAGGGACATGCCTCTTGAGGTAAGAGGCAAGTCTACATGACACCACAACTCACAGAATGGAGTGTTCTATGGAACAAAATGCATGGTAGAATCATCGTTCTGTGAGGGAGTCCATAGCATGACCAAATAGGGTTTGGGAAACATTACTCTCCACTTTTCTGTAAGTATAATATGAGAGGAGGTCATTAGGGAACTTACTCAGATCCTCTCATTGTTTCCACCAAGGTTTGAGAAACCCTAATAGAAAAATATAGAGAGAAAGAAGGAGATAAGGAGACTAGTAACTCCAATCCATCTTTGAGCACTTGTGTTGATATCGTGAAGAAAAGTTCAAACATTGAGTTTGTTTCTAATGAAAATCTTCACTAGATCCATGCAAATTGATGATACAAACTCCATATTGGAATGGTGCATTTTGTCACATGTGTTGATTGTAGAATGACATTAGATGGCATGCTCATCGTGGGTCTTTGACTGGCTGAAGACCCTTCCCATTAATGTTTTGCATATTGACAACCAAAGGGAGAGAGGGTATCCTAGTACTGTTAATTTCAAAATTGGTAGCTTGTTGAGGTAGTATTTGAGCTTATGTAGTGTTCCCTCACATTATTTGTTACATATGAGTTTGAGTTTTCTCTAGAAACTTGAATATGGACTCATATATAGGTCTAAGATTGGTAATGAAGTGAATGATGTATTGGAGGCGACCAGGTAGGCCTTGTATCTCCATTTCTATTTTCAGATATGGATTTCCCAAATGGCTCGATATTTCTCCATGTTAGCATGGAACACGCTCTAGGTGACGATATATCTGAGTAGATTACCAGATGTAACCTTGAAGGTGCACCTTATTGTGGTTAGGCACATTGAGAATAGGCATATCCATTGAAACAACTTCGCTAGGTTGGGGACATGATCTTTTAGATTCTTTAATTTAGATATCATTTTGTCAACTTAGACCTCACTTCTAGACTAAGGACGTGATCTTTTTCACTCTTAGATTTATCTATCATTTTGTCAATGTAGACCTCAGTTCTTTATGCATCATGTAATGGAATAGAGCGCTCATCATTCCTTATTAAGTATTTCTAACATTCACGAGGCTAAAATGCATGACCTAGTAAATGAACACTCCTCATTCTTTGATGAAGTCCATCTTATCATTGTATTCCTTGCACAATTTTATTTTATTATAGCTAGAAAGACCATCCAAGAATCTCAGGAGTGTGTGATTAGTGGTTTGGCACATATGTAAAATGTGTGACAATGGAAAGGTGTCTCTAGGAGACACCTTGTTAAGATCATGGTAGTTCATGCATGTTCGTACTTCACCATATTTCATCATCATAAGTAATTTTTTTGGAAAACCAAGTGGTATTGTTGACTGTCTATAAAAACCATCATTGTATTTATTTTGAACTTCTTTCTACTCTTGAGGTTCCTTTCTAGTTATAGTTTTCTAGCTTTCTTCTTGATTAAGAGGATGCTAGAGATGATAGGAAATTTTCGAGCCATGATCATCTCGTACAACCCAGACATATATGAGTAGATCCATCTTTTGGCATCAACATAGTGGCATATGATCTCAATCAACTAAAAATTGAAAAGTTGAGGTAGACATGTCTGAATGTTGAGCATGACTTGATTGGGTCTTGACCAGAGGTTAAACATGCCTATCTCATATTCAATGTGTAAGGGTTGTATCTCCTTCATCACATAGTTTGGAATAAGTATGTCATTAATATCTCTGTCTTAAAATTTCAAATATGTTCTTCTTCTATGAAATAGTCACCAAATTCTTAGAGAGCTAGAGTGTCTTTTATTCCTTTTGGGTTTCCTTGATTTTGTAAATTTTTGCGATCTTGTTGTGGAAGGTAGGTACATGGTGGAGCGTAGCTACACAACCACTCTGGGATCACTATAACTCTGTAGTGTCATTCTTCTATTGATTTTTTTAGGTAGGAGAGGGGGATTTTCCTTCAAGATGTCATGCTCCTCCACTTGCTAGTTTTTAACTTTGTATGTACTTTTCACAAGACATATGAGTGTTTGTGGTTATTCTATAGCTTCTACTTCAAATATGGAATTAATCATGCATTCATAAAATATCATAGACATTGACATTTTTTTGGAGTAAGGTAAATGTATTAGACCAAAAAAGCGTATAGAATCAACTATACAAAACAAGGCAAGGCACCCTTAAACGGGCCCAAAATGAAACAAGGGTTATATACAACATCCCCAGTATGTTCGTGTGCTAGAATTAAGACTGTAAATCATCTTTTTCCTTCTCTTCATGTGCCATTTGAGTTCTTTAGCAAATTTATCAATGAAGCACAACTGATTGGTTTCTTTCTTCTCATGTATTCTTTTGTTTATTTCATTCCTGATCCAATAACTCATCCCGGTGATGCATAACAAGGCAAATCTTTTAATATTTTTGTCATGCTTAAACTTAGCATCCGCCCAAGCAATAAAATCAGTGAGGTTGTTAGGAACCCCCTGTCCCCAACCATTTTTGAGGCAAAAAAAGGTCCAGGTCTGAGCCGTCCATCGGCATCTGAAGAACAGGTGACTAGTCATCTCATTGGTTTCTTTACAGGAATCCCCCAAGAAGCCAACCGGTCCAGAGACGGGAGTTTATTGATGATAATTCTATAGCAAAACACACTCCATTTGGGATAGTGGGTGCGACCCCAAATGAAATCTGACCAACTCACCCCTGAGGAGCTACCTATATTAGTGTTGATAGATGGTGACAGATTAACCATCCAAACACCAAACCAATCAACACTATACATGTGTTGATGATTCAACAATTGAGAGCACATCATGCGCCATATGCGCGAGGGTCTGCTACCCCTGTCACAGACAAGGTTTGGACCATATATTTTCTTCAACGAGTCAGCCTAGCAGCTAGATTGAGAGTTAATGAAGCATTCAACCCTTTTACTATTGCTTCTCTGCATAGCCACCTGAGTATCCATCACCTGCAAGTTTCCCTCTGAGAATGGTTTAGCTATGGTGTCCTAGGTAACACCGTGGCTCTTACCATCCCATAAGAAGTTGGAAGTGAGTGATCTAAAAGAGTGGAGGATGGGATTAGGAATAAACCCCATACTAGTCCAAAACTGAACAATAGCTTGAAGAACGGACTTGATCAAAACTAGCCTACCAGCCATAGAGATCTTAAGCTCAGTCCAAGCTTCAATTTTGGCTCTGTAGCTGTCAAGAAACCCTCCAAAATCTTTGGAAGTAACCTTTCCTACGATGAGGGGGAACCCCAGATACTTGGTGGGAAGCCTACCCACCTGCATGCCTATTGCCTTTTTTAATCTTCCTCTTCTATTGTCACAAGATTTAGAAAGGAACACTTGAGATTTTATAGAAATCACATATAGACCAGTATGCTTCCCAAAGCAGGTCAGAAGAGTTTTGAAAACCCTCAGGCTTCTCATATTTCCAGCCAAAAATAGAAGAACGTCATCTGCAAAGATTATGTCTGTCAACACCTTAATGCCCTTGACTCTATAAGTTTTAACTAGCCCATTTTCTTTAGCTGTGTTGATTATCTTGGTCAGACCCTCCATCACTAGCGTGAACAGGAGAGGGGATATGGGATCGCCTTGTCAAAGCTCATTAGATGATCTAAACAACCTTGTCAGGCAGCCATTGATCATGACAGAAAAGGAACAAGTCTACACGCACTATTTTATAATGCCAATCCACTTCTGATCAAAGCCCATAGAAGTCATAACCTTCCATAGATAGTCCCATTTCACATGATTATAAGCATTGCTAATGTCGATTTTCATACAAGCTTTAGCTGAGTTCTTCATATTAAAATCATTGAGGAATTTTGTGGCCAGCATAGAACAATCAACCATGTATCTTCCTTTGACAAAGACATTCTAATTAGGTGAGATGATATACGATAGTATCTCCTTCAATCTTCTGGCAATCAATTTAGACATAATTTTATAGAGAACTGAGCAACATGCTATTAGTCTAAAATATGTCATCTCTTTCACATTGTTGTTCTTGGGGATCAACTTTATAAAGGCATGGTTAACCGCTCTGACCATCGAGCCTCCCTCTAAAAAACCAGTTCACAGCATGGCAAACATCACCTTTGACAATAGTCCAACACTTGTGGAAAAAGTAGCTATTAAATCCATCTGGTCCTGGGGCTTTGGAATAATGAATAGATAACAAAGCCTCCTTAACTTCCTCTTCTGACGCCACTCTGTAAAGGGCTATATTCATCTCTTCTGTGACTTTTGCGGCAGGGAGTCAGTCCTCGTCAATAGGGTATTTATGGCCATTATTGTAAAGCTTGCTGAAATACTGAGTAGCCAACACCGCCATCTCCTCACAACTATCCACTGTTTCACCATTATCATTGATAAGCTCATAAATAAAATCCCTATTATTAATAGAGGCATGATAGATTTTAGAATTCCGATCACCATCGGCAATCCATTTCATTCTACTTCTTTTCTAGAGGCTCACTTCTTCTGCTTTCTCTAGCATTCTGATTCTTTCCTCACATTTCATTTCATCTTCAATGTACCCACTATCCAGAGGATTAAACCATAGATTCAAGGCATCCTTTTCATAATTCATTCTTGCTTCCTGCAGGAGATTAGGTAGATTCATCTTCTCTTTCAACCACCTCTTTAAGGCATTCTTGGTGTGCTGGAGCTTTTTAAGGATCCTAAACATCATGTTCCCATCAATATGAATAGACCATCTATCTTTGATAATGTCATTGAAGCCATCCCCATCGCACCACATATTAAGGAACCTGAAAGGGAGAGGAGGAGGAGTGGAAGTGTTAATGCAAACCTTCATCCAGGCATGATCGCTGAAGATATGTGCCCCAAGTCTGATAGCCACATTGGGGAGCACATCCAACCAGGCATTATTGACAAAGCCTCTGTTAAGGCAGATGTAGATGTGTCCAGTCGGGCCTTGCTTGTTTGACTAGGTGGTGAGGCTACCAATGGTGTTAATTTGATGTAGTCCAGCTTTATCAAGGGTTGCATTGAACTTTTTTATGATTCTTTTACGTATTCTTTTGTCACCATACTTCTCTCCCAATTGTCTTGTATTGTTGAAGTCACCTAGAACAAGCCAGGGCATCGACATATTTGACATAGAAAGACCAAAGTCTTCCATGTCTTCATACACTTCTTGGAGTCGGTCAGGCATGGTGAGTCATGGACGGTCATTAGTGTAGTGAACAAAATGGTTTCTGCATATTTTTAAGTGTTGGATATGCAACCATCTACATGAAATCATCCATGGAGCCTTCATCATGCGTTATCAAAATGACCTCCATCATCTTCCTCCACACTCCCTCCTTCTGAATGTTTTGACATTGGATTGTCAACCATGGGGGCTATTGTAAATCAGTTTACTTCCTCATTTGGATGGATAATCATGTCTTGGGACTGTTGATTATTCTAGGTGGTCCAGACATTTTTGGAAACTTCATTGGTAAGGGGGATATAATAGAAAGTAGAAGCAATTTCGGGGTAGTCATTCTAGCTGTCTTCCTCAACTTCTTGAATGAGGCATGATATTGTTATGGGGACAATGACTACAAAGAAATTGGATATGTATGTTGTTACAGAGAGAGTATAGGGGAAGTAGGGATGGGGACCCTTACACTAGTTATCATATGTGAATCACCATAAGCTGATACTCTTCATCAAGGCATAATTCTTGAGCTTCCCCATTCAGGTTTTGAGATAGAAATAAGTAGTTGATGTAGCCTCTATTGGTTAAGTCACCTACAGTAGGCCATAGTGAGGCCAACTTCCAATATAGTGTCCATCATGTGAGTTGTGGGTGAGAGTAAGATGGTCCATAGAAATTGAGCCTAGTCCTTTTCATCTTGGTAGTATTGTAAAAGTTTCATAAACCTTTATTGTATTAGCCTCATGCCTTGGTGTGGGTGGATGTTCATTTCTTGCAATCACTGATAAAATTGCTCAGGGTCATATAGGAGGTGGCATGATTATCCTCTTCATAATAGTTTGAGTTGATGGAAAAGACATGAAGCATCTCAAACATTATCTGGAGGTCATTGTCAGATCCTCAAATTTGGTAAATTTGAATTCTATGAATATAAGGATTGAGTTGGTAAGTCCCAATGAAGGACCTAGGTTTGAACCTCATCAAAGGCACTTTTTGAATGGTAATCCACACTAATTTGGCATGGGAGGGGAGTGACCGAACCACACTCTCTCATGCCTTGAGAGTTTATCATGTGGTCTCGCTCAAGGTGGGCTCTGTCTATCACCAAAAAGAAGGATCGAGTTGATAAGAACATTCCCTAATTTCACAATTGATAATAATGATAATTTTATCTTCAATCCCTGGCCCAAGTGATACCCATGAGACTATTTTCTTTGCAAATAGGTCCTGATGGTATGAGTTTAAGAAACAAGAGAATTCATCCATAAATAAATGATAATGGCTTTATGATTTGCTAGATAATTGAAATATGGGTTAATAAGAAAGTTTTCAAAATATTCTAAGATAATTTGTGATTTAGATAATTAATGGAGTAATTATCTAACTAGGACTTGAAACACAAGTTGTGAGGCATCAAATATGATAATTCAATCTGACTTCTATAAAACTTAAATATAATTAGGAAACTAAGACAATTCTAGAATTTGAGATAAAAAGGGCCTTCCATGTGATGTGGGTAATTGCTTTAAAGAAATATACTTAAAGAACAATTTTTGTATATCTAAATTGTCCCAATAAATCCTAAAGTTTATACATAAGTTGGGAAAGCTATTAATGAGATTTCCTCCAAATTTCATAGCATTGGGATGATCCTAGTGACTTATGGAAAATTATAAAGGGAGAGGGCATATTGTAATAAATTTATGAATTACTAGAATTGGAAATATATAAAACATGCTTCGACTTTAGTGAAGTTTTTTTTGCACCTGTTTGATAAGTCACATGGGCTGTAACCATTGGATCAGAGATCAATACATACCTATTATATTACCTTGAGTAGGGTGGGGAAAGAGGGTTGTTCACACCTAGAAATCCCAAGATATCTCTTCTCTTATAAATCCCTTCCAATTCTTAAAACTATCCCATTGGGTTCGTGAGAGGCAACCAAACTCAACCACCCTCTTTTCTTGGAGTAACTGTGAAGACTTGGGACTTTCCCCAAGGGTAGTGGATTCAGGACTCCATTAAAACCGTACCGCAAGTCCTCCCCTTCCTAGTGCCAATAAAAGGCTCAAGTAGTTTTAAGTGTGATGGGAAGAAGTGCATGTAATCCTAGAACACTGAAGAATCCTTGTAGACCTTTATCTTTCTTCCTTTGACCCCTAAGCAATGTGTTGGATGGATAAAAAAAAGCCTCCATGTTGTGTCATGACCCCAAGGAACAGCCCTGAGATCCCTGGAGGGAGAAAAAGACCAGTGGGATAATTTGAAACCTTATACATCCCTACCACGCTACCCAAGCATGAATTTGTGACCTCCTAATTCAAATTCTTCAGTATAAGAGATCCAAACCACCATCCTCCCCAACCATGCTCTCTCTAGACACTTCAAGAGCCCCTCTAGGGTCTGGTAGAGTTCACGGAGGTGTTGGGACCTTCTCCTGGATCTATGACACCATGGAGTATGTAGTCAATGCTTCAATTGATTGGCACCGTGCAATGCCAGGTTGTCATGATCAAGACAAAAGTCAAGGGGGAATACCCATCATGTCCCCAAGTGTGCAGGTACCTTGTTCACAATGCCCAGGTCATTGTGGTCATCCTGGGCTCCCTCAAAGATGCACCTACGTGGATCCTAGTACCTATGTGGCTCCGACCCATTGGTTGGGACCCGACCACACCGTAATAAGACAAGGGTATATATATGCTGATGTGGCTTTTCGTGGTTGGTCAATTATTTCTGATTTTACAATAATGTTAATAATTAATTGTTAACTCAGAAAATAATGATGTTACTTACTGAATTGATTAGGAAAGCGAGTGAATACAAATAAAATGAATGCAATGACTGATTCTATTATCAGCTAATAGAGTATATTGAAGACATGATTGATAAGTGACTTATACATGAAAACCCTAGATTTTTAACATATTTCTCAAACAAGTAAATATGTGTGTTTTGATATTTTCTAATATAATGAGAATCAAAGATAATGATGACAAATACATATTGTTTGTAGACTGATAATTATACATATAATGAATTAGGGTTTTGGAAATTAATGATCATAACTTGTGATAATCTTAATGCACATAATCTGATATAAGTGTTTATAATGCAAATATATGATAGATTTGACAATTAGGGTTTCCCCTTATATGAGTTTATAAGTCTGATGAATCATGATGCGATAAATTTAGGGTTTGGTACCCTTATTCTTTACCCAAACCTAAGACAATCCTAAACCCTAGTTTAGGACATATGTTAGATATGTATGTATTGAATGTGATGGTGACACTTTAGGGTTATAAATACATGCAGGTTATGTAGAATGATTTTGTTGATTGATTGGATGTTTGGATACATGCTTAATGCATGGAAATTAGGTACACGATTACTTTTAAATAACCATTCTTGTTGAATCACGATGTTTCACAAAGTTTTATGAATGTTATTCCATCTACTGGTTTGCCCATAGAGTCAATCATATGATGATTGTAATGGGACATCCTATACTATATTTGATAATTATAATGGTAATTCCATATATTATGTTTTCTCGATCATGTGATGATGAAAGTTTATTGTTGACTCAAGATCTAAATCAACAAAACCCTTATTATGATGATGACTAACCATTCCACTCATTTGTGTCTAATGCTTCTACTTGAGTGATTTCAGATTAGGTATAGACACACTCCAAATGCCCATACTTGTCTTGTATACAGACATGTCAAAATCAATGCAAGTGCACTTTTGTCGAAAAAGCCTTAAATTAATTAGAATCATGTTGTAAATCACTTGTAATGATTGTATGACTTGTAGTTAAGCTTAGAAAAATCAACAACACTTAAATCAAATATTTAAGCACTTTTATGGCTCTTTCCAAAATTCATCACATGCACTCTTATTGGCCAAGTTTCATTCGCATGAAACTCGATCAAAAACCCTATGTAGGTCTTGTTAACTGCTAGGGTCGACTAAGTTTTCCTAGGACAAACTCGACCGACACCCTTGCACAAGCAAATCAATTTTAAGCCGTCAACTGAGTTTCATCTAGGATAAATTCGATCGACAACCCGAAATTTCTTTGTCACATAGTGCCATCTGTCGAGTTACCTTTATCAAATCTCGATCGATAACATTGTACAGAATGCGCAAAAGAAGTGTTTCTAACTATTAGAGTGTCACAAAACTCAAAAGAACAATTGTTACAACACCCCAAATGGCTAGAATTCATCCCTAAGTTTCTCTACTGGATAGGAACCCTTGGGCTTCATCCCATGGCTAGCCAAGAACTATGAAGGTTCCTCTATTATAGTTGATGTGAAGCCCAATGCCACACAAATGAGATTACTCAAAGAAAAAGACATGGTTCACAACGAATTTACCATACACCAGAAAACAAGGTAAATGAAAACCAATTTCATATTACTATCATGCTCTGAAGCATATTACATAAAGGCCTATCAAATTGTGTCACAAAATATGACATATCAAGTATATACATTTGTCCAATGGTTGAGGCCACAACATGTACAAAAGATCCTATTTCACATATATAGACCATCTATACAAATATAGGCATACTGCCAAAACCACGTGGCAATATACATTATCTACAAAACATTCCCTTTCCAGACCTGAGAGTACATCGATGACACTAAGACTGTACTTCAACTACTAGCATCTATCCAACCTTCTGCATCTATTAATCTTCAATTTGTTCCTCCTCATCACCACAATCTTGACCAAGCCGTTGATGACCACCTAAAAGGATGTGGTGACCCATGAGGTGATACCCATGTCCTAGTGAGAGATGTGACTCTCAACCTTCAACTATTGTTTACAATAGACATACTATTAAATAGGATAAGCAGATTCAACTAATCAAGCAATTTAAGGAGATTGCGGTGTTACAACATATTAAACTATTCCAATGGGTTAGGCAAGTTTTGCAAACTAATCAAATAAACATATCAACATATACAACTAGAAGGAATATGAAGAACATGTAAGTCTATCACCTACTAAACAATTAATTTCTCTTACTTCATCATACTACAAATAAGGAGTATAAGGAACAAGGTAAGTCTTAACATAAAATGTGGAGCATGTTTAATCCTCAATAGATATACTACACGTATGTATTACATACTTCATTAATGCCCTTCAGAATTGAGGTATACCACTCAATTCCAACTGACTACTGCTAAGTCAGAATCAGTTCCATACAAGATCTGTTGGAGAGCTGGAATCCTAAGATCTCATTTGCCCCCAGTTAGTACAAGTCCGCCGCAGTGACACATAAGGTCAAGTTGCAAAAACAACCTATTTTGTCCTTGGTATATAGGTCATGACACTAATGAAATAGGGTATACAAATCACAAAGATCCAAGGTACAACCACAGTTGTCCTCAATCACATCATATATACTAAGATATGACCGCAGTCATACTCCTGCCTAGGCATGACCACATCCATCCTCAAAACCTTGGAATTAATATGTCAAGGACACTTAATTACTTGCACCTCACATACTCAACAATATGCACTCTGAGTTTCCATAAGATGAATACTCGTTTCACCACCCAACAAGTGTTGACACTAGAATGGATCTATGACATAGGGAAACTACATGATTAGGGTTTCACTTGATTAGATAAGTTCATTCAGATTATTTATGGTCACATCAATAAAGTTATGTATAAACCCTAAAATAATTCTACAAAGCATGGGTAGATTACAACGTTAGAAGATATAAAATGTATGAAGTATAAATCGTGCACATCATCACATGGTATTTTTCATTGCCATATATGAGAGAACTATTATCACATCATCATAGGACACCAATCCCTTTTCACATCATCCAGAGTATATCACCTGAACTAGGGTAACCAACCCTGTACAAGGTCATAAGACCATTTAGATTGTTTCTTGCAAGAACATCATTATGTTTCCTTGCCTCATCAAAGCTTATCATCATCATCACACATGTGATACATAAGTTATACGACAATCATTCATTATATATGATGTTTGTTTAATAATAAATTAGGGTTACAACATTAGGAGAAAGAAAATACTCCATCATTATGCTAATTACCCAAGAAAACTAAGAAACATCATCGTCTATTTCAATTAGGGTTAAGTTCAACAAGGAAAAACAAGTTAGGGTTTCAAAATAGAAAACTAAGATAAACCCTAATTACCATCACTTCCAACAATCTTGGAAGCAATAAGGTCAAACATCATCAATATATAGTCAACAAAACGTAGTGACCATAAAGGCCAGAAACATCATCGACCATTGAAAGTTGAGCAAGGTTGACGACTGTTGAGGATAGGCCCACCATCTTCATCGACCGATGAGGGTCATCCTCACTGGTGGAGCCAAAAATTTAATTTGGGTGAGGTACGATTGGAAGAGGTGCATCTTTTGATGCTACAATGTTTACAGTAGTGATCTTCCTCGAATGGAATGTCTATATAGTAAGCCTTCATAATAATAATCTTCAGTATATTACTTTCAACATGGACAACCAAGTAAAAATGAAGTACTCTCAGCCATACTATTTCACAAACACTATTTTGTATTTTTTTTGGAGATACCCTCCCTCCATTATGCAAGGTAGTCAATGCTAGATCTTACCCATAAATCTTGATTGGGTCACGAATGTCTTTACTTCTTCTAAATAAGTATACTTCTATTAGAGTTAGATAATATTATTATTAGATACTTATACATGTGTGACCAATAAAGATAGCAAAAATGGTCTAAAACTAATGAATACGAGATAGAAATCACAAAAACTTGACAAAAAACCAAATATAAGTGACTAAAGTACTTACAATGTGCCACGTTAGTAAAGGATAGATAGATAATGCAATGCCCTCTTCTTCTTCTTCTTGTGCCCGTTGCGGTATTTAAAATGTTCGTGCTCCTTTAGTTGTGTTATACTAAGTCACCATGATGTTGTTCGGAAAGGAAGGGTGTACTTGTTAGAACAGACCAATATCATGTTCATGCAAATGAGAAGGCATACTCTTTACAGCTGCATGCCACCTTTATGTTTATGTGAAATGTAAAAAGATCATTACCATCTTGATTGGTGCTACAATTTTTTATTATAATTTCTAGCACTTCCATGGTTATGAAGTACATATTAAAATTGATAACAAATTAGAAAGGATGAAGCGAATGTACCGTGGTCATATAAATAATCAGTTAGGAAAGAAAAACAATGCGATTGTCAACCGGATCTGAAATAAATTATGAAGAGAGTGCAAATAGGATTAGATAGATAATGCACTGTACTTGCTAGGATAATAACAATCTAGATAGAAAAAGTTGAACGTGGCACTCTCACAGATTAATAGATCAAATCAAAAAGTAGTTATCAAAGAAGTAGAGGCGATTACCCTCCCACTTAGGCAATTTTAGAAACAAAAACTAATTATCAGTGAAAACGGAAACTAATTGCCGCTAAAGTAGTGTTAGGAATGGAAATTTATTATCCTCTAGAAAGGAATCACCAATCCATAGAATCTCCCTACAGTCCTAGCTATTTTTGTGGATGAAACCATAGCTTGTGTAGTAGTGGTGCTCTAGCATCACACGCTGACAACGATGCCATGGATTTGCATCTCAATCTCCTCTGGGTCATATAAGAAACAGTTAAAATTTGATGAGTTGTTGGAGTTGGCTGATTTCTGGTAATATAAGAATAGCGTGACACAAGCTTTTTTGAGATATAGACTCATAGTCACAACTTGCAACATCCACCACTGGTCCCATTACCATCGCTTTATTCAGAAAATTAGGATGAGGCTTGTGCCTCATGGTGCCATAGTGTGGTTCCACCACTGTTATTCCTCATTGGCAACCTCTGAAAATAGAAGGTTGGTGACCGAAGAAAACTAGGGTTCAACCCTTCATTAACCAATGAACTAGGGTTCACCACCCTTAATGATCACTAAGGTCCAAAAACATCATCAACCACACATAGATCCAATCTTGGAAACCAAAGGAACACGGAATCCTTATTTATCAAATAGAAATCACCATCCTTAGCGACCATCAAACTAGTAAACATAGTGACATCAAGGAGGGATAAAGCTCATAGACCACTAAGAAATTCTTGGCGACAACTCAACATCAAAATTCTTGCCGACCACATGAAGAGAGAGAGAGAAAAAAACTTGGCGACCACATAGAATCCAAAATAGGTTGGTCATCATTTAAGTAGATTAGTAGTTACAACATATTAAACTATTCCAACATGTTAGGAAGGTTTTGCAAACTAATGACAAGCATAGCAACATATATAACTAGAAGGAATGTGAATAACATGTAAGTATATCACCTACTAAACATTTAATTTCTCCTACCACATTATACTACAACTAAGTAGAATAAGAAAAAAGGCAAGGGTTAACATCCAATGTGAAGCATATTTAACCCTAAGCAGATATTACTACACGGATATGCTACATCTTTTATTGATGTCCTAAGGAATTGAGGTATTCCACTCAATTCCAGTTGACCACTGCTACGTCAAAATCAATTCCATACAAGATCTATAGGAGATCTAGAATCCTAAGATCTCATCTGCCCTTATGTAGTACACGTCCGCCGCAGTGCCAAATAAGGTCAAGCTGCAACAACACCTAGTCCATCCTTGGTATATAGGTCACAAAACTAGTGAACAAGGTTATACAAAACCAAACATCCAAGGTACAACTGTAGTTGTCCTCAATAACATCATATATACTAAGATACGACCATAGATGTACTCCTACTAAAGAATGGCCATGGCCATCCTCAAAACCTTGGAATCAAGATGTCAAGGACACTCAGTCACTTGCACCTCACATACTCAACAGTATGCGCTCTGAGTTTCAATAAGAGGAATACTCATTGAACCATCGAACAATTGTTTACACTGGAATGGATTTATGGCACATGGAAACTACATGGTTAGGGTTTCACTTGATGTTTTAGTTTCATTTTGGTGATTTAAGGTTGCATCAATCAATTTATGTACAAATGCTAAAGAATTATATAAAAGCATGGGAAGATTACAACCTCAGAAGATATAAAATGTATGAAGTATAAAACTTTTCACATCACCACATGGTACTGTTCACTACCATACATGAGACCATTGTCATCACCTCATCATGGGACAACAATTCCTTATCACATCATCAAGAGGATATCACCTCAATTAGGGTAACCAACCTTGTACAAGGTCATTAGACCATTCACATTGCTTCCTACAAGAACATCATTCTCTTTCCTTGCCTCATCAAAGCTTAACATTATCATCATCAGACATTTGATACATAAGGAATACACCAATCACTCATTAGCTATGATCTTTGTTAAATAGAAAGTTAGGATTAAAAAATTAGGAGAGATGAAGTACTCCATCATCATGATAATTACTGAAGAAAACTAAGCAACATCATTGTGTACTTAAATTAGGGTTAAGTTCAACAAGGCAATTTGAGTTAGGGTTTCAAAACAATAAACTAAGATATACCCTAATTCCCATCACTATAAACAATCTTGGAAGCAAAAAGGTAAAACATCATAAATATAATGTTGACAAAACATAGTGACTATATAGGCCAGAGTCATCATCGACCACTGAAGGTTGAGAAAGGTTGGCGCCTCCTAAGGATAGGCCCACCACCTTCATCAACTAATGAGGGTTTGGCTCATTGGTGAATGTTGAAAACACAAAGTTGGTGACTGAAGAAAATTAGGGTTCAACCCTTCATCGACCGCTGAGATAGACCACCTTTATCAACCGGTGAACTAGGGTTAACCACCCTCAACGACAACTAAGGTCCAAGAACATCAGTGACCACACATAGATAGAATCTTGGCGACCAAACGAACATGGAATCATCAACGACCATAGAAAATCACCATCCTTAGTGACCGTCAAACTAGTAAGCCTCAAGGAGGACTAAAATTCATTAACCACTAAGAAAATCTCAGCGACCATTCAACATCAACATTCTTGGAGACCACGTGAATAGAGAGAAAAACTTGGCAACCACATAGAATCCAAAATAGGTTGGTCATCATGAAGGATACGAAGAGTCATCAAGGTGCAAAACCATAAGAAAGGAGATCAAAACAAAAACCTTAATTAACCACCATCATGAGAGAAAGCAAAACCATGATCGAAGAGAGATACAACCAACATTTCCACTAACATGCATGCATCAAAACCTTAATCACCAAGGATAGATTTTGTGCATCAAGATTAGGGTTTATCCAAGAAAAGATATCTACTCAAGATCACCATGAAAGCATAAACCCTAGATAAAAGAAATGACCTTCAACTTGTAATTATGTTTTAGGGTAGATTATGTACATGAAAGTTAAGTGTAATCAATAATAGTGGAGAAAGTTATATAACTCACCTTAGAGTTGATGTAGAAAACTCCAAATAGCAAGATAGCTTCAAATAAAGGGAAAGGAGACCCTAGATTGAACACTCCTCATGGCCAAACTAGATCCACCTCCAAGAAAGAAGAAAAACTTAGGTCAAAGAAGCAAGAATAGAGCAAAACCCTAGATATGAAGGAAAGGGAGAGAAGTTCTTCAACCTCTACTAAAGCACCACCATGGAGTACACTGGATTTGTCCAAGAAGAGAAATAAGAAGAAGGTAGGGTAAGGGGAAAAAAATGGAGATGGAGATCACTAACCAATATCAATAATAAAGGCAAGGATTGCACCAAACGATCACAATGAGGCTTGCTCCAAACCCTAGCTCAACATGCAAGGGGGGATCAACCACCTCTTTCAAGCTTGAGCTTCACCTTTACCACCAAGCACAAGGGGATGAGCTACAAGGAGAAGAAGAGAGAAAGAGGGTGTATATGTTTTAGTTGCTTGCAAAGAGGGAGGTTTATATAGCATGGGGTTGGAGAGAGAAAGAAGGTTAGGTGTCATTGTAACACATGCCATGTGTCCACTAGATCTCGTCCATGCAAGAACTACACTCCCACATATAACCAGGGCGTTAAAACCAAGAAAAACTAGAGACCACTTGGTCTAGGAAAAGCCATCAAGAACTGAAGACTTGGAAGAGAAAACGGTCACTGAAGATTCTCAGTGACCCACAAGATCAAAACTCAATCGGTCGCATAAATCCAACACTAGGATTTCTTGGCGACCTAGAGGGTTCATGGCCTCATCGACCACCAAGACTAAGTGAATACACTCGAACATCACCAAATACCAAGAATCATGGGTCATAAGATCCTTGTCAACCTTCAAAACACAAACTCATTGCTCAAACATACATCAAGCTCAATCATCAACTAGGACATCCCTATAAAGCCTAATTCTCAACACATGATGTCACCACATCAAACGAAGGTGTGACAAGGTGCCCCAAAGAACCACTCTCTCCAAAATGATGTCAAAACATATTAAACACATCAAGTATGTGAAAATTTGCAAGAAAATCTCTATACAAACATAAATTTCAATTAGGTCCAAAACAAGCACAAATAAGTATATCTAGCTCAAACTGCATCCAAATTGGACCAAACTTGAAATATAAGATCATCACATATTATCAAAGAACATGACAAGGTTTGATTAATGTTTTAAGCATATAATTGTGCCAAGAAAGTAGATCAACCAATAAGCAAGGTCGGGGTCTTACAATTGAGTGCCTCTAAGAGCCTACATCCACTCTCCTAAGCTTAATCATTTGCTACATCCATTAGAGTGAGTAGGATATTTGTATGAGATCTAGTCCTACATGTTTATTTTGTGAGTCTCTCACTTTATCCACCTCCCAATCTCTCATTCTACTATGAATACGAATGTTATCTCTCTTGGATAAGAGAGGTGAAGAAGAAGAAGGTAACGAGTCCCTTAGTGAAAGCTTATCCTCGGTGAAGGTGAAGTCAAAGGCGGAAGATCCAGGTCAAGAGTGGGTAATTCCTTGAAGGCAGAAGACTTGTTACAAGAGTCACTAAGTACTTGGTGAAGGAGGAAGACTCGTTGCAAGAGTGGGTAAGTCCTTAGCAAGGTAGAATACTCTTAGTCATGGATAGGTAAGTCCTTTGTAAGGTTATTGGCTCCCTTGTCCTCGAAGGGAAGACTAGGTATCCGTGTACTAGAAAAGGAAAGTCTTACGTTGTAACTCTTGTAATGGAATATAAGGAGTGATACATGGTTGAAGATCCTAGAGGTTGACCTCTCTAGGTAGTGGGAATAGATTGTGTTACTTGTGCTTGTTCAATCTCTCTCTCCCTACTATGTATGTTTAGTTGCACTCAAATTTTATTAGGAAACCTTATCTTATGATATACTTTGAAGGTATAATGAATTTGGTTTAAGCATTTATAGCTTTATTCACCCCCTCTAGAGCCCATCATCTGATCCAAAATTTTCTATCAGAGCGGGTCTTCTCTAGAAAACACTTCTACAAGTATGAGAGATAGGAAAGTATAAAGAGGGAAGATACTCCTTCAAAGAGATAAAAAGAAGGGAAGAAAAGACTTTAAAGAAGAAGGAAAAGAGAGATTAAGATCACAAAGGATCTATCAACACAAATGAAAGCACTAGTGGAAGATCTAGTGTATGTGAAGATGGAAGATGCCATTGTGCCCTCATGGTAAGTTCAATTGAAGACTTAAAAGAGGTAGATCTAATATCTTTATATAAATAATCTTTTATTGAAATCGTTCGTGCCACTCGTGCCTCTATCAAGTATACTAACAATATAAAAAATCCTTACAAATTGTTGATTTCTTGCATGAAGAAAAATATGATATTTAAAATCTTAAGAGACTTAATTCAGAGATTGAGTTGAAACTCAATGGTGTTGAGATAGAAAACTATGCCTATCTTAGTCAAGTAACTACTCTTAAACTTGAAAATGTTAACATGCTTGATAAGATTAGATTTCTAGAAGCTCAACCTCTTATGCCTAGTTCTAGAGATGAGCATACTAAAGTCAGGAATTTTCTCATGTTTGTCATTAATGTTCTTAAAATTGAAAAAGAGGACAAAGACTTTGTTTTTCATGGAACAAAATATAAAAATAGTGTGTATCTTTATAAGATAACTTTGATTGAAAAAGAAAATGCTTCCTTGCTCTCTGAAGTCAATGTCTTTAAATCTTATTCTAGTCCTACTAATAGAGAGAATAATGTTGTTGCACTTAATATTGAAAAATATTCTTATATGGCCAATGCTCTTTGCTTAGAAACCAATCTTTTGCATGCTAGAGATGATATGAATCAATTGTCTTCTACTATTACTTCTCTTATGCATGATAATCATAGTTTGAAATCCTCTACGCAAAGATTCTTAGATGACAAAAAGAATCAAAATCAAATCCTAGAGCATACTATCGAATAAATGGGTAGAGATGGTATTAGACTTGATAGTAGCCAAAGGAACATCGAAGACAAAGGAACTTCAATTTTTGATGAAGAATCCTCTAGTTACAAGGATATGAGATCATGTAATCATTATTATGAAATTGGTCATTATTCTACATACTGCCTTTTTAGGAAAGCACCCAAGAGTAATAGGACTTGGGCTGATAAGCTATCCCCTCTGGACACAAAAATATGATTGGGGACCATTTCATCTTTCTTCTTGTAGGTCACTTGAAAATGGATTGACATAAGCTATTTCTTTGCAAATTGGTTTCTCAATCCACATTAAAGATGAATGGTGAGATGTTATGGGGTGGCAACAAGTGGAAAATAAATGGTAAGAACGCAGGTAATGATATTCTTTGCCATATCCAATAATATATTGTTTTTGGAAAGTTTGTATTCACTTTAGATATGGTTTTTAGTTAAATTTGGTATATTATAATTCTCATCACTTTCTTTACCCTTGACCTTGATGCTTTCATAGTGCATTACTAACTTTCTTACACATGTTTGGATATGGTTTATATTTTTATCATGATTCTAGATATGATTTTCTAAAATACATGTGCTTTTTGATAGCATTTGTTGTCGGTCAAGTTTCTCCTGAAAGAAACTTGACCGACAAGAACTACTGGGTTTTTCCAACAACTGTTGTGGGCTGAGAAGCTCAACCCAAAAACTCGACCGACAACACTATGCATAGAATGTACATATGGCTTCTTGGATGAGAATTTTCCTCTCAAATACACTTTCTCAACCAATAGCCTATTTTATAGATCTCCTTTTGGTACGTATATGATATTCATTCTTCCATGCATTAAATTACCTATCTTTCATAGAACTCTATCTTTCTAATTGCCATAAATTGGTATATCTATATCTTGCAATTAATTATCTTGAGTTGTTATGCATGTTTTGATGATGATCTCTTTGGATCTCTTGGTTGTGACCTAAATTGCTTCTGTTGTGCTCCAACTTGCTACATCTATGAAGTTATATATCTTGTTTTGATACAACCTTGAGTTTCTTAGTGGTAATCATCTTTAGGTAATGATGCATATTTTCTAGTAAGTAATATCATTTCATACTTATGAAATCAAATATCTCTTTGTTTGATATTTTCCTACATCTAATCATATCTTGTTCTTTAACTTGTGAATCTTTCACTATTATCTTGATCCTACTAGTAGTCCTATGTTGTGATATCATCTACTAGTAGTCCATCTACATGTAGTTCTAGTCTTGTTCATCAGTTGGTATCCAACTATATGTTATACGTGTGCCCTTTTTCATACATACTCTATCTTTCTCCTTAATTTGCATATCTACTTTCTTGAGTTTCTTGGATAGCCTTGTGATGTACAACAAATAGATCTACATTATATGCAGAAATTAAAGGATCTGAAGAATTTATGCAGTTTTTGAATTTTCTTCTCCAGTCAGATTTTGCACCATGCAAGACTAGTGTTTTTTTATACAAAAAGGGCCTTCTGAGAAAGACTCATGGCTTTAGTCATGATCTATGATGGGTTTTGGGTGAATTCCATCAACTTGATGCTCCAAATCGTGCTTTATTAATTTTCTCCAACACGTTTTGTTATAATTTCAAAGACCCTTTTTGTTTTTTTCATTGATTATAGCTAGAATTACATCTAGGGTTGTTCTAATGCATGTCTTGATTTGTTTTATATACATTTCTTAGACAAACCCTTAGTTTTATTTTCTCTTCTACACACCCTTCTCTAACAAAGTGTGTTTTAGCTCTTCAACCCCCTCACTTTTTGAAATGACAAAGGGGGAGAACACATATATCTAGACAACATATATGAGTAGACGACATAATTTCTATAAATGTTATGAAAGATAACCACATGGAGGAAATAATATCAATTTATGGGAGTATGAGAACTTCATTAACATCTATTGAGGGGGAGAATATGAACTCAATTCCAATGAAACCCATATGTTTCTCCAAAGGTGTGATTTTACTCAAATGCTTTCAATACAATAATGGAATAATTTGTCATTTTTAAAAAGTGGGAGAATGTTGACTCAAGGTCTAAATAAACTACATGCTTGTTTTGATGATGACTAGCCATTCCACTAATTTGTGTCTAATGCTTCTAGTTGAGTGATTTCAGATTAGGTATAGAAACACTCCAAAAGTCGAAACTTGCACATCATATCTTGGATAAAGACAAGTCAAAATTAATGCAAGTGAACTTTTGTGGAAAAGGCCATAAATCAATTAGAATCATGTTTTAAATCACTTGTAATGATTGTATGACTTATAATTAAGCTTAGAAAAAATCAAGAGCACTTAAACTGGATATTTAAGCACTTTTATGGCACTTTCCAAAATTCATCACAGACACTTTTATTGATCTAGTTTCACTCATATGAAACTCGACTGACAACCCTATATGGGTCTTGGTAACTGTTAGGGTCGACAGAATTTCCCCAAGACAAACTCAATCATCACCCTTGCATAGGAAAATCAATTTTAAGTCATCAACCGAGTTTCATCTAGGATAAACTCAACCGACAACTCAAAATTACTTTGTTGCATAGTGTCATTGGTTGATTACCTTTATTGAAACTTGATCGACATCATTGTATGGAATAAATGTGTTTCTAATCATTAGAGTGTTGCAAAACTCAAAAAAATATCTGTTGCAACACCTCAAATGGCTAGAATTCGTCCTTAGTGACTCTACTGGCTAGTAGGCAACCTCAACTTAAAATAGGAACCCTTGGTCTTCATCCCATGGTCATTCAAGCACTATGAAGGTCCCTATATTATAGTTGAGTGCCTCCAAGAGCCTACATCCACTCTCCTAAGTTTAATCACTCGCTACATCCATTAGAGTGAGTAAGATATTTGTAAGAGAGCTAGTCCCACATGTATATCTTGTGAGGCTCTCACTTCCCCCACCTACCAGTCTCTCTTTATACAATTAAGATGAAGTTTCTTTCTCATGGCTAAGATATATGAAGACAAAGAAGAAGGGAAGGAGTACCTTGGTGAAAGCTTATCCTTAGTGAAGGTGAAGTCAAAGGCGGAAGATCCAACTCAAGAGTGGGTAATTCCTAGAAGGCAGAAGACATGTTGCAAGAGTGGGTAAGTCCTTGGTAAAGGAGGAAATTTCATTGCAACAATAGGTAAGTCTTTTGCAAGGTACAAGACTCTTAGTCATGGATAGGTAAGTCCTTTGTAAGGTTATTATCTCCCTTTTCCTCAAAGGGAAGGCTAGGTATCCTTGTCCAAAATAATATGTTGTAACTCTTATAATGAAATATAACGAGTCAGACATGGTTGAAAATCTTTGAGGTTGATATAGGTAGTGTACGTACATCTCCTACTTCAGAGTTTGGAACCACTATACATAGCTTGTGTTACTTATTCTTATTCAATCTCTCTCCCTTGATATGTATGTTTAGTTGTACTCAAATTTCATATAAGAAACCTTATCTTATGATTTACTTTTAAGGTATAATGATTTTGGTTTAAATGTTTATAGCTCTATTCACCCCCTCTTGAGCCCATCACCCGATCCAACACTAATATGGTAAAATGATGTTACTCAATGACATGTGTCTTTTGGTTGAAGATTTGAACAATGAGATCATATGTATGATAAGAGTACTTACATTATTTTTATGTCCCTGCTCGAATATTACCGTAGAACAAAATAGACAAGAGTGACACATAAGACTCGAGTGTTTGTTGACTGATGACAAAGTCTCATTAGTCATGATATGTGATATCAAGTCAAGCACATAAATACATGTTAGAGAACACTGTATTATATAGAATCACCATGAGAGTGATACATGGTGACCATGGAATGGTAGTCAGATCATCTCCCATAGTAATAGGGGTGATTGCACCTCTGAGACCTAAAATCACTACACTCATCACAAGTTGTTTGTTGTACTTTGACATCATACACCGTGACCTTGAATAAGGGTTTCCATAAAGGTGAAGCTCAGGTATGGTATGACACATGGGGATTGTGTGTGAGTGATCTAGATGGGATCTGTCCCTCCTAAAGGAGATTGATATCCAAGCAACTTGATAAGTAAGATTGACTCAATATAAGATATGTGAACTCACATGCATCTTAGAAAATCTTCTCTAGTTCAAGGAACATGGATTGAACATTGAGAGGATGATGTTTCCATGCCTTGAGTTCAATCTAGATACTAGAGATAAAGGAACTATATGATCACAATAACACTGATCACGGATTGTAAGTTGAAGTTGTTCTCCAACTTTTTGATTTACTTGGGTAGTAATAATATGTTGCTAGATACCTCTCATTTCTTGTGATGTCATAAATTGGTTATGGACATTCACTACCAATGTAATTTGGGACCTATAGGGTCACACACATAGATACACTTGGAATAGGAGTTTATTCATGAATTGTATTTAACTTGATTACTGAAATGTTTAGGTATTCAATAAACAACTATGGTTGAAAATTGATTGACTGGACTGAGAACTAACCGGTTCAAGAGTTGAACAAATCCATTCAAGTGTGAGGACAATTAGAAAGTTGAACCAATCAATTCAAGTTTCATGTCAATTGGAAACAACATTGGTTGAACAATGCCTGAACTAGGCCATGAACCAACTACTTCACTTAGTGAACTGACCAGTTCAAGCTCTGAGATCACAAGTTCACATATTGAAATGCCAGGTTTAATGATCAATTCAACTGGATCAAGGATTGATGCTGATATCATGGTTTGCATTTATTGAATATTGAATGCAAATGTGATTCAAAATGGGAAAGAATATGAACCAACCGTTTCAAGTCTTAAACTGGCGAGTTCACCTATGAACCAACCAGTTCAATAGTGAACCGACTAGTTCATCATTCCTAGATTCCAGAAAATTCATGAAATTCCATCTCTTTGACTCTCGGATGAACTAGAAACCCTAACCCTAGCAATCCTATATAAAGGGGGACAGTCTAGGATTTTAGAGACACAACAGTTCTCTCTAAAAAGTGTTTTTCCTCTCTTGCTGTGGTAACTGAGAGTGCCCAAGCAAGTCCTACCAATAAAAGGAAAGGACAGCAAGGTAGAGACGACACTAGAGAGTGAGTCAACTTTAGTATGTTGACGTTCAAAGGGATAACTTCTTCCCATTGCCTTTGGTAGCACAAAATGGAGTTCTCGGTGGTCTGCATGGACTACATAGAGGTGAGGAGGAATTTGCCACTCGCTAGGAGGATGCCATCAACCATTGTCCATGGTGTTGTTCCAGGAGGTCATTGTTGATGACTGTTCAAATGCTTCTTAAAGGAGAAGTATGTTGCTATAAGAGTTGTTATTGGACTTGCTCTAGGACCATGTATATAACTTGCTAACCTCTTTTTTAGATACATTGTTATTGATACAATCTGTTGGTTCAAGAATCAAGCATTCAAATTTTTATTTCTGTTGCCTTATCTGTCATCCCAATTTTCTAACAGTGGTATCAGATCCACATCAATTTACAGTGTAGAAGAGATTCAAATTGATGTTATCAAATGTATTTTATTGCATATGATGCAAATACTAAAATGGTTAATGTACATATATGATTAAATACCACATATGATCCCTATATATATATATATATATATATCTGTGTGTGTGTGTGTCTCCATAAAAATGTTTTTAATGGTGGATGTATGTGTGGTTATGGCCAAAATCCATGTGGATTTTGTGCATGGTTGTTTGGTTTACTTCTTTTTGTTATTCGGTTTGCATAATGAGCCTCTCCCCTCCTTTCTAAATGTAAATTAATGCTCAACTTCCTATATTCCACTCAAAATGTAACTCAAGATTTTCCCTTTTACAATGTAGTATGGAATAGGATAGTGTTAATTTATGTTTCATCATGAGAAGATGTTCTACACCAGATAAATGACTGACTCAGCTATAAAACTGATCGATTGGAGGAGTGAGGAGTTCATACGACCGAATGAATCGATTTACTGGTGGCCCAAACAATCATTTGGAGGAGTCCAGACATCACTTGAACCTAAGACCAGGAAACCATTTTAAGAGACCAACTGACTGACCAGGAGGCTAACCTTTCAGCTCAAGAGTTAAAATTGATCAACCCATACTAGTTCCAACATAGCTTTCTACAAGAACATGTTGTACATATGATGTGGACCTTAGTCGGTAGCAATTCCTTATGGTTCCAAGGAATTGCATTAGACTGGCATAACCATTGCTTGTATTTTTCTAATTGCATGTTTTTCATTTATGGATATAGAATGTATATGATACATAAATATGTGGTAATTGGATATGTATATGTACTACAGAATCTCTCAATAAATATTAAGTCTTAGATGCTTTCCATAAGAAACACACATGAAAAGCCTGATTGACCAACCATGGGCACGCCCTAGCATGGTGAGCCATTTATCTTGTGGAGTGTGATGGTAGATATGTGGGTGTTCCCTAGAAGGATGCATATTTTACCATGTTGGCTTTCAAGTTAGGCTTAAATAGGTGATGTTAATATTATTAAGTTCCTAGAATCATTCAGATGGAATATGGCAAGGAGTTGCACACACCATCTATCCAAGAATTACATGAGATGTAATTAGCAAATGTTTCCTACCCTAGTAATTGGTTATGAGTGCCAACATTAGTTGGGCATTTACTTAATTGTTTCTGATCTGGCCTCACTAGAAGGTTATATGCTGCAATCTTCCAAATTGATAATGAGAACTATAAATTTGAAGAAAATAGTGGGAGCAATAAATTAATTAAAATCCTAATTAATATCTTAAACTTAATAAGAAAATCAAATCAAAATTGTTTTGACTGCTATTGCAAATTTTCTTTTGTAGAATCTAATGGCAAATATAAACAAATCATTGTTGCAGTCAGTTCTTAGTAAGGATAAAAAAATGAGACAAATTCAATGAAAGGTTCTGGACTTTGAGAAGGGTTCTCAATGATGAGCATAAGCTCTATCTTGGATACACCAGTTCCAGAGGAACCTACTCCTCATGCACCTAGGGCTGAAATGCATGCTTATTTGAAGCATGTCAATGATGCCACATACGTCAATAACCTTATGATGATTTTTATGAATTATGAGTTGTATAAACAACATGAAAACATAGACATTTTTGAGATGGTAACACATCTTAGGAATCATGTAATGAAAGAAAGGTGCAATCTCTCCCAAGCATTGTTTGAGTGCAAAATGACAGAAGGCGATCATGTAGAGCCTCGTGTGCTCAATATAATGGGTATGTGGAACATCTAGAGAGATTGGGATTCCCTTTGAGCCAAGAGTTGGCCATGAAAATGATTCTACAATTGTTTCCATATAGCTAGTTTATCAAGTGTCACTACTTGAGTAACTTGGCCAAACTACTATCATAATTACTTGGCACGTTGATAAATGCCAAACCAAGAATGAAGAAGGACAAATCTGTGATGATGATGATCAGTGGAATCGAGGTCTAACAACAAATCCAAGGCTAAGAAGACTTATGAGGTGAAGTTGAAGTCCAAGTCCTGCACTCAAAATGAGGATAAAGGTAAGTGCAAAAGGTATCTGTCATTTGCACTTAAAGGGTCTCAGGAAGAAGAAGGAGATAGAGATCTCTACTTCAGAACCTGAGAAGAATTAAGTTAGAACTGTGCGGAGTAAGAGTTGTTTCCACTGTAGTTGGAATCTGCCATTCATGTAATGGGCATGTAATAGAATTAGTGAATTGCTAATATGTACCTCCAATTAATGAAAAATGTATGGTGTCTTTTACGAACAAGAGTAATATAATATATTTGATGTTTTGCTTTCAAAGATATGATCTTTTATGGCAGTATCCCAAATGTCTCGTAGTTTAATATATTAAATGGCTCAATATCTCAAACAAGAATACCTATAACATTGTCATTTATAGCACATAAATGAGAAATGCATTTCTAGAAACTGTAATGATTGTTATCTAGACTCTTTTGGTTATTGAACCCATAGAGACATGAAAGTCTTATCTATTGGGAAATATGACAAAAACATATTCACTAGATGTAGTGGGAGAACAAATATTGTATTTGGGCTCATACATACTGATGTATGTAGACCTTCTAGAATCATTTCTAGAGGTGATTAATAGTATCTCATTACATTTACTAATGATCTCAATAGATATGTAGTTTTAAATCTCATGAAAGTGTTCAAGAATATTATGAATGAAGTAAATAACCCACTTGGTATAAGTATTAAGACACTTCGATATGATCGATATGGAAATATTTTACCAAGAATTTGAGGACCTTCTAGGAGACAATGATAGTGTATCGTGATGAATTCCACTTGAAACATAATGATAGTGTCTCATGATGACGTACGAGTGAGAATGGATCACACCATGTTAGTCATGGTGTCATCACTGATAAATCTAGCTAATCTTCCATTTCCTTTAGGGGCACATGGTTTACACTAAAATAATGCACCATCTAAAATGGTTCAAAAGACACCATATGAGATATGGTATGGGAGGTGTCCCAATATGTCTTTTATAAGGATTAGGATTGAAAGATTGTGTAAGAAAATAGTTTCTTGAAAGGCTTTGTCCATAAATAACATAAATGTTATTTTGTTGAATACTATTTTTATATTCCAATCTGACAACAAAGTGTTTGTTTCCATGATGGTTGAATTCCTAAAGAGGAATTTCATTCATAAGGAATCTATGGGAGTAAAATAGAACTGAAGAAGTTTGAGACCGACAAATTTTTTTTAACCTAAATGAGGTACAATAGGAACATGGAGAATCACAAGTTGTTGTTGAATCTCAAGCTCCATGTGTAACACAACACATCATAGATCTAGTAGGACATGCCTTGAGTTTAAAAAATTAGGATATCTTATAACTCAAGAAGGTTATATGTTGATCATAGATGATGAGTCAATAACCTATTTAGAAAGCTATCGAGGAACCAGAGTTTGAGAAATGGCTTGAGACCATAAGATCAATAATGGACTCCATGTACACTAACAAGGTATGACCTGATGGATCTAGCTAAAGGGGTAAGACCCATAGGGTGCATTTGGGTCTTAGTGAAAAGGCCAACATGGAGGGTAGTGTATAAACCTATAATCATTGATTGGATGTAAAGGGTTTCAAACAAGTTCAAGATGCTGAACATGATGAAATCTCTTTACCAATTATCATGGTTGAATCTATCAAGATCATGCTTATCATGCAGCTTAGTATGAATATGAGATTTGGCATATGAATGTTAAAATTGCATTCCTTAATAGGAATACACATGAGGATGTGTACATGGTGCAACCTAAAGTTTTTATTAATCAATATAATGCAAATAAAGTCTATAAGGTAAAAAGGCCAATCTATGGATTGAAGCAAGTATCTCATACCTAGAATCTTATATTTGATAATATAGTCAAAGAGTTTGACTATAGTCAGAATGATTATGAAAATTGTTATTACAAGAATTTAGTGGGAGCATAATAATATTCCACATGATGATGAGGAATAACATCCTTATCTTGCAAACATTAAATCCTGGTTGGGAAGCACCTTCTCTATGAAGAGTTTAGGCAAAGCATCCTATCTAATAGTAATTGAGATATATAGAGATAGATCTGGAAATATTCTTGACCTAAGAAAGAGCACATACATTGGAAAGATGTTGAAGGGGTTGAGCATGTAGGACTCAATGAGAGAAAACTTGTCCATGTTCTATGGAGTTAGTCTCTCAGGATCATAGTGTTCTAGTTCTTGTGAAGAGCAGGAACACATGGATAGATGCCATATGCATTTGCAATTGGATCTATCATGTATGAATGTTGTATACTCATCCCTTTATCTCGTATGTATTAGACATGACAAGATGATATGTACTCATCGAGTTATCTCATATGTATTGAACATGATGAGAAAATATTAGTCAGATCCTAGTGAAAGTCATTGGACTTCCATAAAGGAAATCCTTAAGTACTTGAGAAGTACTAAAAGGATCGGCTCCTTTATTATGGTAATAATTAAGAGTTGGGTGTAAAGGGTTACACGATGCAAGCTTCCAAAATGACAAACATCACAATTGAAATTTGTGTTTGACCTTAAAATAGAATTAGAACTGTAAGCTATAAGAGCTTGTAGAAAGAGATAGTTTTTTACAATAGAAGTTGAGTACCTTGTTGTTATGAACAATAGAGAATAATGTATGGGTATGAAGTTAGATCAACTTGTGGGAGTCTCCAACCATTGATGACATAGTAGAAGTACTATGACAACATTAGAGGTATTGGTTAGGTAAGAAATCTCAAATAGCATATTGTGGCACTTTCATCTCATATGAGAAGTCATACAACAAGGAGATGTGAAGATTGCAAAATATTTGAGAAGCACTTAAAGGATCGGTTCCTAGATTATGGTAATAATTAAGAGTTGTGTGTAAATGGTCACACAAATGAAAGATTCCAAAATGACAAAGATCACAATCTAAATGTGTGTTTGACCTTAAAATAGAAATATAATCTTAAGAAAGAAGAGTTTCAAGAAAGAGATAGTTGTTCTGCAATAGAATCTGAGAACCTTGTTGTTATGAACATCAACAGATATTGTATGAGTCTAGAAGTTCATATAGATGAACTTGTGGGAGGTTCCAACCATTAATGACTTAGTAGAAATACAACAACAACAGTGGAGGTACTAGTTAGTCAACGAATCTCAAATAACATACTATGGTACTTCCATCTCATACGAGAAGTAGTACAATGAGGAGATGTGAAACTTGAAAAATACTGACTAGAAGAAAATGTTGCTACCCCACTTTAAAATCATTAACACAATAGAAACATGATGGAGATGTTAAGATCACTTGTAATAAGATCCTTTAGTGATTAGTTATAAGTTCAAGTGGGAGTCTGTTGTATTCCCACAGATCCAATCATATGGTGGTTTTAATGGGGCATCATATACTTGATTTCATAATTATAAAGGTAATTCCATATATTATGTTTGTTTCAATCATGAGATGATAACATAAACATAGAAGATGTCTAAAGATGATGTTACTCGATGACATATGTATTCTGGTTGAGGACCTGAACAATCTGATCATATGTACGATAAGAGTACATACATTGGTGTTATGTTCCTAGTTGGATATAATTGTGGAAGCAAAATAGACAACAATCATATATAAGACTAGAGTGTGTGTTGACTGATGACAAAGTATCATTAGCCATGATATGTGATATCAAGTCAAGCACACAGATCCATTTTAGAGAATAATGTTTCAGATAGAGCCACCATGAGAGTGATACATGCTGACCATGTAATGGTAGTCAGAAGTAGCCTTCATAATGATAATGGTGATTGTGGTTCTTAGACCTAAAATTACTACACTCATCACATGTACTTCGTTGTACTTTGACATCATGTAGTGTGACCTTGAGTAAGGTTTGCCATATAGGGGATGCTTAGGCACTCTATGACACATGAGGATAGAGAGTGAGTGATGTAGATGGGATTTGTCCCTCCTAAGGGAGATTAATATCCAGGCCACTTAATAAGAGAGACTAAGAAATGTATGGCCATACTCATGGGACTCAAATAAAGATATGTGAACTCACATGCATCCCAAATAGTCTTCTCTAGTTCAAGGAACATGGATTAAACATTGAGAGGATGACATTTCCATACTTTGAGTTCACTCCAGATATCAAAGATAAAGGAATTATACGATCATGGTAACACTAATCACAAATTGTAGGTTGAAGTTTTTCTCCAACATTTATTTTTACTTTCTTAGGAATGATGTGTTGTTAGATACCTCTAATTGCTTGTGATGTCAAAAATTGGTTCTGGACATTCACCACCAATGTAATTTGGGACCTATAGGGTCACACACATAGGATTCAATTGGAATAGGAGTTTATTCATGAATGATGTTTAACTTGATTACTAAAGTCTTTAGGTATTCAATTTAAACAACTATGGTTGAAAATTGATTGACTGGACTGTGAATTAACTGGTTTAAGAGTTGAACTGATTGATTCAAGTGTCAGGTCAATTGGAAGCCACATTGGCTGAGCAATGCCTGAACTAGGGCATGAACCGACCAATTCACTTAGTGAATCGATTGACTCAAGGTTTGATATGATTGGTTCATGTAGTAAACCATCTAGTTCATCAATTCAATTAGATCAACGTTTGATGCTGACATCATGTTTTGCATTAATTGAATATTGAATGCCAATGTGATTCAAAATAGGAAAGAATATGAGCCGACGGGTTCAAGGCTTGAACTAAGCAGTTCACTTGTGAATAGACTGGTTCACTAGTGAACTGATCGATTCATCATTCGTAGCTTCCAAAACATTCATGAAATTATGTTTCTTTGACTCTCAGATGAACTAGAGACCCTGACCCTAGCCATCATATATAAAGGGGGAAGTCTAGGCTTTTATAAACAATCAGTTCTCTCTAACAAGTTTCTTTCCTCTCTAGTTGTTGTAACCAAGAGAGACCGAGCAAGTCCTACCCTAAAAAGGGAGGGACAACAAGGGAGAGACAACACAAGAGAGCTAATCAACTCAAGCAGGTTGATGTTTAAGGGGATAACTCCTTCCCGTTGGCTCTAGTATCACAACATAGAGTTAATGATGGTCTGTGTGGACTACATAGAGACAAAGAGGCCTTTTCCACCCGCTAGGAGGATGTCATCAACCTCTGTAGGTGGTTTTGCACTAGGAGGTCATTGTTGACTACTGCTCAAGTGCTACTGGAAGGAGAAGCATGTTGTTGTAAGAGTTGTCACTGGACTTGTGCTAGGACAAGGAATATCTCTTGCTATACTCTTTCCTAGATATATCGTTATTGATGCAATCTAGTGGTTCACGAATCGATCATTAAAATTTTTGTTTCTACTACCTTATCTGTGCCCCAATTTCCTAACACAATTAACCTCTTTAGGGCTTGTCTACTTCGATGAAAAACCAACCCAAACTGTGAAATAAAAAATGGGAATTGAATCATTAGGGGTTGCAATCAAAGGGACCCATGTGGTTGAGAGTAGATTTAAGCCGTTCATTTGGTTTGATTTTCATTTGATTGTGTGTTTTTTCTATTTCTTTTCACCAAAGATATGACGGTTCACCAACTGATCACATTCCCTGACTTCACACCATCTAAACCTAAACACCAGATTCACCGATAATAGGAGGTGGAATTATGAGAAGTAGCAGTGGGCAATAGAAAATCTAACTTGCAGTAGGAGGTAACTGCAATGAAGAGACTCGCAGAAAACAAATTGCACCCAAAATGGGCATAATCCATTTTCCAACATTTTGTGCATGATCTGTCATGGGTTGGTTATTGGTTTGCTTGGGGTGGGTTGGAGTTCCATTCAAACAAACGCATAAAGTTGAAAACCACATTGATTTGGAACTGTATGTCTACATTTGCAACCCAACCAAACATGGACTTAGTTGTTTATTTAATTCTTACAAACTGTATGGCCCTATGTGTTTCACCATATATGAACATAACTTGGTTGGACCCAAGGTTCTATCTCTAAGTGTTGAATTTACATAACTACAAAGAAGGTCATTGTGGAAATGACTGATGCCCAAGCCCAAAAGGAAAGGTCACAAATAGGTCAAGCCTGGAGGGATGGATGATAAGATACCAAGCCCTAAATGGGGAAGGTTATGTGAGTCCACTATAGGGACTAAACCCATGCGGGGGGGGGGTACACAATAGAGATTGAGCAATTATGTGATGATAAGTTACAATAGAAATACATGTTTAATTACTTATTGATGATTGTTGTTATGGTTGGTATGTTGTTAAACCTACATGCACATATTTTTTTGCACCACTTACTTAGTATAGAGATATACTAACCGCATCTTGATTGTCAATGTTTTAGGTAACTTATATATATGAAGATATTGAGATATGATGAATCAAATAAAATCAATTGAACATGTTAAAGATAAGTTAATGAATATTACTTAGATTCTTCTTCTCATATGCATTAGTTCTCATGTTGAATAGTCATGTAACTCATTAGAGGACCAACATTATACATCTTGTAAAATATATTTATGAAATAATGTATAAATTATTTCTATTATTTTTTATTTGTTGAATCTAGATCCTAGAAGTTTTTAGGTAATGGTTCTTAACTTTAAGGTCTTTTCTTGATCAGGGACACTAAAAAGTGAGGTCATTACAATTGTCTTCCTCTAGGCATTCTATAGTACTGCTTGGGCTATTGGCATGGATTGTAGTAATGGCATGCTCTAGCTGGTACTTAAGATTTTGATGTAGTGAAGACATGGTCACCCAATTTTGGTGAATCCAAGGTCTTCCTAAGAGGAGATCCAAGGAAGGGATCATCTCCTTGACCACAAACAAGACTGAGAAAGTTTGCATTCCAATATATAGCTCAATCTCAATCTCTCCTAAGGCATCATTCAATGCACCATCAAAGGACATTGGTTTCTTACTTGTCTGTTGTAGGTCCAAGGGATCTCTCCCCCAAATTTATAAACATATTGCTAGACCATACATTGAGGCATGTCCCATTGTCGATGGAGTAGGAAGGGATCTTGAGACCTCTATGTATGGTAGTGAACAACAATGTCATCTTATGGTTCCCTCCCTCATGTATTTCTTCCTTAGATAAAGATATCATATGTAGGGTCATAATCAATCCAATTGTAGCAGTGAGTGCTTTTAATTTTGCCTCTTTAAAGATCTAAGCTTTATTGAGAATTTTCATTATGACCTCCATGTGTATGGTGGAACTGTGTGTCATATTTTCTAATGATACCTCTCATGCGTTCTCATTCAACACTTGAATTACTAACCCCTTTGGGTTAGTTTCATCATATACATCGAGGGTAGGAAGTACTTGCTTTGTGTTGATTGCGAGAATGATAAATCCCCTAATTGTTTTTCTTTTGTTGTTATCTTAGGGGAATATGTAGGGACTCCTTTGTAGATAATTACCTTTGCCTTAGCTTTGTCTATTGATGAGGGAATCTCTAGTGATGTATCTTGGGACACAAAATGTACAATTATCACTTCAGGAACTTTTGATCCTTTTCCATGTAGAATCATCATGGTGAGTGTTGCTATTGTGGCCATAGTTTGTTGAGGTATGTTAACTGACTTGATGACTATAAACATAGGTTCCTAGACACGACCATGGTATGATGATTGACATTTGAATGATCCTATGGATCATAGATCTCTTATTTTGTATGGTAGAAATATCATGAGCATTTTGACATCAAATACTTGACTTTTTGGTTCAAGGGACTAATTAGTTCCACAAGTTTCTCTTTTGGTCACAATATGGTGGCCAAGACATCGGATGATGTTGGTTTATCTTTGTTAGTATATGTTGACCTCCCTCAACAAATCATATCCTATAAGGCATGATTAGGAGTAGGTCACGAGTCTGCCATGTACCACTTGATGTGATGAAAATTATAGTAGGACTGGCATTATATATCTTAGGTCAGGGGTTTGGTGGTTCCCTTATGGTGAGAAACTTTAGAAGATGATGTATGGTGGGTAGGATAGTGTTGAGGGAAGATCCTACAGGAGGGAACTTCCTCTTAGGTTTTGTGGGCTCTTATGCCACTGGATTTGTTGTTGATAGTTACACTTATGGAAAAGGGTTGCCTCACACATGTTGTTGTACAAGAGGAAGGAATGGTGATGGTGTGTACCCATACAACTAATTTGGCTGAACTGATATTGTGTTGGTATGTACTGAGGTTGGAAGTATTGGGCATCACGTTGCACCATTTGGGCTAGTTGTTGCTGTGGTACCATAGTAACATTGCGAACTTGAGATTTTTGTGCATGAGCCAGAGCTAACTGAATAGATAGATGTATTTTGTTGTTGTTACTAGTTGGGATCAACATAGGTCCCATAGTTGAAATGACTCCCTTAGCCCTTTTCCATTTTCACTCCTGATTTCTTATTGAGGATTCCAATGGTGGTTGAAGCATGAGGCCTATGTTCTAGTAGACCCCTATAAAGAGGTGAGATCACCTTCTTATTAAAATTTAAAGGAAATACAAAACATCCACACATTTCACAAAAAGAGAGACTTTGGGATGCTTGCATAATATTCCAAATAAATAAGCATGATTCCAGATACATTATAAAATTTCAATAGCAGCGAAAATAAAAATAATAAACCTTTATATGGCTTTCATTGTTCACTACATTATTGCTCCAAAAAGAAAAAGATAAGGGAAACATGATCTAGCTATACCAACCTAGTCGTCCTTTCCAAAAATCTTGAGATCAACTCATGAGAAAACTTCCTTCAAGCTTGTCCTTCTCCTTGCACAACACCAACACCTGGGTGGTTGGGAAGCACCCAACAAAAGGCAAAGGGGAGAAAAAGTATGTGTCAAGAAAACTAGCATAGAATAACAAGATAAGTAAAGCAAGTAAAAATAGGCTAGGATTCATCATAAGATGTAGATAATACGAGTATGAGGCTATATCAAAAGAAACATGCCATTAACAGTTATATTAAAAAGGGGTTTGCATGTAAGATAATTATGTCTACCTAACTAAGTAGGGTTGAGGCACCTACTAGACCTCTAACCTTAGGTCAGGGGAGAATAAGACATTCCCAGTCACCTATAATAATATGGGGAGAATAAAACATTCCCCAGGGTAAATAAATACATGTCCTCTGTGGGTGGTTGTACATAAGTACCGATACTTTAAATTAAATAGAACACAAATCTACATGATAGAAAAAAATAGTTATGGAAAGAATAATCATATGAACCAAAAGCATGGAAGTGGGGTTTAGAACCCAAACAAGATAATATCTTAACTGATTTGAGGCATAAGCAAATTAGGGTTTCAAGAATAGAAGATTAGGTCAAATTAAGCCTCATTAGGAAAGAATGGGTTAAGCCATAAAATTTCCCAACTAAAGTGTGTTAGATGCACATACCTCTTCCTTAGAGTCCTAGTAACCACTTTCCAAAATCCTAAGCAAGATTTGAGTCCACTTGTCCTATTATCATAACCATGTTCATGTATTAGCATTATATGCATTCATTAAGGGCTTAAAACCCTAAAGTTATCAAATTTTCTATAAATCACTGATTTAGTTCTTAAAAACATCACCACTGTCTGAGTTAGGGTTTTCTGATCAAAATAACATATAATATTATGTATTTTGAAGATATGGACTTTTATATGCATTTTTACTGATTTTTAACTAATTAATTTGTTCCCGAAAACACTTATTTGAAAAATTCAAAACCATGCATCGAAATTATTTTTATTAGATAGATCATCTTTTTATGAGTCTAGAACATATTTTACTTTTAATTTTGGACCAAGGAATTAATAGATATGAATTTCCTAAAATTGACCAATAAGAAAATTAGAAAAATCAAAATTCGATTGAACAAAGAAGAGAGGGAGAGAGAGAGGAATTGGGACCCACATAGGTGGCCCAATCCTCAGCTGCCACCATGCCTCAGTAGAGACCAGCGAGTCTCATGTTTAAGGTGACAAAACATGTACAAAAAGATAATAGTACCCTTTGCGATAAAAAAGAAAGGAAAGGTGACACGAAGGGCAAAGTGGTAAATCACCATGAGGTTTTCTTCCCCAACCCACCCAGACATGGCCGGTGAGTGCAAGCAGCAGCTTGCTTGGGATTTTGGGCGAATTCACGATACTAAACCAAATTCAACGTTCAGATATGCAAAAGAAAGAGCATGACGAACTGAAGTAGATGGTACCTAGAATTTCATCAGAGATGGACGAAGTAGGGAGAGAGGAGAGTTGCAAACTCCGTGCCTTTAGCCACCTCATCGGGGGGTAAAAATAGCAATGAAAAGTCAAATTGACTAGTGCGTTGAGTTGCAAAGGCGATGAGGGTGCTCAGGGTGTAGGTATTTATAGACAAGGGGGTATAGGTTAGGGTTTTGGTACCTGAGGTGAGAGGAGTGTTTCAGCCAAATTGAGGGTTTCTCAAATATTCACCAAATCATGCAAATAGTGGGATAGTTGGAAGGGGAATCTCAAGAGGAGTCTAGGGAAACAAAATTTACTTGATTTGGTTGAGTATACATTGAGATAATGCCAAACAAAATTTTGCAACAATGTGTACTGCTTTCCTTGCCCGAACCAAGGTCGGAGACAACCTGAACCTGTCTAATCGGTGGATGACGGTCCATGGGCTTCTCTCAGTCATTGGATCATGTGTGTGGAACCATAGACGCTTGAAAAATCATTTTCCTATTTGAATTATAATTCGACTAAAGTTCATACATATTTATTTCCTTTTTCTCTTTCCTCTTTTTAGGGTGCAAACAAATCCCCAATTTAATAAAAATTGGAACCCTGACTGAATTTGAGGTATAGAATTCGAATATGGAATTAGTTTTTCCTATTGAGGACTTTTAATGGGTTAAATGATTCAAAACTCATTTTCTCTTACCTCCTACATTTATGACTCTATGATTATCCAAATATGATCAAATTTCACCCATGTGTCCCAATTGATGTCTTTGATATGATTTTGCCATTATTTGGTCATGTTAGTGCCATTTTTTAATCAATTCTTGAAATGAAGGTTCTACACACTTTCTCTCTCCTCCTTTTTCATATTATCCAAATTAATTGAAAACTTGCCCAAAGGCTTATTTTTATTCCTAGATTAAGAATTTGGAGTTAGTTTTCCAATTTTAGAACATTAGATATTTTATTTCTCTTTCTTGGGTTATTACCTATTTTCCTTTAATAAATTCTTTTATATATATTTATATTTTCTACAATGGGTGATACTTGGCCCTTAAGTAACTTTTAGTTCAAGAAAAGGAATTTGTGTATCAAATTATCTCATGGGTTCACTTAATTGGAAATATATTCCACATTATCTCCTTTTATCCTATTTATAGCATTTATAATCTCCTTTATGTATATTTTGGAATTTCTTTTCTTTTGCCTATTCTAAAAAGTCCTATAAAGTTCTAGCACAAATTCCATCATTATTTTTATCACTTAAGTGGAAATTTGCACATCAGACCCATTACATAAATTTCTATTGAGGTATTTGTGCATAAAACCCTTTATTAATAATATATGGGAAATATTTAGCCAATAACCATAACAGTTCCACTAATTCAACTCCAAAGACATAAGAGACGAAAATGAAGGACAAATCTTATTGAAAAAGAGTACAAAGAGATACATAGGGGATTTCAGTATGTTACAACACTCCACCCCTTCAAAAGGATTTCATCCCCGCAATCTCATACAAAAAGGGAAGGGTGAGTACGTAACATCTCATCTCTCAACTCCCAAGTGTTTTCTTCCAAACCATGATATCTTGACAAAACCTTCACCAGCTTTATCTCCATATTCTTCAGCTGCTTTACTCAGGAGTCAAGGATCTTCACAGGTAGCTCTTCATAGGTCATATTCTCATGAATCTCAATAGGCTCAATCATGAGTACATTAGAAGGATCTTTCACATACTTCCTCAGCACAGAGACATGGAACACATTGTGAATCTTATCATAAGAAGGAGTAAGGCCAAGTGGTATGCACAATATCCAACGTTATCTAATATTTCAAATGGTCCAACATAGCGGAGACTCAACTTGCCTTTTACTTTAGATCTCACAATAGAATTTATAGGCTTGATCTTCATAAATGCATAGTCATCCACTAGGAAGTTAACATCAGACCTCTTTTTACCAGCATACATCTTTTGTCAGTCTTGAGTAGCTTTCATCCATTTCTTTATCAGATGTACCTTCTCAAGCATCATCTGCATGTCATCCTTCTTCACCAGGGACCGTTCACCAACATCATCCCAATGCAAAGGTGAAAGACAAGGTCTACCATAGAGTGCTTCAAAAGGTGGCATACCAATACTGGATTGGTAGCTATTATTGTAAGCAGACACTGCTAATGGCATATATCGATCCCATGAACCACCCCAATCCATCACACAAGCATGTAGCAAGTCCTCCAGAATCTAAACTGTTTTCTCGGACTGTCCATCAGTATGCGGGTGGTAAGCAGTACTGAAACGCAAGTCAGTACCTATTTCTTCCTGAATCTGACCCCATAGACAAGAAGTGAAATATGCGTCTCGATCAAAAACTATCACAGTAGGCACACCATGTAGACAAACTATCTAGTCCACATATAACTGAGCCATCTCAGCAACTTTGTACATGGTTTTGAAAGGTAAGAAATGAGCATATTTTGTAAGATGATCAATAACCACCCAAACAACATCATAACCTTTCTTAGACTTAGGGAAACCAGTAACAAAGTCCATTGTGAACTTCTCCCATTTCCATTCTAGAATTTCATGAGGATGAATAAGACCACCAAGTCATTGATGTTCTATCTTGACTTATTGACATGTCAAGCACTTCACGATGAATAGAGCTATATCATTCTTCATGTTCTTTTACCATACACTTCATTGTAAGTCCTTGTACATTTTTGTTGTGCCAGGATGAATAGTGTACTTGGACCCATGAGCTTCACTCAGAATCCTCTATCTTAGGTCACCTATGTCAGGGATCCAAAACATTTGTCTAAAGTAGACAACACCACCCCCTCCAACAGAGAATTCATATTGTAGTTTCTCGGTCAAGGCCTTCATCTCTTCCATATCAGAACTTTCCAACTGTGCAACAACGACTTCTGAGATCCAGGTCGGTGTAACAGTCATGCTAGCCATATGAACACACAACTTGTCTTCATCCACTGAATCGATAGGCTGATGTCGCCAACTAGTCACATGTTCTAGATTTTCCCATACTAAACATATCAGAGAAGCACAAACAACATCCTTCCTGTAACTTAAAGCATCAACTACGACATTTGCTTTACCAGGATGATAGGTGATGGTGAAGTCATGATCTTTGAGATATTCCATGTACCTACATTGTCACAGATTCAGATCCCTCTGAGTCAACAGGTATCTCGGACTCTTATGGTTAGAGAAGACTTCAAACTTTTCACCATAAAGATATTGTCGCCAGATCTTCAAAGCACAAACTATAGCAGCAAGCTCTAAATCATGTGTAGGCCAATTAGCTTCATTAGGTTTCACTTAGCGAGAGGCATATGCAATCACCTTTCCATCTTGCATCAAGACACACCCTAAGCCTTGTTTGGATATGTCAGTGTAGATGACCTAGGGTATACCCTCAACAGGAAAAGCAAGTACGGGAGCAGAAGTCAGACTCTCCTTCAGCTTCTAAAAAATGTTCTCACACTCAGGTGTCCATGAGAACATGACCTCCTTTCATGTCGACTTGGTCAAAGGAAAGGCCAATTTAGAGAAACTCTTGATAAACCTCCAATAGTAATCGGCTAATCTGAGGAAACTATAAATTTCAGATGGGTTCTTTGGAGCATTCCACTTTGTCAAAGCTTCTACCTTTGCAGGATCAATAGCTATATGTCTGGAAGAAATCACATGACCCAGAAACATAACTTCCTTTATCCAGAACTCACACTTTGAGAATTTTTCATAAAGTTGATTTTCTCACAGTGTGTTGAGTACAATCTGCAGATGCTCGCAATGTTGTTCTAATGTCTCGAAATAAACCAAAATGTCATTGATAAACACCACCACGAACTTGTCAAGGTATGGGCGGAATACTCGATTCATCAGGTCCACGAAGGAAGTAGGGGCATTCGTCAAACCAAAAGGCATGACCATGAATTCATAATGCCCATAGAGAGTTCTAAACACCATCTTTGAGACATCATCATCCTTCACACGCATCTGGTAGTAGCCACTCTAAAAATCCATCTTGGAGAATACAATGGCTGACTTCAACTGATCGAACAGGTCATCGATGGGAGGCAAAGGATAACAGTTCTTCACCGCACTTGGTTAAGCATGTGGTAGTCCATACACATCCACATCGAACCATCCTTCTTCTTCACGAATAGAATAGGGGCTCCCCATGGTGAAACACTGGGGTGGATGAAACCCATGTCGAGAAGCTCTTCAAGCTGCTTCTTCATTTTGGCCAGCTCGACAGGGGCCAAGAGGTACAACGGTTTCGATATTAGTGAAGTTCAGGGTACAAGATCGATGAAGAATTCCACCTCGTGAGTTGGTGGCAACCCAGGTAACTCCTTAGGAAAGTTGTTCAGGAAGTCCTTCACCACATCTATGTGGTTGAGAGAAGGAGGTGTAACATCGAGAACTATTAAAGCTAGGAAATCTCTACACCCTTGTGATACAAGCTTTTCAACTTTAATGGTGGAGATGACAAATTGTCACTCCTCTAGCTTTCTACCCTTGACACACATTCTTTCCTCAATAGGATGCAACAAAATAACCTTGGATTCCTCACAAAACAAAATCGCTTTATACTTGTTCAACTAATCCATTCCCAGGATGACGTCAAAGGCGGTCATATCGAGCAAGACAAATTCTATGGGAACATTATTCTAGATATACAGAGGTCCATGGTCAGATTTTGGAGGTACGAAGAGAAGATCTTACCATTGGGTTTTTTTACATATAATACATGATCCATAAACTCAGATTCTAATTCTAACATAGAAGCAAATTGATAGGATATGAAGGTATTGGATGAACCAGAATCAAACAGTGCCTTTAAAGGATGCATATTAAGGTGCAAGGTACCTACAATCACTTCATGATCTTCACCTTGTTCCTCAACATTGAGAGCAAACACTCTCCCATTCTGCCTATCCACTGGTGGACACCTCAGGTTCTGGTTGTTGTTGTTGTTATTTTGCGGAGGTGGATTCTACCTTGGCTACTGGGCCTTGTTCTGCTGAGCATTATTCTATCCCTGCTGGAAGCGAGGGTAGAATGGTCAGATGTGGCCAACTTGACCACACTCACTACATGTCGGTGGAGGTCAGTTGTCTTTCTGAGCAGGTGCATTACCGATAGGGCATCTCCCTGGAGGATGGTTGTGAGAACACATGTTGCATTGGTCATGTCCGCGGTTCTCATTCTGGTTCTGATTCATCCTCTTGTTCTTGTAGTCGTTACTATGTCCAGAAGGTTAGAATCCTAGATAGGACTCGATGGCCAAGGCCTTATCTACCATCTGCTGGAAAGTGAGTGGAAGTTGCGGGACGAGACTTCGGCCCACCTGGTCTTTCAGGCCCTCCAGAAACAAAGTTGCTCTTCTATCAGCTCCAAGGTCGGTGGCGTAACGCTCCAGTAGTAGGAATCGTTGAACGTATTCAGCCACACTCATGCTTCCTTGCTTGAGGCTGTAGAACTCATCCTCCTTCTTTCACAGGAATGTGGGGCATATGTACTTCTCCCTGAAGAGCTTCAGAAATTGGTCCCACTACATGGTAGAGGTGTCCCGAGTGCGGGCGACTCCATTCCACCAGACATGTGTCGGTCCTTCCAGCACATAGGTCATGAACCGAACCTTCTCATGAGGAGGGCAAGCCATGCCCTCGAAGGTCTGATCCAAGGCCAACACCCAATCGTTGGCTTTGTCCACCATGTTGGGTTCACTCTCACCCTTGAAGTAGGGTGGCTGCATCTTTATGAAGTTTGTGAGGGTGAACTCCCTCAACTTGTTGACATTGGAAGCCATTGTGTTGAGCTGCCCCATCAGGGTGGTAGACAACACCTGGTGTAGCATTGCCAGCTTATGCTCCAGTGTGAAGGCGGGGGTACCCAGAGTAGTATGGTTGACCGTAGGAGTCACATGAGTATTGGGGTTATTATGGTTTGACTCCTTGTCCTGGTTCATGTTGTCGAACAAGTGACCTCTCCTAAATGGTAGGGTTATCATATTAGGTTCCTAGGAGTATATAATCATAGATGAGAAGAGAATAGAAGCATAGATGAGAAAAGGATATCTAGAATGCTTTTGCCTAAAAGCATACTATTTTGGGAAATTTGTATCAGCTCGGGCCAGACCGGTATCCTATGGGCACGGGAGTCCTCCTAAACCAAGTTAGTGGCACGGAGGAAAATATTTCCAACCCCCAAAACCCTGATCCTTTCTAGACACCCTTTCTTCAACTTCATGCCCTTATAGTCGCCTAAAGGCTCTGATACCATGCTATAAAGAGGCACGATTACCTCCTTACTAAAATTTAAAGGAAATACAGAACATACACACATTTCACAAAAAGAGAGACTTTGGGATGCTTGCATAATATTCCAAATAAATAAGCATGATTCCAAATACATTATGAAATGTCAATAGCAGCGGAAATAAAAATACTAAGCCTTTACATGACTTTCCTTGTTTACTACATGATTGCTCCCAAAAGAAAAAATATGATAAATAGGATCTAGCTATAGCAACCTAGTCATCCTTTCCAAAAAGCTTGAGATCAACTCCTGAGAAAACTTCCTTCAAGCTTGTCCTTCTCCTTTCACAACACCAGCACATGGGTAGTTGGGAATCACCCAAAAAAAGGGAAAGGGGAGAAAAAGTATGTGTCAAGAAAACTAGTCTAGGATAACAAGATAAATAAAGCAAGTAAAAATAGTCTAGGATTCATCATAAGATGAAGATAACAAGAGTGTGAGGCTATATCAAATGAAACTTTCCATTAATAGTTATATTAAAAAGGGTTTTGCATGTAAGATAATTATGTCTACCTAACTAAGTAGGGTTGAGGCACCTACCGGACCTCTAACCTTAGGTGAGGGGAGAATAAGACATTCCCAGTCACCTATAATAATATGGGGAGAATAAAACATTCCCAGGACGAATAAATACATGTCCTCTGTGGGTGGTTGTACATAAGTAATGCTACTTTAAATTAAATAGAACATAAATCTACATGCTAGAAAAAAAACAGTTATGGCAAGAATAACTGTATGAACCAAAGGCATGGCAGTGGGGTTTAGAACCTAAACAAGATAATATCTTAACTGATTTGAGGCATAAGCAAATTAGGGTTTCAAGAATAGAAGATTAGGTCAAATTAAGCCTCATTAGGAAAGAATGGGTTAAGGCATAAAATTTCCCAACTATAGTGTGTTAGATGCACATACCTCTTCCTTAGAGTCCTAGAAACCACTTTCCAAAATCCTAAGCAATATTAGAGTCCACTTGTCCTATCATCATAACTATGTTCATGTATTAGCATTATTTGCATTCATTAAGGACTTAAAACCCTAAAGTAATCAAAATTTTCTAGAACCAACTAATTTTGGTCTTGAAAACATCGCCACTATCATAGTTAGGGTTTTTTGATCAAAATAACATATAATATTATGTATTTTGAAGATATGGACTTTCAGATGCATTTTTGGTGATTTTTAACTAATTAATTCATTCCCAAAAACACTTATTTGAAAACTCAAAACCAAGAATCAAAAATATTTTAATTAGATAGATCATCTTTTTCTCCATCTAGAACATAATTTACTTTTAATTTTGGTCCAAGGAATTAATAGATATGAATTTCCTAAAATTGACCAATAAGAAAATTAGAAAAATCAAAATTCGATTGAACAAAGAAGAAAGGGTGAGAGAGAGGAATTGGGACCTGCCTAGGTGGCCCAATCCTCAGCTGAGCAGAGACTAGCAAGTCTCGTGCTTAAGGTGTAAAACTAGCACAAAAAGACAATAGTACCCTTTGCGATAAAAAGAAAGGAAAGGTGACGCAAAGGGCAAAGTGGTAAATTGCCACAGGGTTTTCTTCCCCAACCCACGCCGACATGGCTGGCAAGTGCAAGTATCAGCTTGCTTGGGATTTTGGGCAAATTCACTAGACTAAACCAAATTCAACGTTCAGATATGCAAAAGAAAGAGCATGAAGAACTGAAGTAGATGGTATCTAGAATTTCACCAGAGATGGAGGAAGTAGGGAGAGAGGAGATCCACAAACTTTGTGCCTTTGGCCACCTCGTTAGGGGTCAAAACAATGATGAAAAGTCAAATTGACTAGTGCGTTGAGTTGCAAAGGCGATGGAGTTGCTCAGGATGTAGGTATTTATAAGCAAGGGGGTATATGTTAGGGTTTTGGTACCCGAGGTTAGAGGAGTGTTTCGACCAAATTGGGGGTTTCTTGAAACTTCACCAAATCATGAAAATATTGGGATAGTTGGAAGTGGAATCTTGAGAGGTGTTACGACCCCGCCTCCCGGTAACCCCCAATTAAAGGAGACCGAAAGGTTAGAGCCGTTAACAAATACCCCAGATCAAAGGTTTGACAAATAATCAATAACAATTAATAAAATTTACCAACTAAACTGAAAACTGGTATAAAATAAAACTTTGCTTACCTTTTAAAAACTGGGATTTCTAAACTTCTATCCATGAAGATACCAATCTAACTAATCCTCCTGTGCACGTTAATTCTCATTTAATTCCGCATATGCCACTTTACTGTTTGTTCTTTTCATTTGTACCTAAAACACCGACAAACAAAACGTCGGTCAGCAAGAAGCTGTTATGTGGGAGAAACACATAATGTGCAACTATGTTAACAATGTAATCATGCAATTAATCATTTAACAATCAAGATTACGTTTTAAGACAAACTACTCAATCCATACCTATCCACAACTCTGTGTTGTCCTTGCAGTGGACTTATATGATACCTCTATAAAGGTAGATCTTTACCCCCGTGGTCCTACCTTACAGGTAGCCAATACATAGGGTAATAGAGTCGCATGGCAGTACCGAAAGGTAGCCCAATATCTAACTCAATATGATTTGATGGTCCTACCCTCTAGGTAGCCATATACTAAGTCATTCAATGACCTGATGGACCTACCCTCTAGGTAGCCATATACTAGGTCAACTATTAAGCCACATAGGGGACCAGGATCTGAGCTAGTAGGCACATATATTATGTGATAGTCATATCCACATTATAGTTTGCATGAATTAAAATCATCCAACAGTTAATTCATGACATCGATGAAAAACTTCGGTCAACCTCGGAAAACTAATTCGATATATTCATAAGAGTAACCACATACCTGATCCAGAGTAACTTGATGTCCAAGCAAGAATATTCAAGAACAATCAATCAAGCAATCAACAATATCCTAAAATTAATGCATAGCATCCAAGTGTCATTGTTTTATTCAAAACATTCTTAAGATCGACTTGGATTCCACCTTAGGATTTCTAGGCCAACTTTAGGGTTTTATTGGGGTTTTAGCCTCCATAATGCATTTATTACTTTTAATGCTCTTTTGGTCCACAACCCTAATTTCAACATCATATGCACGATTGAATGTCAATTAAATCTACTATATCTCTTTTACACCAAAACTACCATCTTTATTCTTTTAAGTCATGTTAAGATCGTTAAGCCCACTTATCATGTTCGAGTTCTTTTTGAATTAACAACTCGTATTTCATTAATGATTATAGTCCAATTCACATATGATCCCTATTTATCACTAATTCCACTTTTATCAACTAAGAAACCCTAATTAACAAATGAAGGGTATTTATCCACAATTAGCCAATAACACTATTTCCATGCCTTCTAGATTGATTCTTAAATTCATTAAATCTCATAACTACCTGAATTAGGATTTTTAACCCCTTTAATGCTCTATTAAAAACATGAAAACCTAACTACACAAGTTATGCACATATATATCTCTAATTAGATATTTTTGATCATATTTATGCAATTAAGTTAGACTTTGATTACCAGTATTAACTAAGTCAATTAAATACATCCATACTCAAGATCTAGAACTTTAATCTAATTAAAGCATTAACGTTATCAACTTTATGCACTTTTCATATTAGAAGCAAAAACATAGTCTGATTATATTTTTGCTGGATTCCTCATATTTTTCCGAGTAAGATTCATATATTATTCTTCTTACTCTGAGCCACCATTAATTTTCTAGAAAATTTGCAAAACTATTACCTTTCAACCAATGATAGCGTGCCACCTATCTTTTAAATCTCTTTTCTCTTTTTTTTCCTTCTTCTTTCTGCCCTATATCTTGCTCGCGGATCCTCACATGCATCCACCTACCCAGTTGCCCAGTCCGGCTCTCCCTCTTCTTCTTCGTGAACGAGAGCATGCAGCTCTGTTTCCTCTGTAAAATAGGGGAACCCAAAGCAGGCTGTGCGGCGACCCCTCGCCCACTGTGGCGCCTCCCCCTCGCCCCTGAAAGACAAGCCAATGGCTCCGTTGATTCTGCCGACAAGGGTAGGAATCACCCGGCACGCTTCCTGCGCCTCCGGTGGTCAGGAACACCACCTGAGAGTCGCCCGCGCAGGGCACCAGTCAGGCGGAGAAAACAACCAGATAACCAGGCCTAGGGCTAACCTTTTAGCAGGGTCGATTGGTTAGATGTCGCGGACCTTGTGAAGGAGTTTTTAGCCTCGCAGAAGGGGAATCATCCCATTATATAGCCCATGGATATGGTGGACGGCCAACGAGCACTGGGATTTAGGGAAATCCCAATCCCATATGGAAACCGCACAACAAAGGGATCGGAGAGTCCGATTTGATCTCCTGGTTCAGATGGAATAGTTTCTAAGAACCGAGCATTACCAAGGAGAGGGGTAGAGTCCGAGTGTTCCTGGGGTTACAGTACGCCATTTTCCTTTTCGGTCTAGGGTAGATGATGGCTAATCACCCATAGATCTTGATCCAGCGATCAACAGGCCACGTGAAGAACAAAGGGGATCGAATCCCTGATTTTCCAAATTAAATGGAATCGTGACATTTAATGGAAATCCCTCTACTTTATAGAGTTTTCAAAAAATCCATAACTCATAAAGCGTACACCCAATAGATCCCAAATTTTAAGGAAAAGTCTATAAATACTTAATCTACTTATATTCCAATTTTGAAGCCGAAATTCAAAAGGAATAACTCCTTTTCTTCATTTGCAAGTCAATGACTTGTAAGGCATATTTTATGCATTAAAACATATATTTTCTCTTTCTTCTTTTCCTATTTCCTTTACCATTAATTCATTATCTTGAGTTTCTTAATCCCCAAGGAACCCTAATAAATCGAAGTTCTATTTTTGGAAATTATTCCTTAGCCCTTTAGTTCTTATTTTATTTATTTTCTTATGTATTTCTTTATCCAATTGAATTCCTTTTTCATTTCTTTTTCTTTTTCCTTCAATTGGGCTCAATGGCCAATAAGGCCTATTAAGAAAACACACAAGGCTATCATACACGAAATTCATTCAAATCAACTCATCAAATCAACCATGGATTTCATTTATCTTTTAAAAAGAGATTTAAAAATCTCATTACATGTTGTGGAAATGGGGTTATAACATCCTCCCCTCTTTATAAGAATTTTTCCGTCAAAATTCATCAAGCAAACAAATAATTCAGGATAAGACTTTTCCATGCCCATCATTGGCCCCTATGTGGCTTTACCGTACTCATGGCACTTCCAAAGAACCTTTATCATCACATATTCTTTTCTCTGAGTTCTTTCATCCTGGCGTCTATAAATTGTACAGGTGACTCAGGCCATTTCAGCCTCCCTTGGAGCTCACTATGTTCATTTCTCCGCACATGGTCGGGGTATCTCACATAGTGATCTAAATTGGACACATGGAATTCATCACACATTACTTCATCCTGAGGGGTAAGATCAAACTTAACCTTTTCCACCAAACCATGTCAAAAGAACCCATGCATCGGGGACTCATCTCTCTTAGCTGTAACTTAGAGGGGTCAGATTTTTCATGTCACATATTCTCCCACAGCGAACTGCATGTCAGTCTACTTTGCATCTGCTCACGACTCTCGTCGTCTCTAGGCTCCTTTTAGCCATTGCACGATTAAAGCGACTTCATCTACACGCACTGTGATCTTTTTTTTCTAACCATCACGTGGTCCTTTCACCAACATCACCTTACTGAAGTGGTGACCGACACAACCTCCCTTACAGAGCTTCTTTAAATCCCGATACTGGTCATGGTGGTCATCATCACATCTTTCATAGGACAAGAATTGTCTCTAGATATCACCCTGAACGAGCACACATGCTCTCATCAGACCCTTTAGTCTGGATTATACTAACCATTAGTTAGGGGTGATGAACTATACTAACATCGAGTCCTTCATGTACCTATTTCCACTTTTTGGAAGGGAACCTTTAGGTCAAACTCAAGAACCTTTGAACTCAATTCATGGTGTAGTTGAACCATCTCTCTCATGGGTAGTTCATTCAGATCTGTCCCTTGACAGAACTCTTTCTTTCTCATGTCATCTAGGTAAGGCGATCCATCATAACCCATATTGCATCTCGACCTTCCTTGGTCCATGTGAGACTTACAACATCCATAGTGATGAACTCCCTTTCTCTTTTGTGGACTCTTTACCCTTTATATCAAGGCACTGGGTAACTGGTATTCGTCCTTCTACCTCGGCTTGCATGGCCATATACCACATGCACCTTTATCTTAGGCATCTAAAGTAATACTGTCACTTATAATCTTGGTACTACCACTGTATATGGTGATCTTCAATCATGATTTCTTGTATGTCATGTTTCCTCAAGATTGATTCTTCAGAAACCTTAAACCACTCTAGTCGGGGTTTCATCACCTTCCTTTCCAGAGGAGTGTATCTAAGGCTATACAACCATCCTTTCATTATATCAAGGACTAGACTGGCTAACCAAACAACCATTAACTGATCTCATTACATCAGAGTGTTAGCCAAACATATCTTCTTTTCCAAACTTATGGTTAGTCTAACAACCTCTTCTAGCCAAACTAGGCAGATATATCTCAACCAGAGCATCCTTTACCACTTCACCTTCTTATGTATCAGGTAACATTGAAAACATACACTTCCATGTATTTCACTTATTATCTCATCTCAACTCTAAGTCTTTCTTCACCGAGAAAACTCTGAGATCATCCTCTTGGTTTTTGAATTCAACCTTGTATGACTCATAGCTCATGATAAAAACATTCTCATAAGATGACCACATTATTCCTTTTATTGTTTGCAAACCATCCATGTATCATTCACTCCACCAAGGTATGTTATCATCTCTGTCCTCATACCTCATATTAACGTTCCAACTCGCTTCATATTTTATCCTTGGTGTATGGCATGCGTATTGTCCCATCTCTCCCTCCCATAACAAGAGGAAATAAGCATTTGGCGGCCGTCCAAACACAAAGTTCTTCCTGTTCCAAGAGTATAGATGGTACATCCCACATTTCCAGTACACCTTCAAATCTAAGTTGAAACGTGCAACTTATGTCTCTACACCACATTCACCTTGATATCAAAGTTACTTCCATGGAACCGATCTCGAACCTACTTGGTCCAAACACAATCCTTGGTCAGCTCCTCTAGGTCTATAGAGTGCCGGTACTTTTGGGGTCATCCCTCTTCCCTCATGCATCTAGAGAGTGCCCTACTCATCTGCCCTTTGGGTCCCATGAGTTCATGAAGGTGATCAATCTCCTAACCCATGGCCCTCAGACAATGATAGTTGTTACCTCCCGACCATATGGTCATGTGCAACTAGGGAATTAGGCAACTCCTACTTCCATCGGTATTATCCCTTCCTGACCCTAGGATAGACTTAGGATTCTCTTGTAGTACATGTTCAACTTATAACCTTACCCAAGCTTTCATCATCTCTCTCTGCATTCATGGGCTGACTTCCATCCTTTCATAGGAGTCATGGTGACCTGCCTACCTTGGTCAGTCCCCATACCAGTTACGTCCATGGTAACACATCCATATGCACTTAGAGATGGATATCTATGGGTTTACAGGTTCATCTCATACCATGTACTTTTCACTGAGCTTCTCAAGATCTGATGAGACCTCTTTAGGTTTTCACAAAAGCCGGTGTACACCCTTCAAAAGGGTCCCTCTCCCAGGATGGGAGGAAACTATCTCTTGACAACAAGGTTACAAATGCCCTTGGGTCTAGGGTTTACATCCATATGCTTAACCCTAGTAAGCTATTAAGGCACAAGTAGACCACCTACTAAACCAGGCTAGGTCATCTGGGTTCTCATTCCTCAACATTAGATCAAGATCATACCTTCCCATGTCATCAACTTAGCTGGGAGGGGTTCGCCAAGCATACCCTAAATGTAAGGGGTTTTCCTTTCCTCTCAACATAGGAAGTACCATGCTCACATCTATATAAATTCAACTCTCATCCCGAGCTTTAGGTACACCACTTCCCCTCTTAGGCCTAGGAACCATAGGTTCACTTTCTTGATGTCCAACTGTCTGCTCAACCTCTTAACCACAAACCAAAGATGTACCCGGTATGACATCCACTTCCTGTCATCCTTCTCCTCAATCAACACTTTAAGGTTGAGTCCTCCTCAAGGACAACCAACAAGGCATAAGGCCCCATAACCTGTCACTAAACCTCTCCAGGGTATACATAACTTCTTCTTCCTTTCTCAGAAGGTAAACACTTATACCATAGGCACATAGGTGCCAGAAGCCTCATCCTCTCTCTAGGGTTCGGTTCCCCTCAAGGCAATAAGATATCATCAACTTCTAGGGATCGAGCATGAGGCAACCACAATCATCCACTTAGGTCGCATCATCCTCAACTCCCCACTGTTCCTCATATCTCAAAGTCTAGGCTTCCAACCTTCTTGCATGGGTCCTGCTTTTTCTCTAGATCTAACCCTACAAACAACCTTACTACCCAAGGTTCTCTCTCCAAGAAGGATCAAGCTCACAAGCATACCTCCATGTTGGTGAAGCCTATTATGTTTGTTCAAGGTTATCCATAGCTCTTTATGCTTATCTCATAAGCTATCCTTCATACTCTCCTGGTCAGGGTTTCAACCTATGGCTCACACTACTAACGTACTCTGGGTGCATGTTATGCCCTACTCGCATAAGCCCATAGGGTTTCTACCGGTCCTTCACTAACCTCATCATCGAAGGAGCTATCCTTCACTCTAACATACACGACTAGGTCATCCAACCTCTCATGGCTCATACGTCATCTAAGGTATGTCCATCCAAACACATGGTCTAACTCATCATGCCATCTCTCTCTAACCTTCACTTAGGGTTAGGTTTAACATCATCCTCAGAGGATGTGCCATGTCTCTACTTGTAATGCAGATCCCTATCTCCAAGACTAACTCTCTTTATCTATCCTCCTGACAAGAAGGCCTAGCCCCAGGTCTCTTCTGAGGGCATGACAACTTATGTCATACGACCTAAGCATGTATCTATTCTTTAGTTTGTGCTTAATCTATTAAGCTTATGTCCATGACATCTTATTTACATACTTTTTCATTAATTTGGTGGAGGATTCCTTAGACCTTATTAACCTTACCCATACCTCAAGAGGGTGAGGAGAAGAGAGAATACCCTAATCCTTAAGGTCCTTAGCAGAATTTGTGATGAGAAGAGATGAATAAGATGAGACTGTCCTAAAGGTATCTTATTTTGATTCATACCCTAAGACTTTGGCCAGGCAGTCACACAGATCCGGGAGTCCTTGTATTCCAACTAGCAGTGCGGAGGAAAAATATTGCCAGCCCCCAGTCGTGATCCTTTTCTAGACACCTCCGTCTTTTGGATAATCCTCTAATAACTCCCTTGGGTTCTACAGAATTTGTAAAATTTAATAATTATTAAATATTAAGTGAGGAAACTATGCTCTGATACCAATTGTTACGACCCCGCCTCCCGGTAACCCCCAATTAAAGGAGACTGAAAGGTTAGAGTCGTTAACCAATACCCTGGATCAAAGGTTCGACAAATAATCGTTAACAATCAATAAAATTTACCAACTAAACTGAAAACTGGTATAAAATATAACTTTGCTTACCTTTTAAAAACTGGGATTTCTAAACTTCTATCCATGAAGATACCAATCTAACTAATCCTCCTGTGCACGTTAATTCTCATTTAATTCCGTATATGCCACTTTATTGTTTGTTCTTTTCATTTGTACGTAAAACGTCGAAAAACAAAACGTCAGTCAGCAAGAAGCTGTTATGTGGGAGAAAAACATAATGTGCAACTATGTTAACAACGTAATCATGCAATTAATCATTTAACAACCAAGATTACATTTTAAGCCAAACTACTCAATCCGTACCTATCCACAACTCTGTGTTGTCCTTGCAGTGGACTTATATGATACCTCTATAAAGGTAGATCTTTACCCCCCTGGTCCTACTTTACAGGTAGCCAATACATAGGGTAATAGAGTCGCATGGCAGTACCCAAAGGTAGCCCAATATCTTACTCAATATGATTTCATGGTCCTACCCTCTAGGTAGCCATATACTAAGTCATTCAATGACCTGATGGACCTACCCTCTAGGTAGCCATATACTAGGTCAACTATTAAGCCACATAGGGGACCAGGATCTGAGCTAGTAGGCACATATATTATGTGATAGTCATATCCACATTATAGTTTGCATGAATTAAAATCATCCAACAGTTAATTCATGACATCGATGAAAAACTTCAGTCAACCTCGGAAAACTAATTCGATATATTCATAAGAGTAACCACATACCTGATCCAGAGTAACTTGATGTCCAAGCAAGAATATTCAAGAACAATCAATCAAGCAATCAACAATATCCTAAAATTAATGCATAGCATCCAACTGTCATTGTTTTATTCAAAACATTCTTAAGATCAACTTGGATTCCACCTTAGGATTTCTAGGCCAACTTTAGGGTTTTATTAGGGTTTTAGCCTCCATAATGCATTTATTACTTTTAATTCTCTTTTGGTCCACAACCCTAATTTCAACATCATATGCACGATTGAATGTCAATTAAATCTACTATATCTCTTTTACACCAAAACTACCATATTTATTCTTTTACGTCATGTTAAGATCGTTAATCCCACTTATCATGTTCGAGTTCTTTTTGAATTAACAACTCGTATTTCATTAAGGATTATAGTCCAATTCACATATGATCCCTATTTATCACTAATTCCACTTTTATCAACTCAGAAACCCTAATTACCAAATGAAGGGTATTTATCAACAATTAGCCAATAACACTATTTCCATGCCTTCTAGATTGATTCTTAAATTCACTAAATCTCATAACTACCTGAATTAGGGTTTTTAACCCCTTTAATGCTCTATTAAAAACAAGAAACCGTAACTATACAAGTTATGTACATATATCTCTATTTAGATATTTTTCATCATATTTATGCAATTAAGTTAGACTTTGATTACTAGTATTAACTAAGTCTATTAAATACATCCATACTCAATATCTAGAACTTTGATCGAATTAAAGCATTAACGTTATCAACTTTATGTAATTTTCATATTAGAAGCAAAAACATAGTCTGATTATATTTTTACTGGATTCCTCATATTTTTCCGAGTAAGATTCATATATTATTCTTCTTACTCTAAGCCACCATTAATTTTCTAGAAAATTTGCAAAACTATTACCTTTCAACCAATGATAGCGCGCCACCTGTCTTTTAAATCTCTTTTCTCTTTTTTTTTCCTTCTTCTTTATGCCCTATCTCTCGCTCGCAGATCCTCACGTGCATCCACCTACCCGGTTGCCCAGTCTGGCTCTCCCTCTTCTTCTTTGCAAATGAGAGCCTGCGGCTATGTTTCCTCTATAAAATAGGGGAACCCAAAGCAGGCTGTGCGGCATCCCCTCACCCACTGTGGCGCCTCCCCCTCGCCCTTGAAAGACAAGCCAGTGGCTCCGTTGATTCTGCCGAGTAGGGTAGGAATCACCCCACGTTCTTCCTGTGCCTCCGGTGGTCAGGAACACCACCTGAAAGTTGCCCGCGCAGGGCACTGGTCAGACAAAGAAAACGACCAGATAACCAGGCCTAGGGCTAACCTTTTAGCAGGGTCGATTGGTTAGATGTCGCGGACCTTGCGAAGGAGTTTTTAGCCTCACAGAAGGGGAATCATCCCCTTATATAGCCCATGGATATGGTGGATGGCCAATGAGCACTGGGATTTGGGGAAATCCCAATCCCATATGGAAACCGCACAACAAAGGGATCGGAGAGTCCGATTTGATCTCTTGGTTCAGATGGAATAGTTTCTAAGAATCGAGCATTACCAAGGAGAGGGGTAGAGTCCGAGTGTTCCTGGGGTTACAGTACCCCATTTTCCTTTTCGGTCTAGGGTAGATGATGGCTAATCACCCATAGATCTCGATCCAGGAACCAAAAGGCCACGTGAAGAACAAAGGGGATCAAATCTCTGATTTTCCAAATTAAATGGAATCGTGACATTTAATGGAAATCCCTCTACTTTATAGAGTTTTCAAAAAATCCATAACTCATAAAGCGTACACCCAATAGATCCCAAATTTTAAGGAAAAGTCTATAAAGACTTAATCTACTTACATTCCAATTTTGAAGCCGAAATTCAAAAGGAATAACTCCTTTTCTTCATTTTCAAGTCAATGACTTGTAAGGCATATTTTATGCATTAAAACATATATTTTCTCTTTCTTCTTTTCCTATTTCCTTTACCATTAATTTATTATCCTGAGTTCCTTGATCCCCAAGGAACCCTAATAAATCGAAGTTCTATTTTTGGAAATTATTCCTTAGCCCTTTAGTTCTTATTTTATTTATTTTCTTATGTATTTCTTTATCCAATTGAATTCCTTTTTCATTTCTTTTTCTTTTTCCTTCAATTGGGCTCAATGGCCAATAAGGCCCATTAAGAAAACACACAAGGCTATCATACACGAAATTCATTCAAAGCTACTCATCAAATCAACCATGGATTTCATTTATCTTTTAAAAAGAGATTTACAAATCTCATTACATGTTGTGGAAAATGGGGTTATAACATCCTCCCCTCCTTATAAGAATTTTGCCCTCAAAATTCATCAAGCAAACAAATAATTCAGGATAAGACTTTTCCATGCCCATCATTGGCCCCTATGTGGCTTTACCGTACTCATGGCACTTCCAAAGAACCTTTATCATCACATATTCTTTTCTCTGAGTTCTTTCATCCTGGTGTCTATAAATTGTACAGGTGACTCATGCCATTTCAGCCTCCCTTGGAGCTCACTATGTTCATTTCTCCGCACATGGTCGGGGTATCTCACATAGTGATCTAAATTGGACACATGGAATTCATCACACATTACTTCATCCTGAGGGGTAAGATCAAACTTAACCTTTTCCACCAAACCATGTCAAAAGAACTCATGCATCGGGGACTCATCTCTCTTAGTTGTAACTTAGAGGGGTCGGATTTTTCATGTCACATATTCTCCCACAGCGAACTGCATGTCAGTCTACTTTGCATCTGCTCATGACTCTCGTCGTCTCTAGGCTCCTTTTAGCCATTGCACGATTAAAGCGACTTCATCTACACACACTGTGATCTTTTTTTTCTAACCATCACATGGTCCTTTCACCAACATCACCTTACTGAAGTGGTGACCGACACAACCTCCCTTACAGAGCTTCTTTAAATCCTGATACTGGCCATGGTGGTCATCATCACATCTTTCATAGGACAAGAATTGTCTCTAGATATCACCCTGAACGAGCACACATGCTCTCATCAGACCCTTTAGTCTGGATTATACTAACCATTAGTTAGGGGTGATGAACTATACTAACATCGAGTCCTTCATGTACCTATTTCCACTTTTTGGAAGGGAACCTTTAGGTCAAACTCAAGAACCTTTGAACTCAATTCATGGTGTAGTTGAACCATCTCTCTCATGGGTAGTTCATCCAGATCTGTCCCTTGACAGAACTCTTTCTTTCTCATGTCATCTAGGTAAGGCGATCCATCATAACCCATATTGCATCTCAACCTTCCTTGGTCCATGTGAGACTTACAACATCCATTGTGATGAACTCCCTTTCTCTTTTGTGGACTCTTTACCCTTTATATCAAGGCACTGGGTAACTGGTATTCGTCCTTCTCCCTCGGCTTGCATGGCCATATACCACATGCAACTTTATCTTAGGCATCTAAAGTACTACTGTCACTTATAATCTTGGTACTACCACTGTATATGGTGATCTTCAATCATGATTTCTTGTATGTCATGTTTCCTCAAGATTGATTCTTCAGAAACCTTAAACCACTCTAGTCGGGGTTTCATCACCTTCCTTTCCAGAGGAGTGTATCTAAGGCTATACAACCATCCTTTCATTATATCAAGGACTATACTGGCTAACCAAACAACCATTAACTGATCTCATTACATCAGAGTGTTAGCCAAACATATCTTCTTTTCCAAACTTATGGTTAGTCTAACAACCTCTTCTAGCCAAACTAGGCAGATATATCTCAACCAGAGCATCCTTTACCACTTCACCTTCTTATGTATCAGGTAACATTAAAAACATACACTTCCATGTATTTCACTTATTATCTCATCTCAGCTCTAAGTCTTTCTTCACCGAGAAAACTCTGAGATCATCCTCTTGGTTTTTGAATTCAACCTTGTATGACTCATAGCTCATGATAAAAACATTCTCATAAGATGACCACATTATTCCTTTTATTGTTTGCAAACCATCCTTGTATCATTCACTCCACCAAGGTATGTTATCATCTCTGTCCTCATACCTCATATCAACGTTCCAACTCGCTTCATCTTTTATCCTTGGTGTATGGCATGCGTATTGTCCCATCTCTCCCTCCCATAACAAGAGGAAATAATCATTTGGCGGCCGTCCAAACACAAAGTTCTTCCTGTTCCAAGAGTAGAGATGGTACATCCCACATTGCCAGTACACCTTCAAATCTAAGTTGAAACGTGCAACTTATGTCTCTACACCACATTCACCTTGATATCAAAGTTACTTCCATGGAACCGATCTCGAACCTACTTGGTCCAAACACAATCCTTGGTCAGCTCCTCTAGGTCTATAGAGTGTCGGTACTTTTGGGGTCATCCCTCTTCCCTCATGCATCTAGAGAGTGCCCTACTCATCTGCCCTTTCGGTCCCATGAGTTCATGAAGGTGATCAATCTCCTAACCCATGGCCCTCAGACAATGATAGTTGTTACCTCCCGACCCTATGGTCATGTGCAATTAGGGAATTAGGCAACTCCTACTTCCATCGGTATTATCCCTTCCTGACCCTAGGATAGACTTAGGATTCTCTTGTAGTACATGTTCAACTTATAACCTTACCCAAGCTTTCATCATCTCTCTCTGCATTCATGTGCTGACTTCCATCCTTTCATAGGAGTCATGGTGACCTGCCTACCTTGGTCAGTCCCCATACCAGTTACGTCCATGGTAACACATCCATATGCACTTAGAGATGGATATCTATGGGTTTACAAGTTCATCTCATACCGTGTACTTTTCACTGAGCTTCTCAAGATCTGATGAGACCTCTTTAGGTTTTCACAAAAGCCGATGTACACCCTTCAAAAGGGTCCCTCTCCCAGGATGGGAGGAAACTATCTCTTGACAACAAGGTTACAAATGCCCTTAGGTCTAGGGTTTACATCCATATGCTTAACCCTAGTAAGCTATTAAGGCACAAGTAGACCACCTACTAAACCAGGCTAGGTCATCTGGGTTCTCATTCCTCAACATTAGATCAAGATCATACCTTCCCATGTCATCAACTTAGCTGGGAGGGGTTCGCAAAGTATACCCTAAATGTAAGGGGTTTTCCTTTCCTCTCAACATAGGAAGTACCATGCTCACATCTATATAAACTGAACTCTCATCCCGAGCTTTAGGTACACCACTTCCCCTCTTAGGCCTAGGAACCATAGGTTCACTTTCTTGATGTCCAACTGTCTGCTCAACCTCTTAACCACAAACCAAACATGTACCCGATATGACATCCACTTCCTGTCATCCTTCTCCTCAATCAACACTTTAAGGTTGAGTCCTCCTCAAGGACAACCAACAAGGCATAAGGCCCCACAACCTGTCACTAAACCTCTCCAGGGTATACATAACTTCTTCTTCCTTTCTCAGAAGGTAAACACTTATACCATAGGCACATAGGTGCCAGAAGCCTCATCCTCTCTCTAGGGTTCGGTTCCCCTCAAGGCAATAAGATATCATCAACTTCTAGGGATCGAGCATGAGGCAACCACAATCATCCACTTAGGTCGCATCATCCTCAACTCCCCACTGTTCCTCATATTTCAGAGTCTAGGCTTCCAACCTTCTTGCATGGGTCCTTCTTTTTCTCTAGATCTAACCCTACAAACAGCCTTACTACCCGAGGTTCTCTCTCCAAGAAGGATCAAGCTCACAAGCATACCTCCATGTTGGTGAAGCCTATTATGTTTGTTCAAGGTTATCCATAGCTCTTTATGCTTATCTCATAAGCTATCCTTCATACTCTCCTGGTCAGGGTTTCAACCTATGGCTCACACTACTAACGTACTCTGGGTGCATGTTATGCCCTACTCGCATAAGCCCATAGGGTTTCTACCGGTCCTTCACTAACCTCATCATCGAAGGAGCTATCCTTCACTCTAACATGCACGACTAGGTCATCCAACCTCTCATGGCTCATACGTCATCTAAGGTATGTCCATCCAAACACACGGTCTAACTCATCATGCCATCTCTCTCTAACCTTCACTTAGGGTTAGGTTTAACATCATCCTCAGAGGATGTGCCATGTCTCTACTTGTAATGCAGATCCCTATCTCCAAGACTAACTCTCTTTATCTATCCTCCTGACAAGAAGGCCTAGCCCCAGGTCTCTTCTGAGGGCATGACAACTTATGTCATACGACCTAAGCATGTATCTATTCTTTAGTTTGCGCTTAATCTATTAAGCTTATGTCCATGACATCTTATTTACATACTTTTTCATTAATTTGGTGGAGGATTCCTTAGACCTTATTAACCTTACCCATACCTCAAGAGGGTGAGGAGAAGAGAGAAAACCCTAATCCTTAAGGTACTTAGCAGAATTTGTGATGAGAAGAGATGAATAAGATGAGACTGTCCTAAAGGTATCTTATTTTGATTCATACCCTAAGACTTTGGCCAGGCAGTCACACGGATCCGGGAGTCCTTGTATTCCGACTAGCGGTGCGGAGGAAAAATATTGTCAGCCCCCGGTCGTGATCCTTTTCTAGACACCTCCGTCTTTTGGATAATCCTCTAATAACTCCCTTGGGTTCTACATAATTTGTAAAATTTAATAATTATTAAAGATTAAGTGAGGAAACTATGCTCTGATACCAATTGTTACGACCCCGCCTCCCGGTAACCCCCAATTAAAGGAGACCGAAAGGTTAGAGTCGTTAACCAATACCCTGGATCAAAGGTTCGACAAATAATCAATAACAATTAATAAACTTTACCAACTAAACTAAAAACTGGTATAAAATAAAACTTTTCTTACCTTTTAAAAAATGGGATTTCTAAACTTCTATCCATGAAGATACCAATCTAACTAATCCTCCTGTGCACGTTAATTCTCATTTAATTCGGCATATGCCACTTTACTGTTTGTTCTTTTCATTTGTACCTAAAACATCGACAAACAAAACGTCGATCAGCAAGAAGCTGGTATGTGGGAGAAACAAATAATGTGCAACTATGTTAACAATGTAATCATGCAATTAATCATTTAACAACCAAGATTACATTTTAAGCTGAACTACTTAATCCATACTTATCCACAACTCTGTGTTGTCCCTGCAGTGGACTTATATGATACCTCTATAAAGGTAGATCTTTACCCCATGGTCCTACCTTACAGGTAGCCAATACATAGGGTAATAGAGTCGCATGGCAGTACCCAAAGGTAGCCCAATATCTAACTCAATATGACTTGATGGTCCTACCCTCTAGGTAGCCATATACTAAGTCATTCAATGACCTGATGGACCTACCCTCTTGGTAGCCATATACTAGGTCAACTATTAAGCCACAGAGGGGACCATGATTTGAGCTAGTAGGCACATATATTATGTGATAGTCATATCCACATTATAGTTTGCATGAATTAAAATCATCCAACAATTAATTCATGACATCGATGAAAAACTTCGGTCAACCTCGAAAAACTAATTTGAGATATTCATAAGCGTAACAACATACCTGATCTAGAGTAACTTGATGTCCAAGCAAGAATATTTAAGAAGAATCAATCATGCAATCAACAATATCCTGAAATTAATGCATAACATCCAAGTGTCATTGTTTTATTCCAAACATTCTTAAGATAGACTTGGATTCCACCTTAGGATTTCTTGGCCAATTTTAGGGTTTTATTAGGGTTTTAGCCTCCATAATGCATTTATTACTTTTAATGCTCTTTTGGTCCACAACCCTAATTTCAACATCATAGACACGATTGAATATCAATTAAATCTACTAGATCTCTTTTACACCAAAACTACCATCTTTATTCTTTTAAGTCATGTTAAGATCGTTAAGCCCACTTATCATGTTCAAGTTCTTTTTGAATTAACAACTCGTATTTCATTAATGATTATAGTCCAATTCACATATGATCCCTATTTATCACTGATTCCACTTTTATCAACTAAGAAACCCTAATTACCAAATGAAGGGTATTTATCCACAATTAGCCAATAACACTATTTCCATGCCTTCTAGATTGATTCTTAAATTCACTAAATCTCATAACTACCTGAATTAGGGGTTTTAACCCCTTTAATGCTCTATTAAAAACAAGAAACCCTAACTATACAAGTTATGTACATATATCTCTATTTAGATATTTTTCATCATATTTATGCAATTAAGTTAGACTTTGATTACTAGTATTAACTAAGTCTATTAAATACATCCATACTCAATATCTAGAACTTTGATCTAATTAAAGCATTAACGTTATCAACTTTATGTAATTTTCATATTAGAAGCAAAAACATAGTCTGATTATATTTTTACTGGATTCCTCATATTTTTCCGAGTAAGATTCATATATTATTCTTCTTACTCGGAGCCACAATTAATTTTCTAGAAAATTTGCAAAACTATTACCTTTCAACCAATGATAGCGCGCCACCTGTCTTTTAAATCTCTTTTCTCTTTTTTTTTCTTCTTCTTTATGCCTTATCTCTCGCTCGCGGATCCTCGCGTGCATCCACCTACCCGGTTGCCCAGTCTGGATCTCCCTCTTCTTCTTTGCAAATGAGAGCCTGCAGCTCTGTTTCCTCTATAAAATAGGGGAACCCAAAGCAGGCTGTGCGGCATCCCCTCACCCACTGTGGCGCCTCCCCCTCGCCCTTGAAAGACAAGCCAGTGGCTCCGTTGATTCCTCCGAGTAGGGTAGGAATCACCCCGCGCGCTTCCTGTGCCTTCGGTGGTCAGGAACACCACCTAAAAGTTGCCCACGCAGGGCACTGGTCAGACAAAGAAAACGACCACATAACCAGGCCTAGGGCTAACCTTTTAGCAGGGTCGATTGGTTAGATGTCGCGAACCTTACGAAGGAGTTTTTAGCCTCACAGAAGGGGAATCATCCCCTTATATAGCCCATGGATATGGTGGATGGCCAATGAGCACTGGGATTTGGGGAAATCCCAATCCCATATGGAAACCGCACAACAAAGGGATCGGAGAGTCCGATTTGATCTCTTGGTTCAGATGGAATAGTTTCTAAGAATCGAGCATTAACAAGGAGAGGGGTAGAGTCCGAGTGTTCCTGGGGTTACAGTACCCCATTTTCCTTTTCGGTCTAGGGTAGATGATGCCTAATCACCCGTAGATCTCGATCCAGCAACCAACAGGCCACGTGAAGAACAAAGGGGATCAAATCTCTAGTTTTCCAAATTAAATGGAATCGTGACATTTAATGGAAATCCCTCTACTTTATAGAGTTTTCAAAAAATCCATAACTCATAAAGCGTACACCCAATAGATCCCAAATTTTAAGGAAAAGTCTATAAAGACTTAATCTACTTACATTCCAATTTTGAAGCCGAAATTCAAAAGGAAAAACTCCTTTTCTTCATTTGTAAGTCAATGACTTGTAAGGCATATTTTATGCATTAAAACATATATTTTCTCTTTCTTCTTTTCCTATTTGCTTTACCATTAATTTATTATCCTGATTTCCTTGATCCCCAAGGAACCCTAATAAATCAAAGTTCTATTTTTGGAAATTATTCCTTAGCCCTTTAGTTCTTATTTTATTTATTTTCTTATGTATTTCTTTATCCAATTGAATTCCTTTTTCCTTTCTTTTTCTTTTTCCTTCAATTAGGCTCAATGGCCAACAAGGCCCATTAAGAAAACACACAAGGCTATCATACATGAAATTCATTCAAAGCTACTCATCAATCAACCATGGATTTCATTTATATTTTAAAAAGAGATTTAGAAATCTCATTACATGTTGTGGAAAACGGGGTTATAACAAGAGGAGTCCACGGCAACAAAATTCACTTGATTTGGTTGAGTATACATCAAGATAATGCCAAACGAAATTTCACAACAATGTTTATTGTTTTCCTTGCCCAAACCAAGGTAGCAGACAACCCGGACCCATCTGATCGGTGGATGTGGGTCCATGGGTTGCTCTCAGCTATTGGATCATGCACGTGGAACCTTAGCCACATGACAAATCATTTTCCTATTTGAATTATAATTCGACTAAAGTGCATACATATTTATTTCCATTTTCTCTTTCCTCTTTTGAGGGTGCAAAAAAATCTAAAATATAATAAAAATTGACATCCTGACTGGTTTTGAGGTGTAAAATCTGAATATGGAATTAGTTTTTCCTTTTGAGGACATTTAATGGGTTAAATAATTCAAAACTCATTTTCTCTTTCCTCCTACGTTTATGACTCTTTGATTATCCAAATATGATCAAACTTCACACATGTGTTCCAATTAATGTCTTGGATATGATTTTGCCATTATTTGGTCATGTTTGTGCCATTTATTTAATCCATTCTTAAAATGAAGGTTCTACACACTTTTTCTCTCCTACTTTTTCATATTATCCAAATATTATCAAAACTAATTGAAAACTTCCCCAAAGTCTTGTTTTTATTCCTAGATTATGAATTTGGAGTTAGTTTTCCAATTTGAGAACATTAGATATTTTATTTGTCTTTCTTGGCTTATTACCTATTTCCCTTTAATAAAGGCTTCTATATATATTTATATTTTCCACATTGGGTGATACTTGGCCCTTAAGTAACTTTTCATTCAAGAAAATGAATTTGTGTATCAAATTATCTCATGGGTTCACTTAATTGGAAATATATTCCACATTATCTCTTTTTATCCTATTTATAGCATTTATCATCTCCTTTATGTATATTTTGGAATTTCTTTTCTTTTGCCTATTCTAAAAAGTCCTAGAAAGTTCTAGCACAAATACCATCATTAATTTTATTACTTTAGTGGACATTTGCACATCAGATCCATTACATAAATTTCTATTGAGGTTTTTGTGCATGAAGCCCTTTATTAAGAATATATGGGAAATATTTAGCCAATAACCATCATAGTTCCACTAATTCAACTCCAAAGACATAAGAGACGAAAATGAAGGTCAAATCTTATTGAAAAAGAGTACAAAGAGATACATAGGGGATTTTAGTATGTTACAACCCCTCTCAGATGATGTACTCAATTTGAACCTCTGACAGAATAAGTTTAGAGAATTTTTTGTACCTTTGCAATGATAATGTGTTGTAAGTACATGTGAAGCTTTTGTTGCTACCATTTTGGGGACCTCTTAATGATGGGCTTGAATTCTAAAAGGGATTCCAATTGACATCATCACCCACAAACTTATATGAGCTTTCCTCCATCTTTTTTTGATGTGATTCAACATCAAACAATCGTGCCCAGGTGGTGAGCGTTGTTAGGTCTTGTTTATTTGTACCATGTTTGAACTTGGCCTATTAGAGTCATGCAAACCATGTCAGAGCAATGGTACTTGACATGCATGATCAACTCACCCTTCCTCAAGTATAAATGAAATTTTGTCATATAAAAGTTTATTAGGAAACTTCACTTCTAGAAAGTGACAAAAGTAACCAAAGTATTCCCTCTGTACTTATTCCCCTCTTAATTGTTTGAGCTCACATGTGAGATTGAGAATGTCGGGATCTGTGGTGGAAGATTTTAGGATGGCCTTCACTTTGCTGGCTACTACCACATATACTAGTGGTAGTTTGACTATCATTAGTGAATCCATGTACACCAATGGAGGGAGCCATATGCTACTCCCATGTAAATATGATACTGGGAGGAAGACAACCAGCGAACACTCCCCTATTATTCCCATGTTGTGCATGATAATTTTTAAATAAGTGTTCTTATTCTCCTCATCTTTGGGATTGTCTCATGTGACCTTGACCTCTTCTTACCTCTTCTTTTACTTGACTTCGATGTTAGGAATTGAAAGATATGTCATTCTCATGATTGATTGATATCGAACTAACATTCATATGTGGTGGATGTTGATGCGGCCCTAGATGGAAAGGAACTGGTGGTGCAGATGAGAATTCTACACATTGTATGGAAAAAAGTATAATAATTGAATGGCATACTGAGTTCCCAAAACTGGGACCCTGAGTGGTACAACCCTCCCAGATAACTGATGTTTTATGGATGCAGGAAGGGATGTTGGTTGGTTGCTCATGAGTACTTCTTTGAGGGACCTCCTGGGAGGTTGATCCTTATGACACATGGTCTCTATGGGCTTCTCTAATTCAACAAGTTTGTCATGTTTGTTGTTGTTATCATCTTCTATAGAACCCACCTTGGATTGTTGGTCCATATTGCTTGACCCCACCATCTCAATATATTGCTTATAAGACAAGATGAAATATGAACTCTTGTTCGATCCTGTGATGTCTTGAAATTCAGATTTTTAGAGTTCAAATGCATGGTTTAGTATGTAATATGTAGATATATTGTACCTCAGGATAAATCCACACACACACATTTTATCACTTTAAGAGTATAAAAGGAATTTCCCCTTTTTCTAGGAGAGCTAAAAAGGATACTCTATGGTCTTTGATAATTATCCTGAATGGAAAATACATATAAAGGAGCTTTAGGATGGATTTTGGATAAATTATGATTTCCCCTAATTTATGAAACATAATAGAGTTTTTCAATTCTGACATAAGATGTACCACTAACCCCCATGTCAGGGTTGATTGAAGTGTTTGATGATAACTAGTAACAAGAAATGATAACCATCAACCATCTTAAGGTCAATGATTGTTGGATGAGTAATGAACTATTTTGTTCGGTGAATGGGATTTGACTCCCCTCAAGGGACTCTTCTTGGGGGAGAGAGAGAATTTCTAAAGAAAATGGCAAAGATGGGGGTTAGGTGAAATCAGAATTAAGATAGCCTATTTAAGGCTATCGATTATAGTTAATTAATCACCTACTTCCATAGGTTGTTTTTGTTTGAATGGGACCCAAGTTTTTTAGGAACCTTGATCGCATCCTCAACACCTATCCCTTGCCTAATTTTATAAGCACTTTCTTAGAATGTATCCCCACTTGGATTGAGGAAGTAGCGTAAAGGAATGGAACCTCTTCTAGGTTTATCCTTGTAGATAGGAAACTCAAACATGGGTGGTGGTCTGGTTTTAGGTCATGGTCCAAACCAGTATAGATATGAGTATGTAAGTGAAGTAATGGTCCAATTTTAGGTTATAATCTATGACCATAGTTGGAGACATGGGAGGGACATGTGCCACTAGGTGACACATTCATAGTATTGAAAGATTTATAAGCTTGTTATATAAAGAAATTTTCATAACACGAGATTGGTACCTTATTTTGAGTTTGAGGCCAAGATTGAAATCAACATCTAAGCGGCTTTACAACAAAGTTGTGATACTTCCTTTTGTAGGGATCAAGCTAAGTTGGAGGAGTCCTTCAAGGAGGTAGAATATGGTCAAACATGAAAGTAACTCAAGGCTAAAGCAAAATATGGATGTGATTTGATTATGAAATCTTATAGTTTGTAGATAAAATTGGGGAGCCGCTCAGCATAAAGTTGAAGACTATGAAAAGTTTAAAGCGTTTTGAAAGCCTTTCAGGATCAGGGTTGTCTTGTGACTGATATCAAATCAAAAGATCTTGGAAATGTAGTGAAATGTATTGAATGTTGAATTTAGAAGCCTTTAGGTGCAAAGTAGGTCACCAAAAAGATGAAAGTTCATCTGTCAAGGCAAAATAGAGTGCACAGGTAAATTTTTGCATGCTAAAACAAGGCACGGGCTTGTGAAATTTTTGGGGTAAAATGGTCATAGGGATTTGAGACAGCCTACCAGTGAAAGATAGGTTGAGGGATTGGCCAATGGATGCATCAGATGTGGTGAAAAATGTTGCATCCCACATTGGGAGGATTGTTAAAAAATCTTTAGCTTCTCAGAGGATAATTCTCCTTCAAAAGATTTTTGAATTTTTGAAAAGATCATTCTTTGAAAATATGGTTGATTTCTATTTGAAAGATTGGTGAATTTAGAAGGAATGTTTGATTTTTGAAAAAATTTCTCTTTTTGAAAATATTGTTGATCTTCTTAAAAAGATCGTTGCTCTTTTTGAATAGATTGTTGATCTTTGAAAAGGTTGTTGATCTTTTTTGAAAAGATTGTTGATCTTTTTGGAAAGATTGTTTCCTTTTTAAAGATCAAAGATGCTAGTAAAGCACAAACAATATATACATGGGGAACATAATCTTAAAGCATATACCAAGTAACAATCTTCGGAACGTGAAAAGAAAACAAAAAACTTGCAAAATAAACCACATACTTGAGATGCATTTCTCAGAAGATTGAACCTTCCCCTTTTATCCCATGATTTGGATGCAATTTACATCCTAACTTAAAACATGACTTGTGTAGGAGGGGTTGATCATGAGATTCTCTATTGAATGATGGCACTCATCGTGGGCGTAACCTAGTCTCATCAAATATGGACATTGTTCCCAATACACATCATAACTAAAATTGGCGTAATCAGTCATGGGTGCCTAGAGGGGGTGTCCACAAGGCCCTTGGACATCCAACATTACACTTCATCAATAACTTTACTAATACCCCTACATCTCATTTAGAGATCCAACATGAAAGATGGTACCTGTTTCATAGACGAATGGGTTTATAGGCATGTGAAGTGCAACTATATGGATTTTTCTTTTCCAAAAGAAAGCCCATAAAAAATAAGAAAAGGAAAGTGACAGTGAGGCGGAAACCCCCATGTGCACAAGAAATTTTTATCTCTTTCTCAAAACACACCAACCATGTAATATTTCAATAGGAAAGAATCTTGCTCATAATAGAAAGGCTCTCTTATTCTTCCCTTTTTTTTTTCTTTTAATGACTTTAAAAAATAAAAAAAGAAAAGTGAATAAGAAGCCCTAAATTGGAAGTGGATACAAACCCTAAAAAGAATAAAACAGAAGGTAATAACTCAGAAACCTTAAAAGATGACTAATACGTAGGAGGCACCCAAAGCCAGAGGACCAGCCTGAGGATCCAAGTTCTGGTATAACTCTTGATCCAACAGAAGGTGCATAGCTGAAAGAATTTTTGGTTTTGCCACCTCGACTCTTCTATCTAGCCTTCACACAAAAAAAGGATAGAAAACAAACTTGAACCAAGCCGAAACATAGATAAAACAATAAAAGAAAGAAGAAATCACCCAAATCATCTAGCAGTCCTCAACAAAGTTGCCAAATTATTTTACCCGCTTGAAAAAATTCTTCAAAAGAAGCTATCTTGGTCATTGCATAAAACACAATAAAATAGTAAAATGATAAAGCACGAGTCACCACCTGGTCTTATTTGTAAAACAAAGAAAAATAGAATTATGTGTTTAAATTAGTGAGAAAATAAAATCAAAACATGAATTCGACTTCACACGAGGTGGATAAGGAAAAGTCTACAAGTTTGACCAAAGATAAAATTAAGTGACCTTGGTGATCTTGTTATGAGTGTGGAATGTGTTAGACCCCCACGTTAGCCAATAGTATTGAACCCTTTCTTATGATCTCGAGTTAAAGCAGTTTCCTTTTTAATTAGAAAAATCAAAGCGATAAAAATGAGAATTTGATTATAGAAACATATCTTTAGAGTTGAAGATGGCCGTGGATAAATAGTAATATAGGATTGACCCGATACTTTTTCTGTAAAACCGCCAATAAAAATGAAGCACTTCTATAATGCAGGAGAGGTAAACTATACTATGAATGGATTTTCATCGGCTCCTCCAAATTAGTATAGGGCATGTCCTATAATGTAGACGTTCGGAAGGGACCCTATCAATGATTCGAATCCACATCCAGTTCCTCAAGCGTGTTTCCTGCGTGTGGACCGTTGTAGCTTACCGATCCAGTTGCCAATTAGTGCAAAACAAACTGCTTAATTGTTTCACACAACCACGTGCCATCCTACCGTAACCCGACATATATCATTGTATATATTCCGAATCAAAGGACGTCTCGTGTTATATGCAGATCATTGGTTATATTATCTATTGCCCTTGCTCAACTGTCAACTATTGAGGTCATGCAAAACGTTGCTATTAGGACCAACATTATCTTCCTCCCCACGGCTACCGACATTAATTGCTTTGTTAGTAGATACTTGAAGTCACTGACTGAGCAGCGGAAATATGACTCCTGAACAAGTGAACGTATGCGGAAAGGAATCGAGGGAGGGGCGGCAGCTGGCTAGTTATCTTCTTTGGACCGCGCTGATGAAACCACGATTGTGTTGAAACTTCGTCTAGAAAAGCAACAAACCGCGTGTGGCGTGCCCCCGCTCCTCAGGCGTTGGTTGGACAAGGGTTATAATAATCGGGATCGTTTCCTTGCTCATGAGGGTATCTTGTACAAGGACATCGAAGAAGATGAGGATACGGAAGTAGTTCCTTATCATCACTTTTTTGGTTCGTTTTAAATGGTTGATCGGAAATTGTTTTAGGAGGTTGGAGCGTGTACTTACCGCTTCTTCGGAACATTGGGTTGTCGAGGGAGGCAACACGGCCCGCCGTATAAGGACACTGTAACATTTACCATAATCATACAGTTTGTCTTAGTACTTTTGTTTCACAATACCTAAGAGAGGGTCTAAATCTTATTGAGGACGCATGAAGAAGGAACTTATTGTGAATCAAACCCAACACCGATCTTATAATCATCAAAAGCTTTCAGCAGCTGAGCTTGTTATTCAAGGTACAAACATGATGATTTACTTTGTTTGTTATATTAAAATACATGTACTGATTATTTTTCCTGGTTCCCAGCTCCCCGCCGTCGAGGGCGAGTTGCTATGTTTGTGCCGCCTCGTCTAGGGGGGGATGTCTTCATTGATTGAACATCCTAGATACACACCAATTAAAATTGTTAAGAAATGCATATAATATACATCATTATACTAAGTGTATTGGTTATTGATGTTAAAATAGTCCTTACTCTCATCACAATAGGCATCATATGAAACATTATTCTAGAAGGAGATGTTGAATAATAGGATGGTGGCATCAAGTTTGTGATGAACTAAACCTAGGGTTATATATTGTACAAGAAACAACAAAAATGATTAAAGTGGTACAAGAATTGTTGAAGACAACCCAAGACCAACAAAAAAGTTATGTACACGCATGGCATATATTGCTGGAGTTTGATATGGGTGACCTAGTAAATGTGAATGTATTTTGTTAGAAAGGGTTAATCAAATTTGTAAAATATGGAAGTTAGCTCATAGATACATGGGAACATACCCATTCTTTACATAAAAACTCAAATGACATACAAATTGGAGTTACTTCAAGAGTTCAAAAACTGAAATAATGTTTTCTTTATGTCCAAGTTTATGTGTTATCCAACAACTAAGATAGTCAATTTTAACAAGACAATACACTTCGGAAGAATGTGTCTTATGTAGAAGGCCCAATCCATAGTCTAGGTATGAAGATACTGAAACATACAATAATCTCATATGCAAGCGGATGTGTCTTATTGCAATATAGCTTCAGGGTCAAATCTCAAATGACAACTTATTGAAAAATATTTCTAAATAAATCTAATTCAAGTTAATACTAATATTTCAATCAAGATTTGATTGAGTGATTAAATAAGTTCAATTAAAGAAAAAATGAATGGAATTGCTATATAATTAAAGATGGGAAAGACTAAGGCAAATTAGGTTTCACTGCCACTATTTGCACCCACATCTCTCCTTGCATGAATACTCATACAAATGAAAGTTAGGGCCTTGTAATTTCCAATTCTCATGTCTCGAGGAAATTAGTAAGTATTGACACAAAATCTTACTTATATCTTTTAGGCTCATTAAAAAAATCATTTTTTTAATAAGAGTTTTTTGAAATTTTATTTAAATGTATCATTTTTCATTCGATCAAGTAAAGAATTTTTCAATTTAAATTATCTAAAACTAAAATATAGTAGGTGTTGCCTTAATTATTTAACTACTATAAGATAGTTGAAAATTTCACATAGAGTACTAGATATTATTAGATAACAACATCAAGTACTCTTAAATTTCTACTATTATTAAAAATAAGGAAATACATTGTAACTATTATTTTTTCTCATTAAGCATTATATCTTTCATTCCTACTATGAATCATGTTCAAACATATGAATCACAACTGATCATATGTATAAAACTTATCAATATAAGTCAAGATATGCTTTATTTTGTTCCTTTGAGTTGAGGAGCAAGACAATGATCTTAATCCACTTCAAACTCTCTCCTATCCTTTTAGTTGGTCAACAAATCATTGGATACTTTAGTTATTTTAGCATACTTACTAAATATCCAATTCTATTCTTGCAAGTACATATCCTTTTTCTTTATACTCTCATTCATATACAGATCCAAACTGAGTAATTCACCTATGCTAGATATTATTTCATAACAAGTTTGATATTATATGAATATGTAGGCAACAAATCAAAATCATTTTTACACATAAGAATATTTCATCATTATGAATCCAATATTGCTGATCTTATTATGATAGTGGATGGCTCGAAGTGCCATTGTCGGTATAATATAAAGGTAATTCAACCAAAAATAAGTTGGAACACACACTATGGGTATAAAATTTTATCTAGGTTGAAGTGTCAAGTTGTTTTTTTAGAAAAAAGTGATTGCTTTGAGAAAATTTTCTTGGTTTACTATTCTTTTTTCTAGCATATAAGATTTTCCACGACATAGAAAAGCATATTGAGTTTTGAAGACATGTTGTTTTTATTCTTGGTAAAACATATCTCTGTAAATTATGTTTGCATGTCAATTATCGTCGACCAAGTGATCATCATGGTTAAATAGTAAGTGCAAGAAATAGACATTTCCATTAAAGGAAATGGCATTGTTTTCTGCAATAAAATTTTAGGATTATCAAAGGGTACTTTATGTGTATCCTTTCACTATGCGACAAGAAAGATATGTTAGAAAATGTGATTGGCAGTCTCAAAAATTACAAGGTTGATTATTAAACTATTGTATTCCATTCACATTTATATGGGATCAAATTTTTTATAAAATCATCGATAAGTTCATAAAAACAATACTTTTTGTGAAGTAATGAATTTTTTTATTCTTTATCCACTCACCGTGATTGTTAATTTAATAATGAACTATTACATATTAAAGGGTAAAAAACTACCCTTGAAAGTATGTGTAGTTACAAAGATCCAAGACATATAGTAATTGTGTTTTTTGTGAACCACCACTTTTGTATGATATTTTATTTTGACATATGTTTAGTTTCAACATGATGTACATTTCATTTATAGTTCTCTTTTCTTTTAAAACTCTCTATCCATCTAAGTAGTGAAATGCTTATAAGTAACATTGACACTTTTCTTTATAATATTATATAATTTTATTATTAATATGGTAACAAATACTTAAAATACATGTATATTATTTTTTTATCATCAATAACATTTGAGATAAAAAAATGACTTCCCTATGTATCTTCTGGAGACGATCATTGCCACAAATGATGTATATATGACAATCATATGAAATTTTATACTATCGATATTAGGAAACAATGAATTATAATACAAATGATGCATTAAACCATATCGATTCAGTTAATAAAATGTATAATGGGGAAAATCTACTTATTTATGTATTGCATATTTAAAAAATGTTTCCATGAAATCCATTTTTTGAACATTTTGGAAGGTAATAATATTGTCTTTTCAATTATTGTCATGATGACATCTACAATGTTTGTGAATTAAAAGGGCATAATTTATTCATATGTAGAAATATACATGCATTAGAACATATTTAGTTGATAGTATCTCAAAGGATATGTTCATGGCCAAATTGATGAAGAGGAAGTTCATAGTATGTAAAGGAGATACATATAAAAAAACAAGTGCCAACGAATATTGTGTGATCTATACATACATCGATCTACGACAAAAAAGAAGAACACGAGCATAATCTCCTTATCAACCAAACAATGACATTTCAACAGTAGTAAAGGCCACATTGAAAAGAAGGTATCTAGGAAAACTAACAAGAATATATTATATTCAATGGTATCATACTCTATTCCGTCAACAATAGTGTCATAATCAGACCAAACGTTGATACAAAACACGATTTTCAATTTTATGTGTCGTTGACTCATCAAAATAATTTTATCTAGAATTTTTATTATTTCGCCGAACTTGTTGTGCATAGTAGGAGTCACATGCTTTTTGCATGTTTGTGTAATAGTAGTTTATATAAACACAAGTATGCGCGCGTGAGCGGACTTGCCAATTAGTCTAGATTCCTGTCGTCATGTGCCGGGTAAGCATATTCTGATATCACCCTAGCTTCCAACGCGGCTACCCTGCCAGTCTGCCACCTAGTGTGACCGTGTTGCTCGTGTCCTTTTGCCTTCACAATCTATAAAACGGGCGTTTCCGCTAGCCGAAAGCAAGCGCACTCCTCCCTACTGTCAAAATTCCAAGGGAACAAACCATCAAAGCACTTGTCCCGCACTGCAGTATTAGGAAAACCAGCTCCATCACCGGAAGCAGCTATGCCTAACCTGAGTATCGTCGTACCAGCCAAGGCTGTAGCTGCCGCCTCAATCCGCCGTGCAGCAGGCTCTGTCCTACTCCCAGCAACTCCTAGCGGGTACCAAGGTGGCCACTGCAAGGACATCCGCCCCATCGACCAGGCCATTTTGAAGGACGAGAGGAGGATGAAGGAGGAGCTCGTGGCGTGGGCCAAGGCCGTCGCCTCCATGTACAGTTCCTCACCTCAAGGCCGTAAATAAGCAGCTAAGCTTTACAGATGCGGTTGTGCTAAGTGTTATTACCAATCCTTGTGACGATCGCATCACAAGGCGGCTGTTGACATCAACTTATCTTAGATTTTCCATGTAGAATTCCTCCCGTCTCCCTTGCTTCTGCAGTGGATGTTGGTTACACCTGGCTCTTCTTCCGAGTCGCTCTTGTTTGGGGTATCTCCTCCATCTCGAGTGGCGCAGGCTCGGATTTTTGGGAGCATCCAGTGCCACTTTTTGAGGGGATCTTCCTCTTTTCCGGACTCTACTGTTTATCAACCTAGTAGCAATTTGGTTACGCGTCATATGTTATAACATAACGTCTAGTGATTTGAAATATGTTTATGGCTGAATCAGCTTAACTAGAAACCAGTGGTTTATATGAGGGGTCTTCTGTATACAAATTATTTATTACGCGTGATCTGAGTAGCCAGCACCTTCTGAGTTGGCAGTTTAAGCTACATATGCCCGTATAAGTTCCTTATAAATTATTAAGTCAAGTTTCTTCATCATCTATGCCCAAAGTGCTAACGTATGCCGTAGTTACTACCTCTGTGCTCACTGTGGGCATTGTTTCCTTTTAATCTATAGAAAATAGATGTTAGAGAGAAATAGAGAACATGGATGTTTATACTTTTTGTCAAATTTATGACCAGTTTCATGATTTTTATAGTTTATTTCCATCCTATATAAGGATCACAGAAATCATTTTCAAACAGTCCTTTGTAACTCAATTTTGTTTTTACTATAACCAATTAAATAACTGCGCCTTCAATATTAAATTGTAGAATTCGTCACAGTTCAAGATTGCACTATCACAAGGAATTGGGCTTGTTTACAGTTACTTCTATATATGGCAGAAAAGTGTTTCCATGTAGGAATTATTGCACTGAATTTTTGGGGTTGGCTCCTTTCTGATTTGGATAAGCATAAGAACAGCTTTTGCGCAGTGGATTTCCTCTCCCTTTCCCACTTTTTAAAACGAGTATCCATATCTAATACAGAAAATGAAAGTATACATATTCGACTCATTGATGACAGCCTAAACATTAGTGATAGCAATTATATGTGCTTGTTCCAAACTTTCAGATAAACTTTGACTCTCGTTTTAATTTCAAGAGAACCTACCTCAGCCACGGAGGTAATGGACACATCCAATAGAGTAACCTCCCCCCATCTATATGCATATTGGAGAGGGAATTTAAATCACATATTGGGTTGGCATGCCTGACATGATTAATTCGTTTCTGATTTAATACACATATGCTAAAGATAATCTAAATAACTATCAGTCACATAACTAAAACAACATGCATCGAATGACAAATAATATGTGATATAATAAGTAGCAATTTAGTTACACAAACATGTTCTTAAAAAAGATGATCATATTCTCCTCTCCTGTCATGACCCATTGTCAAGTTACTAGTAAATCCTAGCTTAGCAATGTTAAAATTTCCATAATCCTTTTCTCATGATCTTAACATAGGCTCCATTTCGTGTTTATAGTATGGTTGATGATAATGAAACACACTAACTTTGATTGATTGTCCTGTTAAGTATGCATGAAATGATAAAGAACCCTAATTCATCGATATAGTATGTTGAAGAGATTAAACTATGAAAAAAACCTAATTAAATAATTTCAAAAAAGTCTGAATGAATGTAGTAATATTACAAGGTGTTAACCACTAATAAGTGATCAAATATGTTTAGCTCATGCGTGAGAGATATTAAGACCTAGTACAGTTCAAGACTATTGAACTTACTATGTATAGGGTTGGGCCAGATAGTTAGTTGACCTTTGCAAATGCCTTTCAACCTTTAAGGCTAACTAATCTAGTTTCACTAATCCAAATATGATTGAGTTGTCAGTAGTCAGGCCGAGTAGCCAACCAAAAATTGACATTTCAGAGCGGATTGTCAAGTTCAATATAGAAATATATAAGTACCAAAGATTAAAATACTATTTAGTTTGTTGTATAGGGAAGTAGCGACCCAACAATTGACTGGCTTGACCATTCGAGGTCAATATTTCTTTGTGGAAGTGATGACTCGTGTATGTAGAGGTACTACCCGAGCTCAGGACCCATTGATATGGTCAGAAAATGATAAATTTGACTGATTAATTTGTATACCATGGTTAAGGGGAATTTTGTCAAACACCATATCTGTTTAGATGGTATATTATATCAAGCCATAAAAAGGATTAGTTGAAACAGAAATGTAATAATCATATGAAAATTAGCGTATAACTTCATAAAGTTGTAAGAAGACAACACCCCAAATTCTAGATTAAGACCCCAAAGAATATAAGAATTATGATGTTCACAAGATTAGGGCACAAGGAGACCAAACTAAGTGTAGATGAGCAATTTCTACATAGAAACCATATTTCCACACAAAAAAAAAAACACAACAACATAATGGCTAATAAAAAGTCATAGTAGCATTTTGGAAGAGTTCCCAACAACAAAGGATATCATGTAATTTGTTTTTCACCTTGTCGAAGTATGAAAATACCATAAAGGTACCTTCTTTAAGATTGTTTGCCACTATAGTTTGAATGAAAGTGTACACATAAAGGTATTCAAGAGATTGGGATGTACATGTAAGTATGTATCTTTTCTATTTTTGTAGCTTGACATAAATATTTCACCTTTTAGAATACTAGAGAAATTATAAGAAATATTAGATTTTGCATGTATCATGTACAAATTAAGTGCTTCATATATCATATCACTCGTCTTACAAATAGTGGAAATGATTCCACTTGTCGATGAAGAGGAAAAATCTGAAAATTTACTCCTCAAGCTCCAACAAGTGTTGAAACTCAAGTAAGCCATGATCTCTTCTAGAATATGTGATCTTTTTCCTCAAAATTCACAATAACCCTAAACTTGACGATCTAAAAGCAACTAGGTAAAGAAAATAAGGAAAGTAGGGTATAAGACCATGAACTCCAAAACCCAAGAAGGGAACTTCCAAGTACAAACTCAACGGAGAAGATGATGAAGGATCATCCTAATAATGAGAAATATTGATCTTCAAAAAAGAAGAGAAGAAGAGAAAAGTAACGAACAAAAACCTAGAATCTTACCCTATTCCATGATTAGAAGTCTAGTGATTTTGGTTCTTTAGATTTGTTAACCAAGAATAAAAGTTACAACTTAGTGAACATTGTTAATGCATATAACCTATCATGTAGAAGTAGGTTCTATAATCAACATCACATATCATAATACACTCATATTAACATAATAATTTAATTATGTGCTAACATATAAGTAAAATCCTTAAATATGTCATACATGCTTCCTTTGCTAACTAATATGCACATGATGGATAAAATATGTTTAATAACAAGTATAATGTGCTTTGGACTAAAAGTTGGTAATTCCATGTCCATAAATATAAGTGAAGTACCATTATCTAGATAGATATTGAATTAATAGACATAATAATAAAGAAAATATGGAGTTCCTTGAAAAATATTATAAGGAACTCTCAAAAATGAAATATTATGGAAAAATTGTGTTGCTTGAGTCCCAATTAACTTGGGTGCCAAGTATCACTTTATTTGAATAGTAATAACTATCCTAATTTCATTTAGAAAAGAAAATATGAGGAAAGGACAAAAATATTAAATGAATCATTGAATGACTTTGAAAGTAGAAATAAATCCCAAAATCATACTTTACATACGAAAATTAGCCTATTTGCAAATTTTCACATTAATTGAAGAATCATATCTATCCTAATTTATTTTGGAAAAAGAATATAACTTATGGTCTATGATATTAAATAAAATAGTAAATAACCCAAAAGGGAACATTAATGAAAAATTAGTTTTTACGAGACTTAGTTAGTTTGGGTGTCAATTTTCATATTAATTGGATCATGTTTATGCCCTCAAATAAGTTAGCAAAGAGAATAACTCAACAATCAATCTTAAATATCATTTATCATGGTTGGTTTTTGCTTTCCCTTAAAGTTATGATTTTTTCATCCGTCACACATGTTTACCTCACTTTTATGATGTGTGGTCCAGTCATTTGACAACCACTTTTCTTTTCTTCTAGACCCACTCATCCGACAGATACAAAACTTTCTTCAACCTCTGCTTGTTTAGGATAGTCAGACTGGTTTCCCGACGCCCTGTACTATGTTACTCTGCAGTCTCTCTCTCATCTCTCAGTATCTTATCTTGATTCTTTCTCCTTTCGATCCAATTTGCTTTTCTAAATCTAGAAAGTTTTTTTTCTCGTTTGACCTCATGCCCTATTTTGGAAACCCCCAAACCGATTTTCATTTCCTTATTTCCTACTCTCTCTCCCTCTTCCTTCTCGACTCATCACAATTCTAGGCCTTCAAACCTATAAATATTGTTACCCTTGGCATCAATGAGAACCCCACAGTCACTTCCCACTTTTGGGTCAGTCTCTTTCCCTTGGAACCCTTCTCTCAACAACTCCAGGCGGCGACATTGATAGTAGTTCTTGAGGGGTAAAACCCAAAAGGTGAGTTAGGGTCTTGTGGAAAAGACCTACGTGGACAACATAAAAGAACAAATTGGTTGAATCAGTTTTTCAAATTAGTTCAAGTTCTTGATCATGATTGAATTTCCTTTACCAATTGTCATGCTTTTTGTTGTAGTTAAAATAGACTATGAGATTTAGCATATGAAGATAAAAACCAGATTCCTTAAAGTGAATACATCAAAGTATGTGTATGTGACACTCTCCCCGTGGCCGCCCCCTTCGCTCTGGCGATTAGGGTTAGGTGCGTGGGAGTTCCTTTCTCCATTAGTGGTTGTCTCTTGCAGGTCCAAGATTGGAGCGGTCCGTCTGGTCCTACCCCGACGATGGCAGAAGAGCTTGCAGATCGGTGTGCGAGGTTACAATTGACACAGGACGAAGAAGAACTGATAGAAGTATCACAATTGACGGAACGTGAAGAGCAAGGGCATCTAAAGCTAGCGCTGATAGCGAGAATCCTATCTGATCGACCAGCGAACTTCGGGGCTCTGAAGCGAACACTCACTCAGGCGTGGGGGCTCCAGGGGAAGGTTATCTTTAAGCAGGTCGAAGGAGACCGATTCATTATACAGTTTCTGGACTGGCGCGACAAGAAGAAAATTGAAGACGGGGCTCCATGGAACTTTGATAACAAGCTGATCCTAATCAAGAACATCGAAGTAGACGAGCAGCCGGGCACCGTCGAGATGAACCACAGCCCGTTCTAGGTCCGTCTATATGGAATTCCGCTGGGTTTGCGCAACAGGCAATCGGTCGAGGAGATCACAGCAAGGGTGGGCAGTGTGATGGAAGCAGATCTAGATGAATTGGGATGGGAATCGTCCGTGAGAGTACGGATCAATCTGGACGTTACAAAGACGCTGAGAAGAATCCTACGTATGAAGGGGAGGAACAACAAAATCATAGAGATTGACATCAAATATGAAAGGCTCTCTAATTACTGCTACAGGTGCGGCCGGCTAGGGCACGTACTCAGGGACTGCACCAGTCCGGAGGAAGAAGATGACCAAGGTCCCCAGTTGGGGGCGTGGCTGAAAGCTTCTCCGAGGAAGCCAAGGCAATCTCTGCAAGAAGAGCTGTTCGGCAATACCAGAAACAAGAGGGAGATACGTTTCAAGTTTGAAACCGAGACAGTAACGTCGGCGAACACGGCACACGAAGGCTCAATGGCGACAAAGACAGGGCAACGCCGAGAGGGGAACAGAAGTGGAGGGGGGGAGAGGCAGGAAGGAACTACAGAACAGGAAGAGTCGAGTGGGGAGAGAGGGGCGGAAGGGACGGAGCTAGATCTGGAAGCTATCTTTCTAGAGCTTACGGGAGCAGACGAGACCGGGAACAGGGAGAATGCACGAGGACAATCGCAAGGACTGGAGAAGACGAAGGGAATCAACAGGGTAGTGGTCATGCCGCAAACAGTGGGAAGCAAGGAGGGGATCCAGTATACAAGAGAGGAGATCGTAGCCCTTAAACCAAGTGAATCACGAACTAGAGCAGGGAACAGTGGATTCAAGCAAGGACCAGTAGCTTTCAGCGAGGCAAACCATGATGAAGGCAATGTGTTCGGGGGCACTGAAACTCAGATGATACCTGAACAAGCACCAACGTCAACTAGAACCAGAGCACAGACGGAGAAAGAGCACCAAAGAAGGACAGGCAGGGGGGGAAAAGCAGATCAAAGAAAGAAGAAAGCTGCTCTGTGGGTGTACAAGATGAGCAGGAGCCAAAGACTTGGAGTACCTGACAATGAAGTGGTCTGGAACAATATTGCAGGGAAGAGGGATAGGCAATCTGAGCTATGCGATATGGAACTTGATGCAGCTGATACTGTGACTGATACATGCAAGAGGGCACGGAGCACAGAGATGGAAGCACAAAGACAGGGAACCAATGCGTCCCAAGTAGCGGGAGCTGGCGTAGACCAGCCCCATGAAGAGCAATGAAAATCATGAGCTGGAACTGTCAGGGACTGGCCCGCCCTGACACAGTTAATGCTCTCCGATTGTGGTGTTGGAGGGAGGGTCTGAGCATAGTATTCCTTATGGAAACTATGATTTTGAGTGCAGACTTGGAAGTAGTGATGAGAAAGTGCGGCTTTACTAAAGGGATCTGTTTAGCGAGTGTCGGCAGAGCAGGTGGAGTAGGATTCTGGTGGAAGGATGTAGATCTTACTGTTACAGCCTATTCACAACATCATTGCAGTTGCAATATCTAGGACAACAATACAGGGAGACGTGGAGAGCTATCGGTATTTATGGATGGGCGGCACAACAACAAAAATTTAGAACTTGGGATCTTATGAGGGAGCTGATGACGGATGAAGACACACCCACGCTTTTCTTTGGTGACTTTAATGAAATCCTTTCTAATGCTGAGAACGACGGCGGCCCACCCAAACCCTTCAGTCATATCCAAGATTTTAGAAGCGTGGTTGATGACTGCGATCTTACGGACCTGGGGTACAGCGGGAGCATATTCACATGGCAGAGAGGACTCACACCGGAAACTCTTGTAAGGGAACGCCTGGACAGAGCCTTGGGCAGCCCATCCTGGGTTGCTAATTTTCCACATGCAAGAGTTATACATCTTACAAAGTACCAATCTGATCACGTCCCAATCATCATCAACACGGATTACAAGAAGAAAAAAGCTCAAAGAAGACAGCAGTATTTTTTCTTTGAACCTATGTGGGTGCAGGATGAGGCATGTGAGCATATAATAAAATCTGCTTGGGAGGAAAATCAGCATTCAGGTTTGCAAGGAAAGATGGAACAGTGTGGAAAAAAACTAAAGGAGTGGGAAGGAAAAAAAATTTGAGGAAAGGAAGAAGAAAATAAAAGAACTTGAAAATGCGCTAAATGAGTTCCAACAATTACCTCAGGACAGCCAGAACCTTGCTAGGTGCACACATCTTACAACTGAATTACAAGAATGGCACAGGCGTGATGAGGCGTATTGGCATGCAAGGGCACGGGTGAATGAAATGAAATCGGGTGACAGGAACACTTCCTATTTTCATCATAAAGCGTCACAAAGAAGGAAAAGAAACAACATTGAAGGGCTGAAAAACAGTGAAGGACAGTGGAAGACGGGACATGAGAAGATAGAAAAAATAGTGGTGTCTTTCTTCAAAAATCTTTTCAACACTTCAAATCCATCGGGATGGGAGGAGGCGACCCGGGGAATATCTATGAAAGTGTCTATGGAGGAGAGGAATGATTTGGAAAAAGACTTTACGTCTGCGGAAATCCACATAGCTTTAAAGGCTATGCACCCCAACAAGGCACCGGGTCCAGATGGAATGAAGGCTATGTTCTTCCAGAATTATTGGCATATTGTAGGAGAGGATATCTCTAGTTACATTAAAGGGTGGTGGAAATATGAGAGAAGTATTGCAAATCTAAATGCAACACTAGTGGTGATGATCCCAAAAGTTCATAAGCCAGAAGAGGTTGGGGACTACAGACCTATCAGTCTTTGTAATGTTGTTTACAAAATTGCTTCAAAAGTCATAGCAAATAGACTTTGGCCGCTCATGGACAAAATTATTTCTAAAAATCAAAGTGCTTTTATTCCTGGTAGGCTCATAACCGATAATGCTCTCATTGCCTACGAGCTTTTTCATGCCATGAAAAGAGGGAACCGTGCAAGGAAGGGACACATTGCTCTTAAGCTGGATATGTCAAAGGCCTATGATAGGGTTGAATGGAGTTTTGTGGATTATGTCCAAGGAAAAATGGGCTTTGGAGAAAAATGGAGAAGGAAAATTCTGGATTGTATGTCAACGGTAACCCACTCTTTTGCTATTAATGGGGAACGGACCAGGAGGATTCAACCAACCAGAGGACTTCGGAAAGGTGACCCTCTCTCTCCTTATCTTTTTATTTTATGTGCTGAAGCTTTTTCTACTTCTTTATCCCTTGCTACACAACAAAAGGTCATTCAGGGAGTCCGAGCTAGCCGTCATGGCCCGCAGATTTCTCACCTTTTCTTTGCAGATGATTCCATACTTTTCACAAGAGCAACCAAAGAAGAATGTCTGAAATTAGCTGAAATTATCAACCACTACGAGCAGGCATCCGGGCAGAAAATAAATTTATCCAAAACTGAGGTTGCTTTTAGTAAAGGTGTGGACAGTGTGAGAAGGAAAGAGTTGACTGAGTTGCTGCAGGTCAAAGAAGTGGATAGGCACGACAAGTACCTTGGGCTGCCTACGGCAGTAGGCAGGTCAAAGAAGCAGGTATTTGCTTACATTCAGGAACGCATCTGGAGGAAGCTGCAAGGATGGAAGGAGAAATTGTTATCTAAGGCAGGAAAAGAAGTCCTCATCAAAGCAGTAGCACAGGCCATTCCATCGTATATCATGAGCATCTTCAGACTCCCGGAGTATCTCCTTGATTCAATCAATAGCACAATCTCGAGATTTTGGTGGGGAGCAAAGGATGCAGAGCGGAAGATTGCATGGGTCAGCTGGGAAAACATGTGCAAACCCAAGAGCCAAGGCGGCATGGGCTTCAGAAACATAAGCATTTTTAATCAACCTCTATTGGCAAAACAAGTATGGAGGCTCTTCCACAGACAGGACACGCTAGTATACTGATTTCTGCAAGCTAGATACTTTCCGAGGGATTCAGTGCTCAATGCAAGGAGAGGATATGATCCTAGCTTCACCTGGAGGAGTATCTGGAATGCAAAAAACATTATTTTAGAGGGCATGCAATGGAGAGTGGGTGATGGGACCAACATCAACATCTGGACTGACTCATGGATTCCGCATATAGGAGGAAGCCTGGAAAAGGTGTATGGGGTCTCTTGCACTACAGTACAAAGGGTGAGCCAGCTAATGGTTGGAGGAAAAAGAGAGTGGAATGAGGAGTTCATTGCAAATCTGTTCACGCATGATATAGCGAGCAAGGTGTTAGCGACTCCTTTGGGTCTAACAAGACAGGATGATGGGATTTTCTGGAGGCCTGACAGGAAAGGGGAATACACGGTTAGATCCGCATACTGGATGGCTACGCAAAATGCAGCGGTGGTTCTGGAAGAGCAAAGAAGAGAGGAGGAAGCTAAAACATGGAGAACTATTTGGCGCAAGGGCCTTATCCCAAAAGCGGCGCACTTCCTATGGAGATGCATGACAGGAGCGCTGAGTACCATGGGAAGGCTTTTTGATAGGCACTACCATGACACTGGAATTTGTAGGATTTGCGGAAGAGAGAAAGAAGACATCAACCATATGCTTTTTAGGTGCCCCCAAGCGTGGGAGTTATGGAAGGAGAGTCTGGAACCGGTGCAAGATGAGATCAGAAAGGCGGGACAAGGGAGGACTGACCAGGATATTATTTCCCTCACGACAGCAGCTGACGAGGAGGGTAACGATACCATGATTGCTTCCCTGTGGACCGTGTGGACAAGAAGAAATGATGTTATCTTCAAGGACAAGGTGCGGCCACCTCTCACCATCCATAGAAATCTGCTCGCCCTAGTCAAAGACCACCAATCAGTAAACACGACCAGCAGCAACCAAGGAAATCGAGGAGCAACTCAGCCTTGGCAAGCGCCGGCAGCAGACTTTGTCAAGTTGAATTGTGACGCAGCCGTTAACATCCACGACAGGGATGGAGCTGGTCTAGCATGGAGAGACTGCAACGGGAAGATAGTCAGCACAGCGGGGACTAGACGACCGTCGCTTTCTAATGTACAAATTGCAGAAGCTTGGGCAATACATGAGGGACTAGTTCGGTCCAAGGAGCTGAAGATGGGTTGGCTTGTGGTCGAGTCGGATGTGGAAGCTATCATCAACTGCATAAACACCAAGGCTAAGCGAGCGGACCTCCTGGGAACCATCCTTGCAGATATATATAGCCTAGTTAATGCTTTTCATTCTGTTCTTTTTGTTTCTTGTAGAAGGCAAGCAAACGGATTAGCACATCTGCTAGCCCGTGAAGCTACCAGTAGTTCTTCCCCTTTTCTTTTATTATCGCATTTCCATTCCTCTATAGCAAACTGGGTTGAGCCCCCGTTAAGCTCGTTTTAAATAGTAGATAAGTCTTACCCTAAAAAAGTATGTGTATGTGACACAACCTAAAAGGTTTTATGACATTAAGAATGCAAATAAAATCTATAAACTACAAAGTTCAATCTAGTATTGAAACAAGCAACTTATTGGAGGAGGATCTAATAACTTGACAAGTTAGTCAAAGACTTTGACTTGAGTCAAGATAAAATATGAAATATATGATGACAGAAGATTTAGTGGGAGCATATATGAATATTCCACATATCATGAGGAATAACATCTCAATATTGTGAATATTGAAAACTGGCATGAAAAACACCTTCAACAATCAAGGATTAGGTGAAACATCTTATGAGATAAGGATCAAGACCTATAACGATAGTTCTTGAATGTTTCACGACATAAGTTTGAGAACATACAATAGGAATGTGTTGAAAGAGTTCAACACGGAAGGATTCAATGAGAGAAAATTTGGATTAATCTCTCATGAATCGTATGTTCCAATTCTTATGAAGAATGGAAGTGACATGACAAGATGCCATAGGATGTATAAACTGATCAATCATGAATTCTATAGATGTACTTATCCCATATAATCTTGTATGTACTAGACATGACAAGATGACATTATAACTCGGCAAGAAGAAATTAAGAAGCTAAACTAATCATTAGCAAGAGAAAGAACCTAAGTTAGCACTAATGAGCAAGACTAAGCAATTTAACTAAGTTAATCTAAAGCAACTAAACTAGTCTAGCATGAACAAGCAAACAAAGCAATATGGGTTTTAACAAGATGATTAAGGTAGGTGGGCCATTTGGGGGATGTAACTTTGATATTAGTTGGGGGATGTTATTAAACAAACATGGTTCTCATTTTACATCTAGATTACCAAACCAAACAATAAGACCAATGCTATTAGAATGTACCCTATACTACTAGTAGAAGACTAGGGTTAGGTGTAATTCTAATAGGATTAGCCAAATCTAGGTTTCTAGGATAAGTGATAATGAGTAATTGATGGTTGAGGGTAGAGATGGGAGTTGAGATGAGGATATTCGACCTCATGCCACTAGCCATTCTAGCCTTTAGAAGGCCCTAGGCAATTACATCAATTTCACTTATACTAGTAACTTAGGTCTCATACCAAGTAGTAGAAGAGGAGATAGGTGTGGCAACACATCCCATTATCACACAGATAATGAGGTGTTACGCGAAAACGTGCGGAAAACACCATAACCACAGATTATCAAAAACACGGGTTAATTAAAACCGATTGTGGAAAACTGATAAACTGTGAAACTATTACTTTCCAGTCCTCATCCTGCACAGAAACATGTAATATAAATATGTACATACACAAGATCTGACACGTGTCCACAGCTCAGGAACAGCTGTCCATCCATCACATGAGTTCACCACCTGTTCATATATACATAAAGGCCCACATCCGGCCAACAGCAGGATATACAAATATCATCGAGCGATCTTCGTGAAACATCGTCAAAACACTGCCAAGGACCTGAGAGTACAGGGATGACTCTAGACTCTACTACAAAACATCCAAAACAGCAGCATGTCCATTGCTTGCCTTCTACTGCTCCTCAAGCTGCTCGTCCGCAACACCACAACCACGACCACGTCTACCTCAACCACCTAAAAAGGGTGTAAACCAGCGGGGTGAGACAATTGAACAATTGTCCCAGCGGGAAACATAGCTCCCCACCGCAACTATAGAACCTCAGCAAGATAAACTATAGCAGTAGTTAACTAACAACAAGTATAACAAGAGCAGTTATATATATAGCAAGATTTACTCTTACCGGCAAGCATACCAGCTGTACTAAAGCATATAACCAGATGTCTTTCAAAGGAACATGACTATCAAGATAAGATATATCAACATGTAACAGGATTATTAGAACAGGATATAATGCCATATAACCTGATTATCAAGATAAGATATATCAACATGTAACAGGATTATTAGAACAGGATATTATGCCATATAACCTGATTATCAAGATAAGACCGATTACCACATAACCTGCAAGGTATAACGGAATATTACACAAATAAGGCCTCAACCAATGTTTCGTATTTGATATGATCAGTACATACTAAACGGCTGTATTACGTGTTATTATGCCCTGAGGATTTGAACCGTACCGTTCAAGTCCAACCTTCGGTTACGAAACCCAAGCCGGTGCCATACCAGGTCAATGGAAGAGTCGGACTCCACGACCTCCCACCTCATGGTCAGTACATGAGTACAACACAAACAGGACCGCAGTCACATGCTGAAATGGTCTAAGCCACAGGGTTAGATCCATAGGCTACCCATTCTCTAGCCCGCCTTGGTACAGGTCACAGCGCTAGTAAAATTGAGCCACGGGCCTGATCACCGTGCTCTGAGCCATGAACGCATTCATGCTCCACACATCACATATCCTGAGACATGGGCCTGGTCACCATGCTCTAAACATGTATCTAAGTCTGCAATTGAAGTTACACTCTTACCTCCTCATTTTCAGGCTAGGAGCAACCTACACATATTCAACAATATGTGCTTCCAAGTTAACCCGTAGGAAAACCCGTTTCACCATCACCAAGTCCTGACGATGATGGATCTATGGCCAGGGCAAGCTACATGATGTATTTCACTGTGCTTAATTAGTATCTTTTAGATGGATTGCAAGATTCAACCAAGTTGTATAACATGTAAGATATAACAGAAAGTAAATAACATTATATTATAATCACATCAACCTGACCCATCTCAAGGGTCTAACATCACATGTTACCACTTGGCCTCTTGCCAACCATCCAGATCCATCTCAAGGATCATCACATACCACGGGGTCTCAATTCCCCCATCATGTACTGTCACTGCCTCTTAAGGCTCACATCATCACCATGGGACCAACACAGCCTCATAGGATAATTAACAAATAATGATATTCATCTCATACATCTTATAGCCTTCTCATGGCTAAAACATCACCTGCAAGGTTAGGGTACATCATAATTGTAGATTCAACATACAGAATATGCTCACTATTATGAAATATCATTCAAGATAATCTACTCATCAATATTACAATTATTCGGTAATCAAGGGTATCAAGTACACCATTATTCAAACCATACTGATGCTTACCCTCAATCTCAGGATTATACAAGCAGTCCAGGTATATAGAAATCATGTTGAGTTTACCGAACCAACACTAGTATTAACAAGGTCATTATTATGCCATCAACTATTGTCATCTTTATCATGAAGCAACCTTTAATATAACTGTCACTTAGCATCTTTATGACAATCATTATTATAATAAAACAAACTACTAGTGTTACTATCATCATCCTCACAATCATTACTAATTTAAGCATAAAGGTCACATCATGCACCTAATACATTAGGGCGAACATCATTGTTACTATCATTAGCATCCTATTTATTTGCAAGGTATCATATATATATATATATTGATGATATCACAAACGCTACCATTGTTTATTTCCATCACATATGAGACCGTCACCAAAGGAACCTCATTCCCTCACTAAAGCTTCACAACCCTCACTTAACACTTATCAAGACCTATCGTCCAACATGGTATCGGCCACCACACCAACCCTATCGGTCACCACATCACTAACCCTATCGGCCACCACATCACTAACCCTATCGGCCACCACACTCAAGCACATAGGGTAGGGTATCGTCCAACATGGCTATCGGCCATTAGGGTATCACCCACCATGGTGTCGGCCATTAGGGCTATCGGTCAACAGGACACAAAGCTTATCGTCCAACATGCCATCAACCATATCGGCCAACATGGGGAGGGTATCGCCCATCATGGCTATTGCCCAACATGAGAGAGGGTGAGAGAGAGAGAGAGTATCGCCCATCTCCAAGGGCACTCACATATCAGCCAACAAAGAACATCACTATGTATCCCTTCATATCGGCCAACCAAACCCTAGCTCACCCTATCGCCCACTCATGGGCAAGGGTATCGGCCAACTTCAAGAGCTCAACATGTCGTCCACCAAGGTGCCATGTCGGCCACCAAAGAGAGCACCATGTCGCCCAACAAGATCACCATGTCGGCCAACACTCAAGCTAGGTCAACCTATCGACCTCCAACCAAAGAGGAAGGGTGTTTCCCAGCACCAAGAACACTCATATCGTTCAACTTAAGGGCAAGGGTATCGCCCAACACACTCACAAGGAAGGGGGTATCGCCCAACCCTAGGTTATCTTCAACCTCCACACAAGGAAGCCCCAAACCCTAGAAAGCAAAGTTATACAAAGAACCCTAAACCCTAGAGAGGGATATCGGCCACTAAGGTACATGAGCAAGATGTACAAGAAAGGAACTAAACTAGTCTACTAACATGTAACAAGGTTAAAGCTAGAGGTAAGAGAATTAGGGTTAGAAACTATGCAACCCGCCTTAAGCTCCAAGCTTCAAGGAAGAAGATGCACTCCAAGGTCCAAAGCTATCGTCCACCAAGCTGCTCCAGGAGGGTGTATCAGCCACCACTTCAGCTCCAAGGAAGTGTATCGGCCAACACAAGCAGGATGGAGAGGGGTATCATGCACCAAGGGTGGAGGGGAGACCAAAGGACCAAAAGGAGACTAAGGCAAGGAGAAGAGCTACCTATATAGGAAGAAAGGGAGGCGAAACCAAGGTACAACCATGCTATGTGTCGTCCACCCAAGGGACACATGTCCACCAACTCAAGCCACTTCTCATGCAAGCCATAAGGCACTTGTCCAAGATGTGCACCATGTGTCCATCAACCAAGCTAAGCCATCTGGGCGACACAACAAGAGCTACTGGGCGACACACCAAGCAACTGGGCGACACACCACCTGCCCTGGGCGACACAAGGCTCAAGCAAGCCCAAACAAGGAACTCCAAGGCCCAAACAAGCTCAACTCAGGCCCAAAGGACTCAAACAACAAGCCCAAGCCTTCCTCTCAACCCTAGAGGAAGCAAAGAGGGAAAACATCTCACAAGATAGCAAACTTGCACATAAAACCCTAAACTTGGGTTATTTGCAAGAAGCCCCTCAAACTCTCAACAAAGCACAACCAAACCCTAATCACCACTAAAGGTGATTAGCAAGCACCAAAGCACCAAGATCAAGCAAAACAAACAGGGTAAACCCTAAACGCAGGTCAGGGTCCTTACAGCCATAAACCTCTACAAAAGGATTTCGTCCCCGAAATCCGAAGAGAAAAGTGAGGGATACTTCCTCCTCATCTCTTCCTCAAGCTCCCACGTGGCTTCCTCAACGCCACGGTGATGCCAAAGGACCTTCACAAGAACCAGATCCTTACTCTTCAGCTTCTTGACTCTTCTGTCAAGGATCATCATAGGACCCTCTTCATAAGTCACATCTTTGTCAAGCTCCACTTCAACTGGTTGTATCACTGTTCCTGTATCCGGATGACGTTTCTTCAGCATACTGACATGGAACATTGGATGTAACCTGTGCAACTCTGGGGGCAACTCTAACTCATAAGCCACCTTGCCAACATGTGCTAAGACTGGGTAAGGCCCCATATATCTGGGAGCTAACTTACCCTTCTGTCCAAACCTCAGCACACCTTTCCACGGAGAGACTTTAAGGTACACCTTGTCTCCCACTTGGAACTCCAAGGGTCGTCGGCGATTGTCTGCATAAGAGTTCTGCCTGTCTTGTGCCACTTTCAACTGTTGTTGTATCACCTTGATCTTTTCTGTCGTTTGCTGTACTAACTCAGGGCCCAAAAGATGATATTCACCTGATTCATACCAACACAAAGGAGATCTGCACTTCCTCCCATACAAAGCCTCATAGGGAGCCATGTCAATGCTCCGCTGATAGCTATTGTTGTAGGCAAACTCTATCAAACTGAGATGTATGTCCCAACTGCCTAGGAATTGCAAAACACAAGCACGAAGAAGATCCTCCAAAGTCTGAATAGTCCTCTCAGACTGTCCATCCGTCTGCGGGTGAAAAGCGGTACTGAACTTCAACTGCGTTCCCATTGCCCTGTGCAACTGTTCCCAAAAACGACTTGTAAACTGAGGACCTCTATCAGAAACTATCGTTGCTGGCACACCATGCAAACAAACTATCTCATCCACATATACTCGAGCGAGCTTTTCAGTTGTATACGTGGTCTTCACAGGTAAGAAATGGGCAGACTTCATTAATCTGTCCACTATCACCCAAATGGAATCATGATTCCTAGTTGTCCTGGGTAGACCAACTACGAAATCCATGGTAATATGATCCCATTTCCACTGTGGTATAGGCAAAGGTTGCAACGTACCTGCCGGCTTTTGATGCTCAGCCTTGACTTGCTGACACACCGCACACCTAGCCACAAACTCAGCTACATCTTTCTTCAAGCCGGGCCACCAGTACAAGTCCTTCAGACTATGATACATTTTGGTGACGCCTGGATGCATAGCATACATCGATGTGTGTGCTTCCTCGAGCACCAACTTCCTCAGATTATCAGCATCTGGAACCACCATCCTATTATGATAGCAAACCACTCCATCCTCGGACTCATGGAACCCATCACGCTTTTCGCTGCCAAACTCTGATCTGATTAGCTGTACTGTATCATCCATTTGCTGTGCATCCTTGATCTGATGTCTCAACATGGGCTTGATTTGCATCTGTGCTAAAAGTCCAGCTAATGAGGAAAACTCCATCTGTACATTCATCTGCCGTAAGGAGACTAACATGTCCCTCCTATGGCATACCAAAGAACTCATCTGTGCCTTCTTGGGAGTAGAAGACTTTCTACTAAGCGCGTCTGCTACCACATTCACCTTACCAGGATGATACTCGATAGTGCAATCATAATCATTGATCAACTCCATCCACCGACGTTGTCGCATGTTCAACTCTTGCTGTGAGAAGATGTACTTCATATTCTTGTGATCTGTAAAGATCTGACACACTTCCCCATAAAGATAGTGTCTCCAAATCTTTAACGCATGAACCACTGCTGCCAGCTCCAAGTCATGGGTCGGATAGTTCTCCTCGTGTTTCTTAAGCTGTCGCGAAGCAAAAGAAACCACATGATCTTCCTGCATCAGCACACAACCCAAACCTTTCTTGGACGCATCACAGAAAACAACATAGCCTTTTCCATATTCTGGCAAGATCAACACTGGAGCACTGGTTAGCTTTTCCTTCAAACTTTGGAAAGGTTGCTGACATCGATCATTCCAAACAAAAGGTACATCCTTCCTGGTCAACTTCGTCATCGGTACAGCTATCAAACTGAAGTCCTTGATAAACCTCCGGTAGTATCCTGCTAGACCAAGGAAACTACAAACTTCCGTCGGCGTCTTCGGCTGTTCCCAATCCGCAACGGATTCCACTTTCTTCAGATCTACTTTGACTCCTTCAGCAGATATCACATGACCTAAGAAAGTCACTTCATCCAACCAGAACTCACACTTACTAAACTTAGCATACAACTGATGTTGACGAAGGAGAGTCAACGCTTGACGAAGATGTTGCTCATGCTCTAGCCGGTTCCGACTATAGATCAAGATGTCGTCTATAAAAACTACAACAAAATGATCTAAGAACGGACGAAACACTCTGTTCATCAGGTCCATGAAAGCAGCAGGTGCATTGGTTAATCCAAACGGCATAACCACAAACTCAAAATGACCATACCTCGTCCTAAAGGCTGACTTTGGTATGTCATCCACCTTTATCCTCAACTGATGATATCCAGACCGTAGATCGATCTTTGAAAACACTGTAGCACAACGCAACTGATCGAACATGTCATCTATCCTCGGCAACGGGTACTTATTCTTGATCATGACCTTGTTCAACTGTCAGTAGTCTATACACAACCGCATCGAACCATCCTTCTTCTTAACGAACAACACGGGAGCACCCCAAGGTGACGTGCTTGGTCTGATGAAACCTTTCTCCAACAACTCTTGTAACTGCTTCTTCAACTCTACCATCTCTGCTGGAGCCATCCTATAAGGTGTCTGTGCAATCGGCTGCATTCCCGGAACCATATTGATCTCAAAATCGACCTCTCGGGGTGGAGGAACACCAGGAAACTCCTCGGGAAACACATCTGCAAACTCTCGGACCACGGACACTTCTTCAAGGTTAAGGCCTTTCGCCTTGGTATCCACAACGGTATCCACAACGTGAGCTAAGAATGCCTCACATCCTTGTCGCAACAACCTATCTGCCACCATAGCTGACACCAGACACGTCGGAAGAATCTTCCTATCTCCCTGGAAGATCCACTTCTCTCCAGCAACATCAAACACCGCCTGCTTGGAACCACAGTCCAAGACAACCTTATACTTCTCTAAGGTATCCATCCCAAGGATAACATCGAAACCATGCATATCAAGTGGTATGAGATCCACCTGAATGCTGTGTCCCGAGAAAGACAAAACACAAGATGGACACTCTTCTCGAAGCAAAGAGGAACCATCAAGAGGGGTTTCTAACAACAAGCTATCCTTCTTACAACTAACAGGTGGATGACAGTTTTCAAGCATACTATAGGCGATAAAAGCGTGTGTAGCACCCGGGTCAACCAGAACAGATATAAAGCAAGAAGAAGACATATCAGAATGAAATAACTCCATCTGACCTGTCACCACTCGCGGGTTGACTATCGCCTCCGGCTGATTCATGGCATAGAATCGAGCCGTTGCTTGCTGTCCAAGACCTCTGCTCCCTTGAGCAGACGATCCAGCTTGAGATGCTTGACCGCGTCCTCGTCCTCTGCTACCACTGGGCTGTGGTCTCTCAGACTTCTGGAAACTCTGCCTCGGTTGCTGCGTCACTTCAACATCTCTATTCGGGCAATTGAATTTCCAATGCCCGACTTGTCCACAGAGATGACATGCTCTATTGTCAACTCGTGGCCTAGATGGCCCTGTCACTGCCACCGAAGCTGAACTGGGCGCTTTGGACGGTGAAGAAACATAACCTTTTCCCTTACTCGGAGACCACTGAGATGGTACACCAGAACTTCTCATCACTGACGGTGCTAAAAACCTGGGCTTCTTGAAGCCACCAAACCTTCGTCCTTGAAACTGAGCAGGTGTTTTAAGAGACACCGACTCTCTTTTCTCCCTTACTGTCCTCTCGATCCGTCGAACTGATTCCACAAACGTAGCAAACCGCTCTCGGTTTTCCAGCGCAGACACAGGGGTTGTCAACTCAGCACTCAAACCCTTCTCGAAACGTCTGATCCGTTCATCATCTGTCGCCGCCATGTGAGGACAGAACCTCAACAGATCCATAAACTTAGCTTCATACTCGGTGATGTTCATCGTTCCTTGCCGCAACTTCTCAAACTGACTGATCTTCTCATCCAGGTACGTCTTCGGAAAGTATCTAGTGACGAACTCGCGCCGAAACACTTCCCAACAGATCACCTCACCATGCCGCTTCTCTTCCTCGATGGTCCACCAGTGACCAGCACTACCCTTCAAAAGGTAGACAACATGCTTTACTTTGTCTGCTTCGGGGATGTCGAGGATCCAGAAAGCCTTTTCAAGACTCGTCAGCCACAGATCTGCATCCGCTGGATCAGCCGTTCCAGCATAATCCGAAGCTCCGACTCGGTGAAGCCGCTCAAAGGTCTTCCCAATACCCGATGCTTCTCCATGGGGAACCTGTGCTCGCGGAGGAGGCACTGGTAATCGCTCAACCATGAGATTCATCGTAGCCATTAACTGCCCTATAAGCTGTTGGTAGGCAGGGTGTTCAAGTATGGGTGGGTCTGGTTGGGGGACCTCAGGCACCCGATCTTCATGTGCCCGTCCATCTGCTCCATCAACCGATGCAGCATCACTATGCTCAGGAGCATGTTCTTCGTGGTTTCCAGACATCTTGGCTTTTCTTCTGCTGAAGGCAGAAGATTTTTGTAAGATATCCTAGAAACTCATAAGAACAGACTCGACCTAGTCCTAGATCCCTGTAGACTCAGCGAACCTAAAGCTCTGATACCAAAACTTGTGGCAACACATCCCATTATCACACAGATAATGAGGTGTTACGCGAAAACGTGCGGAAAACACCATAACCACAGATTATCAAAAACACGAGTTAATTAAAACCGATTGCGGAAAACTGATAAACTGTGAAACTATTACTTTCCGGTCCTCATCCTGCACAGAAACATGTAATATAAATATGTACATACACAAGATCTGACACGTGTCCACAGCTCAGGAACAACTGTCCATCCATTACATGAGTTCACCACCTGTTCATATATACATAAAGGCCCACATCCGGCCAACAGCAGGATATACAGATATCATCGAGCGATCTTCGTGAAACATCGTCAAAACACTGCCAAGGACCTGAGAGTACAAGGATGACTCTAGACTCTACTACAAAACATCCAAAACAGCAGCATGTCCATTGCTTGCCTTCTACTGCTCCTCATGCTGCTCGTCCGCAACACCACAACCACGACCACGTCTACCTCGACCACCTAAAAAGGGTGTAAACCAGCAGGGTGGGACAATTGAAACATAGCTCCCCACCGCAACTATAGAACCTCAGCAAGATAAACTATAGCAGCAGTTAACTAACAACAGGTATAACAAGAGCAGTTATATATATAGCAAGATTTACTCTTACCGGCAAGCATACCAGCTGTACTAAAGCATATAACCAGATGTATTTCAAAGGAACATGACTATCAAGATAAGATATATCAACATGTAACAGGATTATTAGAACAGGATATAATGCCATATAACCTGATTATCAAGATAAGATATATCAACATGTAACAGGATTATTAGAACAGGATATTATGCCATATAACCTGATTATCAAGATAAGACCGATTACCACATAACCTTCAAGGTATAACGGAATATTACACAAACAAGGCCTCAACCAATGTTTTGTATTTGATATGATCTGTACATACTAAACGGATGTATTACGTGTTATTATGCCCTGAGGATTTGAACCGTACCGTTCAAGTCCAACCTTCGGTTACGAAACCCAAGCCGGTGCCATACCAGGTCAATGGAAGAGCCGGACTCCACGACCTCCCACCTCATGGTCAGTACATGAGTACAACACAAACAGGACCGCAGTCACATGCTGAAATGGTCTAAGCCACAGGGTTAGCTCAATAGGCTACCCATTCTCTAGCCCGCCTTGGTACAGGTCACGACGCTAGTAAAACTGAGCCACGGGCCTGATCACCTGCTCTGAGCCATGAACGCATTCATGCTCCACACATCACATATCCTGAGCCATGGGCCTGGTCACCATGCTCTAAACACGTATCTGAGTCTGCAACCGAAGTTACACTCTTACCTCCTCATTTTTAGGCTAGGAGCAACCTACACATATTCAACAACATGCGCTTCCAGGTTAACCCGTAGGAAAACTTGTTTCACCATCACCAAGTCCTGACGATGATGGATCTATGGCCAGGGCAAGCTACATGATGTATTTCACTGTGCTTAATTAGTATCTTTTAGATGGATTGCAAGATTCAACCAAGTTGTATAACATGTAAGATATAACAGAAAGTAAATAACATTATATTATAATCACATCAACATGACCCATCTCAAGGGTCTAACATCACATGTTACCACTTGGCCTCTTGCCAACCATCCAGATCCATCTCAAGGATCATCACATACCACGGGGTCTCAATTCCCCCATCATTACTGTCACTGCCTCTTAAGGCTCACATCATCACCATGGGACCAACACAGCCTCATAGGATAATTAACAAATAATGATATTCATCTCATACATCTTATAGCCTTCTCATGGCTAAAACATCACCTGCAAGGTTAGGGTACATCATAATTGTAGATTCAACATACGGAATATGCTCACAATTATGAAATATCATTCAAGATAATCTACTCATCAGTATTACAATTATTCGGTAATCAAGGGTATCAAGTACATCATTATTCAAACCATATTGATGCTTACCCTCAATCTCAGGATTATACAAGCAGTCCAGGTATATAGAAATCATGTTGAGTTTACCGAACCAACACTAGTATTAAAAAGGTCATTATTATGCCGTCAACTATTGTCATCTTTATCATGAAGCAACCTTTAATATAACTGTCACTTAGCATCTTTATGACAATCATTATTACAATAAAACAAACTACTAGTGTAACTATCATCATCCTCACAATCATTACTAATTTAAGCATAAAGGTCACATCATGCACCTAATACATTAGGGCGAACATCATTGTTACTATCATTAGCATCCTATTTATTTGCAAGGTATCATATATATATATATATATATTTTGATGATATCACAAACTCTACCATTGTTTATTTCCATCACATATGAGACCGTCACCAAAGGAACCTCATTCCCTCACTAAAGCTTCACAACCCTCACTTAACACTTATCAAGACCTATCGTCCAACATGGTATCGGCCACCACACCAACCCTATCGGTCACCACATCACTAACCCTATCGGCCACCACATCACTAACCCTATCGGCCACCACACTCAAGCACATAGGGTAGGGTATCGTCCAACATGGCTATCGGCCATTAGGGTATCACCCACCATGGTGTCGGCCATTAGGGCTATCGGTCAACAGGACACAAAGCTTATCGTCCAACATGCCATCAACCATATCGGCCAACATGGGGAGGGTATCGCCCATCATGGCAATTGCCCAACATGAGAGAGGGTGAGAGAGAGAGAGAGAGAGAGAGAGTATCACCCATCTCCAAGGGCACTCACATATCGGCCAACAAAGAACATCACTATGTCTCCCTTCATATCGGCCAACCAAACCCTAGCTCACCCTATCGCCCACTCATGGGCAAGGGTATCGGCCAACTTCAAGAGCTCAACATGTCGTCCACCAAGGTGCCATGTCGGCCACCAAAGAGAGCACCATGTCGCCCAACAAGATCACCATGTCGGCCAACACTCAAGCTAGTTCAACCTATCGACCTCCAACCAAAGAGGAAGGGTGTTGCCCAGCACCAAGAACACTCATATCGTTCAACTTAAGGGCAAGGGTATCGCCCAACACACTCACAAGGAAGGGGGTATCGCCCAACCCTAGGTTATCTTCAACCTCCACACAAGGAAGCCCCAAACCCTAGAAAGCAAAGGTATACAAAGAACCCTAAACCCTAGAGAGGGATATCGGCCACTAAGGTACATGAGCAAGATGTACAAGCAAGGAACTAAACTAGTCTACTAACATGTAACAAGGTTAAAGCTAGAGGTAAGAGAATTAGGGTTAGAAACTATGCAACCCGCCTTAAGCTCCAAGCTTCAAGGAAGAAGATGCACTCCAAGGTCCAAAGCTATCATCCACCAAGCTGCTCCAGGAGGGTGTATCGGCCACCACTTCAGCTCCAAGGAAGTGTATCGGCCAACACAAGCAGGATGGAGAGGGGTATCATGCACCAAGGGTGGAGGGGAGACCAAAGGACCAAAAGGAGACTAAGGCAAGGAGAAGAGCTACCTATATAGGAAGAAGGGGAGGAGAAACCAAGGTACAACCATGCTATGTGTCGTCCACCCAAGGGACACATGTCCACCAACTCAAGCCACTTCTCATGCAAGCCATAAGGCACTTGTCCAAGATGTGCACCATGTGTCCATCAACCAAGCCAAGCCATCTGGGCGACACAACAAGAGCTACTGGGTGACACACCAAGCAACTGGGCGACACACCACCTGCCCTGGGCGACACAAGGCTCAAGCAAGCCCAAACAAGGAACTCCAAGGCCCAAACAAGCTCAACTCAGGCCCAAAGGACTCAAACAACAAGCCCAAGCCTTCCTCTCAACCCTAGAGGAAGCAAAGAGGGAAAACATCTCACAAGATGGAAAACTTGCACACAAAACCCTAAACTTGGGTTATTTGCAAGAAGCCCCTCAAACTCTCAACAAAGCACAACCAAACCCTAATCACCACTAAAGGTGATTAGCAAGCACCAAAGCACCAAGATCAAGCAAAACAAACAGGGTAAACCCTAAACGCAGGTCAGGGTCCTTACAATAGGCATGTGGGAACAAAGGGGATTAGCTAGGGATCCCATATTGGGACCTAGGAATCACTCCTAAGATTGCCACATGTATCCCAATTCTCCTAGAAACATGGTATCATCAAGCATTCTCAAACAAGCAATTAATGACAAAAAGCAAAAATTACAAGTATGGTAATGGGATAAGAGACACAAGCATGGAGCAATCATCATAGATAAAAATGATTTCATTACAAGCCAAAAATTCCCCAACATGGTATCAAAGTCACATTTTAACCCCAAACAGCCCACCACTGGGGGCCTAGCTACACATAGTCAGAGAAACAACAAAAAGAAGGGGTAGAAGAGGAAGAAGTGCCATGGAGCTCGGAGAAGTAGCCTTCTTCTTCACCTCCTTGCTTCTAGGGACATCCTCTCTCCTCCAAGGATGCAGGTGAGCATGAAGATATGAGGGATTATGGATGAAAACCTAGAAGACTAGGTCTCCATGGTGAAATGGAGGTGGAAATGGTGGGTTGAGAGCATAAATGCAAGGGAAATGCACTAAATGCTCAAGGGGAGGAGTAATGGAGGCTAGGAGAAGCTAGGGAAGGGCTTCCCTCCATCCCCCAACCACCACCTATGTATATATAGGTGGTGGGGAGGCACTAGGGTAAGTAGGGGAAGTTTAGGAAAAATAGTGTAAAAGTTTACTAGGGTTGGCGGGTCACCACAGTCGTGTTGGTTTGCCATGGCCGTGGTGAGGGTATTATAGAACGATCGTGGGGTAAGAATATAGTCGTGGTATGGGGCTGGTGGTGATATGCTAAGTATGGTGGTGGCCATGGCTGTGGCGGAGTGCCACGGTCATGGTGGGTGAGTGGCACCACGGCCGTGTTGGGTAACACGACCGTTTTGGAGGAGGGAGATCTGGTCGTGGAGCAGCATCACGGTCGTTTTGTTCTTCATTGGCCACGGCCATGGCAGATGGCCATGGTCGTGGTGACTTGGGGAAAAACCCTGTTGAAATGCTAGTTCTTGGTCATAAATTCGCACGACCGTGGGAGGTGCCCACGACTGTTTTCCATTCTTCTGACCAGAACTGTGCGGATGTCTACGGCCGTGGTGTCTTCAATGGCCACGGTCGTGGGATTCTGAGGAAAAACCATGTTGAGTTTGGCACTTCTTTTCCAAAAAAGACATGACCGTGGGGTTGTGCCCACGGCCGTGGTGAGGCTTGCACCACTTGATTATCCTTCAAACTACATCATTCTTGGATGTCTTTGCTTGGTGACGACTCTTGGCCATTGGAGGTAGGTTGAGGGAGATTTTGGGGCCTCCTATGGACCTCCCCATCAGTGGAGGAGCCCTAGAACTCCTTCTTTCTCTCTCTTCCATCTAAGGCATGGTCCAAGTACCTAAAAATAGTGCAAAGAACATCATAAGTGCATTTGGCAATGATAAACACATTAGGGGCAAAAGCTTGTAATCTAACATGTTTAGATGTGATTTAAGTACAAAATGGCACAGGATGGAGCCCTAAAATAGGGCTACATCACTAGGCATCACTCCCTGCTTGTGATGTCATAAGTTAGTTATGAACATTCATTGACAACATGATATGGGACCTATAGGGTCACACACATATGAATTCATTTAGAAGATGAATTTAATCTAGAATGATGATAGGATTGATTGATAAAGTGTTTAGGTACTCAATTCACACAACAAGATCAACTGAGTGCACTGCTAGATGATCATCTCACACGGTGAGACGGGCGTCTAGAGTGCCAAATGATCATTTTCAGGGTTGAGAAGGACGTTTGGAGAGTCAGACTGATTAGAACAGAATTGGATGGAGTTCTACACATATTAAACCCAACCGATTGGCTCACTGGGTGAACTGTTCAGCTCAACTGAGCGAGATGCCCGGTTTATGTGGTGAACCGATCATCTTGGTTGGGTCAGTGGAAGGTTCTATAAACTTTCCCAAATCTATGAGAAAGCTTGATCGTTTCAATTGCACAATTCTTGTGATGCAAGGAATTAATGTTTATTGTTAATTGAAAACAAATTGCCAATTTCGTATGCGATTGTGAAACTACAAAACGAATGTCTCACAATACCAAACGACCTTCTCGAGTGCCAGATGACTGTCTCGTGGCTCACATGTTGTGAAAATTCAAGATCTTCTAGTCCCTTCCACTCTTGCATAGATCTCGAATAGACTGGGAACCCTGGCCCTAACCATGTCTATAAATAGAGGGGAACTGGGGGCTTCCCAGAGTATAACAACAACACAGACAATTGAGAATCAATTGCTTTAACAATTGTTGTCCTCTCTGGTTGTGGCAACTAAGAGAGCCCAAGCAAGTCCTACCCAACTAAGGAGGGATAGCAAGGGAGAGAACAACTGAGGATCATTATTGTGGGAGAGCAAGTTGGTGACTAGTATGCCAATGAGAGAGACAACTCCTTCCTGTCTATTCTAGTTGAACAATAGGAGTTCTAGTTGGTCCGTGTGGACTACTCTAGAGGCAGGAGTCCTTTGGATGCTGCTAGGAGAGAAATGTCAACCTATAGTCTGTGGAGAGACTGCAGGAGTCACTGTTGAAGCTGTTCAGTCCACCGTCTATTATGAAGATCATGAGCTACACAAACACCATCCAAGAGCAACTAGAAGATAGTGACAACTACAACGAGTTGTAGTCGCTGGACTTGCTCCAGGACTAGGTATAACACGTTAAATCATCCTTCCTATTTCATAGTAGTTGAAGCGATCTTGGTATTATGAGAATACAAATAGATAATTTTTTTTTGTTTCCGCTGCCTGACTTTGTGGCAATATTTCCCAATAATGGTATCAGAGCCATATCAATTTACTATGTTTTAGGATAATTGATAGGATAGGATTTTTGGTTTTATCATTTATTTATTGCATACAATGTGAATATTTAAACTGTCTCATATGTGTATCTGATCAAAGACCACATAATCCCAAAATTATATATATATATATATATATATATATATATATATATATATATATATATATATGAGTATATATGTATACATAAAAATTTTACATGTCACCCTAAAAGTAGTTTTGATTATGGATGCGTAGCATAATTATGGCCTAAACCCTATAACTGTGTGTGGTTGGATGATTTGGTTTTCTTCCTATTTATATCAGTCTGCGTACTGAACATCTACCTCCTTATTCCCAATATGAAGTTAATTCTTTCCTACCTTTGCTCTCCTCAAATGTAACTCGAAGTTTCTCTTTACAATGTAATAAAGTAGCAATAGTATAGTTCTCTTTCTTGCAACGATGAAGATGATCATCTCCAGACAAGAGGACCAGTTCGTGAGACAAGCTGACCATATGAAGGACCATGGAGGATAGAACGAATGAGCCAGACGACATCCTGATGGACCCAACTGAACGTTTGGAAGGAGACCAAACATTAGTTGAACAAGAGTCCAGACGATCCTCTTAGAAGGCCCAACCGAACATCTAGAAGTTGTCCAAACATCGGTTGGACAGGAGGACCAACTAACTGGCCAAGAGGTGAGATGGCCGGTTCAAGATTTGAATCGGTCTACACAGATTGGAAAGCACATATCTACACCAATATTAGTTTCATACATGTGATGTGATGATTGACCTAGGTGGTAGTAATTCCTTGTGGCTCTAAGGAATTATAGTAGACATGGCCATAACCATCGTTGTTTGTTTTATATTGCATGTTTGCGTTGTAGGATGTAACATGTATATGATATGTACTATATATGTGGTGATTGGATACAATATATGTATATATAATATATATATAAATCCAAATATATATATAAATCCCTCAATCAAAAAAATTAAGTCTAAGATTCTTTTCAATAGAAATACACATGAAAAGCTTGTTCGACTGAGCATAGGTTACACCTTTGCATGGTGCATCGTTTACCTCGTGGAAGTGTGATGGTAGATATGTAGGTTATGCCTTCGCAGGGTGCATATCTATCACATTGGCTATTGGGTAAGACTTAACTGGTGATGCTTAGAGAAATCAAAGTCCAGAAGCATACATATGATTTTGGCAAGGAGTTACGCATATCGTCTATCAAGAATTGCATATAATGCAACTGGCAAAGTTACCGACCTTGGTAATTAATTGTGTTTTGTAGCGTTGGTTGGATCATAGTTGAATTATCTTGGATATTGCTCATTATAAAATTGATTCACTGTAATTTTCAGAGTTGATACTTGAGGGTTATCGATTTGAACAAAATAATGATAATGATAATTAATTAAAAACCTATTTATTATCACCCAAATTTTAATCAAATCAAATCAAATAAAAAACGAATTCTTAACAAAATTGCAAATTCTTTTGTAGAACCAAATGGCAACAAATAACAATCAATTTTCTCTGATTTTGGTCCTTGATAAGGACAAACTAAATGGGAACAACTTCCACGATTGGTTCAGGATGTTGAGAATCACTCTCACACAAGAGCACAAGCTCTATGTCCTGGAGATGCTAGAACTAGATGAACCCCTTCCAATTGTACCTAGGGCTGATAGGGATGCTTACAAGAAGCATGTTGAAGATGTCGTGGATGTCAAGTGTCTGATGCTATGCTCCAAGAACTATGAGTTGCAGAGGCATCATGAGAACATGGATGTGATTGATATGGTCACACATCTCAAGAACACATTCCAAGATCAGGAAACATAAGAGAGATATGATGTCTCCAAGGCACTATTCAAATATAAAATGGCAGAAGGAGATTCAGTTGGCATGTGCTCAAGCTTATTGGCTATGTAGAGAACCTAGCTAGACTAGGATTCCTCTTGGGTCAAGAGTTGTCCACTGATGTGATTCTGTAGTATCTTCCAGAATCATACAGTCAATTTGTCATTAACTACAACATGAACAACTTTGACAAATCATTGACAGAGTTGTTGGGCATGTTAAGAACAACTAAGCGATAGATGAAGAAAGACAATCCCAAGTCTGTGATGGTGATCAGAAAGAAAAAGGGGAAGTATAAAGGAAAAGGCGAAGCTAAGAAGAGTTCTAAAGCTAGCCAAAAGCCCAAATCTTCAGATCTCAAAGCAAATGGAGGAGTGATGAAAAGATGCAAATGTTACCATTGTCACCAGCATGGACATTGGAAAAGAAATTTCCCACTCTGGTTAGAGGAACTAATGAAGAAAAAGGAAGGCACTAAGGCCTCCACTTCAGGTATAAACATTATAAGATAAATTTGATTACTTCTTCTAGGTATATGATACCAAACAGAGATCTGACATACTTGATGTGCAAGATCTGACAAGAAGTAAAAGCCCTCATGGAAGGAAAAAGATGGACAAGGCGGAAAAAGAGTTGTGGAAGCTTTAGTCTACATTTAAATTTATCTTAGCCCAATGGGCATGTAATAGAGTTAGTTGAACTGCTATTTCATTATGCCAAGAAAATAGAAACATTTACTTTAAGCATCTTATATGACAAGATTGATGAATCAATAAAGTAAGATATTGATGTTTCTATTTCAAAAGATATGATCTTGCATGGCAATGCCCAAATATCTATTGAACTTTATTTTGAAAGATTCTTGGATACATTTTTCAACGTCAATACCAAAGGATTGTAATTGATAACTCAAGACAATCATTTACAATAGTCATCTTGCATGTCTAGAATACGTATTGATGTTAATCTAGACTCCCTTGGTTGTTGAACCTAAGGAAATATGCATTTCTTACTTGTACATAACGTGACATAACATCCTTCACTAAATGTAGTGAGAGGATAAGCCTTTCCTAAAACCTCATACATGTGATGCATGAAGATCTTATGGAATGAACGATATACATAATTACTCATACTTTGTTTCATTTACTGATAATATGATGATATGTACTCAGTAAAATATAAACATAAATATCTTAAAGTGTTCAAGAATATTATAAATGAAGTATGACTTTGATAAAAGTATTTAGAAACTTTGATGAGATCAAATGTTAAGATACTTTTGCATAAATACCTTCAGAACCTTCAAAGAAAGATATGTGATAGTGTATCACAAGTCAAATCCATCTAAGCATGATGACATGTCAGAATGAAGGAATTGTACCATGCTGAGTCATGATATAATTATCAATTGATCTAATTTTCTTTTATCCTCAAAAATATAAAGATATCACTAAATGATGTACCGTCTGAATGGTTTATAAGATGTCATATATGATATGATTTGGGGCTGTCCCAATATGTCTAAAGGATTGAAACCTACATTAAGAAATTAGTTTCTTGAAAAGGTTTATCCACAAACCATAATTGTTTAATATTACTATTAATCTCAATCCAACAAAAAATGTTTGTTGAGAAGATAACTAATTTCCTAAAGAATCAGTGGGAGTAAAAGTATAACTCAAAATGTTCGAGAACAACAAAGAAGTATAATGAGAACTAAGAGAATCACAAGTTGTTGTGGAATCTCAAGTTCATCATGTAACATTATACAAAGTAGTTCTAGTAGAACACATCTGGAATTGAAGGATTGAGAATCCAACAATTCTTATATGTTGGTCATAACAGGATGAGCCAACTAATCAACTAGAATCTATTAAGAGTCAAATCTGAGAAATGTCTTAGGGCCATTATGGAGTCCATGTAAACTAATAAGGTATTGACCTTGATAGTACTAATTGAGGGGTGAAACCCAAAAGGTGAAGTTAGGGTCTTGTGGCAAAGACCTACGTGGAAACCATAAAAGGATAAATTGGTTGAATAAGTTTTTCAAATCAGTTCAAGTTGTTGAACATGATAGAAATTCCTTTACCAATTATCATGCTTGTTGTTGTAGTTAAAATAGCCTATGAGATTTAGCATATGAAGATAAAAATTGGATTCCTTAAAGGGAATACATTAGAGGATGTGTATGTGACACAACTTAAAAGGTCTTATGACTTCAAGAATGCAAATAAAATCTATAAACTACAAAGTTCAATCTAGGATTGAAACAAGAAACTCAGATGAGGAGGATCTTTTAACTTGACAAGTTAGTCAAAACAATTGACTTGATTTAAGATAAAAGATGAAATATGTGACTGCAAAGGATTTAGTGGGAGCATATATGAATATTCCACATATGATGAGGAATAACATCTCAATATTGTGAATACTGAAAACTAGCATGAAAAACACCTTCAACAATGAAGTATTAGGTGAAACATATTATGAGATAAGGATCAAGACCTATAGAGATATTTCTTGAATGTTTCACAACATAAGTTTGAGCACATACAATAGCAACGTGTTGAAAGAGTTCAACACAGAAGGATTTAATGAGAGAAAATCTAGATTAGTCTCTCCTAAACCATATGTTTCAATTCTTATGAAGAATGGAAGTGACATGACAAGATTCCATAGGTTGTATAAATGGATCTATCATGAATTCTATAGATGTACTTATCCCATATAATCTTGTATGTACAAGTCATGACAAGATGATATTAAAGACCCAATAAGGGTTGTTGGAATGACATTAAAGATATCCATTAGTACTTGAGAAGTATTTAAGGATAGATTGCTAGAAATTGTAGATAGTAATAAAGGAAGAGTTTGATGTAAAGGGTTACATCGATGCAAGCTTCCATAAATGACAAAACTTATCACAAATTAAAATATGTTTGATTTAAATGGAAAAATGTTGTTAGTTGGAAGGGTTTCGAACTAATAGCCATTAATTCTACAATAGAAGATGAGTATACTTTTGTTATGAACACAGAGTGATGCTATATGGATCTAGAAGTTCATATGATGAACTTATAGATGTTCCAACCATTGATGACTCAGTAGTAATATTGTGACAACAATGGAGCTACTTGTTAGGCAAGGAATATCAAATACCATATTACAGCAGTTTCATTCCACAATGAAGAATTAAGAAACATGCAATATATACCGACTAATAGAAAAATGTTGCTAATATGCAAGATTCACACTTGCACAACAAAAATATGGTGGACATGCTTAAATAACTAAGAATGAGATTCATGGGTGATTGGCTCTAAGTGCAAGTGGGAGTCTTTTGATAAGGTATGCTCATAGAGCCAATCATGTGATGATTGACATGTCATATATCATAAAGGATTTGATTAGTACTCACAAATTCAAGTTTCCAATTCATTATGTTTCATTCAGTTATGAGATGATGAGGAAACATTGTGAATGTCTAAGGAATGACAAAACTCAATGACATATGTCTTCAAGTACGTGACTTGGAGAATGAGATCATACAAATGCTAAGAGTATGTACATTATTGTTATGTCCCTAGTCAGTTATACCTGAGGAAGGTAGATAGACACCAGTAAAACATAAGACTGGAGTGTGGGTTGGTTGATGGTTGAATCTCATTATTCATGATATGGAAATATCAAACTAAGCACACATATACATGTTAGGTAAAAGTGTACGAACAGACCCACCTTCAGTGTGACACATGGAAAACATCATTGATAGTCATAGTCACCTCTCATAGTGAAGGTGATGATTGTGATTTTTAGACCTGAAATCACTTTACTCATCACATGTCCTTGGGTACGCTTTGACATCATCAAACATAGTCCTGAAACATGGGTTGTCATAAAGGTGATGATTGGGTGACTTTGATGATAGACTGTGGTTGATAGAGATGAGAGTTGTCCTCCTACTAGAGTATGATATCCTGGCCACATGAAAAGTGAGACTAAGAAATGCATTTGCATGCACATGCAAATAAATATATGATATTGAGGTCACATTATCTTAGACAATCTTCTCTTGGTTCAAGAAACATGAGTTGAATGTTGAAATGATGACAATATCTGTTCCTTGAGTTTGCTCGGGATAATAGAGAGACAAAGGAATCATACAATCACTAAAACACCTTACACAGATTGTAGGTTGAAGTTGTTGTCCAACTTTTCATTCACTTGGGTAGCATTGATGTGTGGCTAGGCACCTCTCTCTTCTTGTGATCTCATAAGTTAGTTATGAACATTCACTACCAACGTGATATGGGGCCTATAGGGTCACATACATAGGAGTTCATCTAGAAGAGGAGTTTAATCTTGAATGTTGATTGGATTGATTACTAAAGTGTTTAGGTACTCAATTCACACAACAAGATCAGCTGAATGCACTGCCAGCCAATCATCTCACAGGGTGAGACAGGCATCTTGAGTGCCAAGAGGCCATTTCAATGGTTGAGGTGGACATTCATAGAGTTGGGTGGATTGGAACTAAATTGGCTGGAGCTCTGCACGAATTAGACCCAATTGATCAGCTCACTGGGTGAACCGATCGACTTGCTTGAATGAGACAACTGGTTCACCTGGTAAACCGATCGGCTCGGTTGGGTAAGTGGAAGCTTGTAGAAACTTTTCTAAGTTCTCGAGAAAGCTTGATCATTTCGATTGCACAATTCTTGTGGTGCAAGGAATTAATGTTTATCATTAATTGGAAATGAATTACCAATATCATATGCCATTGGGAAACTGCAAAATGATCATCTTGTAGTGCGAGATGACCATCTCACAGTGCTAGATGACCATATTGTTGTTCTTAGGTTGTGAAAATTCAAGATCTTCTGATCCCTTCCACCCCCGTATAGATCCCGAATAGACTGGGAACCCTGGCCCTAACCGTGCCTATAAATAGGGGGGTACTAGGGGCTTCCCATAGCAAAACAATGACACATACAATTGAGAATCAGTTTCTCTGACAATTTTTATCCTCTTTGGTTGTGGTAACCAAGAGAGCCCAAGCAAGTTGTACCTTACTAGGGAGGGATAGCAAGGGGGAGAACAATTGAGGATCATTGTTGTGGGAGATTAAGTTGGTGACTAATACACCAACATGAGAGACAACTCTTCATGTTTGTTCTAGTTGAGCGACATGAGTTATACTTCGTCTGGGTGGATTACTCTAGAGGCAAGAGTCCTTTGGCTGCTGCTAGGAGAGCAACATCAACCTACAATCAGTGGCGAGATCATAGGAGTCACTGATGAAGTTGTCCAGTCTACCATCTGTGGTGAATACCGGGAGCTGCACATACACTATCCAAGAGAAACTACAAGATAGTTGCAACTGCAATGAGTTGTAGTCACTAGACTTGCTCCAGGACCAGGTATAACTTGTTAAACCATCCTTCCTATTTCATGGTAGATGAAACAATCTTGATGTTATGGGAATATGAATAGATAATTTTTTTTGTATTTGATGCCTTACTTTGTGCTCGTATTTTCCAACATTATTGAAAAGGCAAAAAATATTTTATTTTGTAAAATATTTTTCAACTCCTGGTGTAGGACTTGGAAGAGTGGACATTCTAAAAGAGTGAAATCACCCCTTTACTTAAATTGTAAAGAATAAAACATTTATCCCAACATACTCAAAAGGTATGCTGAAACAGGCGTAATATTTTCAAATCTTTATATATGGTATATAAAAGACCAAAGTGTATAGCAGCGGAATAAAAATCATGACTTTATTCAATTTTTCAAAAGACTACAAAATTCCATCATATCTCCCATATAGGGTTTACAACAACAAAAGGATCCAGATAGAGGGAAATATAAACCACACCAACTCTGTCTCCAAGCAACAACTTCATGAGCCAGGTACATGTTGGAAGCCATTTACTCCATATCCTAATCCTAGATTGGTCCTCCATGCTCCTACTGCACAACTCTGATACTAGGCCTTACTCAACACCTAGATCAAGCCCTGGGTGGTTGGGAAGATACCCAATAAAATAAAGAAGCAAGGTGTGTGTCAATAGTGAACAAGGACAAAAGGTAAAGAAATAACTTGGAAAGTAAGGATAAGATTTCATCATAAGATAAAGATTGTCAAAAGTATGAGGTATAAACAAATGGATGCTTTAGATAACAAGAAAAATAATAAAATGTTTGCATGCATGATTAGTATTGACTACCTTAACTATGTAGGGTTGAGGCACCTACCGGACCTCAACCTAATAGGTGAGGAAGAGTAACACATTCCAATAACCTATCAAATATTTTATATTGGAGAGAGTAACACATTCCCTTGGGTGAATTTACACATGCCCTATCTATGGGTGGTTGTACAAAAGTACCAATAAAAAAGTACCAGACCAGTCGGTACCACCGAGTCTCTTAAGATTTTTGAGCACCTAACTGATAAGCACTCAGTAGTATAAGCACTGATGTTAGTATTACCAACTTTTTGGTGCTTGCAAGTTTGAGATACTGATATGAAGTTTCAGAAATATCAAGAAATATCTTCCAGCTTGGTACTTCCGACCAAAATGTCAGTACTACCAATACATGACGTCAACAATCTGTGGACGCTCGATTCAATGGTGGATGTGATCTTCATCGAGTGGTCGGTAGTATCGATCTGCGACTCAAGTCAGTACTACCGACTGGGACTCAGTACTACTGAATATGAGCAATCCGCACTCATGTCATCAGCAAGCATCAGCCGTCGATACATCTGAGCCATGCATCCATTTTTACAACTCAGTAATACTGACTAAAAATGTAAAGACCCTGACCTCCATTTAGGGTTTACTCTGTTTGCTCTGCTTAAACCTGATGCTTAGTTGCTTGCTAATCACCTTTGGTGGTGATTAGGGTTTGTTGGTGCTTTGTTGAGAGTTGGAGGTGCTACTTGCAATTAACCCAAGTCCAGGGTTTGCGGACAAGTTTGTCACCTTGTGAGGTGTTCCTCCCTCTCCTTGTTTCCTCTAATGTTGAGGGGAAGGTTTGGGCCCGTTGCTTGAGTTCTTTTGGGCTTGGTTGAGCTTGTTGGGCCTTGTGGTGCCTTGCTTTTGTTTGGTTGCACCTGGTGTCGGGCAAGAAGGGCCTTGTGTCACCCAGGGTTGTGTCGCCCATGGTGGTGGTGTATCGTCCAAGTGTGTCGCCCATGGACCTTTGACCATCTTTGACCTCGTTTCTGACACCACTAGTGGACACTTGGTGCTTGGTGTGTGCATGTAGCAATGGCCTTGGACATGTGGTTAGGGTATGTTAGAGTAGTGGCTTGTGCACATGGACAAGTGTCCCTAGGTGGGCGACACCTTTCTTTGCTTTGCTTTGGTTTCTCCTCCATTCCATTCTATATATGTGTTTCCTTTCCCTTGCTAAGGATCCTTTTAGTTCCTTAGTTTCTCCTCTACCTTGGTGCACGACACACTCTTTCTCTTGCAAGCTTGGTGGCCGATACCCTTGGAGGAGCTAGCTTGGTGGCCGATCCTTCTTGGAGTCTCCTTCTTCCTCTAGTGGTGGCCGAACCCTAGAGTGCCTTCCTTGGTGGTGTGTGGAGCTTGGAGCTAGGAGCTTGGAGCTTGCTTAAGGCAGGTTACATAACTCCTAACCCTAACTACATTACCATCTTCTATGTTCTTGTCCTTGTTGATTAGGATCGGCTATGTTGTTGTTATCTTGGGTTCCTTGCTTAGTTGCACCTTGTTGGCCGAACCTATGATCTAGGGTTTCTTGGTGAGCAATACTCCTTTCTCTCCTTGGTCTAGAGGAGTGAGCTTGAGTTCTAGTAACATGGGCAACACCCTTCTCTCGTTTAAGTTGAGAGGTGAGCTTGTGTTCTAGTAACTTGAGAAACACCCTCCTCTCACCATGGACTTGAAGGGTGAGCTTGGTGGTAGTTGTGGACCTCATTTAGGGTTGTTCCTTGTGTTGCCCGATTGGTGACAAGAGATGTGCAAGACCCCTCTCTCGCTTAAGTTGAGAGGTGAGCCATTCTCTTGATCCTTGAGGGTTTTGACACCCTTGAGCTTGAGTTTGGTGGTGACCCTGTCGGGGTGCATCTTGCCCGATATGGTGTTGTTGGTGGTGTTGCCCGATATCTTTTCCTTGGTCTGACCTTGGACGATATGTTATGTTTGTGTTGGATGATACACCTTGGTCCTTGAACCTATGGGTGACGGGCATCACTCTATGTTGTATGTTCTGCCCGATACCCTTATGCCCTTGCTATGCCCTGAAGTTATGGAAGCGTTGCTAGTTAGTTGTGGGGACAGGCGTCACTCTAGTCATGTGTGTGCCGGCCGACAGCCCTGCACCTGACGGGCATTGAGCGACACCCCGTCGCCCGATACACCTGACTGCACGGCAGACCCTGTGGCCGTTATCCCTGATACACGACGTTGCGTTGCGTGACCGAGATGTGCACGGCAGGCGTTGCACGCTACACTTGAGTGCATGGGATGGTCTGGTTTCTTGGTTGCCCGATACCACCTCAAGTGAGAGTAGTGGATGCTTTTAGTGAGGGTCCCATCCCTTATAGAAACAGATATGCTGATCTTGCATCACATGTAGTTTTGATAGTAACCCTGGATGTGCACGATATAGTAGACCACATCTATTCTAAACCTTGTGTATGTATCACGTTTAATCATGATGGTGACCCTTGATACGCTTAACGGTAATTGTTAGGGTAAAACTCATCTATGTAACTTACATGTCTTTACATATGCACGTGATCATCTTGATGTTATGTATAATGCTAAGGAAATGATAAGCATGTAGAATGTCTTGCTTAAATGATGTAACCTATGCTCATGATCACCAGTTAAGGCATGATTGATAAAACAAATAATCATTAATGACACCTTATTTTGATAGCATGGTCTTTCTGTTAAAGCCTATGATTATTGTTTATACTAACCATGCAGGTGATGCATAGACAAGTAAAAGGCTATGAGGTATATATGATGGGTAACATTGCTTTGATAATTACTCTTGATGATGTAAGCCTTGAGAGCCAGTGGCACTATGTGATGAGGGATTGAGATCCCATGGCAATGTGATGATCCTTGAGATGGATTTAGATGATTGGCAAGAGGCCATGTGATAACATGTAATGTTGGATCCTTGTGATGGATCAGGATGATGTTGATTACACTAAAGGCATAACATTAAGTTTTTGTTGTTTATTCTTGTTATAGTTTGCATGTTATACAACTTGGTTGAATCTTGCAATCCACATAAAAGATACTAACAAATCACAGTGAAATATATCATGTAGTTGCCCTGGCCATAGATCCATCATCGTCAGGAGCTGGTGATGGTGAAACGGGTTCTCCTGTGGGTTAACCCGGAGCGCATATTGTTGAATATGTGAGGTTTCTCCTAGCCTAAAATAGAGAGGAAAACGAGTGCAGCTACGGTTGCAGACTCGAATATGTATAGATGTAGAGCATGGTGAACATGCCCATGGCTCAGAGTGATAGAGAATGAATGTGTTCATGGCTCAGAGCACGGTGAACAGGCCCGTGGCTCAGATATACTAGCGTCGTAACCTGTACCGAGGCGGGCTAGAGGAAGGGTAGCCTATGGAGCTGACCCTGTGGCTGAGGCCACTTAAGCATGAGACTGCGGTCCTGCTTTGGTTCTCGTGCACTGACCACGAGGTGGGAGGTCGTGGAGTCCGACTCTTCCATTGACCTTGTATGGCACCGGCTCCGTGTTTCGCAGCCGTTGGTTGGATCTAAGCGGTACGGCTCACTTCCTCAGGGCATAATAATATGTAATCCAGCCGAATAGTGTTTACTGCTTAAGGCATAACACGAAACATTGGTTGAAGCCTTGCTTGTGTAGTTAACCTTGTTATATATGTAGTTACTTATATGTTCCTCATGATATGTGGTAAGACCTTATAAATCTTATCTTGTTAATCATGTTCCATAAAGTAATGCTTGGGTATATGCCTTTCGTACATCTGGTAAGCTTTCTAGTATGAACATCTTTATTTTATAACTGCTCTTGTTATACCTCTTACCAGTTATCAACTTTATTCCTTCTGAGGTTTTGTAGTTTCGGCGAGGAGTTATGTTTCTTACTAGGACTGTGTGTCTCACCCCGCTGGTTTACACCCTTTTTAGGTGTTCGAGCTAGACGTAGTGGTGGTCACAGAGTGGCGGCCGAGCAGCAAGATGAGATGTAGGAGGTAAGATTTGGTTATGCTGCTGTTTTGGATGTTTTGTAGTAGAGTCTTAGAGTCATCCCTATACTCTCAGGTCCTTGGAGGTGTTTTGATGTTGTTTCACAATGTATAGCTGTTGATGTTTTGTATATCCTGCTGCTGGCCGAATGTGGGCCCTTATGTATGTATAAACAGGTGATGAACTCTTGTGTTGGTTAGACAGCTGTTCCTCTAAGCTGTGGACACATATCAAGGCTTGTAAATGTTTATATAACATGTTTCCTTATAGGATGATGCCTTAAATGTAATAGTTTCTCAGTTTATCTGCTTTCCGCAATCGGTTTTAATTAATCCATGTTTTGATGATTTGTGGTTATGGTGATTTCCGCACGTTTTCGCATAACACCTCGTTGTCTGTGTGATAGCGGGATGTGTTGCCACAAGTTTGGTATCAGGGATTTAGGTTTGCTGAGTCTACAGGGATTTTGGACTAGGTTGTGTCTGTTCTTGTGAGTTTCCCAGATTTTCTCACAATCATCTTCTACCCTCAGCGGAAGAAAAGCCAAGATGTCTAGAAACCATGAAGAACATGCTCCTGAGCATAGCGATGCTGCATCAGTTGATGGAGCTATAGGGCAGGCACATGAAGATCGGGTTCCTGAGGTCCCCCAACCTGACCCAACCATTCTTGAACACCCTGCCTATCAACAGCTTATGGGGCAGATAATGGCTACGATGAATCTCATGGTGGAGAGATTGCCAGTGCCTCCTCCAAGAGCACAAGCTCCCCATGGTGAAACATCGGGTATTGGGAAGACCTTTGAGCGGCTTCACCGAGTTGGAGCTTCAGATTATGCTGGAATGACAGATCCAGCAGATGCAGATCTGTGGTTGACAAGTCTTGAGAAGGCTTTCCAGATCCTCGACATCCCCAAAGAAGACAAAGTAAAGCACGTTGTCTACCTTCTGAAAGGTAGTGCTGGTCACTGGTGGACCATCGAGGAAGAGAAGCGACCTAGTGAGGTGATCGGTTGGGAAGTTTTCCGGCGTGAGTTCGTCAGAAGATACTTCCTGAAGACGTATCTGGATGAGAAGATCATTCAGTTTGAGAGCTTACGATAAGGAACGATGAACATCACTAAGTACGAAGCCAAGTTCATGGATCTGTTGAGGTTTTGTCCTCACATGAAGGTAACAAATGAAGATCAAATCAGACGTTTTGAGAAAGGTCTGAGTTCTGAGCTGACAACACCTGTTTCTGTGTTGGAGAATCGAGAGCGGTTTGCTACGTTTGTGGAATCCGTCCGGAGGATCGAACGATCAGTAAGGGAGAAAAGAGAATCTATGTCCAAGAAGAGGCCTGCTCAGTTCCAGGGACAGAGGTTTGGTGGTCTGGCTTGAAGAAAGATGTAGCCGAGTTTGTGGCTAGGTGTGCGGTTTTTCAGCAAGTCAAGGTTGAGCATCATAAGTCGACAGGTATGTTGTAACCCTTGCCAATACCGCAGTGGAAATGGGATCATATAACCATGGATTTCGTAGTTGGTCTACCCAGGACAACTAGGAATCATGATTCTATTTGGGTTATGGTGGACAGATTGATGAAGTCTGCCCATTTCATACCGGTAAAGACAACATATACAGCCGAGAAGCTCGCTCGAGTATATGTGGATGAGATAGTGCGTTTTCACGGTGTACCAGCGACGACAGTTTCTGACAGGGGTCCTCAGTTCACGAGTCGTTTCTGGGAACAATTGCACAAAGCATTGGGAACGCAGTTGAGGTTCAGTACTGCCTTCCACCCACAGAAAGATGGACAGTCTGAGAGAACTATTCAGATTCTGGAGAATCTCTTTCGAGCTTGTGTTTTGTAGTTCCTAGGCAGTTGGTACGTACACCTCAGTTTGATAGAGTTTTCTTATAACAACAGTTATCAGTGGAGCATTGACATGGCTCCTTATGAGGCCTTGTATGGAAGAAAGTGCAGATCTCCCTTGTGTTGGTATGAGTCTGGTGAATATCATCTTTTGGGTCCTGAGTTAGTGCAACAGACAACAGAAAAGATCAAAGTGATACAACAATAGTTGAAAGCGGCATAGGACAGGCAGAAGTCTTACGCAGACAATCGCCGACGACCTTTGGAGTTCCAGGTAGGAGACAAAGTGTATCTTAAAGTCTCACCGTGGAAAGGTGTGCCGAGGTTTGGCCGGAAAGGTAAGCTAGCACCCAGATATATGGGGCCATACCTGGTCTTAGCACGGGTTGGCAAGGTAGCTTATGAGTTAGAGATACTTCCAGAGTTGCACAGGTTACATCCAGTTTTCCATGTCTGTATGCTGAAGAAAAGTCATCCGGATACAGGAACAGTGATACTGCCAGACAAAGTTGAGCTTGACGAAGATGTGACCTATGAGGAAGGTCCTGTGGCGATCCTTGATAGAAGGGTTAAGAAGCTGAAGAGGAAGGACTTGACTCTTGTGAAGGTTCTTTGGCATCATCATGGCACTGAGGAAGCCACGTGGGAGCTTGAGGAAGAGACGAGGAGGAAGTATCCCTTACTTTTCTCTTCGGATTTTGGGGACGAAATCCCTTTGTAGGGGGTTAGTTTGTAAGGACCCTGACCTCCGGTTAGGGTTTACCATGTTTGCTCTGCTTAAACCTGATGCTTAGTTGCTTTCTAATCACCTTTGGTGGTGATTAGGGTTTGTTGGTGCTTTGTTGAGAGTTGGAGGTGCTACTTGCAATTAACCCAAGTCTAGGGTTTGTGGGCAAGTTTGCCACCTTGTGAGGTGTTCCTCCCTCTCCTTGTTTCCTCTAATGTTTAGGGGAAGGTTTGGGCCCGTTGCTTGAGTTCTTTTGGGCTTGGTTGAGCTTGTTGGGCCTTGTGGTGCCTTGCTTTTGCTTGGTTGCACCTGGTGTCGGGCAAGAAGGTGCTTGTGTCGCCCAGGGCTGTGTCGCCCATGGTGGTGGTGTATCGTCCAAGTGTGTCGCCCATGGACCTTTGACCATCTTTGACCTCATTTGTGTCACCACTAGTGGACACTTGGTGCCTGGTGTGTGCATGTAGCAATGGCCTTGGACATGTGTTTAGGACATGTTAGAGTAGTGGCTTGTGCACATGGACAAGTGTCCCTAGGTGGGTGACACCTTGATTTGCTTTGCTTTGGTTTCTCCTCCATTCCCTTCTATATATGTGTTTCCTTTCCCTTACTAAGGATCCCTTTAGTTCCTTAGTTTCTCCTCTACCTTGGTGCACGACACACTCTCTTCTCTTGCAAGCTTGGTGGCCGATACCCTTGGAGGAGCTAGCTTTGTGGCCGATCCTTCTTGGAGTCTCCTTCTTCCTCTAGTGGTGGTTGAACCCTAGAGTGCCTTCCTTGGTGGTGCGTGGAGCTTGGAGCTTGCTTAAGGCGGGTTACATAACTCCTAACCCTAACTACATTACCATCTTCTATGTTCTTTTCCTTGTTGATTATGATCGACTATGTTGTTGTTAGCTTGGGTTCCTTTCTTAGTTACACCTTGTTGGCCGAACCTATGATCTAGGGTTTCTTGGTGAGCAATACTCCTTTATCTCCTTGGTCTATAGGAGTGAGCTTGAGTTCTAGTAACATGGGCAACACCCCTCTCTCGTTTAAGTTGAGAGGTGAGCTTGTGTTCTAGTAACTTGAGCAACACCCTCCTCTCACCATGGACTTGAAGGGTGAGCTTGGTGGTAGTTGTGGACCTCGTTTAGGGTTGTTCCTTGTGTTTCCCGATTGGTGACAAGAGATGTGAAAGACTCCTCTCTCACTTAAGTTGGGAGGTGAGCCATTCTCTTGATCCTCGAGGGTTTTGACACCCTTGAGCTTGAGTTTGGTGGTGACCCTGTCGGGGTGCATCTTGCCCAATATGGTGTTGTTGGTGGTGTTGCCCGATATCGTTTCCTTGGTCTGACCTTGGACAATATGTTATGTTTGTGTTGGATGATACACCTTGGTCCTTGAACCTATGGGTGACAGGCGTCACTCTATGCTGTATGTTCTGCCCGATACCCTTATCCCCTTGCTATGCCCTGAAGTTATGGAAGTGTTGCTAGTTAGTTGTGGTGACGGGCGTCACACTAGTCATGTGTGTGCCGGCCGACAGCCCTGCACCTGACGGGTGTTCTGCAACACCCCATCGCCCGATACACCTGACTGCATGGCAGACCCTTTGGTCGTTATCCCTGATACACGACGCAGCGTTGCGTGACCCAGATGTGCACGGTAGGTGTTGCACGCTACACTTGAGTGAATGGGATGGTCTGGTTTCTTGGTTGCTTGATACCACCTCTAGTGAGAGTAGTGCATGCTTTTAGTGAGGGTCCCGTCGCTTATAGAAATAGATATGCTGATCTTGCATCACGTGTAGTTTTGATAGTAACCCTGGATGTGCACGATATAGTAGACCACATCTATTCTAAACCTTGTGTATGTATCACGTTTAATCATGATGGTGACCCTTGATATGCTTAACGGTAATTGTTAGGGTAAAACTCATCTATGTAACTTACATGTCTTTACATATGCACGTGATCATCTTGATGTTATGTATAATGCTGAGGAAATGATAAGCATGTAGAATGTCTTTCTTAAATGATGTAACCTATGCTCATGATCACCAGTTAAGGCATGATTGATAAAACAAATAATAATTAATGACATCTTATTTTGATAGCATTGTCTTTCTGTTAAAGCCTATGATTATTGTGTATACTAACCACGCAGGTGATGCATAGCCAAGTAAAAGGCTATGAGGTATATATGATGGGTAACATTTCTTTGATAATTACTATTGATGATGTAAGCCTTTAGAGGTAGTGGCACTATGTGATGAGGGATTGAGATCCCATGGCAATGTGATGGTCCTTGAGATGGATTTAGATGATTGGCAAGAGGCCATGTGATAACATGTAATGTTGGATCCTCGTGATGGATCAGAATGATGTTGATTACACTAAAGGCATAACATTGAGTTTTTGTTGTTTATTCTTGGTATAGGTTGCATGTTATACAACTTGGTTGAATCTTGCAATCCACATAAAAGATACTAACAAATCACAGTGAAATATATCATGTAGTTGCCTTGGCCATAGATCCATCATCGTCAGGAGCTGGTGATGGTGAAACGGGTTCTGTTGCGGGTTAACTTAGAGCGCATATTGTTGAATATGTGAGGTTTCTCCTAGCCTAAAATAGAGAGGAAAATGAGGGCAGCTGCGGTTGCAGACTCAGATTTGTATAGATGTAGAGCATGGTGAACATGCCCATGGCTCAGAGTGATAGAGCATGAATGTGTTCATGGCTCAGAGCACGGTGAACAGGCCTGTGGCTCAGATATACTAGCGCTGTGACCTGTACCGAGGCAGGCTAGAGGAAGGGTAGCCCACGGAGTTGACCCTGTGGCTGAGGCCACTTAAGCATGAGACTGCGGTCCTGCTTTGGTTCTCGTGCACTGACCACGAGGTGGGAGGTCGTGGAGTCCGACTCTTCCATTGACCTTGTATGGCACCGGCTCTGGGTTTCGCAGCCGTCAGTTGGATCTGAGCGGTACGGCTCACTTCCTCAGGGCATAATAATACGTAATCCAGCCGAATAGTGTTTACTGCTTAAGGCATAACACAAAACATTGGTTGAAGCCTTTCTTGTGTAGTTAACCTTATTATATCTGTAGTTACTTATATGTTCCTCATGATATGTGGTAAGGCCTTATAAATCTTATCTTGTTAATCATGTTCCATAAAGTAATGCTTGGGTATATGCCTTTCATACATCCGGTAAGCTTGCTAGTATGAACAACTTTATTTTATAACTGCTCTTGTTATACCTCTTACCAGTTATCAGCTTTATTCCTTCTGAGGTTTTGTAGTTTCGGCGAGGAGTTATGTTTCTCGTTGGGACTGTGTGTCTCACCCCGCTGGTTTACACCCTTTTTAGGTGTTCGACCTAGACGTGGTGGTGGTCGCGGAGTGACATTCGAGCAGCAAGACGAGCTGTAGGAGGCAAGCTTTGGTTATGCTGCTGTTTTGGATGTTTTGTAGTAGAGTTTTAGAGTCATCCCTGTACTCTCAGGTCCTTGGAGGTGTTTTGATGTTGTTTCATGATGTATAGCTATTTCCTACTGCTGGCCGGATGTGGGCCCTTTTGTATGTATAAACAGGTGATGAACTCTTGTGTTGGTTAGATAGCTATTCCTCTAAGCTGTGGACACATATCAAGGCTTGTAAATGTTTATATAACATGTTTCCTTACAGGATGAGGCCTTAAATGTAATAGTTTCTCAGTTTATCTGCTTTCCGCAATCGGTTTTAATTAACCCGTGTTTTGATGATCTGTGGTTATGGTGATTTCTGCACGTTTTCACGTAACACCTCGTTGTCTGTGTGATAGCGGGATGTGTTGCCATAAAAAAGTTGGTAGTACTGACTTTGCCCGAGCTCATCTATATAAGGAGGGGTGGTGAATCCATTTTCTTCACACCACCTCCTCTAGTTCTCCTATAACTTAGAGCAAAGCTGCATCGGGCATCGACACTATTCATCAAGCCTCTCTTTCTCCGTCTTCCTTCTTACATCATTACCATGGCACCAAGGAGTGGTGCTTCTACATCGACGGAGCAAGGAGAGTTGGTCCCTCGACCAACCTACATTCAACATCCAAACTGGGAAACCTAGAAGGTTTATGAGGTGCTTCTAATGAGGAAGATGGTGCAAACGTGATATGGAGATCGTGCCTTGATCGAGCGAGTGGGCTTCACCAACAACCTGCAGTGGGTATGTCAACGCCAGTTAATGGAGGAGGTTAACACATTCTTTAGCGATTGGTAGACCTACACCTACCCGAAACTCATTCTCGAGTTCTTGGCATCGCTAGAGGTCCTTGCCGCCCCTAAGCAACAAATAGGAGGTGAATGGAGAGAAGACAAGGTCATCTTCCATCTCTTCAACACCAACTACTCCACCACCTTGCGGGCATTCAACCACATATTCAACTAGCCTCACGTCCCAAAATGCTTTGCTCCTTCATATTTTGACTACGACCTTGCATGGGAGTGGTTGACCGAGGTGCCAAAAGGTTTCCACATTAGTTGGCATGTCAACCCATCACTGACATCGAGCATCCTTTTGCTCAGATTTTACATCGCCTCTGCACCAACGTCATCTTCGCCTGCTCTACCCAAGCCTAAGGGAAGGTCCAAAAGACATACCTCTACTTACTCTATAGATTGTTGTATGGAGAAACAATCAACTTTAGGTCCTTCCTTCTCCTCCATATGATCACGGTTTGGCACATGGTGCAGAGGAAAGTGCCAATTGCATTTGGGGGGCTGATTACCCCAATTGCATTGCATCTCCGCCTTGACGTATCCACCCCCACGCCGATGGAATCTATGAAGAAACTGGATCTCCAACACTTTTGGAAGGAAGGAACCCTCAGCTTACACCATAACATGGTGTATGCAAGCTACCGACGTAGTGGACAGTTCAGGGAGCACAGTCTCCCCAACCCCATCTTCAATCTACAAGGAGTAGCGCATCTTCGATGGCTGCTAGATGAGGGATAGGAAGAAGAAGAACCCATGGAAGAAACCCATGATGACTACAAGAATCAAGATGATGATGGTGACTCCAACGACGACATTGAGGTGGTGGAGCCCACCATCTCGATTACCCTGAGAGCGGTCTTGTGCAAAAAGGGCCTACACCTATGCTACCTCGACTTCATCTACCTCACCCCCTTCTCAGGAAGAGCACAAACCATATGATATGGTGGGTATGTATGGGATGTTGTAGGACATTCAAACAAGATAGAAGCAACATTAGGCGATGCAGGTTGGTGTACATGATATACACAGATGGTTGTACCAAAAATAACATGCAATATATGAGAATGGACATCTTCTCTTGGCCAACCAAGAGAATGCCCACATGTACCTGCAATGGATGGAGAAATATCAACATCCATTCTTCAACCATTACTGGAACCAAGGGTATTTTGGAGGGTACCTATAGCCACTGCCAATGCCACTGTTAGATCTATCTTTTTAGGGGATGTTTCCTCCCCATGACCCCAACATGCCACAACCACCTCCTCCATTCTGAGCATGGTACTATTGTTCCACCTCTTAAGTTAGATTATTGACTATATGGACATAGTCTTATTCAAGCTTGGGGGTGCTGGAACAACCATCTATGTTAGTTTTTATTTTTTTCATCATATTTTAGTTGTTTTATTTTTATTTTAGGTTTATGCAATTATAGGATCCATACCTATCTAGTGTAATCGTGGAGTAGTAGATGCATGGTTTCTTATATTGAATAGATTGTACTCATAGGTGTCTTTACAAGGAAATGGTCACCTCTTTGTAGCTTAATTGCAAAAATCTTTCTACAACACCACTTGAGGAAGTGTTTGGTTAAGTCAACTTTAGGACGTAGGACATGAATGAACATCTAGATCAACTTGGAATGTGAATGACGATGTTGTTGAGCCTAAGCTGATCAAACCTTTAATGATATCTTAAATTGAAATCTAAGAAAGAAACATGAAGATTACCATGAGCCAGGTCATTAGAGAGGGACATATCATAATCCTATGAAAGGAATTGTCTCTTTGTTATGTGATTCCATCCATTTCTTCCATCCATTTTTGACTCACCTCCTCAAGATGAACGAGAACTACAATTTATTTCCTTTTGATTGCATGGCATAGCACAATAGGTAACATGATAAATTAGCTTGTTCTTTGCTTGCATTAGAAAAAAAAAGAAAAAAAGTTGCATTTGTATGCATGAACAATTTTAGTGCATATCATCTTAGTTGCATAACAATTTCATGTAAATTACATATATTTCATAGCATTCAATTATTTTTGTCATGTGGATTTTAGTATTAAGTTACAAAGATTGAAGTGTTGGGACATACCTCCACATCTTAGAAAAAATAGTATGAAATGGAGGCCTAAGCATAAACTCAATCATGCCGAAGAAAAGATAAAAAAAAAGAGAAATGAAAAAATTTGTGGTCTAGAAAAGAAAAAATAATGTCAAAGTTTCTTAGGGAGAAAGTATGTAATTAAGTCTTCTTGAATAGATGAGTTAATCCACATGATGCATTATTTTGTTTTCTTTTCACAACCTCATTATTTTTTTTTGATGAGATTTCATTATACATGCATCATTTGATAGAAAAAAAGACTTTAGGCATTAGGATTCATGCATAACATTATTTTCACTCATGTTGGTTGATCATTCTTTTTTCATAAATAAGTTGGATGTACTTGTGATGCTTCATTTACCACCCATTTCATATCATTAATTTCTCTTATTGGTAGGCCACTCAAATGATTTATCTCCTCATCCATTCTTATAAGGAGATCTGCTTCCAATTAGTTGGTAGCTAGGAGAGAGCAATTTAGAATAGGGAATCACATAATGCACCAAGTGAATGCCTGAATATTTATGATATTAACTACTTTCTTGATAGTGTTCATTGATTAAAAGGTGGATATCTTTTATGGAAATTTTTGGTCACTTTATAGAAGTTTCGATTCAGTGGTCATTTAAGGCTAGTTTAGGGATTGTTTGGTGGACATGATTAAGAAAAGAGTTCATCTGTTATGTCCTTTTGCTGACTTATATCAAACAAATCCAAGAAAGTATTTCTCGAGGATGAGCAACATTTAAGCTTAGGGAAGTTTGATGCATGGGTTTTTCGTCGTGTTCATAGGCATATTTTTCTTAATTTCATGTGTTGATTTGTCATTTGTTTGATTAATTATACACGAAATGCTATCAATGACCTGTTCTATCTAAACACATCAAATTATGTGATTTTAATTGTTTGAAATGGTTTAATATTCATACCGAGTACCTACATTCTTGTGCAATTTCAGGTACAACTGCGCTTCACAGACTCGGTGCTACCGACATCAAAAGTTGGTGGTATCGACTTCACGTTAGTAGTGGAAGAAAAACTCACCCAGACTCGATACGACCAACACTAAAAGTTGGTAGTACCGAAACTACATCAGTAATGTGCAAGAAATGAATCATAGCAACTTGATACAATCGAGTCCACCAACTTGATACTACCAAGATGGCATCAGGGAGGAAGTGTTCGAGCGACCTAAAGACTCAGTGCTATCGAGACAAGTTGATAGTATCGACACCATGAGAAATTGCAACTACACTAGAAACTCGGTACTATCGACTTTACAGTCGATACTACTAAGTCTGCCCAATCAGGCAATCCGAAGATAGCACTTTAATCCAATGGCCGACTTTTATTTTGTACCTTAAGTGATTCCTATGACTTGATGGGAGTTCGGCCAGACCTAAAGGGGCAGCCATTTTCCATTGCACAACACCAGAGAGAGGAAAAGAAAGCACATGACTGAAGGCTTCATTTGAGATGATTTGTGCACCTCCCGAAGGTGAATCTATAGCCAAAAGACAGCAGATCGCACGTACATCAAAGGGGATCATCTGGACCGACCATTCTCCAGGGGTTACGTTAGATTTTCTAATGTTTCCCACATTTTCTCTTTCTCTACCATGTATTCATCAATGAAAACCATGCAGGGATAAACCCCTTTATTCCTTAGGATCCGGGAGTAGCCCATATATGCATTGTAATTGATTTTCATGCATTAATATCAGTTTTATCCCTATTTTTTGGATATAAATCTATGAAATTGTCTCGTTTTGTTTATGCTTGATCACCAAAGATAGTTTATCATACCCTCAATCATTTCATGACAGAGGTTAAGGGTTAGAAAAGCATAGATTTACCCATTTATTGCACCCCTTGGGAAAGGTGAAGAACAAACATGATGAGATACCCCGAGATTAATCGTAAATTACCTAACTAATCAACCAATTACTATGGAAATGGGATTGGCTTTAGAATAGGTAGTAACTACACTATGGGAGCAGGTAGTTCTTGCTACAAGATCTTTATCCAGGGATAGGGGTAATAGATATTAATGTGTGGAGTTAATTGTAGTGTTATCTATGGAGAAACCATTGTCCTGAGGAATTCCCTTTAATTTGAGTAACTCAATATTTAAGCTTATTTCATTTCTGCATTCATTTTTACATAAATCAAACCAATTCAATTGTTTTAATGGCCTAGTTGATCAGATCATAGTTAGTAGTAGTATTCTAGAGTACGTTTCCCTTTGTTCGACTCGAACCTCAAAAGTCTTGTATTACATCGATACGTTCACTTGCGTCTAACACACAGTAAGCACGTATCAAGTTTTTATCATCGTTGTGGGGGAAACGACAACATCCAACACTACGAGTGCTTTGGTTGGCCACTCTAGGCCAACCCTTTTTATTTTTATTTCTATTTCACTCAAAGCTGAATTATAATATCATTATTGTTACCATCAAAAGTATCATGTGCTGATAATTATTATTTTTGTTGGTTTAAGGTACTAGTGCATGGTACATACCCGAGCCCACGAGTATAGAGAGCCATCTTCACTGGGTTTCGGTCAAGTAGAACTCCTTCACAAAGAAAGGGAATTCATAAGATCTATAAATAGATTCAACCAAACTCCACCACCAACACCTCCACCGGAAGGACCTAAAACACCAGAGGAACCTAAATCAGTAGAAATGGGCGATGGGATAGAAGAGTAGACGATATGGGACATGATCAAAGCCTCTTCCTCTATAGCTCAAAAAGGACCAATCAAAAGATAAGCCATCAATGTGGGAAGCTACAAGATCGATCCAAGATTGATTGCTTTACTCAAATCCCAAGCTTTTCACGGACACAGTTCTAAAGACCCAATGACGACATCAATAACTTTGTTGAAAACTATGATATGGTCAAGATAGATAGAATACTAGCAACTATCATATACCTGAAACTATTCTTGTCTTTTCTGGAAGACAATGCAAAGTCGTGGTTTCACAATCTCAATGATGAGTGTATCGAGACATGGGATCATATGATCAACACTTTCTTCGAGAGTTACTTTCCTCCACAGAAGACAAAGGGCCTGGTGAAGAAGATCCATAATTTTTGACAGTAGGCCGATGAATAAGATTATGAAGCATGGGAGAGATTTCAAAATATGTTGCGAAAGGTCCCTCATCATGGTATTGATTTGTTGGGGTAGGAAAAAATCTTCTACTATGGTCTGTACAAGGGAGAGAGAACCATACTTGACAGTGTAGGAGCAGGTTTCTTCCTCAATAACAAACCCACCTGCTGTCATGAGATATTGAAGAACATGTCTGAGAATCAATCATGGGGTGATGAGAGAGAGGTTCTGGAAACCATCAAAAGTGTCAGGGAGTCCAAGGTCATCTCTATGTTAAATGAGAAGCTAGAGTTGATCACCAAAAAGTTGTGTGCTAATGAAGGACCACATTCAGAAGAAGAAGAAGAGGAGTGAAAGTTTGTGTGCCAACAATAACAATATAGGAGCAATGACTACTCATGGCGGAAGGATCCAAAGATCTCATGGAAGGATCCCAACAATTTCCAACAAGACCCATCCTAGGAGCAACAACCCAAGCCACAATAGTTTGGTGGCCAAGCACAATATCAACAAGAACAAAAGAAGATTGACCATATTGAAGAAATGCTTGGAAAGCTGGTCAGCCAGAATGAAGTGCTTATTGGTCAAACTCAGAGAGAACTCCAGAACCAAGGGGAATGGATCCACAACATTGAAACTCATATCACTCAAATAGCAATGGATGTGGGCACATTGAAGAAGCCAAACCAATAGGGATTCCCAACAAACACAAATGTGCCTTCTGGAAATCAACATGCCAAGGCAGTCCTACTATGCAGTGGTGAGAAGCTGTTGAATGATGCATAATCAAGTTCATACATAGGTGACGTTACAGGAACAACAACTCAGACTGTAACAGTGGATGCAGGTGAACCAAACATGCAAGAAAAGGAGAAGAGAAATGAGGAGCAGACTGATGAGGTGGAGGGTACAAGAACACAAGCTTATATACTGCCTCACTAGAGGACACCCGTGACCCCAACACCCTTTCCAAACAGCTTGAAGACAACCAAAGTAGATAGGTAGTTCAAGAAGTTCCTAGATGGTTTTAGGAAATTATCTGTCAATATTCCACTCATCGATGCAATTGAGCAGATACCATTGTATGTTTAGTTCTTGAAGGACATAATCACTAAGAAGAGAAGGATACCTGAGGATGATGTGGTGATGTTGAAGGAGCAGGTGAGTGCTTTCATTTTGGGAATGCTACCTCCAAAAAGACAGGATCCGGGTTGTTTCAACATTACTTGCTTCATAGGAAAGACCAAGTTTGGAGAAGCTCTTTGTGATTCAGGGGCAAGCATAAGCCTCACGCCCTTGTCATCTTTCAAAAATCTTGGTCTTAAGGAGTCTAGGAAAAGTAGTGTGACTATCCAATTGGCAGAAAATTTTGTGGTCAAGCCATACGACATTTGTGAGGATATTTTGGTCAAAGTAGACATATTTGTTTTCCCTACGAAGTTTGTGGTAATGGAAATGTAGGATGATCATGGAAATGAACTTTTTCTAGGGAGACCATTTCAACCCATGGATGATATGATTTTGGAGATGGACAAAGGAAGTCTGACAATGGGTATCTAAGATGACACGCTTGGGATCAAGATGCCTGAGCACTAAAAATCTATAGGGGATACAACATAGGCAAAATGTTTCAACAAGTGGAGGGAAAGATTTTTCTATTTATGGGGAAGCCATTCCTGGACATGGCTCATGTGATGACTAAAGTAGAAAGGGGCAATTTAGTAGTTGATATCATGGAAAACACTGAGGTGATCTTGCTAACCAAAGCAGTGCATTACCTAGAGTATGAAGAAGAAGACTATGACCCAGCTACCATACAGGAGGCCATTGTTGATTCCTTGTTGTAGACATATCCAAAGTTATCTTTGGAAGCATGCTTGATGAATATAGTGGAGGACAGTACATGTAGCTGCTATCTAGAAGAGTGTGTATTGATGCTGAAGGTGGTACCCTACTACTATGCTAGAAATTTTGAAGATCTGGGACCACCTACTCCGACGTTGGTCCCATCTTTGCTGAGTCCACCTGAGTTAGAGTTGAAGCCCTTGCCATTGCATCTAAAGTATGTATTCTTGGCTATATAAGAGAAGCTCCTGGTGATTATATCATCATCCTTGAGCAGTGAAGAGGAGAAGTAGTTACTTACTATACTAAAGAACCACCGAGCCGCTTTTGGGTGGTCAATAGCAGACATCAAAGGAATCTCTCCAAGCTTGTGCCAACACAAAATCTAGCTTGAAGAAGGAGCCAAGGCGATAGTTCAACCTCAGAGGAAACTCAATCCTATCATGACTGAGGTAGTAAAGAAAGAAGTGGGCAACCTCCTATCGACATGTATCATTTATGCCATTTTTGATTATATGTGTGTTAGCCCAACTCAAGTAGTTCCAATGAAAGGGGGGATCACTGTCACAACTAATGCTACTAATGAATTGATCTTAACTAGGTTAGTGATAGGGTGGCGTGTATGCATAGACTATCGACATTTGAATGTCGTCACTTTAAAAGATCATTTTCCTTTGCCTTTCATTGTTCACATTTTGGAATGACTCGATGGTCGTTCACACTTTTTCTTACTTCCTCGATGGGTATTCTAGTTATAATTAGATTTCATTTGAGCCAAAGGATCAGGAGAAATCTACTTTCACCTGCCCTTATGGCATGTTTGCATATAGATGGATGTTGTTCAGCCTTTGTAATGCTCCTGCCACTTTCCAATGTTGTATGCTTGCCATGTTTTTTGATATGGTAGAGCGGTGCTTGGAGGTGTTCATGGGTTATTTTTCTATATATAGGGAGTCATTCAGTGATTGCTTGTATAATCTCGACAAGGTGTTACAAAGGTGTGAGGACACTCACTTAGTCTTGAATTGGGAAAAGTGTCATATGATGGTAAGTGAGGGCATAATACTTGGACAAAAGGTGTCCAACAATGGCATGGAAGTAGACCCAGTTAAGATAGAGGTCATCTCCTTGGACAAAAGGTGTCCAACAATGGTATGGAAGTAGACCCAGTTAAGATAGAGGTCATCTCCAAGCTACCTCCACCGACATAAGTGAAGGGAGTTAGGAGCTTTTTGGGACATGCTGGGTTTTACGGTTGCTTTATCAAAGATTTTTCAAAAATTGCTAAACCTTTATCGTGTTGGAAAAGGATGCTGAATTTTCTTTTTATGAATGATGCTTGAACGCCTTTGAAGTGCTAAAGGAGAAGTTGATTTCTGCATCCCTTATGCAGGCTCCAGATTAGAGCCTACCTTTTTAACTGATGTGTGACGCATCAGATTATGCAGTGGGAGTTGTGTTGGGTCGACACAAGGATAAGGCTCCTACAGTCATATAATATGTGTCTAAAACCTTGAATGAAGCACAACTAAATTATACAACCACTATAAAGGAACTTTTTGCGGTTGTTTTTGTATTTGAATTTTTTTGCCAATACCTAGTTGGGGCTAAGGTGATTGTTTGGACTGACCATGGTGCCGTCAAATACTTGTTACAAAAGAAATATGAAAAACCTAGATTGATTAGGTGGATTTTACCATTATAGGAATTTGACATAGAAATTAAGGATAAGACTGGGGTGGAAAATGTGGTAGAAAATTACCTATCTAGGTTGGAAAGGGTTACTGAAAAAGATTTAGATATCCCTATTATTGAGGATTTCCCTGATGAAAAACTTGTTGATCTTAAGACCACAGATCCCTAGTTTGTAGACATTGTCAATTATTTAGCCTGCAAAGAGATGCCTATAGATTGGGGATACCAACAGAAGAAGCGATGTTTCCATTCCTTGAGATTTTACATCTGGGATGACCTAATTTTTCTTAAATAGTGTAGGGATGGAATTTTGAGTAAGTGTGTACCTAAATGTGAGGTTGAGAGCATTTTGTCACACTGTCACTCTCTACTTATAGGAGGGCATCACGCTAGCTCTAGGACTACAACCAAAGTGTTAGCGAGTGGGTTCTATTGGCCAACGTAGTTTAAAGATGCTCATAATTTTTTTCGTCATTGTGATGCATGTCGACATGCATGTAATATTTCTAAGCGACATGAAATGCCGCTAAATGTGTTTCAATAGGTTGAAATGTTTCATCTATGGAGCATAGATTTCATGGGCCCATTTGTGTCATCTAATTCCAATCTCTACATTTTACTTATAGTTGACAATGTATCTAAGTGGGTAAAAGCAATTCCAACCCGCACCAATGATGCACAAGTTGTGTGCAGGTTTGTTAAAGACTACATTTTTTGCAGATTTGGTGTCCCCCAAATAATTATTAGTGATGGTGGATCACATTTCAACAATAGGAAATTTGGAGCCTTATTGAGTAAATATGGGGTGAAACACCGAGTGGGTACTCCCTACCACCCACAAACGCAAGGTCAAGTTGAGGTGTCCAACAGAGAAGTGAAGAAGATCGTGGAAAGGACAGCCTCAACTAATAGGACAAATTGGAGTTTTGTGCTTAATGATGCTCTTTGGGCATATCAGACTACCTATAAATCACCTATAGGAACTACGCCTTTAAGGTTGTATATGGACGTGCTTTCCATCTACCAGTGGAGCTTGAGCATAAGGCGAAATGGGCATTGAAGAAGCTAAATTTTAGACTAGATGAAGCGGGTAAAAAGAGGTTATTTGAGATGAATGAACTAGATGATCTTAGGATGGATGCTTATAAAAGTTCTAGAGTTTATAAGGAGAGGACGAAGTCGATTCATGATAGGCATATCTTGAATAGATTGTTTCTCTTGGGGAAAAAGGTTCTTCTTTTTAATTCTAGACTTAAGTTATATCTAGGCAAGTTAAGGTCCAAATGTAGTGGACCATTTGTGATTGAGCAGGTTTTTCCCCATGGTGTTGTGAAAATTTTAGATGGTACTAGTTCATTCCTTGTTAATGGATAGAGAATGAACCACTATTTTGGTGGGGAAGTAGGGCGAAGAATAGAAGAAGTGTAACTCATGGAAATCCAGTACATTCTTACTCTTAGGAATGTCTAGTCTAGGACATTAAACAATGGCCCTTGTTGGGAGGAAACCCAACTTTTATTTCACTTTATTAATGCTCATTTTCATTTTTTATAGTTATTTCATTTTCATTTAATGAAAAAAGGTACCTTGACTCATTCGTTGGAGTGTGCAGATCATACAGAGTCAGTACTACCAAATCCCCAAGTCAGTAGTACCGAATTCACATCAGGGGGACAACCGCAAAAGAAAGACAGACTCATTACTACCGACCATACCAGTCGATACTACTGAGTCTTTGAATATTTTTGAGCACCTAACTGATAAGCACTTGGTAGTCTCAATATTGATGTCGGTACTACCAAATTTTGGTGCTCCTTGGTTTGAGATACTAAGATGAAGTTTCTGAAATACTGACAAAATCTTTACAGCTCGGTACTACGGACCAAAAAGTCAGTACTACCGACACATGTCATCAGCAATCCAGGATGCTTGATTCAAAAAAGGATGTGAACTTCATTGAGCTGTCGGTAGTATCGATCCATGACGCAAGTCAGTACTACCGAATGGGACTTGGTATTACCGACTCTAAGCAATCTGCGCTAAGGTCATCAACAAACGTCAACCTTTGATACATTCGAGCCACAAATATGTGTTTACAACTCAGTGCTATCAACTAAAAAGTCAGTAGTACTGTCTCTGCTTGAGCTCAGATATATAAGGAGGGGTGGTGAATCTATTTTCTTCACACCACCTCCTCCACTCCTCCTTCAACTCAGAGCAAAGATGTAGCAGGCACCGACACTCTTCACCGAGCATCTCATTCTCCATTTTCCTTCTTACATCATCACCATGGCACCAAGGAGAGGTTCTTCTACATTGGAAGAGCAAGGAGAGTTGGTCCCTCGACCAACCCATATTCAACATCCAAACCCAGAGACCAAGAAGGTTTATGAGGAGCTTCTGATGAGGAAGATGGTTCCAGCATAATATGAAGATTGCGCCCGGATCGAGCTGGTGTGCTTCACTGACAACCTGTGATGGATATGTCAATGCCAGTAGGATGGGGATAACCCATTCTTTAGTGACTGGAAGACCTACCTGGAACTCGTTCTTGAGTTCTTAGCATCGCTGGAGGTCCTTGCACGCCCGAGAAATAAATAGGAGGTGAATGGAGAGAAGGAAAGGTCATCTTATGTCTCTTTAACACCAACTACTCCATCACCTTGTGGGCGTTCAACCACATTTTCAACTGGCCTCACATCCCAGAATGATTCACTCCTTCATATTTTGACAACGACCTTGTATGGGAGCGACTAACCTAGGTTCCAGAAGGTTTCTGCATTAGTTGGCACATCAACTTTGTCACTGACATCGAGCATCCTTTTTCTTCGATTCTACGTCCCTCTTCACCAACACCATCTTTGCCCGCTTTGCCTAAGCCTAAGGGAAGGTCTAAAAGACATACCTCTACTTCCTCTACAGGGTGTTGGAAGGAGAAACCGTCAACTTTGGGTCCTTCCTTATCCTCCGTATGATCACAATTTGGCGCATGGTATAGAGGAAAGTGTGAATTGTGTTTGGGGGGCTGATTACCCCAATTGCACTACATCTCCAAATCAACTTATCCACCCTCGTTCCGATGGAATATACAAAGAAATTGGATCTCCAACACTTCTGAAAGGCAGGAATCCTCATCTTACACAATAACACGGTGTATGCAAGTTGCACACGTAGAGGATGGTTCAGGGATCACAACCTCCCCAACCCCATCTTCAATCTGTGAGGGGTAGCGCATCTTTAGTGGCCACTAGATGAGGGAGAGGAAGAAGAAGAACCCATGGTAGAAACCCATGATGACCACGAGAAGCAAGATGATGATGGTGACTCTGACGATGAAGTTGAGGGGGTGGATCCCACCATCCCCATTACCCAGAGAGTGGTCTCGTGCAAAAAGGTCCCGCACTACACTACCTCAAATTCGTGTGCCCCAAACCTTCTCAGGAAGAGAATGACTCGTATGGTATGACAAGTATGTATGGGATGCTACTGGACATTAAGAGAGGACAACAGAAACATTAGGCGACGCTAGCTGGTGTACATGAGATACAAGGACAGATGTACCAAAATCAACATACATTATATGAGAATGAACATCTTCTCTTGGCCAACCAAGAGAATGTCCACATGCACCTACAAAGGATGGAGCAATATCAGCAGCCATTCTTTGACCATTACTGGAACCAGGGGTACATTGAAGGGTACCCATACCCACTTCCAATAACACCGTTAGATCTATCTTTTTAGGGGAAGTTTCCTCCCCATGACCCCAACATGCCACAACCACCTCCTCCATTCTGATCATGGTACCATTGTTCCACCTCTTAAGTTAGAGTATTCACTATGTGGACATAGTCATATTCAAGCTTGGGGGGGTTGGAACAACCATCTATCTTAGTTTTTATTTTTTAATTTTATTTTAGTTGTTTTATTTTTATTTTAGTTTTATGCAATTATAGGATCCACACCTATCTAGTGTAATCGTGGAGTAGTAGATGCATGGTTTCTTATATCGAATAGATTGTACTCATAGGTGTCTTTGCAAGGTAATGGTCACCTCTTTATAGCTTAATTGCAAAAATCTTTCTGCAACACCACTTGAGGAAGTGTTTGGTTTAGTCAGCTTTAGGACGTAGGACATGAATGAACATCTAAATCAACTTAAAATGTGGATGACAATGTTGTTGAGCCTAAGATGATCAAAGCTTTAATGAGATCTTAAATGAAAATCTAAGAAAGAAACCTTAAGATTACCCTATGCACATGTGATTAGAGAGGGACACATCATAATCTTATGAAAAGCATTGTCTCTTAGTTATGTGATTCCTTCCATTTCTTCCATCCATTTTTGACTCACCACCTCAAGATGAAAGAGTACTCCAATTTATTTCATTTTGATGCATGGCATAGCACAATAGGTGACATGATAAATTAGCTAGTTCTTTTCTTTCATTAGAAAAAAAGTTGCATTTGTATGAATGAACAATTTTAGTGCATACCATCTTAGTTGCATAACAATTTCATGTAGATTACATACATGTCATAGCATTCAATTATTTTTTTCATGTGGATTTTTGTGTTAAGTTATGAAAATTGAAGTGTAGGGACATACCTCCACATCTTAAAAAAAATAATATGAAATGTAAGACTGAGCATAAACTCAATCATGCTGAAGAAAAGAAAAAAAAAGAGAAAAGAAAAAATTTGTAGGCTAGAAAAGAAAAAACAATGTCAAAGTTTCTTAGGAAGAAAGTATGTCCTTAAGGCTTCTTGAAGAGATGAACTAATCCACATGATGCATTCTTTTATTTAGTTTTGACAGTCTCTTAATTTTTTATTGATGAGATTGCTTTATACATGCATCATTTGATACAAAAGGAAAAAAAGAAAGACATTAGGCATTAGGATTAAAGCATGATATTCTTTTCACTTATGTAGGTTATCATTATTTTTGCATAAATAAGTTGGATGTACTAGTAATTCTTCATTTGCCACCCATTTCATATCATTAATTGCTCTTATTAGTAGGCTACTCAATTGATTTATCTCCTCATCCATTATTATAAGGAAATCTACTTCCAATTAGTTGGTAGTTAGGAGAGAACAATTTAGAATATGGAATCACATAATGCACCAAGTAAATGCCTGAATAATTAAGATATTAACTATTTTCTTCATAATGTTCATTAATCAAAAGGTGGACAACTTGTATGGAAATGTTTGGTCGCTTTATAGCAGTTATTGGTTCAGTGGTCATTGAAGGTCGATTTAGGGATTTTTTGGTGGACATGACTAAGAAAAGAGTTCATTTGTTTTGTCCTTCTACTGACTTATATCATACAGATCCAATAGATTATTGGTCAAAGACAAGCAACATTTAAGCTTAGGGGAGTTTGATGCATGGGTTTTTAGTCATTTTCACAGGAAAATTTTCCTTGATTTTATGTGTTGATTTGTTATTTATTTGATTAATTATGCATGAAATGCTATAAATGGCATGTTCTATGTAAATGCATCAAATTATGTGATATTTACTATTTGAAATGGTTTAATATTCATGTTGAGTACTTATCTATGTTCTTGTGTAATTTCAGGTACAACTATGCTTCACAGACTCAATGCTACAAACATCAAAAGTTGGTGGTACCGACTTCACGTCAGTAGTGGACCAGAAACATGCCTAGATTGGATACTACCGACACCAAAAGTCGGTAGTACCAAAACAACATTAGTAAGGCATAAGAAATGAATCACAACAACTTGATACTACCGAGTCCACCAACTCGATACTACCGAGATGGCATCGGTGAGTTAGTGTTCTAGCAACCTCAAGACTCGGTGTTATCAAGACAAGTCAATAGAATTGACATTGTGAGAAATTGCAGATACCCTAGAAAATCAATACTATCAACTTTACAGTCCATACTACCGAGTCTGATCGATTAAAAAATCTAAACATAGCACTCTAATCCAATGGCTGGCATTATTTCATACCTTAAGTGATTCCTATGACTTGAGGGGAGTTCGTCCAGACCTAAAGGGGGCAACCGTTTTTTGTTGCACGACACTAGAGAGAGAGGAGAAGAGTGCACAAGACCGCAAGCTTCATCCAGGACGATCCAAGCACCTCTGGATGGAAAATCTATAGCCGAAAGATAGTAGATCGCATCTACGTCGAATGAGATCATCCAGACTGGCCATTCTCCAGGGGTTACCTTAGACTTTCTAATGTTTCCCACATTTTTCTCTTTCTCTACCATGTATTCATCAATGAAAACTATGTGGGGCTAAACCCCTTGATTCCTTAGGATCCGGAAGTAGCCTGAATATGCATTATAATTTATTTTCATGCATTCATATCAGTTTTATCCTTATTTTTTGGATATAAACCTATGAAATTATCTTGTTCTATTTATGCTTGATCACCATAGATAGATTATCAGACCCTAAATCTTTTCAGGAGAGAGGTTAAGGGTTGGAAAATCATAGATTTACCTATTTATTTCACCCCTTTGAAAGGTGGAGAAGAAATGGGAGGAGAAGCCAGAGATTAATCATAAAAAACCTAACTAATCAACCAATTACTATGGAAATGGGATTGGTATTACAATAGGTAGCGAACTACACTACAGGAGCAGGTAGTTCTTGCAACAGGATCTTTATCCAGGGATAGGGGTAATCGATATTAGTGTGCAAAGTTATTTGCAGTGTTATCTGCGGAGAAACTATTATCCCAAGGAATTCCCTTTAATTTGAGTAACTCAATCTTTAAGCTTATTTCATTTCTGCATTCATTTTTACATAAACCAAACCAATTCAACTGTTTTACCGACCTAGCTGATCTGATCATTGTTAGTAGTAGTATTCTGGAGTACGTTTCCTTGTGTTTGACCTGGGCCTCAAAAGGCATGTATTACTTCGATATGTTCACTTGCATATAATGCATGGTAAACACGTGTCACAGAGCAAGAAGCTCAATGGCGATCAAAAGGGCAGAACAAGGAACAAGTGGCTCCAGAGGATGATTCGTTGGGGTGAGACGAAGCCATAGACATCAATATATATAGGAGGTGATGGGTATAGGGCCAACGGAGGGAGGAGCTTCGGAAAGCATGGGGAGAGAAATTAGGCTTTTCATGAATAATGGAAACCAATACTCGAGCAAAGGCTTGTTTTTTCCAGAATCGTATTTAGAAACTGTTGGTGAAAGAATCTCAGGCAAAGACGCATTATAGACGAAGAAATCACAAAATGAAAATCCAAACTTGGCGACACATGTTGCCTTTTTGGCGTGGGTAAAAGACGACTTCAGAGTTGTTATATTTGAGATCCAACGGTCAGAAAATGACACAAAATCATAGAGGCATGTGACACATTTAAGTTCTATTCCCAATCAATTTTGAATAAAGTGTGAATGCAATTATTTCTTGTTTTCTCTCTCCTCTATTGAGGATGAAAACAAGCCCCAAATCAATTAAAAAATGACACCTCGCCTATTTGTGATATGAGGAATCTGAATATTCAATTAGATTTACTTTTTGAGAACATTTAATTTGTTAAATAATTCAAATCTTATTTTCTCTTTCCTCCATCACAAATGGTTATAAGATTCTTCAAATTTGATGAAACTTCACCCACAAGTCACATTAAGTGCCTTGGATACAAATTTACCATCAATTTTACATGTTGGAGTTGTTTCTAGATTTATTTAATATTTTTAAGGTTCTACACACTTTCTCTCCTAATTTCACCTTTTAATCAAATATTCTTCAAATTGAGTAAAAGTTCACCCAAAGGCATATTTTAGTGTGTAGATTACGAATCTAAGATTATTTTCCACTTTTGGAGTCATTAAGTATTTTATTTCATATTTTAAAGGAAAACTCTCCTTTTCTTTTCAAAATGAAAGAGATATTGTTAATATTATTCCAAAATTATGAAACTTGGCCTCCAAGCCAAACTAAACCCAAGGAAAATGAATCTCAACTGATCTTTAACCAATTAGTCTTCCTTATTTGAATTTTTGCCCAGTATCCATTATTATCACTATTTCATGTATTAAAATTCAATAACACATTAACATGCTTAAAGCATTATTATTCATTTCTTTTTCTCTTCCTTGCTCCCTAAGGTTAAGAAATGATCTAGAACGAATTTATTTTATCATTATCTTACATATGTGGTAAATTTGCATATTAGACCCTTATTAAAGCATTCACTGAGGTATTTGTGCATAAACCCATTTGTTGGCATAAATAACGAACAAATGTTCACCAAACCACTATTATTTCCACAAATTAAACATAAAGGCCAAAGAGGATAGAAAAGAAAGGAAAAGCATGGGAAGAGGTTAAAAAAGATACTATATCCAAGATTTTAGTTCATTACAGGCATGGTGACAAGAACCTTCTAGGTGGAGCTCTTAGGGAGATAGAGTCAAGATAGCTAGATTCCCTCCACATATATAATTATATTGTAACTTTCATGAAAGCTGTTAATGGGAGAATATTTTGTAATCATGTTTAAATTGAAAATAGTCATGATTTATGTTTTGGCAACTATACTTTTGTCTTTTGAATACCACTATTTGAAAAAAAAATACACCTATTCTAGCATACCTTAATTGTGTGTTTGGAATAGATGGTTTGTTCCTCAAATTAAGTAGGGAGTGGATCCCCTCTTGGGCCCCACTCCTTAGAAGAAATCAATGACTCTGTTGATGGTCGATGGAATTATAAGTCATAGTGGTTGTCGCCAACTAATAAAAACTTTCTTATGCTCTGGCTCTTCATAGAAAAGTCATGTAACTAAGTTGAGCATGTAGAATCTAGGGGGCATCCATAGACATGGAAAAACATAAGAGGATAAAATAGAACATTTATAGATGTTGATTCATCGATCCTAGACCATTGTCTTCATCAACCAACGACACCATCAATGGATAATCCTAAACTCTCATTGAAAGAAAACCACTGAAGTTTCATAATTGGAGAATAAGAAAAGATTCCACCTATCCTCAGTATCAGTTCACACATATGGATCCTCATTGATTTACAAGAATGTGAACTCATCTATAGGTGTTGGTCATATCCTTTATCAATATGCATTGGGTTATAATTTCCATCAATCAAGAGCATCTAGGTCTCTAATCGATAGGTGGAGAACCATTTATCATTTGTAGGGATCATATCCAACTACCGTCTGAATTTCAATGGTGAAAAAGGGGATCTCATTTTGATCGGTCTAACCCTATGCTCAGTTTCCATGCATAGATGAATCAATTACTGTTTAAAACTCATTAGTTGGGAAATGATGACATCGTCAAAAGGTAACAAATCCACCAACCGGTTGAAAGGTTGGGAAGTTGCTCAAGAAACCAAGTCCCACAAAACAAGCTCAAGCTAGAGAGATCACATAATATCAAAGCATACTATGTGCAAATTAAAAAAAGGCCTCCAAGAATGGAGAATATTCACATAGACAAACAAGAGTACAACATCAACCAAATGATACCATCACCATACTAAGCATGTAATCAAAGAACACATGTACATAAATTAAGACATCAAGACAAGTTTTAAGGGTTAAACTAGGTCAGTGGTCTTACAACAATAAACCCCTAAGAAGTATTTGACTACCCAGATCCTACAAATATAAAACTAAGTATTTCATAAGAATCTTCTCCTCTATTTCTTAGGTGTCTTCCTCTACACCAAGAAGATGCCACAACTCCTTCACCAACATTATATCCTTCTTCCTCAACTTTGACACATGCTTATGCAAGATCGATATTAGACCCTCTACACAAGATATATCATCATCAAGCATAACTTCAATTTCTTGGATATTATGTTCTGTATTTGAGTGACACTTTATCAACATGAAAACATGGAACACATTATGCAACCTATGCAACTCAAGTAGAAACTCCAAATTGTATGCTACTTTCCCAACATGAGTTGTCATAGGGTAAGGTTCAATAAACCTAGGATCCAATTTGTCCATCTTACCAAACCTTAGTATACCTTTCCAAGGTGAATCCTTGAAGTATAACTTGTCCCCAACCTGAAACTCCAATGACCTATGCCGACTATCTGCATAAGAGTTTTGTCTATCATGTATTCCTTTCAAATATTGTTTGATCACCTTCATTTTTTCTATATTCCATTGAACCAACTCGGGACCTAGAAACTGATATGCACCTACCTCAAACCAACAAAGAGGTGATCGACAACACCTTCCATACAAATCCTTATACGATGACATACATAAATTATGTGATTGTTGTTGCAGTAGGAAAATTTGATCAAGTTGAGGTGAATATCCCAACTCCAAAGAAAGTGGAGGACACATTATCTCAAAAAATCCTTGAGTGTCTGTTTGTTTTTTTGGACTAACCCTTTATCTATGGATGAAAAATTTTCTTAAGCTTTATTTGTGTGTCCAAAGTTATATGGAGATGATTTCAAATCCTATTTGTGAACTATGGTCATATATCTGACATTGTTGTTCCTGAACACCTTGAATACGAACTGTCTCATATGTGTAGACATGTGCAACTTTTCTACAGTGTGCGCAGTTTTGACAACTAAAAAGTGGGATATTTTTCAGCTGATCAATGACCACCCAAATGAAATCATAACCTTTGATTGACATGACCCAAATCCATTTTGAAATTGACAGAGGTTGCAATGTTCCTGCATGCTTCTAATGTTCTATTTTGACTTTCTAGCAAACTAAACACATATCCACAAACTCTGCCACATCATGCTTCAATCCTGGACAGCAATTAAAATCCTTGAGATTGAGATGCATCTTTTTATTTTAAGTGTGTGTTGCATACAAGAAAGAATCTGCCTCCTCAAGCATCACCTTCCTAAACCTGTCAGCATCTGGAACTACCATCGTATTGTGATAGCACATTATCCTACCTATGACCCATGGATCCCATCATACTTTTGAATTCTAATATCTTACTTGATATTTATATTAGAGTATAAACCCACTATGCAACTATGATGTATTGAATCAATTTGTATTTGTCATGTAGCTGAGGTAATAGTTTGTCAAGCAAGGAAACTTCCATCTATACATTCATCTAAATCAGAGACACTAACATGCCAATCTTGTCGCAAAATAAAGAATACAATTTTGATGGATTTGTTGAAGGAAGATATGGCATTATTCTCAATGCATCAACCTCACCATTCACCTTCCTAGTAGATATTATAATATGCATTCATAATCTTTTATCATTTCAATCCGCATCCTTTGTTTCATGTTCACTCCTACTTTGAAAAGAGATTATATATTCATGTTATCAGTGAAGATTTGCCACTTCTCCCTAGAAAGATAGTGTCTCTAGATCTTCAAAAATATGACCACTACTATAGACTCTTAATCATGTAATAGGTAATTCTCTTTGTGTTTCTTAAGTTGAAGAGAAGAAAAATAGATTACATTCTTATCTTACATCAAGAGACATCCAAGCTTATTCTTGGACAAATCATTAAAGATAGTGTAATCATTCATAGGTTATGAAAAAATTAGTGTATGAGTTGATGTCAAATTCTCCTTCAGTAATCGAAAACTACTTTGAATTTCCTCTATACATACAAAGGGTACATACTTCTTGGTTAATCTAGTATATGAAAAGACAAGAGAGTTGAAGTCCTTAATAAATATCTATAATATCTAGATAAACCAAGTAAACTTCACATCTTAGTTACTGAGTTTTTCTTCTCCCACATCAATAATGACTCAACCATCTTAGGATCTATAAATTCCATTCTTAGATATTTAAACCAAGAAAAGACATCTCGGTCATCCAAAATTCACACTTACTAAACTTCGCACAAAAGTGATGGTGCCTCACCAACCCTAATGCCAAAAGAGATGATGATCATGTTGCTCCCTATCCTTATAGTAGATCAAGATGTCATATATGAAAACCACAATGAACGGATATAGATTGCTACTTAATATCATGTTCATTAGTAACATAAAAGTCGCAAGTGCATTGGTTAGCCCAAATGGCATAACCATAGAGTCATAGTGATGTACCTACTTTTGAAGGATATCTTAGGTATGATCAATGTCCCATACCTTAGTTTATGATACTTTGACATCAAATCTCTCTTGGAAAAGATGGAAACATCCTTTAACTAATTAAAGAGATCATCACATCCCAAAAGCATATACTTGTTCTTCAATGTATCCTTATATAGATATCGGTGGTGTATTCATAGACTAATAGAACCATCTTCTTCTTATGAAGCCCTTATTGAACAACTCTTGAAGCTACATCTTCAAATCCTACATCTCTATAGGTGCCACCTTATAAGGTTGTGCTACATGTTGTGTGTCAGGGGTTATTTGACACCAATGTCAGTCTCTCATGTAGGTCGAATGCCTAAAAACTAATTAGGAACAACATCCTCAAACTCACACGCCATTGGAACACCCTAGATACTAGGAATCATCACTTTAGTATCTACCATGTGTGCTAAGAAAGCTTCACAACCTTGACTTATCAACTTATTAGCTATGTCTACTTACATAAGATATACAGGGATAATCTTCTAGTCTCTTTGAAAAGTCCAAGATACATTCCCGTACCTAAACTCTACAACCTTAGATCCACAATATAATAATACCTTATACTTGTTTTGGGTATCCATTCCAATGATCACATCAAATTTGTGCATGTCAAGTGGCATGAAATCCAGTTGAATACTACATTAAAAAATTTAGAATACAAGATGGACAAACCTCCCACAAAACTGTGGAACCAACCAAAGGAGTTTGGATCAAAAGATGATTGGCTCTACTACTAAAACAAAAATATAGTGTACAATCACATATCCAGTGATAAAAAAGTGTTTCACCTAGGTCAACCACAACAGATACATATGTAGAAGTAGACAAGTCATAATGAAAAGTTCACGACCCATGGGTTGGTGATACCTTCTACTAGCTCATAGCTTAGAATCAAGTCATCATATATGATCTTCCTTATCTTTATTGGCTTATTCCTAATGATCTTGATGACCCTGCTTGAGATGACAAGCCACACCCTCTAACATGACTGTTGCGTTGTTGTGAACCTTGTCTCTATTGTTGAGACACTTTTGATTCAACTACAAACAAAACATCCTTATGTGTCTAGGTTGGTCATGGTGTTAATATTTCTTCTTATGGGAGGATTACAACATAGATGGCCATGTTACTGGCATTGATCTGAAACTATACGCTCCAGAAAATGGGTGACCTTGGACTCTACCCATACTTGGAGATCATTATGACTGTCATTGTGCTCATGGATCAGATGTAGTGGTTCTCTACTGTGAATGCCAATACCATTTCTGTCTTTGTGACCTATAAAACTATGTCTTTTTGAACCCCCAGAGTATTGTCCAGATGACTATGCAAATTTCCCCTTGGCATCATAATTATGAGCTGTCCTTTCTATCCTCCTCAAAGCCTCCACAAAGGTGGAAAACTGCTAACATCACTCCAAAGTTGATTCTAACTTGGCCAACTCAAAATAAATCCCTTCTCAAAACATCGAATCTTCTCTTTCTCTATGGTTGTCTTGTGAGGATACAACCTCAACAACTCTAGAAACCATGCCTTATACTCAATCACTTCCATCATCCTCTATCACAACTACTCAAACTTTGTTTTCTTATAATCAAGATAATACTAAAGGAAGCATCAACTCTCAAACTCCCTTCTAAATTCACCCCATTTGATCACCTCACCAAGTTATTTCTCCTCTATAATTTCCCACCAAATGACTTCATTACCCTTCAACGTGTAAATTGTGTTCTTAATTTTATCTCTCGGAGGAATCCAACAATTTGAAAACTTCTTCATCTTTTTCAACTAAAAATCTAAATCCTCCAGGCCTTTAGTAGATGGGTACCTATGGATCCAATACACTTCATTCTTTCATACATCTTTCTTAAACCCAAAGATGCAATGATTGGATATGGTACCTTGGAAACTAGTGTTATTACCTACTCAATGAATTGACAAAACATCAACATCATTCTTAAAACCTGGCCTAGAAAGCCAAAAGAATAGGTGTTGTTAGATCCAATGGTATTAGCATGGGTTGCTCTGATCTTATCTCAGGTACTCTAGTCTTGGGTACTCACTATCTCTCTCCACATCTTAGTGAGACAAAACTACTATGTGTATGTTCTTCACAAACTTATAGTCATGTCTATGTAACCATGATTAATGGTATGTATAATGGCCACATAAGAATATACACAACAACCTAGTAATATGTCCCTATAAATTCAGTGAGCTTAGTATCTAATACAAAAACTTATGAAGCTCAATGATCACAAGATTGACATTACTCGAAACAAACCTTGACTAAAATCAAACAACTATAATTACCAAAAACATGATATATCACATCATGCAATAAAAGTTCCAAAATAACATCACAACATAATTTAACATGGTCCTTCCAAACATATTACTATTCCATAAGTATATTTCCTTTCTAAATAGTTTGGTGACACTATTCCTATTACAAAAGGGTATGCCAAGGCATATATTAAATTTTAACGAGTTATACCACATTTACAAATGAAAAATATCAAGCCTATACATACAACCTTACAACACTTGCCCATCTGAACCTTGGTAGAGGGATGACTCTAGGAAATTCTACTTCAAACACAAAAACATCACCTAGAAATAGGTTACATGAGAACATCACCTACCTCCAAGTAATTGACGACATCCAAAACATTGATCCACACTGGAAAGCTTGGTTGGTCACCTAAAAGGATTTGGAGAAACCACTAGGTCAGACCTCAAGTCCTAGCAATATATGATATAACTATTAAGAATAATCACTACTTACAACTAGTATTATAAGTAAGTAGAGAAGATTATATTTAGATTATTGAGCAAGTTGTACACAAAGAAGCATAACATTACCATGATTATAAATTTATTATCAAGGATGCATGTGTGGATTTTAATTCACATATATACGTAGGAATAAACATCATATCATAAGTGCATATGTTTTATTTGCCAAATAAAACTAAATAGATATACAAAATCTCTGAGATACACATTTTATTATGCATGGGTAGTTTAAGACATAACACTCAAACTACAAGCCAGTCATTTAGTGACACTCTAGAAATCCATATAAGGTAAAAGGATATCCATATTCCATTAGATCTCTCCATACATTTTCCGATCAAAGAAATGCCACCAAATGATCGAGTCCTAATACAAAGGTTTACTGTGGAATTCTCAAAGGAGTATCCACATATCCTAGTATGCCATGGGTAAATAGGATATATCATCACATTATAGAGTATTAAATGAATCAAAACTAAAACATGACTATATTCATTCTCCATCACATATCACATATCAAATATCATTATAAAATAAGTCACAACAGAGATCTAATAGTATTAAAGATGTCTTGGTATACCAATCCCAACCCTTCCCATATATTCACTACTAAATGGCTCCAACCATCTTCTCACAATTCTCAAATTGCAACAAACATTAGTTCATTTCACTTTTTGCCCATCGACCTAGGAAAATAGATTTACATACTCAGGGTGTTTTATGATTAGTATTTCATTTGATTATACATATCAATTACTTGTTTTTATGATTGCATAAATTAAGTTACATACAATTAATAACATGATAATTGAAATACAAATTAAGCCTTTGCAACATCATAAGACATAAAACAAGTTACCATTGAATTTCAACTACCAAAAATAGGTTGCACTATAACACCCCTCGAGCACATCAATGCCTTATATTAGGATTAGTGATGTAGAAGGCCTTATAATTCATCAAATACTGTACCAAGATCCAATTCTCTTAATGATATCATATCAAGCCATCAAGATTATTAATTCACACAAAAACATCATAATCACTAAAATTGTGGCACATAACTTCACAAAGTTGTGATAACACAACACCCTAAATTCTAGATTAAGATCCCAATAAAAGTATTATTCTATTCAAAATATTAAGTTTGAAAGACATCAAACTAAGAATAGATGAGCCTTCTGACATAGACATTCTATTTCTACATATTTTTAGCATCATAATTTCTAAAACAAGGCTTAATAATGTTTTAGAAGAGTTACCCAATGTCAAAGGATATCATGTGATTTGTATTTCATCTTATGGAGAATAAACATACCATAAAGGTACCACCTTTAAGATCATTTACCATCTTAGTTTGAATCTGAGCATGTTTATACCAAACTAATCATGTCTCTGTAATTAAGAAAGGTATTCAAGATATTATAATTAACATGAAAGTCTATATTCCCTTTTAATTTCTTAGACTAGAATAAAGATTCCATCTAATAGAATGTTATAGAGATTAAAAGCAAGGTTAGTGTTTGTATGTATAATGTAGTTACTAAATGCATAATTTTCTATATCACTTACCTTACATAAAGTGGGAACGAGTCCACTTGTAGAAGAAGACAAAAAGCATGTATCTTTACTCATCAAATTCCAATAAGCTCCGGACCTCTATAAACCACAATTTCCCAAGATATGAAATTTCCTTCCTAAAAAATCACAACAAACCTAACTCGACGATCTAAGAGAACTAGGTCTATGAAAAGAAGGAAACATGGTAAATACTACCAAGGTAGACACCCTAGAAGGAAGTTCTCAAGTACAAAGCTCAACAATGAAGATGATGAAGGATCATCATGATACCATGAGGAAAAGAAACTAACTTACATGGATCTAGGTGAAATAGATGTAAGGAGAGACATAGATCTTCAAAGAAGAAGATAGGAAGATCAAACAATGGCTTCTTTGATTTTTGATGGAAGAAGAAATCCCATGCTTTTCGTCACCTGATGACTACTCATGTCTTCTCTGGCACTTGTCAAATAACTCACATAACTAATTTGAAGGAGGAGGAATAATGGAGTATAATTATACCCAAAGGAAAGAGAATAGAAGAGAGAAAGAATGATCAAATATTCAAGGCCACCGATATTTGCACTAGTGGCTTCATTGTCAAACAATACCATCAAAGGATAACCTTGAGCTCTATCAATAGATGACTATAAAACTTCCATTGGAAAATAGCAAGAAGAGATTCTCTCATTGTTTGCCTTTATTTCGCACATAGGGATACTAATTGATTCACAAGAACAAGAACTCATTAGTCAGTGGAGGGAAAGCCCTTCACCAATAGGTGTTGGGCCAAGATTCCATAGTCAAGTCCTGCTAGGTCTCTCTTTGATGGGCAATAATCTAGTTCTCATTGATAGGATTTAGATCCAACAACTTATGGAACTTTAGCGGTCAACAAGGAGCTTCATTTATCTAGCCCCATGCCCCATTTCCATGGAGACACATCAACGATTGAGTGATGACACTTTCATTAGCCAAAAGCTATTTACAATTGATGGAAATGTTTAGAATTTTTTACAGAAACCAACCGCCAAAACTAAGCCCAAGCAAGAGAGAAAAGATAAGATCAACACATTCTATTTGAAAATTACAAAAAGGACCTCCAAGAATGGAGCATCTAGACATAGACCCACAAAAGCATAACAATAACCAACTCATTACATCACTATACTAAGAATTTAATCAAATAACTCATGCACATAGTCAATATTATTAAATATGTTTGAAGGGTTAATCTAGATCAAAGATATTAGAAGGAAAAATGCCCCAATTCCTTAAGAAGTGATATATTATGCTTTGTAAAATAAGACCACAATCCTTATGATGTGATTATGAAATTGAAAGGATAAGACTTCAATTAAAGAATTGTTTTTTAGACGTGATGTGGAGGGATACATCTGTGTACCAAATAGTGCGAATATCAAATGAGGATGCTGGAGTAACCCACCTAGCCTTTCTATTTTGCTGTTGTTGGATAAACCCTAAAATATGGACAAATGTCATGTGTTATCTCATACTAAGATGAATCCTATGTGATTATGTACATGCCATGTACTTTGCGGAATAACCGAAAGAGGGAAAATTGAAGATGGATATGATTACTTTTTTAAGTTGGCTAATTTATATTTTAGAATATTGAGATATACTTAGATCTCCTTAGATGGTCTTATAACTACTCACTTAGGTAATTACTAACTAACCAATTTAAAAATGACTAGGTTAACCTAGAGGCATGAAGATCTTTATGAAAAAGATGTTCCTTCCACAATTTTAGTTCTACAATAGTTTAGTATAGTCAGTCCATATCACTCTGTGTCCATGTTGTACATAAATAGAGAGTTGTGTATGACTACATGTTGTATTTACTTTATGCATCTCATTTTTTTAATAAAAATGTCATGTACTATGTATGTAGTTACGAAAGTGAAGATATGAAAGTTAAAATTTATCTTATTCTTGTTATATGAAGTTGAAACTATCAATATTTTTTGTTCATATATTTTTTTGAGTAGATATTAATTCAAAGTTGATATAACTATAAAATGTTTTATAATTTTTGGTTTGTCCCCTTGTTTCTCAAATTATTCCCCCAACCCCATGACCTAATAGTTGTTGTAAGAGTTGAGTGTATCTAGTTGGTATGAGAGCATATGTTGAGTTCTCATGGACAATTAAGTAATTTATTCTAAGTCATGATTATAGTACTTGGGAGGTGATTTGGTTCTAGACTTACAAAATTTATGCATAATATCCTAGCCTAGTATCCAAATCATATGTCGACAAGGACTGGCTCAAGTGGTCAAGCACGGTGTCCCCTGACAAAGGGACCTGGGTTTGAATCTTAGCTGTCGCCTTGCTTTATCACCCTCCTGGGCATTCATCTTCTGCCATGGGCATGAGAGAGGAGGAGAGAATGCATCTCTTAATCCCATAGTATCAAAATCACCAAATCAAACAAAATCAAGAAACTCAATCTATTCTTTTCTTGATACCATGGCCAACTACAAAATGGAAAGATGGAAAAGAGGATTACCTTAGATATATTAGGGTTAGAAGACTAGCATCTAAATGAACAAAATGAAATCACAATACAATACTATGGTATGATAATATTTCCATAATATTTCCATTTCATGAACAATATTAATGTTCTTACTCCAACCAAACATTTGTAGCAATGTTTTTTGTATAAATTTCAAATGTTCAGTTATTATAAACACATGATCCTTTTGGCTAGAAATCATTTAAGCATTTCAAGCATATTTATTTACATCTTTCAGTATGCGAGGACATGATATTATTCAAAATTACATTTTCTTACTATCTTTTTGTGTTTCTTACGTTTGGTAATTCTAATAGGAATGGGTTCACTCACATGACTCATACCTATAAGAATGCAAGTTTATCCTATATTGGCTAGTTGGATATATAATCTATACCTAACAATCCCTTTTAAAGTCCTAATAAGAATAACCATTTGATAAATTAAATCTATAAAGTTATGCGAATGTGAGAACAGTAGGTACCTTAATCTAAGGAAGTGAAAGCAAAAATTGCAAAATTTGTTGAAAATGTTAGCTAAATACAAGACTAATACATATTGTATACAAAAACAAACAATAGCTTTTGAATCTAGATATCAATATAAAATATATAAAATAGTAAAAAAATTCAAAACCAATACATATCTTTCATAGTGTTTTCAGTAAGTCTGTCTAGTAATAATAACAGATAATTTACCATACTTGAGTTACTATCAAGTCACTAGTCCACAAATTGAGTAACTATTTGAGTAGTTGATTGACGAATCGATAATATTATATAAAGTAAAACTATAATGAAGTAAAGGTATTACATTATCATAGGGTACTTAAGGTGGATAAGTATATACTCATGATGACTTAATATGTAAAACATATTACAAGTATCTAGAAATAATGATATGTGTTATAACCTAGTTTTTAACATGTGTTTATATAATTGATATGCAATTATATTAATAGAAGGACATATTGGCAATTTATATGTTTTGATTTAAAAGAATGGTTTTGTTTGCAAAATTCCCTTTATGATGAATTTCGTGGTTTAAACTATTTTTGCTAATCCAATAATGGATATTAGTAAAAAGGATGAGAAGAAAACCTAAGAATGGTAAAAAAGGCAAAAGATAATAAATAATCAATAATGTACTTATGAGAATTATGTAGAATTTTCTAGAAAGTGGCATGGATGACCACTAATGGTTGGATTTCAGTTCCACATAGTTCCTAATGAGAAAAGTAATCAATATTAAGAAAATAGAAAAGATAAGAAAGATAAAAGGATTGAATTGATGACTAAAATATGCCTTATAAGAGGAAGACTTGGATATTATGAAAAGTCCCTTTTATTTTTGAGTTTTGGTCTCAAACTTTTCCCACATGTAGATAAAGTCATTAAAGACTTTCCTCCAAAATTTGGGCTTAAAAGAATTAACAAAGAGAGATTTGATTTAATTAGTTTTTCCTAAAGTGGAAGGCTTTTTGAGAAATATATTAAATGTCACTCTTTGAATTATTTTTGGAAACTTCGTCTCAACCCTTTTAATATGACACGCATGACAGTGACCATCATATCAAAATTGAACGGTGATCCTCTCATCACCTACCTTGCATCTGAACATGAAAGCATGGTAGTAGTAACTCCAAATTTCCCTTGACCCTACCTCCCTTGTTTCTCCACCTTTTTTCTTTAAAACTTCCCCATTTTGTTTTGGGAGAAAGAGGAGAATTCAATGAGACATAGCTTGGCAGTTATCATGTCCTATAGGAAAAGTGCCCAATTTTCTTCCTCGTCAGGATACTAGGGCGAGCCTGTAATCTCGATACTTTTACCTCCATGCCTATATAAGGAACAAGTGAGTTGTGGGGTGAAGAGGAGGACATGAATCTCCACCTAATTCCTGGTGATACCCATGAACCCCTCAACCTATCCATGATGTCCAACAATGGTGATGACCTTATTTCGGCCTTAGGCAACATCATTGACCAATTGACTTGGCCCTAATATCCTTCAAGACATCATGAAGATGATCTTGATCGTGGATGATTGCCACTAGCAGCAAGGAGTCTCCACAACAAAGCATGGTCCATCAACACCTTCAACACAGAGTCATAAGTTGGAGTCGATGCCTTGAACCACAATGAGACCTGGAATTAGGTGAAGAGGCATCACGAGACTCCCAAGAACATCCTACAACTGTCTTCTCTCTAGAGAGCAAGGTAAACCCCGACTCTCTGGCATTCCCTTCCTAGTTCAGGTAGTTGTTCCAAAGCGGTATCTCTAGACCCCCTTTTTCAATCTACTGTGAGGTTCATCCACTTCTCCAACCTTGACTAAAGACAACCAAACCATGGGTTAGAGACTCTACGGCCTGAGGATGTGAGTCAACCCATGAGTTGACCCCTTGGTTTCTCTACCATGGCGGGTGGAGGTCATTCCTTCAGAGACGATGAATCCCATAAATAGATTTACCTATCTATCATGGAACCAGCGTGACATTCATGTCACTGCACATGGGTAGAAGAGTAATCTTACCCCATCCAAAGTGGCCAGACAGTGTTGACTAAGCACCAATGGGGCATGATCTTTCTATATGAACCAACCTGCATGTAGAATAAATGGATAATGCTGAGGTGGCTTTATTTGATTGGCTGAAACTCAATAAATCTTGTGTAAATCATAACTAAATGTTGGTAACTCAGATGAAAATAAGTTTTATATGAAAATTGATCACGAGAATGTAAGGAAATTAAATATAAATATGATTAGGACCTAAATCTTCCTTGAGCTAAAAATGTTTCCAAAATTACCATCTTTAATGTGGTTAATGCATTAGACCCTAATTTCTAAGTTTCAATGATATTAATATGTTCAATGGATCTTAATAATCAAAGACTAGTCTTTTTGGATAAAAAGGATAAATTGAATCTAATTTGAGATTAATAACACATTATATGATGAATTAGGGTTTCCTCGAGATTAAAAGTACATAAAATGATGATATTAGGGCTTGTAAACCAAAAGAGCATGAAAAGTAATAATTGAGGTTTCAAAGCCAAAACCCTAATGAAACCCTACATTGACCCTAAAAAACCTAACTTGTAACCAAAGATAGTCTTAATGGTGGATTTTATAATAATACATTGGTATTATGCATTAATTTCAAGATAATTGATTGATTGGTTGCTTTTGATGCTTTTGCTTGGATATCAAATTTCTTTTGAGACATGTATGTGGCTATATCTATGAATACTCAAATTGGTTTCCCAATATTTTTTGAAATTTACCAGATGGATTGCATATTAAATAGTGTCATGTTTATTTATTTCTTGCAAACTATAAAGTCACTATGGCTATCATATTATATGGACATGAATAGCTTGAATCCTAAACCTCCTTGGGATCTATGATATATAAGAGAAATGATGGTTAATCCCATGTGGAAGAGAATCATCAAAAGTCATCCTCATGAATAGGGGAAGACATCAAGGGTCATCCACATGAATAGGGGAAGACTAATATGGCATTAAGGATGTGGCCTATGTCCACTACAGAGACAATAACCCGAGAGGGGTTTGACAGAGGCTGGATAGATTGAGATTGAGTAGTTATGATTAAAATGTTAATATTGATTCTGTAAACAATAATTTTTTGAGCATGTTGTTACAAATAGATGCAAACTTTTGTTTCCCAGACATACCAGTATAACTTGTTATACTGACCGGTTTTTTATTTCTCGACGTTTTAGGATAATCTGTTGTCGTTTCTGCAAGTATAATGGAAAATGTATATCTAAAGAAGATGACACCAAATAAATATGGAGTAATGTAATTATGGAGGATTTCATTAGTTAGTTTTATTTCATGTTACAAACTCTAGAAAATAAAACCATGTAATTCCTTTTTGGAAAGTTTACCTTTTATAAACTCCTTTTGAATTTAAAGAAAAATTATTAATTATTTTTGGTTATTTGTTAAACCTCGATCTTGTATTTAGGTTAATAAACCTTGACCTCTTGGTCTACCTAAATAGGGGATAACCGGGGATGGGGTTGTTACAATAAGTCTATAGAGTATTTGATCAGATAGTGGAATTACATGTGTATGGATAAAAACATAAGGAACAAAATGCTAATGAGGTTCAAGGAGGGTGCTTCAAGAGGAAGAATCAATAAGCATGACGACTTCAAAAAAAAGATTACAAGTATCTAACAAGAATCATAAATCAAAGTATAGTGGAGATGCTAGAAGTTTGAAAATTTGAAAAGATAAGATAAAACAAAACATATAGGAAGAAATACCTTGCAACTTTCATAAAGGTTTAGTTATGTATCTTTACCAAAAAAAACTCCAAAAAAGTAAACATAAGTAAGATGGGAGAAGAGTATTTAGAAACAAGTATAAAGAAGATGGGTTAAGAAGGATGGATCATATATTAAATTTGATGGACTCTATGAAATTATAAATAAAGGAAAGATAAAAGATACAAAATAGTTAAATCAACTAATAACTACATGAAATGTATCTATTCTTAGTAAGAATAAAGTGAATGTGTTAGTTTAACATTAAAATGCAGGGACAAGATAAGACATATATATAAGAAAATAAAAATAAAGAGTCTTATTTAGAAAAGGAAGGTTAAAAAACTTTAGGAGAATATAAAAGTATAAATCTTTATTTTAAGCCCTAATTTCTTATTCTTTTTATCATCTTAGCTTACTACCTTCCAATAGAAGGTAGAAATATAAGACAATTTAAACTTAATTTTCTTGTTTAAGTGATTTTCACTATATTATACTAAATTCTTAATAAGTATGATGATAGTGTTAAACAAATAAATAAGTCATGTAAGTCAAAATTATTAAGAGAATATGGAACATGAATATTAAGAAGAAAATATTTTTATCCTACATAAGTTATGTGATTTCAATTGAAATATTGTAATGTGTTAAGCTTATAAGTGAATCCATTTAGGAGAATATTGATTCAAAAATTGAATCTTGTGAATAGTCAAAGAATACTAATAATGGAGTATATAAGGATTGAGTAAGAAGTTAGATTTTGTGTCACACCCTATCTAAAAAAGGGGAAAGACATGAAGAGATATCCTAGGATAAACTTATCCTTTTGGTAGTGAAATGTCACTTAGAAAAAGAAAGGGTGTTCAGAGTTGCCACCACATTTTTTATTAATAATGGGGAGGGGAATAAGACTTCAAAGCCACAGTGTCAATCTGAGTGAATATTCATGCTAACTAAAAGAAACTAGAAAATCAAGTACAAATCTAGAGATTAGATTTGGCAGTCTTATTACAAGTGGGGAAGGATTATAACCCCCATCTCTCCTAGTAGCCTGGTATCAAGACACTATCTTGTTGCGGAAGAATAAAGTAATTCAAGATGATTGTATTAATCAACGAAGAATAAAAGGTTATTTTTATAGGTGGGTAGGCTTTTAGGATTAGAGATGGTTGTGTCCTTCCCAACTTAGCCCTGAAAATCCTAATTGTTTAGGTCAAGGTAAGGTTCAAAATAAGACTAAGACCTGCAATATTAAGCCAAGTCTGACCCCCATTTTTGGTCACAAAAGACCAAAAAGGGTGTACTCATCAAGGATGTTTTGAAAAACCTTGTGGAGGGTGAAGAGAAGATGTGATGTCTTTTCCTTCTAAATATGAATTAGTGAGGAAAATATTTAGAATAAATGATTTCTCTAGATAAGGATAACCTTTGACTTAGGCAATTTCCTATATCTGACCAATCAATCATTCCTCTATAATTCTAATGAGCCTTAAGAGGTTTTTTGGCCACAAAAGTGACTCTCATCATTTCTTCAGTTCTTAAACCATTGGATGTATGATTCTCCCACTAACTCTTGTCTTAGTAAGAAAAAGGTGAATGTGAAAAAGCAAATGTAGTGGTTTGTCAAAGATGTTAAGATCATGAGTTTGTGATCATTGAAAAATAGTGGAATTGATCTGCCTAAACATAGATCTTGGATAAAAAAGAGTAATCACCCCTCTTCCTATGTATTTTTATTTATTTATTTAATATTTGAGTGGGCCAATTTAGAGTCAGGACAAAAATTCTTAAAAGGGTGAAATGAGTGGATTTTGTCTATCAGAATAGGATTGATTGTCAAGATTGGAAATTGAGATATATAGACAAACTTTTAGATATTAGGGTGACCTTTTGGTAGTGATCATATCGATTAGCCATCTTGCAAATAAAGGTTCCTTAGATTGAGTATTTAGGGCATTATCCAGTAAAAGGTGGTCTTCGTAACGTGTTCTGCCACTGCCGTATCAAGAGTGTTGATGAGAAATTATCATTGACTCTCAAGTTCTCAGATTTGTGGTATGGTGATTTAAACCATAGCTCAAGGTCATGAATGGAAAGGTAGATAATTTAGTTCATTTATGAGTCATTCTCCAACATTGTCAAAAGATGTGTGTGTGAGAGCAAAGTAGATAACCGTGGTTTTGATCTAGGATTATCAAAAGGGTTTTCACTGGAAGGCATTGCATTCACAGGCCATGAGTAGGGGTCTCAAAAAATATCTAAAAATGTATAATGTCATGTTCTAATCATAATCTAGGATCATATGTATGTATGTAAATGAAGCTTCAAGTTGGTTTAGTTTTAGGTCATGATCTAGGACCCAAACACGATTGAAAGATGGATCTTAGGATTCATCTAGTTTTACGTAATAGTCCAAGACCCAAAAAGATACGAGGAGTAAGAAGAAAGATAATCAAATTTTGGGTCATAGACTAAGACCTAAAAATATATGATAAGTAAGGAGAAAGATGGTCTAGTTTTAGGTTAAAATCTAGGAACCAAAAAGGTACAAAAAGATAAGGAGGTAGATGGTCCAGTTTTAGGTTCTAATCCAAGATCTAGAAAGGTATCAAAAGATAAGGAGATAGATGGTATAGTTTTAGGTTGTATTGTAAGACCAAAAAAGGTATGACAAGATAAAGAGATAGATTTGAAAATTGTAGTTTTTCAGCCCTTTGAGGCAACATTTGACTCTTTTTTTACCTTTACAAAATTTATTTCTTTTTCTTCCTAATGATTTTTTATTATTATTTCCTATAAGGCTCTGGAAATTCTACTAGAAATGCAAGGATCTATTTGTAATTTTTTTAGAAGTGTTTAGTCTTAAAAATATGGGAAATTAGAAGAGGGTTGAGCATCCTTCCTATTTCTCTTCCACTAAGAGAAGCAATGACAATGACCAAATTTGGAGGTGATCGGGGTGACAACGTCAGCAAGAATAGAGAGAGAAAGAGATGACATATTGAGCGGATCTATCAGCCTTGTAGATTATTGTGTTCCACCAACCTTCCCTAGTGTTGCTATGGGTAGCATTTCTATTGTGGTGGAGGAGCTACATATCACCCTTCGATGTGGTGCTTTTGTGCAAATCTCATCTATATCCATCTCAGGGAACATATAATATTCATTTTTACACTTTATTTTGGTTATTTTGGCCCTTGATAGGAAATATGGTTTTTGTTTTCCCTCATTGCGGTATGGAGGTTGAAGAATACTTGGATCATATTTTGATTTGTGATCTAGGTGATCTTATCATTTTTTTGTTTTCTCGATTGTCTGTTGTCAGGTCGATTTGATTCTAGGTGTTGTGGGAAGCTTGTTCCATTGTTGTCCTGGTACAAATGGTGGCTACTGACTAGAATGAGGAGCATCCCTTTGCATATGAGCATGATGTGGCTCATGATGTGGGAACCAAGGCACACACATAGTATGTATGATGACCTCCTTACTTGAGTCTCTATCTAATGTATGTATATATTATAATCAAAGTTTTCTTGAGTAATCATCATTGGTGCTGGCAGGATTGTGGGGGAACTACTCCCAACTGAGAAATTTTTATATCACCTAGGTGTGTTGTGGATAAAAATGCATCATTGAGTCATCGTGTAGGTGATAAGATACAAGTTAGAAACTTTGCTCCATGTCATTTCCTTTCCATTTTGTTGAGATTGAATCGGGCCTTGTCACCATGAAGTGATGATCTTGACTTTCTCTTCCACTGGTTCCCCTTTTGAGGGTCTCTAAATGTCAAATGTATAATGGCAGACTCGTTGGAACAAGATGGGACTGTTGTATGGTAGTTTGGTTGCTCAGGTGGTGGAGTTCTTGAGGAGACTGATTTTGGTATCATTAGCCGATGTAGGATCAGAGATAAACCCTATATCCTTCCACAAGTAGAGAACTTTAACTTGGAGATTAGTACATTATACTTTTCATTTGGCGAGCTATCAATTACCCCAAGTGAGTTTGTCGGGCATACTGGGTTAGAGTCTGGTGGGATCCCCATCAGTTCTCTACCTAACTGACAAGAGTGAGATCATACCGCATGAATGGGATTCTAAGAGTGAACCCTGGAGATATTGAGATGGCCTCTCATTTTGAGGTTAAGTTTACTTGATGGAGAGCCATTTTCTCCCATGGGGGAGAGTGGCGGGGTGCCATTGACCCTTTGTATGTAGCTTTGCGGGTCTAGGTGTTCCTATTTGTCTTGATCACTAGTTTGCTATTTAGAAACAACATGTAAAGAGAGGAATATCTATTGGTTCTCGTTTTTTCTGGATTTGGATACAATTTCCTCCTTTGACTGGTGTGGAGGCATGTATGCCAATTTGCTGACACATTTGCAATGGTGACTTATGGGCAACTTTAAAGGGGAGAAAATAAGGGCTACAAAAGGGTTTGGAGGATCTTTAGGCTTAATCATGGTAAGCTTTTACCTGTCTTTGTTTTTATATTTTTGCTTTAAAATATCCATAGTAGATGGATTCTATCTAACATTTCATATGCATCTTGTGGATATGAACAATTACACCTTTGTAGACCTATAATTCTAAGTGGTCCAGAGGGCTATCTTCATGCTTGTCTCCGTACAATTTCCATTGGGATGACTGTAGCAGTAGGGTGATGTATGAGTAGTGGAGGGGCAAACTAGAGACAATTACTATAGTTGAGGTATACACAATACTTTAACATTGTATTATTTTGTGCATTTGTACTTTAACTGAGACCAACACTTGGTATTTCCCAAATCCAATTTAGGATCTTCTCTAGGTTCCAATGTGGAAAGGAGACCATGTCTTGTGCAACCTTCTTTGAAGCCTGGTCGTTGGATGCTTTCCAGATTTAGTTTGAGACTCCATTTGGGAGTGTCTTTTATTATGGGTAAGTGTGTTGCTTGTTAGTGGGATGGTTTCTGTCACATCCCTTTTGACCCTTTTTTGAGGTTGATACTTAATGGTCCAGGGATTTGTCAGGATGCATGAGAGTTAATGTATGGTTAAGTGACACATGATGCATATTTATAGTGGAACTATGTTCATAGCCAGTCGATTCTATTTTCTAGAGAGGTACATGATCGACTTTGACATCCTCCATGGGTGAGTATATATGTGAGTCTGATGTTGTATTTTTTTTCTTACATTATGTTTAACATGTGTTTTCTAAAGGTGACTAACTATGAATCGATTGAGGAGCAGGATGATCATGGGTTTGAGTTTTCTCGTCCACCCCTCCTAAGGCACTCCCCTCACCTAAAGCTCGACCTTCTCTTCTTATTGATGTTTCTAGCTTTGATAACTTCCTTGGATTGAGACCTCATCAAGAATTTGGTGTGAAAGGCTTCTATTACTTCCCGGATGACTTTGGGTGGACCTCATCCTTCCAAGATGTGGATCAGGCTTCAGATGTCATCGGTGGACTCTTTGGCTCAAGTAACCCGCCGAGCTATAGTGAGCACTTTGAGAGAGCTTCTGGTATAGGAGGCTTCTCTTTAGATGTCCCAGTTCAGAGTGTGAATCCGCCATTAGCCGGAGCAAGAGAAGACCCCCTGGGTGTAGGGATGTTACCTTAGTCATGGAGGTACCTTTTAGTAGCTCCTCTTATTGTCATTGCTGGTCCACCATTGGTATTTGCTCTAATGCGAGAAAATGGTGTCATTTTGTAGGGTCTTCTTCCATTTATATCATCGACCTTAGGCCAAAAGCTTGATGGAATGAGTAAAGAGTAATCTGAAGAAGTAGTATTTATATTAAGCATTTTAATTTCATGATTTATTTTGCTTTCCTATAGGAAAATCATGTATTAGCTAATGTTTTAAATTGTAGAACTCTTTTTAATAGTAATTAAGAGTTTGATTTTATATAAGATTGCAAGGTTTTATAATCTTCAACTCAGAATCAGATTTTTGGAGTTTGATCTCCAGAAGATGTCTACTAGATTATTTGATAGCCTCGATCCATGTGTTGGATTGGAACAATCCACCAGTCTTGTGGGACATAAAGACTTTCTTGTCTAGGGATATGTGTCTACGTTGACCATTTATTTGGCATATTTTTTAATTCTACTAGGGAGAGGACACATAATCCCTATTTTCCTAGGAGAAAAGATTTCTTTATGAGATCTATAATAAGGATTGTATCCCTTTCATATTCTATGTATGTTGCTTCTCATGACCAAAAGTCATGAGTCAAAAGGAGATAAGAGAAACCCTTCTGGTCCAGTGTCCTCCCATAAACCTATCCTTGATACATAATTGTATCACTGATCTCTTTCAAACTAAAGAAGTGGAGATGGAAAGCTTTTTTATTGCTTGTAATCTTCATCATTTGGCATATGTACTTATTGCGAGGAAGTTGATGTTGTTGGTGATTTCTTTCTGGGATCCTTTGAGTCACTCCTTTCGATTCAGGGATGTCATGCTAACTCCCACCTTGGAAGATGTGTCTGACATTACTCAACTTCCTTTCCATGACCACTATCTAGTGGTACTAAAAAACTCAAGTTGGGTTGCTGACTAGGGAATCTACTTGGCATGAGGAAGTCCCTAATTGTTCGATGGTTGAATGATGATAGTTGCTTTATTGAGATGGCCTCCCTATGGGAGTCATTTAATAGAAAAGCTTGTCGAGGCAATGACTCTTCGGACATGCCCCATTTGGTATAGTTTTTCTTTGAAGAAACTATTGGGAAAGCGGAAACTGCCACTTTTGTAGTTGTAGTCGCCTTGTGGAGGAAAGAAATGGTTGTTCCTTTGATACTACATGAGTTGTATGAATGCTTGGATGAAGTGCAATTGACTTTAAAGGTGAGGGAACCTATCAAGGTGATGCACATATAATTTGGAATGTGAACAGGTCCAACCAGGTTGGCAGAGTCTTCAAATTCTCATTACAACATGGAGAAGGAGTTTTTGTTGAAGCATATCCTGGTAGGTGAGACTTTTTATCTTCTTGGAGATCTGGCTTGATGTTTGTAGGTCTAAAGGCTTCATATGTGTGTTAGGGATGAATGGAATTCCATCTTGATAACACATCATGTGGCATGTCTATGATAGACTTCTAGTGGTTGATCATCTTGCTAGGTCTAGAAGGTTGTGTTGTGTATTCCCCTGTATTAGTGTTTAGGAAATTTAATCATTGGTAGTGTATGTGCCACATGGAATCCCTTCCCTATTTTTTCAATAAGTTCATGGTGGATTCCCAAAAAGTTCACGGGAAGGTGGAAAAAATGTGTTTAGACTGAAAGAGTCTGACTCAGGGTTCCTTCCTTGTGGGTCGGGATTGTTCTCCTGAGTACTTAGAATGGCTTGCATTTGCACCTTTAGTTATAGTGACTTGTGAATCTTCTAAAGAACCATTGTTATGTGTATGTTTTCTTTCTCATTTGTTGATTTACATATTGTCATGAGAAGATAATGTTCAGTAACATTTATTTGTATATATACTTATATATATATTTATATATAAATATATATAATATTAAGCATTGAAAAGTAATTGGTAGTTGTGCATGCAATACAAGTCATACAAATGATGAAATTTTGAAGGGAGGTAGTTAATAAGGTATATTTTTAGTCCATGTAGTTGTGTTATGGAGAAAAATGATCACTGTACAAAGTTATTCAAATGCCTCTCATGCCCTCTCCAAGATATGTTTCTTACTAGATCATTATCTTATATATAGGGTAGCAATCTAGTGAGAAACATGATACAGTGAGAGCATGACATGCATTTGAATACTTATAAAGTTATAGCTTGTTTATAATTATCCAACCTTATGAATGGTAAGAACATAATTTCATTTATCTTCAAACAAAAATTATTGTTGTCCAATATTTTTATTTATGTACAATATACACATTTTACATCCAACGATTAATCTGAAACTCACGTGCATTAAAAGTATTCAGTTGTTGTACATACCATACAAGTCAAACAATAATGAAATTTTGTGGGATGTATAATTTTAATACATGCGGATGGATTATGAAAAATTAATCACTATAAAAAGGTATTCAAATGCATTTGATGCTCTCACCAAGATATGTTTCTCACTGGATTGTTTCCCTATATATATATATATTGAAAGTAAATATTGGTTTCATGATGTGCAACATCATCTATGGATACTATTTCCATGATATCTAGAGATATGTCTTCAGATTTAGATCCTTGAGGTGCATATTGCTATGAGTTCCCTTCCAATGAATCGTGGGATTAGGGACAACCTGAAGCTCATATTTATGCATTTTAGGACACTAGGGATAGTTGTAGTGTTTCACATATTAAGACTGGCTCGTTCTCATCCACCTCCTTGCATGAAGTTGGAAGATTGAAACTCGAAGTGCTTTAAGCTACCTCTTATTTCAAATGTGATGATAGATGTTTCCTCCCTCTAAACATTCTTGGTCCGTTATATTATGGCATAGGCCCTAAGTATAGGGGGGAGATGGAGAAGCTCTATTGGACCTGGGTTTCATGCCATGTGCTAACGTTATGCCACATAATGGGTTTGTCAACAACAACTCCTTGCCCAGTTGGGCCAAGGCGCTAGGTGTTAGAGATGCCCTGCTAGGATTTTACTCCCGACATGCCTCAGTGTAGAGATCCACTACAAGCATGTGTCTTCCTATCCTAAGAATTTTTGGTTAAATATCATCTTTTTATTTTGATGTGCCCACTAGTTGTGAGTCTTTTCATTGATTTTTTTTATTCGACATTGATGCTCAGGGACTTAGTATGATAGCCTAAGATTCCATAGGGAATGAATATGGTTTTCCTAGTGAGGGTTTCCCATCATATAGCTACCTAATTACTTTATATAGAGTTTGGCCCTACCTCTTTTTAAGAGATGAGGTGAGGATATCTACGAGGAGTTTCAACCTCCACCTTCTCTTGATGGTCCTTCCTTTCAGGAAGACCCCGACTAATGTGAGCATTATAGTATCTGCCTAGGTATAGGTGTTCAAATTCTGATTGTGATGATATTACTTTACCATGGGGAATCATAGTCTCTACCATCTTTCTATGTTGTTGATCACCGAGCTTCACCATCCCTTTTCCCTTAATCATGGACATGGTTGGGTGTATTTTATAGGGTGGGCCTATTTAAAGGAGTTTATTTATAGGTTGGAAAATCATTGGGGCCTTAGGATAGTGGATGTTCTCCTTATGTCCTAGGTCCTAGGTTCTACTTTGAACTTTTTGCTTCAGGGTGCATGGGGTGACGTAGTTTGGTTTTTAAGTGAATTTTAGATTTATTGGAAGGGAGGGAGATTTTAGCTCCCTTACATGGCTATATGCTAGAGGTTTGGCTCATTGTTTTAGTGTAACTAGCAGTAGAAGTGTTTTAAGAGGTAGGCATTTGAGCGATGAAGATGAATATCCCCATCCATGTCATTTAAGTGCAAGCCACCCCAATAATAGATGTCATGGACAATTTTGCCCCTAGAGTCAACATCCTAGATGACTGGAAATACCAGGTCGCCCTTCTGGAAGCTGCATGGTCAAACTTTCTTGTTGAAAGCTTGAGAAGCCCTTGAGTTTTAAGGTTGTAGATTCGATCTTATAGCCATTCCATCTCTTGAATATCTACCTCTTGTAGTATGCAGAGTGAAGGGATCTACATTTCAACTGGGAGGACTACTTCCATCCTATATATTATGGAATCTAGTGTAGCGCCTGTTGAAGTTCAAATAGAAGTGTGATAGGACCAAAAGGCCATTGGGAGAGGTTCCTATGAGTTGGCGTGAGAGATAATAGTCTCGTTTAGAATCTTGATAAAGTTTTTATTGGAAGATTCTATGACTCTATTAATATGACTCTGATAAGGTGAAGTTCAGTGATGCTTGATCCCTAAAGAGTTTAGATACTCCTTGACCATTTTAGTGATTAAGTTCATCCCATTATCTGAGACAATCTTGTGTGGTATCCCATACCGACTTATGATGTTGTTTTTGAGGAATTTGAGTACCTGCTGAGTTGATTCGTTGGTGATGGACACTGCTTCTACCCATTTAGAAAAGTAATAAATGCAATGAGGATGAGTCGATTTGCATTCAATGCCTAGGATGAGAATGGCCAATGCATGGCCATGATGTATGGTTTATTTTTAGGAGAATGAATGTAGTCACCATGGACTTGGTAGGTTCAACATCAATGAACATATTGGAAACCATCAGTCTCCATGATATTCCAATTGTGCCCCAAGAGTTGTATTTTCTTGTCTAGCATAATTCCATTCATGTGTATACTAAATGATCTTGCATGGACCTCCTTCATGATAACTTCTACTTCTGATTGTCAACACATTAAAGAAAAGTCTAATTGTAGGACCCAAGATACAACTATTCGGCCCCTAGCACATATTGCATGGCTTGTCATTTGAGTGCATGTTTCTCTCTCTGAGATAGGTTCTTAGAAATGACTTGGTCTAATAGATACACATTTATATTGTGAAACTAATCCTTTTGTTCATCATTAGGTGCATCATCGACGAGCATGGAATAAGAAGGATGATAAAGTGTATGGGATTCAAAAGAGAAGATATGGCCTTCTAGGATGTCAATCCATGAAGCAATAGTTTCTACAATGTCAATAAAGGTGTTGTGCTATCTTCTGATGAAGTCATAAGAGATATGATCAAAGTCTCATGACTAGGAACACATGTTCTCCTGGTATGGAACCAAGTTCTAATGGCATGTTTTCTAGCTATTCAAGACCAGTGACATTACAAGGAGGGAGTCAATATATACATTTTGGAATCATGCCCCTTATTTTATGGTGAGTTGTAGTCCTAAGATGCAAGATTCATACTTAGCTAAATTGTTGCGGGTATCGAACTCCAGTTGTTGAGATATTAGAACTTGTTCTCCTTGGCAGTTCTGAAGGACTATGTCTATTCCAGATCCCTTTTTTATTACATCTTTATTGAAGAAGATGCTCAGATGTTGGTATTAGGAGGAACCTTTGCTTCTGGTGGATGGATCATTCCTATGTCTTCATCTGGGAACTCATAGTTGTGTAGATTCCTCCTACAGTCGGTAATCTGCTAGTTTATTAGCAAGGGCTTGTGCTTTGAACTCCTTTATTGGGAGGTAGGTAATGTTGAATTGTAAAAGCATTACTTACCATTTATCACATCATCCATTTAGGGTTGGGTGGTCACACAAATAGAATAGTGAGTCATTCTTGGATATTTGATGAAGAGGATACATGATTAGGTAGTGGGTAACTTCCTGGTAGCGTGGATCAGATTCAAGAAGTACTTTTTTGATTTTATTGTAATGAGCCTTTGTTTCATTGAACTTATTAATTAGATAGTAGATGATGTGCTCACTATCAGTGGTTTCCTAACTCAAGAATCAGCCCATTGACCTCTCACAAACTGATACACACAACATAAGAGGGTATCTTGTAATGGCTGACCTAAACATTGAGGGATTTGAGAGGTAGTCTTTAAGCTTTTGGATCGCTCCCTAACATCATTTGTTCCATCTATCATTGTTGTTCTTTTTAACAGCTTGAGTATTGGCTCACATATAGGTGTGAGTTTGGTGATGAAGCGAATGATGTATTAGAGATGCCTAAGTAAGCCTTGTATATCCTTCTTAGTTTAGTGGAAGGCATTTCCCAGATAGATCGAGCTTTTTGAGGATCTACTTTTGTCCCTCTCTAGATTACAATGTACCCCAGTAGATTATCAGATGTGAGCCCAAATGTGTATTTGGTAGGATTTAAGCAGAGGAAGAATTGTCACATTCGCTGAAATAGCTTCTTGAGATTGGTGATGTGGTTCTCTGGACTTTTAGATTTAGTGATCATGAAATCCACATAGACATACACCTCTTTGTGCATCATGTCATGAAAGAGGGAAACCATTGCCTTCTGATATGTGGTTCTAGTGTTCTTGAAACTGAAACGAACGAACCAATAGAGAATACTGTACATTCTAAGATGAAGGTTGCCTTCTCTTTATATTATTTTGCCAACTTGATTTGTTTGTAGTTGACAAATTCATCCATGAAATAGAGTAGCGCATGCCAGACTGTGTGTCAACGAGTATGTCTATATTTGAAAGTGGAAAGTCATCTTTTTGGATATGATTTTTTGAGTGGAAAGTCATCTTTATTTGTTATTGTTGCAATGTTGGTGAGACATGTAGGATAGTTGACAGGCTCTAAGAAACCATCACTATATTGTTTTTTAACTTCTTCCATGATCATAAGGCTCCATTCTAGTCACAACAATTTGGCTTGTTGCTTTATGGGACATATTTTAGTGATGATAGGTAGCCAATGAATAGTAGTTGACTTGTCTAACCCTATCATGTTGGCATAACTCAATGTAAACACATTGATGTAGTGGCATATAAGATCTATCAGTTGATCTTTCATATCTTGTAGTAGACATGTGGTGCGATTCCGCTAGAGGTGCAACACACTAGCCGGTTTGACTCGACTAGATGCGCCCCACGAGGTTGGAACACATGGGATGGGATTGTGCTTTCGAAATTTATAAGACCTAAACTAACACACCTACATCTACTAAAACAACTACACCCGCAAGCGCACGGGGTCGTGTCGTAGTATAGGAAGGTGGCAAGTAAAGGGTCGATCCACAGGGAAAAGAGGGGGCGCTAGAGCTAGGTTAGTTTTGCTGGGTTCCTACTGCGGAGACTAGGGTTAAGGGTTTAAAGGTGATTTTGATTGTTAACTAAGGATGAACAAGAAAGCAGTTAAAGGCAAGAATGAAATCTACGTTAACCCTAGACTAGATTAAGGCTAAACATGAAAGAAAGGACTAAGCTAGGTATGAAAAGACAAATTATGCTAAGGTAAGCAAGAGAAAAGAAAAAGAGCAATTAAAGAACTAAACTAGCATAAACAAGGCAAGAGCAAGGCAAGAAGCTAACTAAGCAAGAAAAGAACTAACTAAGCTAAGCAAGCACAGAACTAGGGTTTTAAGCAATAAAGAGAGGTGTGGGTTATTTAGGGGTATGAACTTATCACTTAAGTTGGGGGCTGACATATGAACATTATGATTCCATTTAGGATTATCCAAACCAAACAACAAGTTAGAGTCTAATGAATTAACCTAAGCTACTAACTGGCCATGGATATGCTAGGTTGTGTATAGGGGAACTAGTCCCTAACACCCCCTACTACCCTTACGAGGCTCAATTGGGTTAGGGATTAGGTTCAATTCAATTAGAGTCTAATCAAGTCTAGGTTTCTAGATTAGGCATTCCTAGGGCAATTAGGGGCCGAGGGTAGTAATGGGGAGGTGAAATTAGGGCTTTGGACCCCAATTCCCCCACATTCTAGCCTTGAGAAGGCTCCATGCTAATTGCAATAGAATTATCTAATCTAGCTACTTAGATCTCTCACTTAGGTTTAGGGAGATTGATTAGGATGTAGGAAGATGGGAGGCAACCTAGGGATCCAAGAATTGGACCTAGGGGCAAATCCCAAAATTCACACATACAAGCAATTTGCCTAAATTCCTAGGTGATTTCACACACAAACCAACAAGTAATCCATGGAGAATGAGATAGAAATAGAATATAATCATTAAGAAATGAAATTAAAAATTTTACATGCCATTTTCCCCCAACATGGTATCAAAGTAACATATTTTCCCCCAAACAGCCCACCCAAGGGGCCTAGCTACTCATAGACATGGAAAATACAAAAAGAGAGAAGATAGAGGAAGAAGTAGCCATGGAGCTCGATGTAGATGAAGGACTCCTCCTCTCCAGCAGCTGCAAGGTTGTCCTCCTCCTTCTTCTTGGATGGAATGGTGTAAAATGGTGGTGGGAAGTGGATGGAAGGCTTAGATATGGGGGGTTATGTGGTGGAAATGGTGAAATGGAGTGGATTGGAGGTGGAGGTGAAGTGGAATGGAGTGGAGGTGACTAGGGAGCGAAAATGGGGTAGAAGGTAGCCAACCCCCGACCCTCAGCTTCCACTAGGGCTTATATAGGGATCTAAGGGGTCTAGGGTTAAGTTAGGGGCAAAATGGGGAAAGTAGTGAAAACTAGGTGGATTTTGTGAGTAGCACGGTCGTGGTGGGTCACCACGGTCGTGGTGGGTAGGGTAGATGATGGCCGTGGTGGATGGGCACGATAGTGGGTTTATTAGAATGTGGAGGATCATAGGGAGGTGTGCATGGATGGCCACGACCGTGGGGGATCACCACGGTCGTGGTGGACACCTATGGCCACGGGCATGTTGATCACCACGGTCATTTTGGCCATTTTCATCGATTTCTGGGAGTTTTACTGAATTTTTGTACTTGGGGCATGTCCACCACGGCCGTGGGGGCTCACCATGGTCGTGGTGGTGTCTCTCCCATGCATTTGAGCCTTGAACTTGATCATCCATGGAGGGTATTGCTTCAAAACTTTCTTTGACCACTTGGGGTAGGTTGGAAGTGGTTTTGGCTTCATTTTGAGCTCCTCCAAGCCTGAGGAAACCCTAGGCTGGACCATCCTCTTTCCATGCCATCATTTAGTGGACAAATTACCTATAAAACATGTAAAAAGCCTCCATAAGTGCATTTGATATAAATAAGCATATTGGGGGAAATAACATGTAATCTAACTAGTATAGATGTGGCTGAAATGCAAAAAGACACAAGATAAAGCCCTAAAATAGGGCTGAATCACCACCCCAAACTTGAAACATACTTTTCCTCAAGTATGCTCTAACTCAATCTCTCTAAAAATTTTCCACAAACAAGAAATGACAAATGCAATGTAAAAGATGATTATTGCTGAATGGTATCAAAGATGACTAAGTACATGCATTTCACCTCTCTCCTCTCCTGCTTTCACAATTCAATCATGAAAAGAGCACAAAGCTCATGAACTTCAAATATAGTGCATAGAATACACAAGTTATCAATACTTCTTCCAAAAAGTTCTGGGTAAACCGTTTCATGATGGTGTTAATCAAGGATGAATAGGAGTGTTGTTTCACATTCATGCATTCAGTCTTATATTTCAAATCACACCAAATGACCCACGTGGTTGCAGAAAAAGGAAAAATGAGCTAAGTTTGATGCTTCTTAGATCAATGGGTATGAAAGTGGAAGAAAGGGTTGTGGTAAGATTTTTGGAGTGTTTTTACACACTCATCTTTTCTTTATTTGAATGCCCTTAAACAACAGCATCCTTTTATTTTATTTTTGCTTTTTTTTTCTTTTTTTTCTTGCTCTTGGTGTAGATAGGGAATATGGTGGATAGAGTGAAGCGAGGGGATAAAGATATGGACACCCCAAACTTTTGGAGGTGGCCAAGGTTGATATGTGCACTTTGGCATCCTTTCATGAGGCAGAGGGGTAAGAAGATGGTGAGTGAAAAGTCAGGTCAAAGAGGGGTCACATGTATGATTCTCCACATAAGACATCCTGCATGAAAATTAATCCAATACTTCATCCTAGATATCACACCACATGAATGAATAAGATGAAATTGGTATATCAATCAAGTGATTCCACAAACACTAAGTGTTTAAAGCTTGCTCAATTTCACAATTCAACCAAATCATCCACAAACACAAGAGAGGTGATGCACATGTAAAAAGTCAAGAATTGATACCATTTAGCAACAAACAATGTTAAATCACTTGAATTTGTCAAAGATCATCATTTTTACTCAAAATAGTAGAGATTGGGTCAAAACATACTTTTAGGTAAGAAATCTCAAATTTGGGCAAAATTGGCCAAAACAGTGCCAAGTTGCCTTCAATCACATCTAAACTCTATATTATTGAACTTAAAGCAGTAAACAAGCAAAAAATAGATATAACATGTAGGAATTACCAAAAATCTACATGATATGCAATGCATGGAAAAAGAGCAAAATTTTTGAAAATTACGCAAAAAATGACAAGATGGTAAACTACATGACATGCAGGTATGCAAAAAATGACAAGATGGTAAACTACATGACATGCAGGTATGCAAAGCAGTAAAGATGACTAAGATAGATAGCAAAAACAATAAAACAAAAGTGGATGTGGCAGGTGAAATGCAAAGTGAAACTAGGGCATACCTTCCCTACCACCCCAAACTTTTGAATCATGATTTCCTCAACATGATCCTAGAGTTTAGGATGATAGGGTAGACGATCATGGCTCTCTCTAGGCTCTAGAGGTGTTCCTCCCTATGGTAGAGGATATGAATAGTAGATGTCTCACTAATCTACCTTCAGTGGCTGAAATTGGTCTACAGCACGGCCGTGGTGGCTTCAAGTTGCATGGCTGTGCTGCCTGGCACGGCCGTGGTGTAGTCCTTTGGCAGCTTTTCTCAATTTTTCTTCTGAATCCAGGGACTTGGTGTATTTTTCATGCAAATGACCATGGTCGTATTGATGTGCCACGGCCGTGGTGGTCCCTGTAGCTGTTACTCTCAAAATGAGGAACATCAAACACTCAAAAACTTGACCCAAAGTGATTTTTCTTTGAATCCTTCTCTCAATTGTACTCAAATTTCCTTCATTTCACCCTGTTACTACATGCACATATTAAAACTAGACAAAAACTATTAAACACAAGTGTGTGTGTGTGTGTTTTCTTAGAAAGTGTAAAAGAAAAGCAATTATATCAAAAAGTGAAGGTTAGGTCAAAAATTCCCAAACCTAGGTGGGTTGCCTCCCACAAGCGCTAAGTTTCATGCCTTTAGCCGGGCTTGTTGTTCTTTCACAATCAACCATGGTCCAAAAACAAAATGTTTTCACACCCATCATAAGCAATCCTCTCAAATGCTTTCCTTGATTGATCTTCCTCCCAAGGTTCATGCGATCTTCGTAAGTCTTTTTCAGCAATTCTCTCTCCTTGGGGATCATCATCATAGATCTTAATTAGCCTTAAGACCCTCAGAAATCTCATGCCATAGGTTTTCTCTCTCTTGAGGAACAAGTATTTATAGGAACCAAAGAGAGGGGTCTCAATCATATCCATTTTCTCATGGAAAGTAGGGGGAGCATGTGATAGTTGTGATTGTGGTATCGGTGTTGATGGCCGTTGGACTTTAGGTGGAGGAGGGCATTGAGGTTGGAAGTAGAATTAGTGGGAGGGATGTGGTGATGGAGGTGGTAGAATGAATTGAGGTTGGAAGGTGAACTGGTAGGAGGGTTGTGGCAATGGAGGTGGTGGTAGTATGTAAGGCTTAGGATATCCTTGGAGGTAGGGTAGTGGAGGAGGGAATTGAGGTTGGAAAGTGAAGTGGTGGGAAGGTTGCGGAAATGGAGGTGGTGGAGGTGTGTAAGGCTTAGGATAGCCTTGGAGGTAGGGTGGTGGAGGAAATGGATGGGTTTGTGCATTTTGGCCTTCCATCTTGTCTTCTCCGAGTGTCTTGTCACATGCACAAGGCACAACCAAACAAAAGAAAGCAAGTTAGCAAACCAATATACACAAAGAATGCAAAGAGTAATGAATAAAGAATAGCAATGATGAGGGCAGTAGGAAAAGTCAAAGCAAAACTAACTAGCTACGCCGAGCGCCTATATTCCCCGGCAATGGCGCCAGAAAGCTTGGTGCGATTCCGCTAGAGGTGCAACACACTAGCCGATTTGACTCGACTAGATGCGCCCCACGAGGTCAGAACGCAAAACTAGCTACCTACGTCTACTAAAACACTACACCCGCAAGCGCACAGGGTCGTGTCATAGTATAGGAAGGTGGCAAGTAAAGGGTCGATCCACAAGGAAAAGAGGGGGCGCTAGAGCTAGGTTAGTTTAGCTAGGTTCCTACTGTGGAGACTAGGGTTAAGGGTTTAAAGGTTGATTTGATTGTTAACTAAGGATGAACAAGAAAGCAGTTAAAGGCAGGAATGAAATCTACGTTAACCCTAGACTAGATTAAGAGTAAGCAGGAAAGAAAGGACTAAGCTAGGTATGAAAAGACAAATTACACTAAGGCAAGCAAGAGAGAAGCAAAAGGCAAATAAAGAACTAAACTAACATGAACAAGGTAAGAACAAAGCAAGAAGCTAACTAAGCAAGGAAAGAACTAACTAAGCTAAGCAAGAACAAAACTAGGGTTTTAAGAAGTAAAGAGATGTGTGGGCTGTTTAGGGGTATGAACTTATCACTTAAGTTGGGGGTGACATATGAACATTATGATTCCATTTAGATTATCCAAACCAAACAACAAGTTATATGGATATGCTAGGTTGTGTATAGGGGAACTAGTCCCTAACACCCCCTACTACCCTTACGAGGCTTAATTGGGTTAGGGGTTAGGTTTACTTCAATTAGAGTCTAATCAAGTTTAGGTTTCTAGATTAGGCATTCCTAGGGCAATTAGGGGCTGAGGGTAGTAATGGGGAGGTGAGATTAGGGTTTTGGACCCCAATTCCCCCACATTCTAGCCTTGAGAATGCACCATGCTAATTGCACTAGAATTATCTAATCTAGTTACTTAGATCTCTCACTTAGGTTTAGGGAGATTGATTAAGATGTAGGAAGATGGGAGGCAACCTAGGGATCTAAGAATTGGACCTAGGGGCAAATCCCAAAATTCACACATATAAGCAATTTTCCTAAATTCCTAGGTGATTTCACACACAAACCAACAAGTAATCCATGGAGAAAGAGATGCAAATAGAATATAATCATTAACAAATGAAATTACAAAGTTTACATGTCATTTTCCCCCAACATGGTATCAAAGTAACATATTTTCCCCCAAACAGCCCACCCAAGGGGCATAGCTACTCATAGACATGGAAAATACAAAAAGAGAGAAGATAGAGGAAGACGTAGCCATGGAGCTCGATGTAGATGAAGGACTCCTCCTCTCCAGTAGCTGCAAGGTCGTCCTCCTCCTTCTTCTTGGATGGAATGGTGTAAAATGGTGGTGGGAAGTGGATGGAAGGCTTATATATGGGGGGTTATGTGGTGGAAATGGTGAAATGGAGTGGATTTGAGGTGGAGGTGAAGTGGAATGGAGTGGAGGTGACTACGGAGCAAAAATGGGGTAGAAGGTAGCCAACCCCCAACCCTCATCCGCCACTAGGGCTTATATAGGGATCTAAGGGGTCTAGGGTTAAGTTAGGGGCAAAATGGGGAAAGTAGTGAAAACTAGGTGGATTTTGTGAGTAGCACGGCCATGGTGGGTCACCACGATCGTGGTGGGTAGGGTAGACCACGGCCGTGGTGGATGGGCACGGTAGTGGGTTTATTAGAATGTGGAGATCACAGGGAGGTTTGCATGGATGGCCACGGCAATGGGGGGTCACCACGGTCGTTGTGGACACCTATGGCGACGGGCATGTTGATCACCACGGTCGTTTTGGCCATTTTCATCGATTTTTGGGAGTTTTACTGAATTTTTGTACTTGGGGCATGTCCACCATGGCCGTGGGGGCTCACAACAGTCGTGGTGGTGTCTCTCCTATGCATTTGAGCCTTGAACTTGATCATCCATGGAGGGTATTGCTTCAAAACTTTCTTTGACCACTTGGGGTAGGTTGGAAGTGGTTTTGGCCTCATTGTGAGCACCTCCAAGCCTGAGGAAACCCTAGACTGGACCATCCTCTTTCCATGCCATCAATTAGTGGAAAAAGTACCTATAAAACATGTAAAAATCCTCCATAAGTGCATTTGATATAAATAAGCATATTGGGGGAAATAACATGTAATCTAACTAGTATAGATGTGGCTGAAATGCAAAAAGACACAAGATAAAGCCCTAAAATAGGGCTGAATCAACATGCACCTATTTTGACTTTCTACGGCTCGGGGTGTAAGTAAGGACTCACTATCTTTGTCTCATATTTGCTATGAAAAGGTTGATTCTCCTTCATCATATATTCTAGTATAGGGACGTATTCAAACTCAACGTCTTTGTCAATGTAGATTTGTGATACCTCATTGAAATTGCTGGAAAATTCATGGAGAGCTTGCTCATCTTTAGATTTTTTTGGGGGATTTTCTAGATTTTTTAGTTTTTGTGTTTTTGTAGGTTTTGCAAACTTTTTAGATTTTTTGGGGGTGAGTGGAAATGTGGTATAGCATGATTGAATAGCCACTATGGAATCTCCACCACATAAGGGTGTCGTTCCTCTAATGAGGTTTTTTGGGTGAGCGGGGAGACCTGGTTTTACGGCGTTGTGGTCATCCACACACCAATTTTAGAACAACTCATCCTTTGAGATCAGATGGATGATAGTATGCATGTCTTTCATGGACTTTGAATCAAAGATGTAATTGACACCCCATCCCCCGATCATATCTTAGGCCTTGTCATAGTCATCCCACGTGACACCATAGTCTTCCTCTGTGACCTCAGGGTCTATAATCTTGGCTAGGCTAGTCGAGATAAATCTACATGGGATCTTGGGTGGCTACTTTAGGTGGGACCTACACCCTTCAGGCGTAAAGTCAAAGAGTTTTGTGTGGCCAATGTGATAATTTTGTTTATGTTTGATGCTCTTTCTGATGTCAAAATGCTTGGGTATGGTTTGCTAATAGTAGGATTTTTCATCCATTTATTTGCTTCCTTGTTTGGAGGGATGACATTTTCTGTAAACAATTGATTGTACAGGGTAGTCCAAACACCTTGTCTTTCATTGTTGATGAGGGTGTTCCCCCCAATGTTAGTTGCAATCCTAGGATAGTCCCCCTAGCCCTTGTCAACCTCTTGTACAGACTAAGGTAGTGTCATGGGGATGACATCCTTGGCAATATCAAAATGATCTTTAAGGATGGCCCCTTGTAGGGGAAGTATGGATGGTGACCCTTATGCTTGGGGACAAGGTTCCCACAGATAAAGCTCCTTGCATCAGTGCTCTTCATTTAGCCAAATTTGTTGGATTTTGTGGCCTAAATCTTGAGTCAATAGGAGATATTTAAGGTGGCCTCTTTTTGTAAAGCTCTTGCAGTGGGTCACAATGTTGTAGGCTTCCAATACGGTGTGCACCTAGTGATTTGAGGCCGAGTGTAGAATGGTCCATAGAACCCTAGGCCCAAACCCTTTGTTCTGGGAGGGATATGGATGATCTATGTGCTTCCTTGATGTTTGTATCCCAATCCTTGATTTGAATGGATGTGCATATCCCTTAGCCATTGTGAGAACAATGAGGGATTATAGGGGAGATGGCTATTTCTTCTATGTGGTGGTACCTAGCTAATGTTAGCAATGTGTAGCATCACAAAGATGAATAAGAGATCATCTTCCTTGACATAGGTTATGGTACCAGGAATATCATCTTGAATGGTGATGATAGCATAGCCTAGCCCATACTTTAGTCTTTGATGTATTTATGATGGGACAACCCAATTATAATGAATCCATGGCCTCCTCGAGAGAAGGTTGATGGAGGGGCTCAACTCCATGACCAAGAAAGAGACTATGGGCATTTATGGTATGATTTGCAACCATAGTGATTTATCTGAGAGAATCTTTGATAACTTTGTTGAAGGAGGTTTCTTTCTTTGTCATTGAGTGGAGGTCGGAAGGATATTTCCCTAGGATGATTAGTTTATTTAAGGGACATATATTGAGGTGTGTGTCTTTGTTGACAAGACATGAGGGTATCTTGAAGCTATTTTACATTTTTGTGATTTGAAAGGGTCTTATGTGACTTCCCCCTATTGGTGTCTCATCTTCAGAGAATGATATCAGACATGGGGTTGTGATTAACCTGATGGTATTTGCAAGAGCTTTTAGTCTCACACATTCTGGTGTCTACAAGATCTTCTGACCTCACATATTTGAAGATGTAGGCCCCATCTAGGGACTTCATAACCGCTTATTAGTGTATCGGGTTCTGTTAATGACACTTTCCCTTCTAGTTCATTGAGGAACTAGATTGCATCTTAGCCTTTAGGAATGGTTTCCTTACAAATATAGGGTGTTGGCGGTACCTTCTTGGTATCAATGGATTGAATGGAGACATTTTCGATCCCTCTTTGGATGTATCAGTGGAGACTCCTACACAAGTAGTCACCTTCTCCTTGCCCTTATTGATAGGTAGCATCACTTTTGGCATAATGGGGCATTTGTCTCCCTTTGAGACTGGAGAGGGTGTTGTAGCTGATACCACAACCATTGGGTGAGGCATATAATGAGTGGGGCCTTTCCTGATAGTGGCATCTTTGGGACCCAAACCTTCTAACTTTTGGCACTTGGTACGTTGATTGGTTGCATCCTAACTCTTAGCCGAATTTTAATATGCCAACTGACCTTATGGTGCTTATTTGGGATTACTAGAATATTTTGTGGACTGAGGCAATGATCTGATTACTTTGAGACCAATTCTTGATTGCTTGCTCCAAAGGGAGGATGAGCCCATGTGATAAGTCCTCTTGTCGAGAGATGATATCTTTCGTATTGTAGGACGGTGGCACCTCCTTTATTGTGATTGTGTTGACCTCACATACATCTTTCAAGTCTTGCAAGTCATGTTTGAGTGTGATGCATGATTCAGTCTTGTTCCCCTTGCTTGGTGGAAGTCACAAAAGGTGATGGAATTGCATATTTTTGGTAAGGGATTTGGTGGATCCCTTATAGATGGAAACTTGAGCAAGTGCTTGATATCCAACAAGATAATGTTGAGAGAAGATCCCAAGGTGGTGAACTTCCTTTTTGATTTAGCAGTTTTTTCTAGTGATGGAGCGGTAGCTACCAGCTTCACTTGAGCAGTCAGGTTTCACAATGTTAAGGGAGCATTTACTATTGCTTTCTGCATTGGTGGTTAGAATAGTGGTGGTGCACACCTATACTAATTGCTTGGTTTCTATGCATACTGTAGGGCATGTACTAAGGTTAATAGTTGGATGGCATCACCTGAGTTTGTTGTGGTCAAGGTGTCAAGGAACAGACTGTCTGAGTTGTCATCATTTGTACTAGGAAAATCTAGATTGTGGGATATTTTCACTTACCACATTCAAGGTAACAAGAACTTCCCTTACTATGGCATCTGTGCCTTTTTTTGTGGTACATTTAGGCTTTTGGCTAGTTGTGTGATGATGCCTATAGGAAGGTAAGGCTTATGTTCTGATCAACCACTCTATTGATGGAATTCTCAAATTATACCCTACATGTATGACCTCTGAGAAAGTGTTGTACCTCTATAGAAATAATAGGGCCGTAAGGGCCGACAAGGCTCCTCTGATCACCATGTCTAGGGCCTCCTTATCTATGAGATTTAATTCTATCTAGTAAACTATCTATCTCTATCATAAAACAAACTCAGAGAAGCTCTCATCTATATTTTGATTTAATGCTTCCAAGTTTTCTTTAGTCGGGACCTAATCAATGTTCCAGGCATACTGATTTACTAACTTGTCGGCCATCTTGTCCCATGTAGTGATGGCAGTCATGTCCTCCTTATTGTACAAGGTCAATACGGGACCTAGGAAGGTCAGTGAAAAATAGCATAAAGTACTTTGTCATCATCCTAGACCTCCACCTTGTTTGAGTAATACGCCTTGACACGAGCCATGGGGTCCCCCTTATTAGAGTAATCCTGGAACTTTGGCATGTTGAAGTTGTCAGACAGCTTCACGTCTGGGAAGTGGTAAAATTCATTGAATGACTTCCCACTATATTTCTTTCCCTCTAGTTGTTTGTTCTTCTGTAAAATTTTGAGCAGTAGGGGGTCTATAGCTATAGGTTCTTGTGTGACAACTTCTTGTGTTGCATTCACTTCTAGTACTACTGGTGGTCTAGTTGTAGTTGGCGTAACAGTGTATATAGGTGGTGGGATCCATACCCTACTCTCACATATGGGTTATACCAGGAGTGGGTTAGTGGATATAGAGAATGTAATTAGGGATGGGTCCTTGACCATTTAGATATTGTGATTGTATCTTCCCACTCGTGATAGCCTTATCGTCCCTTTGGGGGTCTTCCTTGGTGGCTACAACTTCATCTTCTTTCTTTTTTCCTTGAACTTCTCCATCAAGATTCAATACATATATCGATGCCTCCTGAACCACCAGTATTCCCCCGATGTTTTGGAATGGCGGACCATGATAGGGCCCTAGCTGGAATAATTTTTGTTGAGGTGGGTGGGAACCCCACATGACATAAGGGAATATTGGTGTTGCTGCTCCAGCATGGGTAGCTCCCTAATATGTGAACCATGTGTAGTGTCATCCTCTGTATATCCAAAGATTTGTGGTGGTGAGAATAAAATGTTGGGCAACGACTATGGCTAAAGCCCCTCCTATGGGGCTGATGCCTCAAGAACTATTGTGGATTCCTTGTGATTTTCCACTCCTACAAGTTTATTTTGATTATGATGAGTGTCCACCCCCTTAAGGCATTGTCAGACTCATAATCTGCACTGATGTCCCAACCATCTGAGATGATTGTTGGTGGACTGAGTGGAGTATAGGTTTCTTGATCTTTCCTTGATGTCCTAAAATTCACGTTACATGATTTCAAAAGTAGTATGTCATATTGTATGAAAATGTATCTCATGTTTGATGATAGTCTCTCCACACACATTATAATAGGTAAGAAATTTAAAACACTTCCCTTTCATTTCTTGTGACCAGCTCTCAAGGAAGACACATGTGATGCCATTCTATAGATTTTGTAGATATTTTTTATTTTATATGGTGGTTCCTGCCCCTATCCTGAGAGAGGTAAGGGAATGTATCCCCCTACGTGTAATATGTGTTTGCCAATTGCATGGAAGGGACAAAAAGATGGAAGGATGTTGAACTTGATGCTCCTAGAAGAGGCATTTCCTAGAGAGATATTCAAAAGAGAATGAAAGGTTGGGACTTCATTGGTTGGTTAAGATTAAGGTATCCCTCACTGGTATAGTGGTTGTTCTCAACAAATTTCTTTTAATCCTCAGGAAACTCTCATCCAGCAGGGTATATTGATAAATATGTATCTATCCTTTTTATTTACATCTTTTAGATGTCTTTTTAGGATTATTTTGTTATTTATCTTCTTCATTTTGTAATTAATTGTATTAGCTTAGATTTTTCTATTTATTTGGAGTTTTAATTATATTTGGTTGATTTTTTTATAAAAATACCTCAATGACTAATTCTCCTTGGAAAACATTTTGCACAAATTCCTGTAGTGCCTGATTTAAATATATACCTCACACCAAAATTGTCATAACTCTCACATACAAAGGCAGAATTTAATGTACAAATAGGAGTTGGAAAGAGAATTGAATTATATACAGGAAAAATATAATTTCAGACCACTTCTGAACTTATGACCAACCCAAAAATACACACGAAATCACTATTGCGGGAATCTATAGTAAAAAGAATGTGAACGATCAACATAATTAAAAGCAATCAATCGCTTTTCTATTGACTAGATCTACAAAGTTTTATCCGCCGACCAAGAGTCTTCTAAAGAATATTTTATGTAGAGTTTCCACCCCTCCTTCCCCTATAAAAGGAGGGGGAACTCTACTAAGAAAAGAGGTCCCAAATTTTGTAGGTAATCAGTAGAGAAATTATGTCGTGTTCTTTCTAGTATAATTTTACTTTCAAGAGCAATAAAGTTGGTTCTTTTATTCTAGATATGGATATCCTTTTCTCTGGTTCTCCTTCTTACTTTTTCTTCTTGGAGCAAGAGGAAAAACAAACAAGCCATTTAATTGTCACCACCTTAGACTCTACAAAGATCTAGAATTGCAGTTTATGACTCGCTTACTTTTCTTTCTTATTTCTCCCATCCTCGCCATGAGTAGCGAGTAGTTTTCTTATCGAGGTGAGGGGAATAGCCCCTCATGTGATTATCGGATTGAGCTTTTACATGACTACTTAGACTGATGGTTTTTGGTTTAGAAATAGCAGATTTAAATGACGCAATTAATCATTTTTATCGCTTGTTAATCTCGGTAGATGCGAGCGTGAAAATCGGGATTTAGAACGCCTAAACTGACTTCACGAGGATTTGGATGCGACCCTGGAAAAATTCTCTTTAGGATGAAGAACAAGGATACGTGAACACCAGGAACAATGGATTCACGTGGAGTTCGTCTTTTTCATTTTATTTATGAATAAATCACATATCTACTTCTTTCTTATGTGTCGTGTATTGCTCGATTTTATTTTCACACGGGCTAAGGTGGTGAAACCCCTAAGTCTCGATACCTTCCTTCTTGATTTTAAAACCGTTCTTAAACTTTTACTTTCGATTCACCTTTTAAATTTCAGCACTTTATTTTGTTTAGATAATCTTGTGTGCAAACAATTACCTCTTTTACTCTTTCTTGTCTTAGAATAATCTTTTTCTTCCTAGCATTAGTGTAATCTTTTATTCTTCTTGCAATTTACTTTCTTGCATTCGATAAATCAAACCCCTCAAATCAGACTTTATTTTTTGTCAATCTCCCAAATATACCAAAAGAAATAATTTGAAAAATAAATCGGGTTTAAAAGAAACGAATCTTAAAAATGTTATCCTGTGGGATCAACCCTTCTATACTACCCTTAATCGGAAAGTAAAAAAAAAGTTTTAAACTCTAGGATAAAAGTTTTTGGTTAATTGGTGTGCTTTTTGATGTGTATCAATTTTGTACCACTTTCAGGGACAACAAATCATTTTCTCAAACTCTAATTTTTTTTGAAAAACATTTTCTTATTTTTTATGCCTTCCGAGTAACATTCCGAAAGTGTTATCTACTTTTTCTACCGAGTTTTAATTCTAGCAATATGTTTTTCTACAAAGGAATATAACTGTATAAGTGTGCATGAACGTACCATCAAATGATCTTATGCCGCCGCCAGTTTTTTATCCCGAGCTAGAAAGGACTTTCCATCGCTTAAATTGACAAAACTGACTTAGGATGGATGAAGAGGAGGTTTCCTATAGGATTGAGCAGGCACTTGCCACTCAAAGAGAGTTGTTGATAGCTAGATGCATGTCTCAAGAAGCCAACTTGTGTTCAACCTATATCTCTGAGCAAGAGGCTATAGAAGTCACTCAGAGGGAGGCCGAGAGACAAAAACAATTAAAAGATTTTTCCACTCCAAAAACTGTATATGCACACCACCCAATTGTGCCACCCGTGATCATTGCCCCCCCAATTTGAGATCCGCACTCAATGAATCACCATGCTTTAGGCCAATCCCTCTTCCAAGAACAATGATGAAAGTTTCCAAGACCACCTCCAATGTTTCACAAACCTTAGTTCCTTGACCAAGAACCTAGGCATTTTTGAAGACGCCATTAGACTTAGATTTTTCAAATACTCTCTTTCAGGTGCAGTCAGCAGTTGGTATAATGCTATGGAGAGTGAAAATCCTATCACCACTTGGGAAGTACTTCAAACAATTTTTTTTGGATATATACTTCCCCCTTCTCTCACCTATGATATTAGAGGACAAATCTTGTTATTTTCAATGGTCTTTGGAGAAACATTAGGATAAGCTTGGGAGATATTTAGGGAACTCCTCCGCCATTGCCCCCATCATGACATATCACAATCTCAATGCATTGAGATATTTTATCATGGTGTTGATGATGACACCAAGAAATTTATTGATTCTTCATCTGGAGGAAATTTCATGTTCCAAAGCCTAAGAAGTGTGTGGGAGGTAGTTAAAAGAGATTTTGAAACCCAGGATAGACGAGGGACTGGTGGGGTCTCAAAAGTGGCTAAGGCTGAGGTAAACCCAGACATTAATACTATTGTCGAAGCTCTTAAATTGATCTCTTTGAAACATGACTGCTTGGAATCCTCGTTTAATTCCTATGAAAGACCACCTCAACACGTGAGGGCTGCAAAGTCTTTATGTGGTGTTTTTAGATCTTGGGTAGAGCTCAAGTTTCTAGTTGGATCTTATTTGGATCATGTTTGTGCTTTTTGTGCTTATTTTGGGCTAAATTGTGATTTACCCATTTGTGAGGGTTATCTTGCAATTTTCCACCTCTAGATTGTTCTTTCTCTTTCTTAACATTATATAGAGGAGAGGGAAAGAAGTGGGCATCTTGTTTTAGCCTTGTTTGAGTGGTGGAACACCTAGTGGTGATTAGGGTTTCTAGGGTTGGTGTGTCTCGACCTATGTGTACCTTGTGGGTTGTCTTGACCTAGGTCGTGACCTAGGGTATGTTTTGTGGTAATTGCGGATGAGACACCTTCTTTAGGTGAAGTGGTCATGATCTAGATGGTCTTGGGTCGAGACAATTGTGTTTGGGTGGAGTGTTCCGCCCTAGGGTGTGTGGGGTGACTTTTTGTCTCGACCTAGGCTGCGTTTGTTTCACAGGTCTAACGGCGGCACGACAAGAAGACCTGGAGTGGCTAATTATTCACTGTTTGTTATACCGTTTAAAAGGATAAACAAGTTGCCGCAAGGTTTAGTTAACCGGGTAATTTGCAAGTAACGTGCCACGTAGAATCCTTCCGGCAGAGAATCAGTTTACTTATTGTGAATATCAAGTTACCATCAAATCCTTCTAACAGATTTCACGATACATATAACAAAGGGCATTATAGACTTTGTGTCAATAGAAAAAAGTTATTTACTTGTATATCAAACACTGGACATCTTACCATTACATTTATTTGCCGTTGTCCCAAACAACAATCATCTAACACAAAAATAACATACCGTTGGTTAATTTATCCATGGCAATTAAACTTATTGTGACGGTGCACCAAACGCAGCCCTAGTGTTGTTTGGTTCCTTGTAGCGACCATGGATGATGTTCTTGGTGTGGGTAAGATTGTGACCATGTGACTGGCCCAAGTAGGCCGATACCCAACAAAGAGTGTATCCCCATCTCATGCATGTGTTTTTAAGTGGTCGCATGTTAGTTTCTTGGGTGGACAAATGTCCCTTTGAGCCCTATCTTGTTGACACCTCATCCCTCATCCTACTTCTCTCCTACTTTGTTATATAACCCCTTTTCTCTCCATGCAAGTGATTTCTTTTCGATCATATCCCTCCCCTCTTATTTCTTGGTTGTCCTTCAATCCTTGAGGAGCAAGAAGATTTGTTTTGGAGCTCTTAGTGGTTGTACTTCCCTTGCATGTGGTGCTTGTGGTGATCCTTGGTCATTTTCAACCTTGGTGAGTATATGCCATTATTTTGTAGTGTTTCCTTAGATCTCCTTCCCTATCTTCTTCCCTTTTTCATGGCCTTATACTATGTTTTGACATGGTTGTCATTCTTGAGAGAAAAATCCTCATCACAAGGGTAATAGGCCATGTTTTGACAAGCCAACACCCAAGTGAGAGGGAGTTTCTCCTTCTTTCTTTGGATTGGACTAGGGTTCTTTCATGCCCTTTTTCCCTTGTTCTATCATTTACCATGATGTCTTCTCCTTCTTTAGGTTATTTGTGGATGATTGTGGAGCTCTGGTGGAGCTTTTCCCCCTCTTGCTGATAGTGTCCTTAGAGCTTGCAATCTTTGGAATGATCTTCCTTAAGGCGGGTGATATAACCCTTAACCATCTCTATTATTTGAACTTTTCATACATGCATGTAGTTGTTTCCTCTATCTAAAACGTACCCCTTATGTGATAGTTGATGATGCCATGTTCTAGAACTTGTTTGATGGTTTTTAGCTTGCTTGACTTGCTTAGAATCTAAAACCCTAATAATTCATGCACCCGACTTTGATGATTGTTATGTGAATTCTAGTTACTCCTATCTTTTGATTTTGGGTTTGACTGTATGCATCATATTTGTGTTCCTAGATGTTACAAAGAGTTTGGTTTCTATTTTTAGTACCTTAAACATGGTTTTCCTCTCTCTTGCATGAGGCATTTTGATAGTGATGTCATGGAAAATGTGTTAGGGTTTGGATAACATTTTCAGGTGATGTTATCTCCCTTTAAGATAGTGGTTTTCCTTATTGTTCCCTTCCATTTGACCATGCTATGTTTCTATTTTGATTTTTGGTTAACCTTAGTTTGATGATGGTTCCTTGCCTTGGAGGTAGTTTGATCGTTAATGGTTTCTATACCTTGTTATGTCTTGGGTCATGAAACCTTGATGTGTTGGTTTTGGTTCGAGACAATTGACCTTGTGGATGTTGCGACACCCTACTCTTTGGTGGTCATGACTCCTACTCCCTTGTGGATCGAGACATACCCTTAGTTCTGGTTGAACTATTCCCTTTCTTCTTGTGATCGTGGTTTACTAGTCTTGGTGATCGAAACCCTGGTATCATGTGTGGTCAAGACATGCTTGTTAAGGGTTGAATGCCTTACTTTGGGTCGCAGGCGGCGCTTACCTAGTTGGTGTTCACAACACCACATGTGTTTATGGTCATGATAGTTCTATATGGTGAATGGTTGACACATAGACATAATAATATGAAAACCTAAGCATGAACCATATATGGTGTTGTTTGGTTGGATGCCTATCAACCTTAATGATGATCATTAACCCTAGAATGTCCCAAGGATATGGGAGATGTCATATCTAGGGTTTAGTGTTTGAATATATAACTATAGAGACCCTAAACGGCTAAGTATAGACCCTTGACCCTAATCTAGGGAAAACTGATGGGTTTGCTTTGTTCTCTTAGAATGGCTAGGACGATATGATGTTTCTCTTTTTTGTTTATAAATCTCTAACCTTGCCGTTGAGATGAATGACATGGATAGTATATGTTGTGGTGATACCTATAACTAAATCACTTTTCAGTGTCCCATAATTAAGGAAAGACCTTAATGTTGAGAACCATTACCTAAATTCTCAAGATCCATATTTAACAAATAATAAATAATAGCAAATAATTTCCATTATTTCACAAATATTGTTTAGGGTGTATACTAATGTACATCTAAGGAGTTACATGAAGTTTAAACATGAGAAACTAATACATATGAGAAGAAGCATCTATCTAATGTTCCTTTAATTAGCTTTAATGCCTTCAATTGACTTCATCTGATTCATTATGTCGTGATATATTCATGTATGATATTTACCTAAAACATCGAGAATTCAAACACAAATCAGTATGTTGTTATAATATGTACGTGTGATGCATACAAAATTGTGCAAGTAATATAAAAACATATGATCAATCAATTACTTGCATAAGAGATAATATTTTTGTTACATATTCTAACTCAAACTTGATATGTTATCTTATGTGTAATCATTGTCCCTTCTAGGGTTCATGTGTATCACCCCTTGATACATGTCATTCTAGGGTTTAGAATATGATATATTACTTTATGTGATACTCATAGTGGCATTATAGTTTAATAGAATGTAAATAAACATTCAACAGTTTATTTTATCAATCTTCAGGAAATCCTCAACAAACACCAACAATCAATAATTGCAATTATTCATAACGGTAACCCCGTACCCCAATGTTGAACCATGCAAACTATGCAATCATCATGTCATCCAATCAAGAAACAAAAGATGGGTCCAACCAATCAAAATTAAATTTGCATGTATGCATATCCTAAAGTGTCATCAATTATATTAAAGACATACTAATCTAACATATGTCCTAAACTAGGGTTTAGGGTTGTCTTAGGTTAGGATAATGAATAAGGGTACACACCCTAATTCCATCACTTTATGACATAGGATTATAAAAGCATATTAAACACTATATGGAACCTAGATTTATCATATACTTGCATCGTGAACATTTAGACTTGGTTAGGTGCATTAATAACATGGAAAGCCATGATCTTTAGTTTCAAAACCTTAATTACACATATGTATGATCATTGATCTAGAAACTCTAATTATTCATCATAATTATCATCAACCTCTTGGATTCCCATCATATTCAGCAACATCAGCTTGTTTCAACAAAATACATGTACTTAACACATTCAATACAATAATCATCAATTCTAGGGTTTTATGCATGAATCATCCTAATTGCATATATTATCAATAATTTTGGAACATGAAGCATAAATAAGAATTTAAAGTATCCTATTTGGATTCTACTCATTTTCCAATTAATTTCTATATAATTTTCCTATATTTCGATCATTCTAGCATTTAGCTTAATTTTTGGAAGAACAATTAATTTACCCTTGTCATGGATGACGTGACAACCTCTTATTAGGCCACACTACCCAATAATTGCATTCTAGATGGATTAGTGGGCCGCATATTGGGCATTGATTTCACCCTAAACCGGTCGATCTGGGATTAACACATCCAAGCTATATCTCATGCGCCCTCATCCCTGCACACGATGCCCTTCACTATTCATTCGTAGTCACAGATGTATCCACAAATGCACCACACCTTCACTTCCTTCAGTGCCATCTCTGGCACCCAACTACCAGTGACCAAGGTTATTGTTCAATGCCATCTCTAGGTTGCAGTAACATCTCTGGAAGCCTCCTTTGCTAATCCAACAACTCAAGGGCTCGTCTCTACCTTGATTTTTATCCCCCCCACTTCTCGCTAGATGAAGGCTAATCTATAATCCTTGAATACATACTCTCACACCAAAATTGGGTGTTGTAGCCCTATGTTCCTCTTGTGACAACCTATGTGAGGAGGATCAAGGAGGAAATGACCCATCTTGGCCTAATCTCCCATCTCCTTCTCTATCTTGCTCTCACACCGCCATGACCCCAGCCTGCTTCCCCTTCAAACTTTGGGTAGTGACCAAACTCCCTAGCTCCATGGTCAGTGTAGAGCCTCTGCTACAATTAAACCCTTGGCAAAAAGAAGCGGTTGGGGAATGCTATCTATGTAATGACCAATTTTCAAATTTATCATCTAATTAGGTCTACTTGGATGATTGCAAGCTTAACCAAATTGATCATTATTTAAAGCTTGATTCATGATCGTATTCTAATCATGATTCTTTGAACCTAATGAAAAACCTAGATATGATTTTATTTAAAATAATTAGAGTTTGGGAATTAAAAACCCTAATCAGCCAAAATTATGGTTTGGATGGCATATGAATATATAATTTGAGAAGTATAGTCATGTACTAAATTATTTTTAGTATTTTATATTCAACACTCATTTAGTTTAAATTTGGATATGGTTTAAATAACTCAAATTTAAGTATTATAAAAAATTTAGAATTTTTGAGTAATTGTATTACTTGTTTGTCGGTCGAGTTTCCCCTGGAAAAACTCATCGACCATGTATTCAAATTGAAATACAATAGTATGGTATTTGAATTTTATATTTTTATTGATACACTAAATTGATTTTTAAATTTTAAATTATATTTGGAAAGTACATTATATTAACTCTGTTAAATTTTAATAATTTTGGATGATGTTTTATCTCTATAGTAAGGGGTGTCGGTTGAGTTTTCCCAGGATAAACTCGGTTAATCAATAGCATTCTAATATTTGATTTTTATTTATTTATCAATAACTTGGATTGATATCAAATTTTAATTGGTATCCTAAAATTCTCTCTAACACAATATGCTAAACTTGCATAATTTTTGGAGGAGAATGGACCTAGTCAGTAGATGATTTTTAGTAACTTATTTTATGATAGAAAAATATATTGAAATAAAAGTCAGTGTAAGTTGGGTCAATTTGCAATTGACCCAAGCACCTTAATTGATCTATATGGGGAACCTAGAACCCAATGATATATCATATTTCATGATCCATTCCTGAGAAACAAAATCCTAGAGTGAGAGGATAGTTAAGGTTTTGAGATGAGAAAATGCTGGAGATGTTAACCTAGGGTTTCACTATCTAAGATATGATGAAATCAAGTTAGTTTAGATTCTTTGCATAGTCTTTCATGGTGAATCTTCTCTCATATGTCAAGATTCCACCCCCCCCTCTAATTTGGTTCCAAATGATATGAAATCTTGACTTTTACAACTGTTCTTACCTAGTCTCCATTTCTAGGGTTTTTGAGTTGAGAGGAGGAAGAAATAGATTTAGTTGCTAGAATTTGATCAGATTTCTAGCAATTCAGAGTTGGACCTACGTTTTTAAGGTGCTTTCCACCTTAGGTGAGTGTTTATGTCCCTCTTAACCTCTATATTCATGTTGAAAGCCTAATTCTATCTGACTAAATATTTAGAAACCTTGCTTGTGTACGTTTGTTATTGGGTATTGATTTACAAAGATATTAGGGAATCAAATTCTAATAATTACAATTATTTATCATTGATTGGAACTGGATTTTTTCTAGATATATTTATTGATGATCCATCAAAAATTCTATGGATAGATAACTATGCTATATCATCTGAATATTGCCTAAAAATCAGCCCAATGGCCCATATGCTTGGGAATTGAATTGGCATGTATAGAATCATATATGAATATTATTACAATGAATTATACAAGTGTTTTGTTGAGTATTACTGAATCAGTGTGAGGTGGCTATATTCCCTATTTAGGGTTTGTGTTGATGTATTGAATGAAAGGAGTCAATTAATTAATGTATACTTATGATTGATGAATGAAATATGTTGAAATGGAAACAAGGGTTTCCATGTGTGTGCATAGCCCTAATGAACCCTTGTACTCCATGATGATAAAACTGAATGATATGATTATTTTGATGTGTTGAACTAAGGATTACTTCTTGAAAACCCTAGAAGGTTAGAATTAAGATGAGTTTGAGTAATAAAGCTAGAACTTGTATATGATGTTGTAAATGCGATGAAATGATGAAGCATAGGTAATAATACTTCAATTGAAGATGATGAGTCGTACAAATATGATCTAATCCTAATTCATCTATTTTACTATACTTTATGGAGTAATGAGTAGCCCTCACATGAATGTGGGTCCTCTTATACAAGCTACATAAGAGTGAATGGTAAAGGATGACTAGAGATTATGGTGTAAGAAGATGTAACCCTAATTCATTCATTTTACCTAAAGTGAGTATTATAATAAGAAATGATCATTGCAGATTATGGGAATTCCATTAGAAGTCAATGACATGGTACACCTTATCTAAATATAAGAAATGATAAGAACAAAAATGTACTCAATGGTGATGGAAAATTAAAGGTGAAACTAATGAAGTTAATATGATGAAGTCTTTAATATTTTATTTTAATTACATGTGCCTTATCCCAAATTGATTTAAATATATTAAAATTGGACTTTTATGGATGTTAATGAGGAGAGAAGCATTTTGTATCAAATTAATTAAGAATGATTGGTTCCAATAATGTAAGGAACATGAAATGAAAAAGGTTGAGACTAATGAATATTAAATGAAGGAAAAAGATGGGAATTCATTGATGAATTTAAGAACCTAACCCTAACCCTAAAATGATTAGTTAGATGATGCTAATGAATAACAATCTCAATTGAGGGATTAAGGACTGCACATAACTATAGTTGAATTCAATTAAAAGATGAGGTTCAAGCATTTGAATTGATTATCAAGAATGTGTTATTGGATTGTGATTGTTTGATAGAATACTTGTACTCTGAGAATAAACTATTTTGATGAAATTTAAATGATATTAAACATGTTTTAATTTGTAACCCTAACAAAAGAATGTGAAATAAAAGAAGAAGAGAATTAAGTGTGTTATGCATGTTTATGCATGAAAATTATTTGCAGCTGTGGAAATTGGATAGAATAAGTATATGTTGTGTGATAAATCTACTCTGAATATGAGGAATGATATAAGATACCTATATCATTTTATTCTTTCTGGTTCTTATGTCTTTGTGAATACTTTTTTGATAACTGTGATATAGAATCAACTGATAAGAAATATACCGAGTTTCAATTTAACATGAACTGATTACATTTGAGAAACCCTGATGAGTGTAAATTCTGCACAATGAGATTATGTCTTAGGATGAAAACCCACTAACAATGATAAAAACCCTAATGTGGTAAATGCTAGACAATGATATTATGTCTTAGGCTGAAAGCCCATAGATGATGACTGCTATGAGATGATGTAGAAAATGGAAAGAATCATATGTGTTGCAAACTATAGATTTGTTGTGCTTCTTGCTTTAATCATTGTCTTTTTGTTAAGCCTAATTTATTTCATGTTATTCTAGTTACACGAGAATACACACATATGATATATGATGTTTTGAATTGTTTTAAGATGTGTATAGATTAATAATAAGTGAAATGATGAAACATATAGTTTTATTCCCTAAACACTATGAGCTTCCCCCAAGGTCCACACTGGGGAAACAAAATGGATCTCCTTATAGTAATCGATGAATGATGAGAAGGATTTCCAAAGTGTGGATTGGTACCTTAATTGTTAGACCACCAGGATATAGGAGTGAGTCATCTGGAGTGGCTCTGGCCCTAAATTGTTGTTGTGAAAGTCTATGTACATGAGGATTAGACTATGATGAAATGAAATATGTGAAATATAAAAAATATGAGAAATAATGTGATATGTGATATATGATCTACTATTTTGTTGGTTCCTATCTCGTGTACCTGAGATGAGGACATGATCCTCTTTAGGAAACCCTGAGGTGGCCATGGTCTGTTGTTGATTTCTTAGGGTGGTTTGTTAAACCCGAAGATAGTGACGGTGAGTCGTTGACTCGAGAATCAGGCATGGATACTTCTACTTGGTGAGGTGCATGCCAAGTAGTTTCTAGGAAAATGAATACAAGATGACAAGCTATGTAGAATATGATTTGAATGTTGTTACATTCCTTGTACTTCTAGTTGATGATTTACCAATATTGATTATGTTTCTTATTGTGTGAAAGTAATCATGTAGTTATAGAGATTATCTATTCTATATTCTGATCTGTCTAGTTGACAAGTAGACATTGCTGGGATTTAAATATCCACTCTAAATATGATTTGGGTTTCTTGCTATTTGATAAGTATTTTTTGGTAGAATACCTTATGTGTACTTCAACTTAAGGACTACAAGATTTGTTCCTGGTCCAGCTGGTGGAGTGTGACAAAGATAATGTTATTGTTATGTATTGATTCAAAATACTTAGATCTTAACTTATTACTTATGCAAAAGGATTCTTAATCTGAACTGAGAAGTATATGTTTATTTTTTCATAGACATATTGTAAAAGATGTTTTAAAGTTATAATTGGTTTAAGTGATTAACTTATCTATTTTATTAAATTACTATTGTAAATTAGATTTGACTTATTCCAGAACTATCTGCTAGAACTTTCAATATTTGCAAGATTCTTTTGAGTTCATTATACCTAGTCTGATGATGATGCATGTACCTAGTTTGAGTGGGAGGTATCCACTCACTAGTGCTCAATATGAGTCTCATGAGGTTGTTTCAAATGTTTTTAGATATAATTATATTTGTTTCAAATGTTTCTAGGTAAATTCTATCTAGAGGAGAGGTCGTTACAAAGAAGATATAAATAGAATAATCTAGATAGATTACATTGTCCATGTACACTCTCTTTCCCAAGAAGGGTAGTATATTGACTTTGTTCTTTTATGTACATGTATTTGATGTAAACTAAACTACATGTGAGCAGTAAGATTTGATTTTGGTTTTAATGAAGTTGAATAAGAATTGTGATATTTAATGTCATGTCCTTGTTGTCACATTAGTTTACAAAAATTGTGAAGAAAGAAATAGGATAAATTTATCTGTGATTTTCATATACTATTTTGATCACATTTTTTTATAATTCATTATTTTGTTTTACAATCAGGTTTAGGTTTTGGGTTTCTCTCTAATGGTTGGCATTTATGCTGATTAAAAGAGAGGTCCCCCCCAATCTACCCCAATAACTCATAGTTTCCAAGGAAGGCCATGCATGTAGACCATGACCAAGCTCTTACCCAGAATAAGAGACTGTTGCATATCTTTTGTTGATGGTGAGTCCCAGGACCTTACAAAGGACCTTGATAGATCTAATTTGAAGAGTAGGGGGTGCTTCCATTACACAAATCCATGTCATTTTAAAAAGAATTATAAGGTCTGGAGAAAGAAACATGGTTCTAAAGGAAAAGACAAGAGGGATGATGACAAGAACACTACAATCGTAATTTTAGATGGTAGCAACGATGATGATGATGTGATCTTGATAGTCCGCGAGCATGTCTACATGTTGATGATGATGATCTGAGAGGGTGGTGGATACTACATCTTCTTTGCATGCCTCACCCAATAAGGAGTTCTTCACTTCATATAGGAAAGGAATATTTGGGAGGGTGAATATGTGAAATTCTATCTTCTTTAGTATTATGGGATTTTGCAGACATTTGAGTTCAGTAAAGCATTGGTTGCACACTCACACTCAAGGGTGTTGGTCATGTGCCATATTTGTAGTTGAGTTTGATATCTAGATCTTTCTTTATTAGAGAAGGTTGTCGACTAGACTTTAGTGGTGAGAAGTGTAAGATTACAAAGTGGTATTTTTATTATTATATGAGGAAAAATATATTTTACATTGTACAAGACCCAAATTTAAGTTCTCAAAGATGGAATACATGCAGTTGAGGGTCCCCAAGAAAATATTTGGCATAGATGGATGGGACACATAAGTGAGAAAGGCTTAAAGATTATATCAAAGCAGATGTTAATTCATTATGTCAAGGAAACCAATCTCAAATCATGTGCTTGTTAGACAAGAAACCATTAATGAGTTTCTTTCAATACAAGATCAAAGGTGAATTCAACTCTTCAATAGATGGTTAACTAATATGTATGTGGTTCATTTGAGGTGGACACACTAGGTGGCAATATGTATTCTGTCACATTCATTGACGATGCATCTAGGTAGGTGTGGTCCCATTCATCAAAGACCAAGCATTAAATTTTTCAGTGCTTTTAAAAAGTTCATGCCATAGTTGGGTGTGATATAGAGAAACAACTAAAGTCTCTTTTCACGCGTATGACAAGAGAGGAAAGAAAAGGTCACAACATGTCACAATGGTACCTTAGACATGATGAAAATTACCATATTGGAGAAAGTCAGATGCATGTTCAAGACTTCATAATTGCCAAAGACATTATGGGATGAGACAATGACTACTTCCCACTAATGGATCAATCAATCTCCATCAGTTTATTTAGGTGCTATTGGATTAATCGATCTCCATCATTTGAGGTTTTAGATACCAAAGAAAGTATGGACAGACAAGGACACATCATATACTATTTTTTTAGTATTTGGGTGCAAAGGATATGTACATGTTCCAAAGGAAAAGAGACAAAAGTTAGATGATAAAGTGGTAACATGTATGTTTCTTGTCTATGTAAATTAGTAGTTTGTCTACATGTTATGGATCCAGTGAAAAAGACCATTAACAAACACAAGCATGTGTCATTCTATGAGAGTCAGATAGCGATAGAGCATGAGTTTGGTGATGATGAGGCTACAAGATTTGGTGATAGTTCTTATGATGAGTGGTATGAGGATTTTTAGGCTTCTTCACAGGTGCAATCTATAGATGATGAGGAAGAGAAGAATGATCACCTTGAGAAGCAGAGTGATAGTACATCGAGTGGTCCTTGCCTATATGTGTGGTCAAGTGATTCTGATTCACAATCAGAGAATTCTAGATATGGGGAGAAAGATCATCACCAGGCAGAGACCTCAAAGCAACAGTCAAGGAGGTGCTTCATCTAGATATTTGACATCCTAATATTTTCTTCTTATTGAATAGGGGGATCTAAAGACTTTCAGGAGGCACAAACTCATAGAGGTAAAGAACACTGGCATTAACAACATAGGTGGATATGACTTCTTTGTAGAACAATGATCATTTGGGCTTGTGATGATTCTCAAGGGTCGAATATCAATAAAGAATAAGTGGGTTTATAGGATGAAGAAATACGATAATAGAAAGGATATCAGATACAAATCTAGACTAGTTCTCAAGGTATTTAGTCAAAGACCATGTGTGGATTTTGATGAAATATTTTCTCCTATTGTGAAGATGACTTATATTATATTTATTATAGGCTTGGTTGCTAGCCTAGACCTGGAGATTGAGCATATAGATGTGAAGACAAAATTTATTCACACTGATCTGGCGGAGGAAATCTACAAGGAGCAGCCAAAAGGATTTTAGGTCAATGAGAAAGAGAAATTAATCTACATATTGAAAAAGAGTTTGTACAATTTTAAAAAAGCCCCTGACCAGGATATTATTTAATTTATTTGCATTAGTCTTTCTTTGTAGTGGTCATGCATATTATAAATTGTTGCAAAATGGAAACCAATAAATACCTTTTCCATGTACTTTAAGAAAACATATACTAGAATCATGGGAGCACAACTAGTATATTTCCTTACAACTTATGGGATTCATCTTTCCTCGGGATGATCTCATATCACATGGAAAGTCCCTTTGTAGAATCGTCTTAGTGTCCTCATTATCTTTAATTCTTCATAAAGTCAGATCCAAATATCCTTATTTGGTCCCCACAACTTGCACTACAAGCCAATATTAGATAAGTACTCCATTAATTATATACACCACACATTATCTTTTGGAAACTTTCCTTTTATCCATATTTTAGTTATCTAGAAATTCACAAAATCATTATTATTTATTTGTGCACAAAATCTCTTATTTTTAATCTTATGCCACAAGGATATATTTGCAAATAAAATAGTCTCATGGGCCTCACTTGGGTCATGGGTTGAACTCATGCCACATGGTTAGCTTTATTATTCTATCAATTAAAATAGGGAAATTTTCTTATCAAATCTAGAATTATATTTATGGACTTCAAATTTACAAAATTTGAGGGTCTCACAAAAACCTTATATGTTCTTGCATGTCAAACTTCTTAGAATAAAAGACTAATTCATAAATAAAAATATTAAGAAGGTACAATGATATCTTCCACACTATATGTAATATAATAAGAACACAAATATTTTGTAATTCAAAAATATACAAGAAATAGTTGTAGACAAAACCCTCTAAGGGCGTTCTTTATATATCAATGTAGGAGATCTAATTGAAGTCAAGGAGATAGATGAAGAGAGGTAATGGGAGAGAAAGGGAGAGGAATAATAGTAGAGGAGTAAAGAGAGAGATAAAATAAACATTACGATGAATGTTATTTATTTAATGTGTGTAATGACATGTGATAAAAAGTATATAGGCTCATTCAAATTTTTTTAAAGTCATGTGATATGTCCAATGCTACTTTCAATTACAAAGTTTCCAATTCTACAAAACTAGTATTGATATTGCTTAATGTGTGTTCTTGTTGCTCCGAACATATTACGAAGAACTAATATTTGAAATTTTTGGATGAAATAATACACATTTTAAACTAAAAGGTAGTTTCTTACAAGTAGCATGTTTGTAAATCACACCAAAAATACACATTTATTGAAGCAACAACACCAATATATTTAATAGTAGCACAGAGAATGTGAATGATAATACTTGTTCAAGTAGCTATACATTCTCTCTATATGTCTCTTTTTTCTTCATACAACAACAACATTATACTCCTGATGCGATAATAAGTCTACTACAAATTTGGTTTCAGAGAGTCCAAAATCAGGTAGATTTATGGAGATACAACAGGCAATATGAAACAATATTCCCTAATATATAGAGCAATGGAAAGATGCTAAAGCAACTTTCTCATTTTATGGAGAGATATATGAAATGAGGGAATAGATGACTAGGGAAGGGAGTTCAGAGGACATAGGTTTTCCAACCTCGTATTATAGGAGAGAGAAGGTTATGGGAGAGAAGAGAGCAAGAATAATATGACATAAATATTAAGAAACTACATTAGATGCATGAGACAACACATTGATAAATTAAAAAACATATTATAATAGATTCAAAACATAAAATGGATTTCTTCACAGAACATTAAAAAAAATTATAATTAGATACACACACACACACACACACACACACACACACACACACACATATATATATATATATATATATATATATGTATGTATATATATGTATATATATGTATATATAGGATATATATGTGTATATACATATATCTAGGATATATATATATATGTATATATATATATATGATACATATATATATACCTATATATATATAGGATATATATATATATGTATATACATATATATAGATATATATATATATATATATATATGTATATATATAGGTATATGTATATATGTACATATATATAGGTATATATATATACATATATATATGTATATATATACATATATATACCTATATATACATATATATACATATATATACAAATATATATATACATATATACATATATATATATATATATATAGAGTCAGGCTAGAATACACCCAAGTGTATAGATCACGCAGTACACCCCAATGGTGTTTGCCTATCTAGACCATGCTTTTCCAAAATCTAATCCATTGATCTTCATGGTTACAATAATAATAGGTCACATACAAAATTTGAACTCATTTGGATGAGTGTACAAGGACAACAATATCGAAACATAAAACTAATTTGAAATACATGATTCTTGCCTCCTTTAGATCCATGACCTATAAGTGTCCGAATGAGATAAAATTTATTATATAATATGTTCTTATGATAATTAAGAAGATCAACAGTTTAGATTAAAAAAAAATTATTGCATCTTCAAAAATGACTGAGGTGTACGGTGCCTCCGGTACACTCGAGTGTACACTAGCTTGACTCTCTCTCTCTCTCTCTCTCTCTATATATATATATATATATATATATATATATATATATATATATATATATATATTGTGTGTGTGTGCTTGAGATTTACAAACATTGAAAGATGAAGCGATGAGAAGGGAGGAGGTAATAATTATGAGAAGGAAGAAAGTGATGACTAGAGATATTGGAAGTAGTAGAACCTGGAGAAAACAAAACACAGTTCATGAGATAACACATTACTAAATAAAGTAAACACATTATAGTAAAATCACAATGTAAATAATTACAGTAATCATGTAAATAAAAGTATAATAAAAATATACATATAAATTCATGAATATATTCAAAAAGAACATAGAAAGCAAGATCTATTGAACTTATATATGTGTTATTTTTAGATATTAGAGTTTTAATTCACATGTTTCTAATATTTTTTCAATATTGCTAATATGTTATCCTAATAATTATCTTTTTTTCTCTACTTCCAAACTACTTTCCTCCTTCCCTTCATTACTTTGTTACCAAGAAACTATATACATTTCTTTCCTCCCTCCTCCCCTACTTCCCCCCTTCTCCCTCTATGTGTTGATAATATTTATGTATTTGCACCTAATCTTTTGTTAATGTAGAGTATTTTTTTAGTATTTAGTTTTTCTTAGTTTTTGTCACACATGTAAGATATTCCTATATATCTATTTATTTGATTTTTTTTGCTACTATTTTATGTTTTTTCTATTGTATTAGGTACACATTATATGGAAGGTGTAACTTTATTATATTTGCATATTTTGAATAAATTTTGGAGATTGGTATTTTTAGTCATGTTGGCGTTTGTGTTTATTATTTACAGTTTTGTATTTCTTTCATTTATTAAGTAAATTTCATGTTTTTGTGTTTATATTTGTGTCCTTATATGTTTTGTGATTCATTTTCTTTAGTAATGTATTTCCATTATTTAAGGATGTGTTATTAAAATATTGTATTTTGTTTTTTCTATCTACCCATTGATTCCCTTCTATCTCCCAAACACTTTCCTCACATATTTCTCTTCCCTAAAAAATAAGAACTACTCCCACAACACCCTCACCCCCTTTGTTCTCTCTACCAGTCCTCCTTTCCCAATCATCCCGTTAGTGACTTCCTAGATATGGGAGTTACATATTGAAACTTTTGAGAGATTTTTGTATCTTCTTTAAGAGGGATAGCATTATCAAAAGTTATATAATATACTGCTTAAATTGTAATATATACTACATTTATACAAAAAAATGCACCCAAGTTAAAGATGTATGCCTCAAGAAAGTGAATTATGTCCATCGTCTCATCATCAAAACTTTACATGAATACTTGTGCAAGAGACTCTCACCTTCATCAGTACATCTATATTTGTATTATTACACTTCACAACCACAAAAATGAAGGAACGCTACAAAAAAGTCTCGAACCTAGAAAAATTCTAGCCTTCAAATAATGTCGACTGGGTCGTGGTAATTTCCTATCCTTGTAAAGCAAAATAGGTGACATAATAGATAAAACTTGTTTCTAAAAGATATATCTTTATACTACATACATAAGTGGGTACATATAAACTTCATTATGATTGTATTTTCTTTTCCCTTATTGCAATCATATAGGGAAAACATAGAATGAAACATATGATTGAGAATTAAAATTTCAAATATTCACTTAACACTTTTCCAATGATCTAACCTGTTATAGTTAGTAAAATTTGACTTTATAGCATTGTGTGGCATTTCACTATCCACTTGTAAACATATCAATTTATATTTATCAAATACATTAATTTTTAATGTTTCAGGGTCGACTTTGCTTTGCTTTGTCATTATGGATCATTATATATATATATTTTTAGTCAACTTTGTTTTTACAAAATGTTGACATTCCATTTTTACTCACTCAACAAAAGTTCACGAACAATACAATTTCTCTGTAAAATGACAAATCCATTCCACATTTCAGAGGATTTCCACATACATCATTTATTCTACCTTTTTTCATACTTATTCGCATTTTTACTCCACTCATTTGTACCCATTTTCAACTACTTTGGGGATTTTAGCAAAGAAAGCCTTCTTCTCGGTCCGAAAGTGTAATTTATACTCCAATTCTACTTTAAAAAACCTATTTTCCAATAAATTTCTCAATTGTATTCTATGAAATAAAATAATTTTTTTGTACAAAAACTCAATTGCCTTTTTTCTGAGGGATTTTTTTTGAATTATCTCCCTCTCATTATCCTACTCTAAAATCCACTATTTCTACAATGTTTATATGTATTGTTCCTAAAATAATAGGGAAAATTTGAAATGCCCTTGACCGCAGCCTACATCACTGGGGAGATCCCACCCTTCCTTCAGATGACATATGGTGGGTTAGTGTAATCCTCCATCCATGCCATCTAGTAGATCAACGCAAAATGCCACCTTTCCAGATTGTTCTGTCTAGAACCCCAAAACCCTAAATACATAATATTATTATCCTTCCTACACCCACCATATTTTGAGCACCTTTAGAACCTCCTGAAGCTAGATGATTGACTACCTCCCTTTATATTTCTTTTGTATTGTTCATGCTTAGAGCATCCTTCCTCTGATACCTCTTGTTCTATACTTCTATTTACTATTTTTTAATGGTAAATTGATCTAACGGTTGTTCCTAACTACTAAATTTGTTAGCTGCTACAACATATCTACTATTGCCGCATCTAATATGTTCTATTTTTGTATCTGATTAGTTTTATCTACTATAATAGTTCGGCTGCTATTATATCCATTATTATTTACTACATCTAGAAAAGTAGATCTTGTCTCCCTAGCATACACCTACTAGTCACCCTCTAAAATCTTATACATCAAGAGATCTTCACTGTGGGAGTTCCTGAGGTGAATAGGACCACAATCCACCTATAAAAGTGGCACTTTCAGGGATATGACAGGCGGGACACAGTCATTTCTAGCCGTAAAAGCCTACCCACAAATAAAAATCACTTTCTTAAGCTTTTTTTATCAATACAATTGTCCCAAATCACTCTTTTCTTCTGCAACAGGATAGTATCTTGATACTAGGTTATCATGCAATATGGGGTGCTAATGCTTTCCCACTTGTAACTAGACCGCTAGATATAATCTTTATATTTGTTCTTTATTTTCTATTTTCCTTTTAACCCAGCGTGGATAATTGTTTAGATTTACACCTTGGCTTTGACACCTTATCTTTTCTCCTCATTTATCATACAAAATGTGGTGGGGATTTTGAGCACTCTATACTTTTTTATGTGACATTTCACTAAAAAAGGGTAGAATTCATCATAGGTTATCTCTTTTTGGTTTTCTCCTTTTTGGGCAGGGTGTTATATGTTGGGAAATACAGGCAAAGAGTAAGACAACAAACACAAAAAAATTATTTATAAGTTTTCCCATAATAGAAATGTCATGTCAACTACTATAATATAGGAAGGACGGTTTAATGAGTTTATAATTGGTCCTGGAGCAAGTCCAGCGATGACAACTCATTGCTATTGCAAATGTCTTCTAGTTGTTGTTGCAACTGTCTTCTAGTTTCTCTTAGATGGTGTCTGTGCAACTTCTGGTCTTCTGCACAAAAGGCGGATGGGATGGATTCTAATGCACCTCCTGTGGTCTCACAACGGACAATAGGTTGATGTTCTCCTCCTCGAAGCAGTCAAAGGACTCCTACCTCTATATTAATCCACACGGACCAACTAGAACTCTTGTCATCCTACTAGAACATACAAGAAAGAGTTGTCTCTCCTATTGGCATACTAGTCTCCAACTTTCTCTCCCAAAACAATAATGCTCAGTTGTTCTCTCCCTTGCTATCCCTCCCTAGTCAGGTAGGACTTACTTGGACTCTCTTGGTTACCATAACCAGAGAGGACAACAATTATCAGAGCAACTAATTGTCAATTGTCTTTGTTGTGCTATGGGAATCCCATAGTACCGCTCTATATATAGGCAAGGTTAGGGCCAGGGTTTGCTGTCTATTCAGGATCTGTGTGGGAGTGGAAAGGACCAGAAGATCTTAAATATTCAGAACCTACAACATTGAAAATGGTTGTATGGTAGACCAAACGGTTGTCTGGCTGGACAGACAGTCATTTCTCTCTATGAGATGGTCATCTGGCAGTTTCCCAGTCGCATATGAATTTGGCAATTCAAATCCAATTAATGCATGGCATGACGTTAGCACTAATTCCTTGTTGCAGTCGAATTACTTCATCAATCGAGAGATCTTGCACATGTGAGACCATCATCTCGCTCACCCAGAAGGTCATATGGCGAGCTGAGACAAACTGATCAGTTCAACAGATTGAACCAGTCGGTTCACAACTCAGTTTGGGCATTACTTAGCCAATTCAATTTCTAATAAGTATAATAACCCAAACGATCATCTCAACATTTGAACCGACCATCTGGTGCACCAAACAGCCGTCTCACCTAGTGAGGTGATTGGCTAGGGTGTAGTCAAATGATCCATTGTGTGAATTGAGTACCTAAACACGTTAGTAATCAATCAAATCATCATTCAAGATTAAAATCCTCTTTTGGATGAGTTCCTTTGTGTGTGACCCTATAGGTCCCATATCACATCCGCAATGAGTGTTCATAACTAACTTATGAAATCAAAAGTAGAGAGTGGTGCCTAGTCGCACATCAATGCAACCCAAGTGAATGGAAAATCTAAGAACAACTTCAACCTACAATCTATGTAAGGTGTTGTAGTGATTGTATAATCCATTTGTCTCTGATATTTGGAGAAAGGAATGTATATCGTCATCCTTTTGACATTCATCTCATGTTTCTTGAACCAAGAGAAGACTGTCTGAGATAATGTGACCTCAATATCATATATTGATTCACATATGCACATGCATGGGTTTCTCAGTCTCACTTATCAAGTGGCTAGGATATCAAACTCCAATAGAAGGGACAAATCCTATCTCTATCACTTACAGTCTATCCCCATGTGTTAAAGCTACCCAATCGTCACCTTGATGGAAACCCATATTTCAATATTACCTTTGATGATGTCAAAGTATACCCAATTATATGTGATGAGTGCAGTGATTTTTGGTCTAAGAATCACAATCACCACCTTCACTATGAGAGATGACTATGACTACTAATGATGGTTTCCATGTGTCACTCTCAAGATGGGTATGTCTGATATGTTGGTCTCTAACATGTATCTATGTTCTTGGTTTGATATTTCCATATAATGACTAATGAAATTCAGTCATCAACCAACCCACACTCTAGTTTTATGCATTTCTGGTGTCTATCTACCTTCCACAATAACACCAAACTAGGGAAATAATAAGAATGTACACACTCTTAACATTTGTATGATCTCATTCTCTAAGTCACATACTTGAAGACATACATCATTGAGTATTGTCATTCTTTAGACATTCATAATGTTTACTAATTATCTCATAACTAAATGCAATAGAATGAATTGGAAGCTTTCCTTTATGAGTATTAATCAAATACTTTGTGGTATATACCATGTCAACCATCACATGATTGGTTCTCCGGGCATACCTTACCAACAGACTCCCACTTGCACTTCGAGCCAATCACCCATGAATCTTATTCTTAATGATTTAAACATGTCCACCATGTCTTTGATGTACAAGTGCTAATCTAGCGGGTTAGTAACATTTTGCAATTATTCAGTATATTGCATGTTTCTTATCACTTTGTTGTGAGATGAAACTACCATAATACGATATCTGATATTCCTTTCCTAATAAGTAGCTCCATTGCTGTCACATTATTACTACCGAGTCATCAATGGTTAGACCATCTATAAGTTCATCATATGAACTTCTAGACCCATATATCATCACTCTGTGTTCGTTACACAAGTATACTCGGCTTCGATTCTAGAATATAATTAATGGCTATTAGTTTGGAACCTGTCCCACTAACAACATTTCTCCTTTTAAATCAAACATATTTTATTGTGATCACTTTTGCCATTTTGGAAGCTTGCATTAGTGTATCCTTCTACACCTAAGTATTCCACTACTACTATCTTTATTTACTATCAATCTATCCTTAAGTACATCTCAAGTACTGATAGATATATTTAATGACTTTCCTATAACCGTTGTTGGAATTTAATATCATCTTGTCATGTCTAGTACATACAAGATTATATGGGACTAGTACATCTATAGCATTCATGATAGATCCATTTATACAACCTATAGCATCTTATCATGTCACTTCTATTCTTCATAAGAATTGGACCATATGGTTCATGATAAATTAATCATGATTGTCTCTCATTTAATCCATCCGTGTTGAACTCCTTCAACACATTGCTATTGTATGTGCTCAAACTTATATTGTGAAATATTCAAGAACTATCTCTATAGATCTTGATCCTTATCACATAAGATGTTTCAACTAATCCTTCATTGCTGAAGGGGTCTTTCATGCTAGTTCAAAATGCTCACAATATTGTGATGTTATTCCTCACCATATGTGGAATATTCATACATACTCCCACTAAATCGTTTGTAATCAAAGATTTCACCTTATATCCTGAAAGAAGTCAAACTCTTTGACTATCTTATCAAGTCAAAAGATGCCTCCTTTGAGATTCTTGTTTCAATCCTAGATTGAACTTTGTAGTTTATAGACTTTATTTGCATTCTTGATGTTATAAAAAGCTTTTAAGTTGTGTCACATACACATCCTCTGATGTATTCCTTTAAGGAATCCAATTTCTATCTTCATATACTAAATCTTATAGTCTATTTTAACTACAACAACAAGCTTGACAATTGGTAAAGGAATTTCTATCATGTTCAACAATTTGAACTGAACTAAAAAAATTTAAACCAATTTGTCCTCTTATGTTGTCCATGTAGGTCTTTTCTACAAGACCCTATTGCACCCTTTAGGTATTACCTCTTTAGGTGGCACTATCAATGTCTTACATTGTTAGCTTACATGGACCCCATAATGGCTTTAAGCCATTTCTTAGATTATTGTATTCTATAGCTTCTAGTTGATTAGTTGGCTCACCAACCTATCTGAATCGTTGGGTTCACAATCCTCCAATCTCAGATGTCTTCTACTAGTACTATTTTATTTTGTGTCGCATGTTGAACTTGAGATTTCCACAACAACTTATGATTCTATTAGTCCTTATTGTACCACTTTGTTGTCCTCAAACATTTCAAGTTTTACTTTTACTCACTTATTCTTTAGAACTCAGTTATCCTATCAATAAAACAATTTTTGTTTTTGGAATGGGATTAATAGTAATATTCAACAATTATGGTTCGTGGATAAACCTTTTCAAGAAACTACTCTCTCAAGGTAGTTTTCTATCCTTCAGACATATTGGGACATTCCCATATCATATCATATATAATGTCTTACAAACCATTCAAATGATACATGATTTAGTAAAAGGTATATATTTATGAGGATATAAGAATATTAGATTAATTGATAATTATATCATGTCATATAATGGTATAGTTCCTTCATTCTGCCACATCATCATGTTAATAGGGATTTGATTTGTGATACATTATCATAGTTTTTTCTTGAAGGTTCTCAAGGTCTTGATGCAAAGTATTTCAACATTTAATCTCATCAAAGTTTCTTAATACTTTCATATAGGTTATACTTCATTTACAATATTCTTGAACACTTCAAGAGATTTTTTTTCTATTTTATTGAGTACATATCATCATATTACCAGTAAATGAAATGATATATAAGTAATTATCTATAGCATTCATTCCATAAGATCTTCATGCATCATATGTATGAGGTCTGATGGAAGACTTATCCTCCCACTATATCTAGTAAAGAATGTTATGTCACGTTATGTACAAGAAAGAATTGAATATTTCCTTAGGTTCAACAACCAAGGGAGTTTAGATTAACATCAATATGTATTATATATATACATTTCTTATATATACATTCAAGGTGACTATTTCTAATGATAGTCTTGAGTTATCAATTATAATCCTTTGATATCAATGTTGAAACAATTATCCAATATTGTTTCAAACTAAAGATCATTAGATATTTCGGCATTGCCATAAAAAATCATATCTTTTGAAATAGAATAATTAATATCTCACTTTATTGATTCATCAATCTTGTCATATAAGGTGCTTAAAGTAAATGTTTCTATTTTCTTGGCAATGAAACAACAGTTCAACTAACTCTATTACATGGAAATTAGGCTAAGATAAATTTAAATTTAGACTAAATCTTTTGTAACTCTTGTTTTGCCTCATCCATCTTTGTCCTTCCATGAGGGATTTTACTTCTTATCATATTCTGCACATCAAGTATGTCAGATCTCTATTTGGTATCACATACCAAGAAGAAGTCATCAAAATTTATCTTATAACGTTTATACCTGAAGTGGAGGCCTCGACGCATTCCTTCTTCTTCTTTAGTTCCTCTAACCAGAGTGAGTAATTTCTTTTCCAATGTCCAGGCTGGTGATAATGATGACATTTGCCCCTTTTCTTCACTCCTTCAATTGCTTTGAGATCTGAAGATTTAGGCTTCTAGCTAGCTTTAGAACTCTTTTTAGCTTTCCCTTTACCTTTAGACTTCCCCTTTGTCTTGTTGATCACCATCACAGACATGGGCTTATCTTTCTTCATATGTCCCTCAGCTATTCTCAACATGCCCAACAACTCTGTCAATTAATTGTCAAAGTTGTTCATGTTGTAGTTCATGACAAACTGACTGTAAGATTCTGGCAGAGATTGCATAATCACATCAGTTGGCCAACTCTTGACCCAAGGGGAATCCCAATCTAGATAAGTTCTTTACATACCCAATAAGCTTGAGTTCATGAGGACCCAGTCAATCTCCTTCTGCCATGTTACATTTGAATAGTGCTTTGGAGACATCGTATCTCTCTTGTCTTGCCTAATCTTAGAACATGTTCTTGAGATGTGTCACCATCTCAATCACATCCATGTTCTCATATTGCCTCTACAACTCATAGTTCATGGAGCATAGCATCAGACATTTGACATCCACTACATCTTCAGTATTCTTCTTGACCCAAGGGGTATCCCAATCTAGTTAGGTTCTTTACATACCTAATAAGCTTGAGGTCATGAGGACCCACTCGATCTCCTTCTTCCATGTTACATTTGACTAGTGCTTTGGAGACATCATATCTCTCTTGTCTTGCCTGATCTTGGAACATGTTCTTGAGATGTGTCACCATCTCAATCACATCCATGTTCTCATGCTGCCTCTACAACTCATACTCCATGAGGGATTTTACTTCTTATCAGATCATGCACATCAAGTAAGTTGGATCTCTATTTGGTATCACATACCAAGAAGAAGTCATCAAATTTATCTTATAACGTTTATACCCGAAGTGGAGGCCTCAACACCTTCCTTCTTCTTCTTTAGTTCCTCTAACCAGAGTGAGCAATTTCTTTTCCAATGTCCAGGCTGGTGATAATGATGACATTTGCCCCTTTTCTTCACTCCTCCAATTACTTTGAGATCTGAAGATTTGGGCTTCTGGATATCTTTAGAACTCTTTTTAGCTTTTCCTTTGCCTTTAGACTTCCCCTTTGTCTTGTTGATCACCATCACAGACTTGGGCTTGTCTTTCTTCATATGTCCCTCAGCTATTCTCAACATGCCCAACAACTCTATCAATTAATTGTCAAAGTCGTTCATGTTGTAGTTCATGACAAACTGACTATAAGATTCTGACAGAGATTGTAGAATCACATTAGTGTCCAACTCTTGACCCAAGGGAATCCCAATCTAGCTAGGTTCTTTACATACCCAATAAAGTTGAGGTCATTAGGACCCGCTCGATCTCCTTCTTCCATGTTACATTTGAATAGTGCTTTGGAGACATCATATCTCTCTTGTCTTGCCTGATCTTGGAACATGTTCTTGAGATGTGTCACCATCTCAATCACATCCATGTTCTTATGCTGCCTCTACAACTCATAGTTCATGGAGCATAGCATCAGACATTTGACATCCACTACATCTTTAGTATTCTTCTTGACCCAAGGGGGATCCCAATCTAGCTAGGTTCTTTACATACCCAATAAGCTTGAGGTCATGAGGACCCACTCAATCTCCTTCTGCCATGTTACATTTGAATATTTCTTTGGAGACATCATATCTCTCTTGTCTTGCTTGATCTAGGAACATGTTCTTGAGATGTGTCACCATCTCAATCACATCCATGTTCTCATGCTGCCTGTACAACATGAGGGATTTTACTTCTTATCAGATCCTACACATCAAGTATGTCAGATCTCTATTTGGTATCACATACCAAGAAGAAGTCATCAAATTTATCTTATAACGTTTATACCTGAAGTGGAGGCCTCGACGCCTTCCTTCTTCTTCTTTAGTTCCTCTAACTAGAGTGAGCAATTTCTTTTCCAATGTCCAGGCTGGTGATAATGATGACATTTGCCCCTTTTCTTCACTCCTCCAATTGCTTTGAGATCTGAAGATTTGGGCTTCTGGTTAGCTTTAGAACTCTTTTTAGCTTTGCCTTTGCCTTTAGACTTCCCCTTTGTCTTGTTGATCACCATCAAAGACTTGGACTTGTATTTCTTCATATGTCTCTCAGCTATTCTCAAACTGTCCTACAACTTTGTCAATTAATTGTCAAAGTCGTTCATGTTATAGTTCATGACAAACTGACTGTAAAATTCTGGTAGATATTGAAGAATCACATTAGTGGCCAACTCTTGACCCTAGGGGAATCCCAATCTAGCTAGGTTCTTTACATACCCAATAAGGTTGAGGTCATGAGGACCCACTCGATCTCCTTCTTCCATGTTACATATGAATAGTGCTTTGGAGACATCGTATCTCTCTTGTCTTTCCTGATCTTGGAACATGTTCTTGAGATGTGTCACCATCTCAATCACATCCATGTTCTCATGCTGCTTCTACAACTCATAGTTCATGGAGCATAGCATCAGACATTTGACATCCACTACATCTTTAGTATTCTTCTTGACCCAAGGGGAATCTCAATCTAGCTAGGTTCTTTACATACCCAATAAGCTTGAGGTCATGAGGACCCACTCGATCTCCTTCTGCCATGTTACATTTGAATAGTGCTTTGGAGACATCGTATCTCTCTTGTCTTTCCTGATCTTGGAACATGTTCTTGAGATGTGTCACCATCTCAATCACATCCATGTTCTCATGCTTCCTCTACAACTCACAGTCCATGAGGGATTTTACTTCTTATCAGATCCTGCACATCAAGTATGTCAGATCTCTATTTGGTATCACATACCAAGAAGAAGTCATCAAATTTATCTTATAACGTTTATATCTGAAATGGAGGCTTCGACGCCTTCCTTCTTATTCTTTAGTTCCTCTAACTAGAGTGAGCAATTTCTGTTCCAATGTTCAGGATGGTGATAATGATGACATTTGCCCCTTTTCTTCACTCCTCCAATTGCTTTGAGATCTGAAGATTTGGGCTTCTGGCTAGCTTTAGAACTCTTTTTATCTTTTCCTTTGCCTTTAGACTTCCCCTTTGTCTTGTTGATCACCATCACAGACTTGGACTTGTCTTTCTTCATATGCCCCTCAGCTATTCTCAACATGCCGAACAACTTTGTCAATTAATTGTCAAAGTCGTTCATGAAAAATTGACTGTAAGATTCTGGTAGATATTGAAGAATCACATCAGTGGCCAACTCTTGACCCAAGGGGAATCCCAATCTAGCTAGGTTCTTTACATACCCAATAAGCTTGAGGATATGAGGACCCACTCGATCTCCTTTTGCCATGTTACATTTGAATAGTGCTTTGGAGACATCATATCTCTCTTGTCTTTCCTGATCTTGGAACATGTTCTTGAGATGTGTCACCATCTCAATCACATCCATGTTCTCATTCTGCCTCTACAACTCATAGTTCATGGAGCATAGCATCAGACATTTGACATCCACTACATCTTCAATATTCTTCTTGACCCAAGGGGAATCCCTATCTAGCTAGGTTCTTTACATACCCAATAAACTTGAGGTCATGAGGACCCACTCGATCTCCTTTTGCCATGTTACATTTGAATAGTGCTTTGGTGACATCATATCTCTTTTGTCTTGCCTGATCTTGCAACATGTTCTTGAGATGTGTCACCATCTCAATCACATCCATGTTCTCAGGCTGCCTCTTCAACTCATAGTTCATGGAGCATAGCATCATACATTTGACATCCACTACATCTTCAATATTCTTCTTGTAAGCATCCCTATCAGCCCTAGGTGCAGTTGGAAGGGGTTCATCTGTGTCACACCCCGATCTCACACTAACCACTAATTATGAGATTAGGGCACGACAGAGGGATTATCACATAAACAAATCACTGAAAACTTTTTCTTTTTAAAACCTCGTAATGATATCCGGATTATTGTTGTAAATTAAAACATAAATAACTATTGCGGAAGCATTTCAATTAAACTGGCTAGAGAACATAAATAGAGTTTACAACATGTAATATTATTTAACAGAAAGTAAACATAACAGTTAATTTACATCTTTATACACATTTGCCATACGTACTCTCTCTCACCCACGCCATGTCCCAAGGACCGAGGGGAAAGGACTAAGAGACCTCTAACTAGACTAACTACAAACCTTTTAATAACTAGGCGTTAGGATGAAACGATCCTTCTGATTCCTGCTGTTGGCGATAACCTGAAAATGTTTTGAGTAGAGGTATGAGCCTACTCGCTCAGTGAATAGCCTTTCATTTAGCTATCACTAAACAACTCATCAGATTTATAAAATTTAAATAACATGAATACAGTACAAATAGGGCAGTTCTAATGACATAGCAGATTACAGAATATAGTCGCATTTCTATACAACAACAGGTAATTTAAACCAACAAACAGATATAATGAATTGGCACAAAAGTTCGGATATATTAATTTACTGTGATCCTATATGATTACATAATTATTTTATTATGCCCCAAACATATGCAGCGCACTCTACATATGAAGATCTGTAGCGAACTACGATCCCACCGTACAAGACTTAGCGACACACCCGGGAAATGCTAAGTCTGACTGTCCGTCCTGGTCTGCACAGGACTCGGGCGCACAAGGGCCCCAGGCGCACAAGGGCCTGTCTGCACTAACTCCGAGTGCTCTGGACTCCTCCCACCCTGTAGTGCACAGTCGGAGGGTCTGGGTTACCACCGTGACACAAGCACGGATTAATGTTGAATAACCCCCATTTTTCTCCAGTGCCACCGTGACACAAGCACGTGTTGTTGTTGGACACTGTCTGTCTGCCCTCGTGCCACCGTGACACACGCACGGATTATTGTTGAACACGAGCCCGACCATCTAGGCACAAGGCTAGATCGATCGTTTCACCCCAAAGGTACAGACCGCGCAATGGGGTTCTACGGTGTTGGGGCACCTAAGTCTATTAACTGATTAACATATAACCATTTAAACAGGAAAATCACATTTACTGATTTCATATCAGATCACAATACACTGTCATTCTAAACTGACAGAGCAATATATTTTAAATCATTGTAATTTCTGAGAAATTCTCATACCATGCATTCAGACAAATTAGTAATGCATAAATAACCCAACTTATTTCAATTTGACACATACATAGCGAATTTACGCAATTAAACATCTTATTGCACAAATTAAAGAAATTTGCTTCACATGTGAGAATCATACTCAACAATTATCAATTCTCTAAATTTCTCGAAAAACGTGCACATTAACCCAAATCCTGGTTTGTGCATCACTTAACTCGATTAAGAGTTAATTACATATCACAACACAATTTAATAACAATACTTGAGAATTTCTAGTAATAATTCAGAGAAATGTGCCATTTCATGTAAATATCAATTTACACATATTAACGTCAAAAGATATATGCAATTAGGGTTTTCATGCATATTTTATTTATTCATATCTACTTTGAAATCGTACATCTGATAATTTAACAGAAATCTTCATTGTTTGGGTTCATACCCAAATTATACCATTTCCAGACATGAATTTCTAATTTCAACATTCAAATGAGCAATTTAGGTTCCAATGAATCATATAAATTTACTGATTCAATCCACACTGATCAGATGCTAAACTAAGTCATATAACAGCGTCTAGAAGCATTTTATGAAATAAAAAGTCGGGCGACGCCAAACGCTGCCCGATGCCTGATAACGCCTGTTATCAGCGTAATTCGCGCACATAACTGGAAATATTCAAACGCCTGAGTTTATTAATGATAAATAAATGAAATCCCACTCACAACGATTTGGTCTGTCCGGATTCGTCCGGAGATGCGTCCAAGGCCTATTTCGAGGCGTAATTTAATTGTCTTCTTCCTTTGAATACATTTTTCACTGTTCCTAATCACGGAACCAGAGCTTCACGTCCAACTGGAAATGGCTACTAGGCATTGATTTGGGCTGAATTGATGGCAATTTCCAGCGTAAACCTTCTAGCCAAGGTCCAAATCCTTGATTAGGAGCTTTGGCCGCCCCAAGTCCACCTCCTCCAGGCCACGCACGGCCGTTGTGCAAGCTGCTGCTTGCCGCAGCCAAGCTGCACGTCGACTTGCTAGGTGGATGAATCGCTAGCCAAAAGAGAAAGGGGAAGGGAGGTAGACGACCAATATTAACTGAATCTAGAACCCCGAATCGCCCCGCCCAAGGTTCCTTATTGCTGCCGATCGTGCGTAGCAGAAGAAGCTAGCTAGGGTGCCGCCCAAACTAGTTGAACGCCGCCAAGGTGTGGAGGAAGGGAGTAAGGTAGGAGAAGAAGAAAAAGAAGAAGAACGGAGGCTAGGCTATCACTGGACGAAGCCAAGGGCAGAGATCACCCCGAAATCGCCTCGATTCTTCTTTGCCTGGTCGGTCGATGGCTGCTGGGTGTGCGCCGCTCACCCTGTTATATCGGGATGATATTAACATGAAGAAGATAGACAACAGGTTGCCGACCCACATAAATGGGTTATTAAATGGAAAAATTACATTTCCAACCCTAAAACTTGAAATTTTCGTATCTTTTGCCTCGAATATCCGATTCAAATGATTTCTTTTGCGAAACTTCAAGAATGAGGCCCACTACAAACCCAAGGCATGAAAACATGCTAATTACACTGTTTTACTGATTCAAAATTCCAATTGCATCCAATTATTACTTTACTCAAATTAATCATCTTAATTATGCACTAATTGATCTTATGTGCTTAATTCAACTAAATCAAGTTAATGATTCACTAACTACCTCATAAGCACATATGTTAGCTCAAATAACTTTAATTAGGCTCAAATTATAAAGCTTACCAATAAACTTTGGAACAGGTCATAACAATCTCCCTCCCTTATAAGAATTTCGTCCCAAAATTCCTAAAAGAGAAAAGGAAACTTGTTACGCATCTCAGATTCAAGTTCCCACGTAGCTTCTTCTAGATTATGATTCCTCCATAGAATTTTCACTAATGGTATCTCACGATTCTTGAGTTTCTTGATCCTTCGATCAACTATCTGAATTGGTCCTTCAACATAGGACACATCTGATCTGAGCTGTGCAGGTTCTGGGTCAACTATCTTTTCTGTACCAGGATAGCATTTCTTCAACATGGATACATGAAACACATCATGTAGATTTGACAACTCAGATGGCAATTCTAACCTATAGGCTACAGGTCCAATCCTCTCAATGATAGGATATGGGCCCATAAACCTAGGAGTCAACTTACCCCTCTTGCCAAACCTTAGCACTCCCTTCCACGGTGAAACTTTCAGATAAACCTCGTCACCAACCTCAAACTCAAGAGGTCGACGTCGTCTCTCTGCATAACTTTTCTGCCTGTCCTGTGCAGCTTTCAACTGCTCCCTGATCACAGATATCTTCTCTGTAGTTATATCAACTATCTCAGGTCCAAGAATTTCTTTCTCACCAACCTCGTACCAACAAACTGGTGATCTACACTTTCTACCATATAGAGCTTCATATGGGGCCATTCCAAGACTAGAATGATAGCTGTTGTTATATGCAAACTCCATCAGGCTTAAGTGTTCTTCCCAGTTACCTCTGAACTGCAGAACGCATGCTCTCAGCATGTCTTCAAGAGTCTGAATGGTCCTCTCAGATTGACCATCTGTCTGCGGGTGAAACGCTGTACTAAACCTCAGCTTTGTGCCCAACACACGATGTAGCTGATTCCAGAACCTAGATGTAAACTTAGGATCTCTGTCAGAAATAATGGAAACTGGAATACCATGTAATCTGATTACCTCATCCACATAAAATTTGGCCAGCTTTGGAACGTCAAAGGTTGACTTGACAGGAAGAAAGTGAGCAGACTTAGTTAGTCTATCCACAATCACCCATATCGAGTCTGAACCTCTAGGCGTCCTGGGTAACCCTACCACAAAATCCATCGTGATGTGTTCCCATTTCCATTCAGGTATAGGAAGCGACTGTAAGGTACCAGCAGGTTTTTGATGCTCAGCTTTAACCTGCTGACACACCCCACATCTAGCCACGTATTCAGCCACATCCTTCTTCATACCAGACCACCAATACAGCTCTTTGAGATTCCTGTACATTTTCGTGTTACCTGGATGCATAGCATACATAGAAGCATGCGCTTCTTCAAGAATCTGCTCTTTTAACTCACTGTTCCCAGGTACACACAACCTATCATGAAGATACAGCACGCCTTCATCAGAAAACCTGAATTCTGACCTTTTACCTTCCGACATATCCTGCATAATCTGCCTCAACTCATTATCACTCTGTTGCAATTCCTTAATGTGATCATAGAAAATAGGTTTGACTTGCATCTGAGCAATCAACCCACTCTGTCCAATCACATTCAAGTCTAAATTCAACTTTCGCATATCTACAAGCAAGTCTCTCTTGAAACATGCCATAGAAAATGCATCTACAGTTGAACTTGACTTTCTACTCAAGGCATCTGCTACAACATTCGCTTTACCAGGATGGTAATCGATTGTCACATCATAATCTTTAATTAGCTCAAGCCATCTGCGCTGTCTCAGATTCAAATCCTTCTGAGTAAAGATATACTTCAGGCTCTTATGATCCGTAAACACCTGACATGTCTCACCATACAAATAGTGACGCCATGTCTTAAGAGCATGAACTATAGCAGCTAATTCGAGATCATGAGTAGGATAGTTCTCTTCATTCTTCTTAAGCTGTCTAGATGCATAAGCCACAACTTTGCCTTCCTGCATCAGCACACAGCCCAAACCTCTCCTGGAAGCATCGCAGAACACTGTATAACCTTTATCTGCCTCAGGCAACACTAACACTGGCGCTGTGGTCAACTTCCTCTTCAAAATCTAAAAACTCTTCTCACAGTTATCAGACCAAACAAACGGTGCATTCTTCCTCGTCAAACGTGTCAAGGGTGATGCTAGCACACTGAAGTTCTGTATAAACCTTCTGTAATAGCCTGCTAAACCCAAGAAACTTCTGATCTCAGTAGGAGTCTTAGGTTGTTCCCACTGAAGCACAGAATCAACTTTCTTAGGATCAACGCTAACTCCATCTCTCGAGATAACATGTCCGAGAAATGCTACCTCAGCCAACCAGAACTCACACTTGCTAAACTTAGCATACAGTTGGTGTTGCCTCAACAACTGCAACACTACTCTCAGGTGTTGCTCATGCTGTACATCGTCTCTGGAGTAGATCAGAATATCATCTATAAAGACTACAATAAATTGATCTAGGAACGGTTTGAAAATCCGATTCATCATATCCATAAAGGCTGCTGGGGCATTGGTCAGCCCAAACGACATGACCAAAAACTCATAATGCCCATACCTGGTTCTGAAAGCTGTTTTGGGAATATCCGAAGCCTTTATTCTGAGCTGATGATATCCAGATCTCAAATCTATCTTAGAGAAGATCGTCGCTCCACGCAACTGATCAAACAGATCGTCTATTCTCGGCAATGGATACTTGTTCTTAATAGTGATCTTGTTCAATTTCCTGTAATCTATACAGAGACGCATGGTACCATCCTTTTTCTTAACAAACAGGACTGGAGCACCCCATGGTGAAGAACTGGGTCTAATGAAACCCTTATCCAGCAATTCCTGCAGCTGCACCTTGAGTTCCTTCAACTCTGCAGGTGCCATTCTATAGGCTGGCAGTGCTACTGGATGACTATCTGGATATACTTGAATCTCAAAATCCAGATCTCTAACAGGAGGTAAGCCTGGAAAATCCTCTGGAAAAACATCAGAAAACTCACGAACCACGGGCACATCATAAACACTGGCGGTGCTCTTCTCTGCTATAGTGTTAATCACATGAGCAAGGAACGCTTCACACCCTTTCTGTAGCATCTTATCAGCTACAGCAGCTGATATTATGCACGTAGGCAGAACTTTCCTATCTCCAGTAAAGACACAAGAAAATTCACCTAGTTGAAAGGTAGCTTCCTTCTTCCAACAATCGAGTTGCACTCGATATGTCTCAAGACAATCCATACCCAAGATGACTTGAAAAGTATTGACATCCAAGGGTATGAGATTAGCAGCAAAGGTGTAACCTCCAAAAGATAATAAACATTCGGGACAGAACTCAGTCAGAACCGTTGGTCCGCCTAGTGGAACCCTCAACACTAACTCATCTACTAACTCTTGAGATAACAAATTAAGTTCACCAACTAAAGAACGTCGTATAAAAGAGTGAGTAGCACCCGGATCTATCAAAACTGAAACTGGTATACTATTAAACAAAAACATTTCTCCTGTAACAACTTGTGAAGAAATTATACCTTCCTGAGGTGTTAAAGAGAAGAAACGTGCTGGAGCTCTCCCTCTGCCACGCTGTCCTCTCTGACCAATCCTGCCACTGGGCATTCCACCACCTCTAGAACCAGAAGCCACAGAAGAACTCGGTCCTTCAGCTGGAGGTTGTCTCTGAGCATCATAAAACTGGGGCTGAGAAGCCTGTGATGCTGCTGGTTGAAGCTGAGGGCAAAACTTCTTTATATGTCCTATCTGCCCACAGTGGTAACATTCTGTAAAATCTAAACCCCAACATTGCCCAGAGTGTACTCTTCCACAAGCATTACATACTCGCATCTCCTGCCTCAGTGGACCAGTCACAGAAGTAGATGATCCAGATGGCCGCCCACTAGATGCACAACTCCATCTACCTGGGCTATGTCTCCCCCTGCCCCTAGAAGAAGAAACGTCCTTGGATCTCTGTTTACCGAAGCAGCTGAAGCCACGCCCAAATTTAGAAAAGAAACCTCTACCTCCACCTCTGTATCCACTACTGGACTATCCTCTACTGAAATCTGCAGATCTCTTCTTAGACTCAGGCACCTTGTCAGCATTCACAGATTCCTCAACCTGTCGAGCAGCCTCAACAAACTCACCAAAGTTCTCTCTGTTCCTCCTACTAATAGCAGAAACGGTATGCCGAATCTCTGGCCTCAGCCCTTCTTGAAACCTTCTGCATCTTTCTAAGTTGTCAGGAACAAGCTGCGGACAGAAGTTCGCTAACCGGGTGAAAAGCGCTTCATACTCAGTAACTGTCATGTTCTCCTGCTTAATATTCTGTAACTGCCTGATTTTCTCATTAAGGAAGGTAGGTGGATAAAACTTAAGATGGAACTCTTCAGAGAAATCCTGCCAAGAAAGCTCTGTACCTCTCCTCTTTTCCTCCACACTATGCCACCACAGCTCTGCATCGCCTGTCAAAAGATAGACTGCATGATTAATCTTTTTCTCTTCTGAAAGCTCCATCAAGCGAAAGACCTTCTCTATCTGTCTAAACCATTCATCAGCCTCTGCTGGATCTGTAGTGCCACTAAACTCTGTGCCACCAAGCTTCTTTACAAGCTCATAAGATCGCATCAGATCCTTGCTGCTGGTAGAAGTAGAAGCTCGTCTATCAGCCTTGTACCTCTCTTTGGTTTCCAGAAACATCCTGTACATCCGGGATGCTTCATCCACGTGGTCACCACCACCTGGACCCAAGTACAGCGGATCAGGGCCAACATGGCTCTCGGCCTGATCATCACGATCAAAGCCTCTTCCTACCATCTGCAATGATATAACAGAATATTTCCTGTTAGAAAACTACAGATAGAAGAAAGACACCTAAACCTTAATCCTATTGGTCTCTTATCGTCCCCTGACCTGGACTCTGAGTAACTATGTACTCAACCTAGGCTCTGATACCAAGTTGTCACACCCCGATCTCACACTAACCACTAATTATGAGATTAGGGCACGACAGAGGGATTATCACATAAACAAATCACTGAAAACTTTTTCTTTTTAAAACCTCGTAATGATATCCGGATTATTGTTGTAAATTAAAACATAAATAACTATTGCGGAAGCATTTCAATTAAACTGGCTAGAGAACATAAATAGAGTTTACAACATGTAATATTATTTAACAGAAAGTAAACATAACAGTTAATTTACATCTTTATACACATTTGCCATACGTACTCTCTCTCACCCACGCCATGTCCCAAGGACCGAGGGGAAAGGACTAAGAGACCTCTAACTAGACTAACTACAAACCTTTTAATAACTAGGCGTTAGGATGAAACGATCCTTCTGATTCCTGCTGTTGGCGATAACCTGAAAATGTTTTGAGTAGAGGTATGAGCCTACTCGCTCAGTGAATAGCCTTTCATTTAGCTATCACTAAACAACTCATCAGATTTATAAAATTTAAATAACATGAATACAGTACAAATAGGGCAGTTCTAATGACATAGCAGATTACAGAATATAGTCGCATTTCTATACAACAACAGGTAATTTAAACCAACAAACAGATATAATGAATTGGCACAAAAGTTCGGATATATTAATTTACTGTGATCCTATATGATTACATAATTATTTTATTATGCCCCAAACATATGCAGCGCACTCTACATATGAAGATCTGTAGCGAACTACGATCCCACCGTACAAGACTTAGCGACACACCCGGGAAATGCTAAGTCTGACTGTCCGTCCTGGTCTGCACAGGACTCGGGCGCACAAGGGCCCCAGGCGCACAAGGGCCTGTCTGCACTAACTCCGAGTGCTCTGGACTCCTCCCACCCTGTAGTGCACAGTCGGAGGGTCTGGGTTACCACCGTGACACAAGCACGGATTAATGTTGAATAACCCCCATTTTTCTCCAGTGCCACCGTGACACAAGCACGTGTTGTTATTGGACACTGTCTGTCTGCCCTCGTGCCACCGTGACACACGCACGGATTATTGTTGAACACGAGCCCGACCATCTAGGCACAAGGCTAGATCGATCGTTTCACCCCAAAGGTACAGACCGCGCAATGGGGTTCTACGGTGTTGGGGCACCTAAGTCTATTAACTGATTAACATATAACCATTTAAATAGGAAAATCACATTTACTGATTTCATATCAGATCACAATACACTGTCATTCTAAACTGACAGAGCAATATATTTTAAATCATTGTAATTTCTGAGAAATTCTCATACCATGCATTCAGACAAATTAGTAATGCATAAATAACCCAACTTATTTCAATTTGACACATACATAGCGAATTTACGCAATCAAACATCTTATTGCACAAATTAAAGAAATTTGCTTCACATGTGAGAATCATACTCAACAATTATCAATTCTCTAAATTTCTCGAAAAACGTGCACATTAACCCAAATCCTGGTTTGTGCATCACTTAACTCGATTAAGAGTTAATTACATATCACAACACAATTTAATAACAATACTTGAGAATTTCTAGTAATAATTCAGAGAAATGTGCCATTTCATGTAAATATCAATTTACACATATTAACGTCAAAAGATATATGCAATTAGGGTTTTCATGCATATTTTATTTATTCATATCTACTTTGAAATCGTACATCTGATAATTTAACAGAAATCTTCATTGTTTGGGTTCATACCCAAATTATACCATTTCCAGACATGAATTTCTAATTTCAACATTCAAATGAGCAATTTAGGTTCCAATGAATCATATAAATTTACTGATTCAATCCACACTGATCAGATGCTAAACTAAGTCATATAACAACGTCTAGAAGCATTTTATGAAATAAAAAGTCGGGCGACGCCAAACGCTGCCCGATGCCTGATAACGCCTGTTATCAGCGTAATTCGCGCACATAACTGGAAATATTCAAACGCCTGAGTTTATTAATGATAAATAAATGAAATCCCACTCACAGCGATTTGGTCTGTCCGGATTCGTCCGGAGATGCGTCCAAGGCCTATTTCGAGGCGTAATTTAATTGTCTTCTTCCTTTGAATACATTTTTCACTGTTCCTAATCACGGAACCAGAGCTTCACGTCCAACTGGAAATGGCTACTAGGCATTGATTTGGGCTGAATTGATGGCAATTTCCAGCGTAAACCTTCTAGCCAAGGTCCAAATCCTTGATTAGGAGCTTTGGCCGCCCCAAGTCCACCTCCTCCAGGCCACGCACGGCCGTTGTGCAAGCTGCTGCTTGCCGCAGCCAAGCTGCACGTCGACTTGCTAGGTGGATGAATCGCTAGCCAAAAGAGAAAGGGGAAGGGAGGTAGACGACCAAGATTAACTGAATCTAGAACCCCGAATCGCCCCGCCCAAGGTTCCTTATTGCTGCCGATCGTGCGTAGCAGAAGAAGCTAGCTAGGGCGCCGCCCAAACTAGCTGAACGCCGCCAAGGTGTGGAGGAAGGGAGTAAGGTAGGAGAAGAAGAAAAAGAAGAAGAACGGAGGCTAGGCTATCACTGGACGAAGCCAAGGGCAGAGATCACCCCGAAATCGCCTCGATTCTTCTTTGCCTGGTCGGTCGATGGCTGCTGGGTGTGCGCCGCTCACCCTGTTATATCGGGATGATATTAACATGAAGAAGATAGACAACAGGTTGCCGACCCACATAAATGGGTTATTAAATGGAAAAATTACATTTCCAACCCTAAAACTTGAAATTTTTGTATCTTTTGCCTCGAATATCCGATTCAAATGATTTCTTTTGCGAAACTTCAAGAATGAGGCCCACTACAAACCCAAGGCATGAAAACATGCTAATTACACTGTTTTACTGATTCAAAATTCCAATTGCATCCAATTATTACTTTACTCAAATTAATCATCTTAATTATGCACTAATTGATCTTATGTGCTTAATTCAACTAAATCAAGTTAATGATTCACTAACTACCTCATAAGCACATATGTTAGCTCAAATAACTTTAATTAGGCTCAAATTATAAAGCTTACCAATAAACTTTGGAACAGGTCATAACAATCTGGTTCTAGCATATCTAGATCATAGAGCTTGCGCTCCTATGTGAGAATGATTCTCAATGTCCTGAACCAATCATGAAAGTAGTTCCCATTTAGCTTGTCCTTCTTAAGGACCGATCACATAGAAAAGTGATTGTTGTTTATTGCCATTTGATTCTACAAAAGAATTTGCATTTTTTTCAAAACTTATTTTCATGTGATTTGATAAAAAATTTAGTGATACTAATTAGGTCTTTAATTAGTTATCATTCTCGTTATTTTGTTCAAATTGGTAACCCTCAAGTATGAATTCAGAAAATTGCAGTGAACAATTTACTAATGAGCAAGATCCATAATGATTCAATTATCACCCAACCAACGTCGCAATAAATAATCAACCATTAAGGTAGGAAACTTGCCAATGGCATCATATGCAATTCTTAATAGATGATATGCACAAATCCTTACCATAATCATCTATATGTTTTTGGGCTTAGATGCTCTAAGAATCACTAGTTAAGCCTGACCCAATAGCCAACACACTAATAATGCACCTATGAATGTGGAACCTACATTACTGCCATCCAACTTCCATGAGGTAGACGACGCACCACGTGAAGGCGTAACCTGTGCTTAGTCAAACAAGATTTTCATGTGTGTTACTAATGAAAAGCATCGTAGACTTAATATGTTTGATTGAGGGATTTACATATATCATATATATAGATATATTGTGTCTAATCACCACATAGATAGTATGTATCATATACATGTTATATCACACAACGTAAGCATGCAACATAAAAAAAGCGATAGTTATGGCCATATCTAATGTAATTCCTTGGAACCGCATGGAATTACTACCACCTAGGTCAATCATCACATCACATGTATGAACCTATTGTCTGTGTAGATATTTGCTTGCCAAAGTGGGTAGATCAGCTCAACCCTTGAACTGGTCATCTCACCTCTTGTCTGGTCAGTTGGTCCTCCTGTCCAACTTATGTATGGACACCTTCCAGACATTTGGTTGGAACTTCTAGGATGTTCGTCTGGCCTCTGGTCCAACTGATGTTTGGACTCCTTCCAAACGGTTAGTTGGGTCTAGTAGGCGGTCATCTATCCTCCATGGTCCTTTAGACGGTCGGCTAGTCTCACAAATTGGTTGTCTCGCCTGGGGATGATTATCTTCGTCGTCATTGCAAGAAAGGAAACTATCATATTGCTACTTTATTACATTGATTAAAGAGAAACCACGAGATACATTCGATGGGAGAAAAGGCAGGAAAGAATTATCTTTACATTGGGAATAAGGAGGTAGATGTTCGGTATGCAGAATGATATAAATAGGAATAAAACCAAACCATCTAACCACACACAGATATATGGTTTAGGCCATAACTATGCTACACATACCATTAAAACTACTTTTATGGCGATGTGCATAAATTTCATATATATATATATATGTATATATATATATATATATATATACATACATAACATATATATACATATCATATATATCATATATATATGATATGTATATACATAAATACATACATATATATATCATATATATACATATATATACATATCATATATATATATACATATCATATATATATATATACATATATATATATGTATATATATACACATATATATTCATTACGTGGTATTTGATCGGGTATGCATGTGAGACAGTTTAAATATTCACATTGTATGAAATAAATAAATGATATAACCAAAAATCTGATCATATCGATTATCCTAAAACCTAGTGAATTGACATGACTCTAATACCAGTGTTGGAAAATACAGGCACAGAGTAAGGCAATGGAAACAAAAAAAATATCTATATGTATTCCCACAACAAAAATATCATGTCAACTACTATGAAATAGGAAGGAAGGTTTAACAAGTTTATACATGGTCCAGGAGAAAGTCCAATGACTACAACTCATTGCTCTTGCAGTAGTCTTCTAGTTTCTCTTGGATGGTGTGTACACAGCTCATAGTCTTCTCCACGAACGGCGGGCTGGACAAAATCTGCTTTACCTCCTATGGCCTTGCAACGGACTGCAGGTTGGCGTTGTCCTTCAAGCAGCAGCCAAAGGACTCCTACCTCTAGAGTAGTCCACATAGACCAAAAAGAACTCCTAACATTCTTCTAGAAAATACATGAAGGAGTTGACTCTCCTGCTGCCATACTAGTCACCAACTTGCTCTCCAACAACAATGATCCTCAGTTGTTCTCTCCTTTGCTATCCCTCCCTAGTTGGGTAGGACTTTCTTGGGATCTCTTTGTTACCACAACCATAGAGGACAACAATTGTCGAAGCAACTGATTCTCAATTGTTTGTGTTGTGGTTGTGCTCTGGGAGCCCCCAATACCCCTCTATTTGTAGGTAGGTTTAGAGCTAGGGTTTCCAATATGTTTAGGATCTGTGTGGGAGTGGAAGGGACCATAAGATCTTGAATTTTTGCAACCTCTAACATCTAAAATGGTTGTTTGGCAGCCCAATTGGTCATGTAGATGGCTATACAGTCATTTAACTCTACAAGATGGTCATCTGGAAGTTTTCCAATCGCATATGAATTTGGCAATTCGAATCAAATTAATGTACAACATGACGTTAGCATTAAATTCTTGTTGCAATCAAATTTCACTATGAACTGAGCAATCTCACACATGTGATACTATCGTTTCGTTCCCCTAGATGGTCGTTTGGTGAGCTGATATGATCTGGTCAGTTCAAAAGATTGAATCGGTCAGTTCACACCTCAATTTGGGCAGAACTTAGCCAATTCAATTTTTGATAAGCCTGACAACCCAAACGGTCATCTCAACATTCGATCCAATCGTCTGGTGCACCAAACGACCATCTCACCCAGTGAGACAATTAGTTGGGGTGTAGTCAGATGATCCACTGTGGGAATTGAGTACCTTAACACTTTAGTAATCAATTCAATCATCATTCTAGATTAAACTCCTCTTCTATATGAGTTCCTTTGTGTGTGATGCTATAGGTCCAATATCATGGTGGTAGTGACTGTTCGTAACTAAGTTATGCCATCACAAGTAGAGAGAGGTGTCTAGTCCCACATTAGTGATACCTAAGTGAATGGAAAGTTGGATAACAACTTCATCATACAATCTGTCTAAGGTGTTGCATTGATTTAATAATTCCTTTGTCTCTAATATCCGAAGTGAACTTGAGGCATGGATATTGTCATACTCTCAACGCTCATCTCATGTTTCTTAAACCAGGAGACTGTCTAAGATAATGTGACCTCAATATCATATATTGATTCGCATGTGCATGCACATGCGTTTCTCAGTCTCACTTATCAAGTGGCTAGGATATCAACTCCAATAGGATGGACAAATCCCATCTCTAACACTCATAGTCTATCCCCATGTGCGAAGCTACCCAATCATCACCTTTATGGAGACCTATATTTTAATATTATTTTTGATGATGTCAAAGTATACCCAATGACATGTGATGAGTGCGTTGGTTTCAGGTCTAAGAATCGCAATCACCATCTTCACGATGAGAGATGACTATGACTACCAATAATGGTTTCCATGTATTACTCTCAAGGTGCGTATGTATGATACACTATTCTCTAACATGTATTTTGTTCTTGGTTTGATATTGCCATATCATGACTAATGAGATTCAATCATCAACCAACCCACACTCTGGTCTTATGTGTTTCTAGTGTCTATCTACCTTCCACATTAACAACCGACTAGGGACATAATAAGAGCATACATACTCTTAGCATTTGTATGATCATATTCTCCAAGTCATGTACTTGAAGACATATGTCATTGAGTATTGTCAATCTTTATACATTCATAATGTTTCCTCATTATTTCATAACTGAATAAAACAAAATGAATCGAGAACTTGCCTTTATGAGTATTAATCAAATCCTTTGTGGTATATGCCATGTTAACCATTACATGATTGTCTCTCTGGGCATACCTTACCAACACAATAGACTTGTGACTCCATTGAGAAGAGCCAAAATGGTCCAAATCAATATCCCTACCGCATTATGAAGATTGAGAATCTTCAAGATTGATTCATTTTCTCTATTTTCCTTTTCCCTTTTTATCATTTTTTCATGTTTGTTTTCATATAGGAGTAGGGTGGTTCATCCTCTAATCCTCCTACCTCTGTCGTGCATATCGAGGTGATTCGTCGGCCCTACTCCCCCTCTTTGTCTCTGGTCAGATTTGAAAATCTTGATCTCACATTGCTTTTTTGTTTCAATTTTGTATTGTGTCTCTGCCCCTTTTGATTTAAGGTTATGATGTTGCTTCCCGTTTAGGATTTTTTTTTTGCTTCTCTCATTTTTTTAAAATAGGATGAACATCAGATGGAGGATGGAGATGAAATCTTAGTGTGATTAGGGTGAGTATGTTTAAGGAGAAGTGTAGTATATGAAGTAACCAATAAAAACGTGGTGGAAGTTTATATGCTTATACTAGGCCCTTTATATGCTTGAAATAAGTATATTATATTGGTAAAAGTATGTCCAACTATTTAAGAGATTTATGTTGGTGACTTGGGGACATATTTATTTTGACACCACTTTCAAATTTACATTTCAAAGTTTTCCTTGGAAAACTTACTTTCATTATTATACTATATGTACAAAAAGAAAAAAAATTGGATTTGATCGATGGTTTTGTACCCAAGTCACCACCATAAGGATGTTGGAGTAGTAGAAATGTTTTTGTGAGGAAACCCTTGACTATCTTGGTTCAACCCTGAGACCCTTGGCCTTAGATTTGTGTAGGGAGTATGAAGAAGTATCTTTAAGTATACATGACCTATTTGAGATACCTTGTTGCCTATAGATAATAATATTTTATATATTCCAGTCCTTTCAAGGGTTGTAGTGCTAACACATTATACTTTTGGAATATAACTTAACATAGGACTATCCTTTTAAGGACCTCACTTTTTAGCATCCCCCAATCAATGAAACTTGTTGAAAAAGTTTTCCTATGATTGGATCTCTTTGAAAAAGGTTTTAATTTTTAGTGATTTTCAGTAATCCGCTGTTAGTAATTTCTTCCGCTTAAGTAAATCATGGTTTTATAAGTTGGATGTCACAGTTATGCTTATGGTTAATCACTTTAGTTTCACGACGATTCCCGGTTGTTTTATCGGTTTCCTAAAAATAACTACTTAGATGACATTTATTTCATGCAACTATAAAGTGACTATAATTATCACCATAAGTATGCATACATGATTGGCCCAAGGTAGGATCATGCTACCCTCCAATATCAATATCTCTACAACACCCCTGTACAGCATGATGTTGGTCAACAAGTGGAGGATCTCAACTCTATCCATAGTGTCCCGGGCCAGGATTACTGCAATCCAAACCAAGCCAGAAACCATCCCGGGTTTCAATATGGAAACCCATCCAGAGCTGAAAACTCATCTCAACTTCCCCCTCCACAAAGTCCCCACAACCCCAAGCCAGCTATTATCCACCACTAGGTTTTCCGTATAAGAACAACTAAACGAATTTTGGGAACCAAGGGAAATTTAGGGGAAATTTCCAAAACTATGATCCTTACCAGGGACGACAATATCAAAACCTTCATCAACCTCCACCTCAACCACAAAAAAATGTCCCCACTCCTTCAACTGATGACAAGATAGCTTCCTTAGAGAAAATCATAATAGCACATCATAAGTCTAATGATTCTCAATTTTCCCATCTTTTTGCTCAACAAAAACCCATTGCCAACACATTTGTCGGTCAACCTGAACCCAACCCTAGACATATTGTACAACTTTAGGCGGTTACTACCAGATCCGGCCTTACCACACAAAAAGAAGGATGTTCCCCTCATAGATTTTAACCAAGGGGGCAACGAAGAGGTTGTTGTTGTCCCTCATGCACTGATATCACCTCCCACACAAGGGGAGAGTCCTATATATAACTCGTGTGTACCTTTTGCCGACCGGATGAAGACCAATTGGAATCTAGGTTCAACAAATTCAAGGAAATTATGAGAAAGTTATGCATCAACATCCCACTTTTGGACTCTATGGCTGATCTACCCAAATGGAAAAAATTCTTCAAAGCCCTTCTAAACCGTAAGTGCACTACCGAAGAATCTGAAACGGTAAAATTCACTAGAACTACATCAGATATCATCCATAGTAAAATGCCAAAGAAACACAAAGACCCAAGATCTTTTAGCATCACTTGTTCTATCAGTGACTCTACCAGCCATTTGGGGCTAGCTGATCTAGGAGCTAGAATATCCAACATCCCTTTGAGCATTTGTAGAAGGTTCAGTCTCACTGATGCTAGACCAACTCCAATGCATATTCAACTAGTAGACTCTTCCATTACCAAGCCTCCTGGTATTATTGATGATGTGCCAGTCACGGTCGGAAATTTCTATATCCCTTGTGACTTTGTGGTACTTAATATAAAAGAAGACACTCGCTATCCCCTCATCTTTGGCTGACCATTCCTTGCCATGACCAGAGCCCTCATCGATGTTGAGGTAGGACTTCTCAGACTATGAGTGGGAACATAGTTCATAAATTTTCAAGCCTCTTGGGGTAACATGAAGTACACCCAGGAGGAAGCAGTCTATTTGCTTGAATGTACGAACCAGTTGAATAAGATCCAACAATGTTTCCTTAATTTGGAACCACCACCTATGACCGAAACCCAAATTTCTCTGGTGGACAATCAAATTGCTACTCAAAATGTCCCTGTCAGCCCTACCAAGATGGACATTTCCCCTCTCACTATTCCTGTTGTGGGCACAACCAACATCACCACTCAAGAAATTTCCCTCCCACAACCCCCACTCCCATCTATGCCCTTATTCATTTCTCCTCCTCCGCTCCTCCACTGCCTTACTATCCACCACCGTTGTGATCTTCATCCCTCCATCTCGAGTTTGGGTTTTACTATGGATGAGAAAAACTCTATGTCTAGGGTGGAGGTGGGTGGTACGATTATATCCCATCCTCCTATCCTTTCCTTATATGCTTTATTTTCCCTTTTTATTATTCTACATTTATTTGCTTTAGTTTATGGCCTTTATCTAGTTGACCATTCTTTTTTTTCCTTAGTTGTAAAAAAGGTCATTATCTAGTCAGCCCATTGAGTAGACATATATCATTGTACCCCAAATTGAATTTAGTAAACCTTTTGCAAAATCTATTACAAATTTCCATATCTGAAACCACCATGTCTCCTAGGACCCCTAATAACATCACTCCTTGGAATAGTTGGCAAGTCTTAAGGAATCGATCAGAACCACATAATTTTTCCCTATATTTAAATAAATGAATTTTTATAAAACTTATATGATGTGAATTATAGGAATATTCTAACTAGAGCAATTACACTCTCTAAAAAAATGTTAAAAGTTATAAGAACAAAAACATCTCTTCATTCCCTCTATTTTTCTTCTAGAAAAGAGAAGCAAAGAATCACTACTGGACAAAAATCAAGTCTGGGATGGCATGCTTCCCAAAATAAAAATTCCATACCCCAAAAAGAGCGAACCATCAAAAGATGATAAAAGTGCACAAAAAAATTGTGACCAATGTAGCCACAACTCCACAATTTCAAATCCTGAGTTGAACAGAGGAGGGATAAAAACAATTCACTTCCTTCTTTGTTTTCACACTCCCCCTTCATCTTGTTCTTGTATAACAACTTACAAACAAATAAAAATTGAGAGTGTCAAAGAAAAAGTAAGATGAAGCCTACTTTTCTACAAAATCTTGTTTTTGAAGCAAGAAGGGATAATTATTTTGATAGGGAATACAACTTTATGCTACATGGTTCTAGGAGATTGGGTCACTTGTCAAAAAATTGGAGGTAAGGATTATAATGATGTTACAAAGGTGAGGAATGACATATTGGGAGTAAAAATTGGACTTTAGTTGTGATTTTATTTGCTTGAGGACAAGCAAAGATTCAAGTCTGAGGTATTTTGATAAACGTGTACTTATCCTTTTTATTTAAATCTTTAGATATCGTTTTAGGATTGTTTTGTTATTTATCTTCTTAGTTTTGTAATTGAATGTATTAGTTTATATTTTTTTTATTTATTTGGAATTAGTAGGCAATTAGTAGAGAAATTCTTTCTTCTTCCTTCTAGTATAATGTTACTTTCAAGAGCAATAAAGTTGGTTCTTTTATTGTACATATGGATTTCCCTTTTCTCTAGTTCTCCTTCTCGCATTTTCTTATTGGAGCAGAAGGAAAAGCAAACGAGACGTTTAATTGCCACCGCCTTGGACTCTACGGATATCCAGAATTGCAGTCTATGGCTCTCTTGCTTTCTTTCATTATTTCTCCATCCTTGTCATGAGTAGTGAGTAGTTTTCTTTTCAAGGCAAGGGTAATAACCCCTTATCCATGTGATTATCAGATTGAGCTTTTACATGACTACTTAGACAGATGGCTTTTGGTTTAGAAATCACAAATTTAAATGAAGTAATTAATCATTTTTATCGGTTGTTAATCTCAGTGGATGTGATTGTAGAAACCAGGATTTAGAATGCTTAAACCGCCTTCACAAAGATTTAGATGCGACCGTGGAAAAATCCTCTTTAGAATGAAGAACAAGGATATGTGAACACCAGGACCAATGGGTTCACATGGAATTCCACTTTCGCATTTTGTTTACAAATAAATCGCATACACGTTTCTCACTTGTTTGTCATGTATTACTCGATTTTATTTTCACAAGGGATAAGGTGGTGAAACCCCTAAGCCCCGATGCCTTCCTTCTTGATTTTAAAACTGTTCTTAAATGTTTTATTTCGATTCACTTTTTAAATTTCAGCATTTTATTTTTTTAAGATAATCTTGTGTGCTAACAATTTCCTCTCTTACTCTTTCTTGTCATAGAATAATCTTTTTCTTCCTTGCATTAGTGTAATCTTTTATTCTTCTTTCAATTTACTTTCTTGCATTGGATAAATCAACCCCTCAAATAAGACTTTATTTTTTGTCAATCTCCCAAAAATACCAAAATGAAATAATTTCAAAAATAAATTGGGTTTAAAAGAAACCGATCTTAAAAATGTTGTCTTATGGGATCGACCCTTCTATACTAGCCTTAATCGGAAAGTAAAAAAAGTATTAAACTATAGGATAAAAGTTTCTAGTGAATTGGTGTGCTCTTCGCCACGTATCATATACCAAACTGAAACCCTTGGCAACATCCATGAAACCCTTGTTTCATTCAAATTTTAAAAGTTTCACCTAAGCGTTCCTTCCCATTGGATGTGGTGAACGGTTGGTAAGGAGGAAGGCTCAACTTGGCTTCTCCCCATCTCATAGGGTTGAGTAGAAGATTATGGTCTAGTTTTAGGTCATTGTCCAGGATCATAAATGAAAGCACAAAGGGTGGTCTAGTTTAGGGTCATAGTCCATGACTGTAGATGTGAGCATGCAAATTGTATTATTGGGCCATTTTTAGATTGTGGTCTAGGACCCAAGTGGATTAAAAAGTTAACTTTGGATCAGTTTAAGGTCATAGTAACCACCATGAAGGGTTAAACTTGATATTGACAAGTGACTTACTCAACATGGAGGAACTCCTTACCTAGTTAGGTTTTGAGGGTAGACCCCTTTTTTGGAGTGAGGTTCAACTTTTTAGTGGTCCATACTATTTTAACGAGTTCATGATATCACAAAGTGTTGGCCAAATTTTGACGAGAAAGGTTGTTAATCAAGCCAGCTAGTCTCAGCAAGACCATTTGGTTGTGAGATAGTTAATCTTTTGAAAGAAAATTGTATGAGTTTTTAATTTTTTCAAAGATTGTTTGAGTTTTATAATATTTGAAAGATTGTTTGAATTTTAGGTTGTTATTTTTTATAAAAAAATATTTGAATTTTTTAATCTTTTTAGAAAATTGTTTGAATTTGAGGTTGTTAATCTTTTGAGATTGTTTGAATTTGCTGAACTTTTGAAAGATTGTTTGAAATTGAGATTCATAATATTTTGATAATTTTTTTTAATCTTTTAAAAGATTATTTGAATTTCATATTGTTAATCTATAGAGAAAAGAATATTGGAGTTTTTTATTCTTTTGAAAGATTGTTTGGATTTGAGATTGCTAATTTTTTTAGGAACGATTGTTTGGATTTGTTAATCTTTTGAAGATTGTTTGAATATGAGATTGTTAACCAATTAGGAAAAGATTGTTTGAGTTTTTTTAATATTTTCAAAGATTATTTGAATTTTAGATTGTGAATATTTTGAGAAAAGATTGTTTGAGTTTTTAATCTCGTAAAATATTGTTTGGATTTGGAGTTGCTAACATTTTGAGAAAAGATTACTTGAATTTGTTAATTTTTTGATAAATTGTTTGAATTATTTAATTTTTTTGAAAGATTTTTTGAATTTGAGATAGTTACTCTTTTGAGAAAAGATTTGTTTAGTTTGATATCTTTGGTATTTTGATAAATATTATTAGAATATGCAAAAAATGGGGTTAGCAACCATACCAAATATTTTTTAGCAGTATAAGCACGAGAAGTAAATGACCCTCCCTCTTTATCCCATGAGTTTAGATACACTATCACTTCAACACTCAGACATGAGCAACATAGGAGGGTAGGGTCTCTTTTGTATGGATAGATGACACCCATCAAGGGGTAACCATGTTCAATAGATAAGGATGCTTCTCCCAATACACCTTGTAACTATGACACCCATAATTAGTCATGGGTGCTAGGAGAGTGGGATGCTTGAACTTAACGCTGCACTGGTACCTTTTTGACAACACACATCATTTACATGGATCCAACATGAGGTTGGCACCCATTCTATGGCACATGAGTTAATAGGTGTGTAAAGTGCATGTGATGGGTTTTAGCATTTTCAAAATCAACCCCACAAATCATAGTAGTATGAGATATCCAAATAAAAAAACAAAAACTACATATTTTAAGAAAGACCCATTGAAGGTTATCTTTGCAGTTAATTTTTTTTTATTGTTTACTGATATAACAATTCTTGTCTTCTAATCTACTCTAGATAAGGAGTGTGGTGAATATTATGTACAAACTTTTTAATGTTTTAATCTAGAAGTTAATCTTTCTTCTAATAAGGCGACCATGTGAGGGAATAAAGGGCATGGATGTAATTTTTCCTTTATGAGTATAAATTCTAGATTGGTCCATATATACTCTAATAAGACTATATGAAATCTTGTAAGAGGGGTTCAATGTGAGTTTTACCTTTGGTATTCAAATAAATATTTCCCCTTATATGTGAACTACAAAATTTTCCTTATTCCCGGTGTGTACAATTTGGGAAAGAGTGTGGGAGGTATCATATGTAATTTATTATATCTTTACTTAAAAAATAGTCTTCTACTTTAATAAGGCAATCACACAAGAGCATGGAAGGTTGTGGATTTAAAACTTTTTTATATTCTCTAAGTTAAAAGTGGGTTATTTGTATTCTAATAAGTCTATACAAAAAGGTCATACAAGGAGTTGAAGGTAATTTTTTCTTTTAGTGTTTCAAATTAAATATTGGTTCTTGTCTCTAAATTACCAAGTAGTTGTTGACCTAAGAGTTACACATTGTCCATATTTTGATAATGACTTAATCATCAATTCATATATATGTAATACACTACTACAGAAATGTCTTATAACATCACTTTTAAAGGCGTCAGTTGTATAAATACACCGAAACCTAAAACCTAAAGCCTCGGTTTAATAAAAAAACTGACATCTATCTGTGAAGGGTGACTAGAAATGAGTATCACTTTTATTCAGTGTCGGTTCCCTAATAATAAACGGACGCTTAAAATTAACCGCCAAATCCAAAATTTCCAGTGAAAACAATTACCTCCAAAATTTAACATATGGCATCGGTTATTAACTACGAAACTGACGACGAATGGTTATTAGCGAAATAGAAATTGGGCACATTTTGGTCATCGGTTTTGCTACAATAACCGGCATTTATGGGTTTTCCCGCGTTGTTCACAGGAAATTTTTCACACCCTTTGAGCATCATATTTTTAAAAAAAACCGACAACTATGGCCATTAATCGAGAACAAATTTTTTAATCGGCATATGTAGATAGACGTCGGTTTTGTTCTAGTTAAAACCGACGACTATCATTGAGAACAGGTGTTGGTGTGTTTGTAGAACTGACACCTTTAGGTTTATGTGTCTGTTTTTTTGACTAACCGACGCCTATGGTACATTTCAGAGCCCCGCGAAATAGAGAACTTTTCCCTATTCTCTATTTCATTGCGAACCTGCTAGGTCTGGCGATTGTTGCTGGTACTCCCCACCGTCAATGCTCCTGCCATCGTTGCCCCAGTGGCCATTTCCCCCGCCGCCGTTTCTCCCCCGTGCTGCCACCACTCGCTGTTGCAGCTCCTCTCCTCGTCGACGCTGCCTCCTGGTCGCCCACTCATCGCCGACGCTCCTCTACTCACTGTCACTACTCTCTCCTCGACGACGCTCTGCTCCTGTTCGCCCGCTCACCACCTCCTGGTCACCCGCTCATCATCCCCGCCCACTCACCGTCGCCTCCCTCTCTCCGGCTTGCAGCTCCGGCCACCAGATCGCTGCACCTACAAGTACCCTTCTTCCTCCTCTTCCTGCTTAGATAATAGGGCTCCAGCTTGCTCCTTGCTCCTGCTCCTGGCCCCTACCCCTCTTCTTCCTCCTCTTCTCATTTTTAATTGAGTTGTACATGCATCAAAATCGTTCCTACTTCATATAAGCTCTGCATGTATGTACTACTGCACCCATTTACATCTTTATGTATGAATTGTTGCACCTACATTACATATTTATCATTTGTACATACATTGCTGCTCTGCTATGAACTCAACCACTAATATTAACTAATACATTATACTTGTATGTATACATACATTCATACCTTAGTTTTTGTTGTATTGTTATGCATTCAACTATTGTATTATCTATGTAGATGTACTTTGTAGTTTGCTATACATATAACGGTATAATGTACATATCATGTACTGCCTATTACTGTATAATGCATATTCTATACTATGTAGCATGTACCTCTAAAGCATAACTTATTACATATATCATGTACTGTCTACTACTATATATTCATATACTATGTAGTATGTACCACTAGTGTATATATATCATCTGTGGGATACTTCTGTATATATTTAATTTAATATATTACTAGTTACTAGATTGAGTATGTTATAATTGAGTTTATCATCTATGTAGTATGTACCACTAGTGTATATATCATCTATGTAGTATGTACCACTAGTGTATATATATCATCTATGGGCTACTTCTGTATATTACTTTTTTATTAATTGATCTACATTTATTTATCTACTATTTGTATTTATTTATGTATTATTTCAAGAATTAATTGATCATCTACTGCTGTCCGTCGTCTCCCTGCCCGTCACCTACTCACCTGCCTGCTTACCTGCCTACTCGCCTACCCTCCGTCTCACCCTCTCTCCCTGCTGACGCCCGACTGGGCTCAAACAGAGGTAAACATCCCCCAAAACCCTGTTTTATTACACTGCTTGATCTTTAATCACATAAACTTAATCAACATTGCTACTTGTATGATCCTAGAGATTAAAAGCACTCTTTCTTGGTCCCCTCAATAACTAATGTTTGCCTTATAGTCTGGTCTCCATCTCTGTTTCTACTATGGTTGATCCACTGGTTTCTATGTGTGTGCTATTGCAACTAGGAGTACAGTACAGTCTGGTCTCCATCTTCATTTATTGTATCCAATGTTGATTTCTGTAGGGTTCTTGTCTGACTCGACTCTAGTATTGGTGTCATTTTTGCTTGATTAGTCCTTTAATACATTGTTAAGAGTGGATTTGATGTCTACCTGCATGGGAGTTGTGATCTTGAATCAATATATATTTTTCCTGAGTATTTAAGACATGATTTTGTGCCTAATATGAGATCCTATAAGGGAGTGTTTATTTAAATTGAACATTGTATATGAAACAAAATATGATTGTCTAGTATTTTTTCAATGATCACTTCCATTATGGGTCTATCCAATACAACTTATTTTCAACAAATACATATATTGAGGAACATTGATATAACATTGCATTGTGAATTTATTTTTTTATCAGTAGCATTGTGAATTATTGCATTTTTGAAACTATTGAATTCTTGATTTATTATTTAACAATTCTCTATAGATTAGGATTAACCATGTTTCCTGTAGTTTATACACATTTATTATATATAAGAATGACATCACATGTATTTATTATATAAAAGAATGACATCACATTTATTAACCATGGTTCTTACTCACAGCCATTGCAGTCCTATCCTAGAATCATGGCATAAAGTTCCTAAGGGGAAGAATGACCACATATGGAAGGAACTATGCGTGAATTATTATTATTTGTAATTGTATTCGTGTAGATTACTAATTTTTAGGATACTGGTTAATAGCAATTCTATTTAATTTGTAGAGCATATTTGATCTGGATGAAAAGTTGCATCGTAAATGTATGATGCAACATTGTGGGAGGGTCCTAAGGAACTATAGGACCAATCTCACCCGAGATTACATACGCGATGCTGAGAATAGGTTCTTGATTGATTCCAATTCTAGACATTGATCAGTTTTTCACTAACTCTACACTAATAATTTTTGTTTATATTCTCTTTGAAAAATAAATATAGGAAGACAGAAGCCACATAGCAATGGAACTACTTGGACCCCAAAGAATGGAAGGAGTTTGTTATCCAAAGAAAAATAGAAGAATTCAAGGTATTAAGCGTCACTCCCAATTTAATTAATATACATTTTTATGTATTCACCTATTCAAAATTAACCTTTAGTGTTACTAACCAAATCAATGTGCTAACTAACTAGGCTATCAGCGATGCTCAATGAGCAAGGCGTGCACTGAATGTCCACGACCACACAATGGGTCCAAGAGGATATGCAGGTGTTCGCCAAAGACTACAGGCTGAGTCTACTTAGCCTACTGCTACTCAGGAGACTGAAGAGTCCTCTACTATTGCTCCCACACCTCTACCTCGTCATGTTATGTCGATAGCTGGGAGCCAAAACAAAAAGGGAGAGATATTGAAGCCCGCAACCGCTGAGGTGGCTACAAAAATGGTAAAAATCAAACTCTTAGAACAATCTATCGATATTGATTATTGTTATGTTTACTTACGAATTTTTGTTGATGGTGCTTAGCGGGAGCTGCATGAGAAGAGGAAGGAAGGCAACTTCATCCCTCAGGGCACAAGGGATGAACTGTCAGTTGCTCTGGGTAACCCAGAGCATCGTGGACGTGTAAGGGGTGCAGACGCTGGTGTGGGGATCAAAACATTCTTTGGGCCATCCCAGTGCAAACTTGTCCCAAAAGCGGGACTTTCACAAGCTGAGGTAACTTATTCTTATTTTAGAATGTTATTGCGAAAGGGAATTCAATAATCAGAAACTAGCATTTCTTTTATCCATGTATATGTAGATTCCTTAATTGATAGGACAGTTGAGGAAGTAGTTGATAAAAGACTCCAGTAAGCATTTAACAAGTGGCAGGCGTCTCAGACTGCCACTCAGACAGTACATGTGGCGAACGTCTCTTCTCCTACTGCTCGTACTGCAGAGGTTGGGAGTAATCCTATAGACCCACAACCTAGCACGTCCTCTGTAAGTATTTTTATGGCATATATAATAGCTAGTCTGTTCAAGATGATATGTTTGTGTATATATGCATATAACATTCTTTACGTAAATTTGTAGGGGTTGAAGCCATGCCGACTACAAAGTGAAGGATATATCGTTGCAGATGCATCGGCTTACCCACCCCTTAAAGGGTGCATGTTTCATGGGAGTCTAGTACCAGATGGCAGGGTACATGTGATCCCCATACATATACTCGCTAGCTAGACAAATCTTGCACTGCCTCATGCACACCCAGATGCTGAAACACTTGGTGAGGCAGTAGGCGGAGTGATACTGTGGCCCGAAGAGGATGTCCTCTATACTGATATTGTATGATAAATTTTCATTACTTTAATTTGTTAGTGTATATATATATATATATGAGTCAATTGATATGAAATTATATATACAGGTCAAAAAGACAAGACCCGCTACATCTCGGCCTCCACCTCCTCGACTACCAAGTTGGCTTCTAGGGGACCTACATGCCTCGATAGGTCCTAATTGTAGGAGTGTGGCAGTATGGATCGGCGAACATAATCCAAATTACCCTATAAATGTTACTATTCCAGAGAATGTTGCAGGTAAATCATACGATAACAATCTATTTATACAAGTTTAGCATACATATTAATGCATACATAATAGAAGTTCTGGATATGTATTTATGCAGGTCAAACATTTGGAAACAACATATTTATACAAGATATTTTAGAGTTGTTTAGTTATGAATGGCTGAACACATCTATGATAGAGTTGTGGATATGGTGAGATTGATGCATACAACAATCTAGTTTATACATCCATATACCTTGTTTTATAAACGGAAATCTGGTTTCTTATATATTAATGCATATTAATGCATATGTAATACATGTTTTGTAGCCACTTATACAAGACATGTACAGATTTTAGCTTTTCCCATGTGGGATTTTTAGTTCCATCTTTGATTAGTCTTGTACATACAGACCCTTCTTCAGTTACTTCATACTACTGTGATGCTTTTGAATATTTTGGTAAAAATAATAAGACGGTGATAATAGCTCCATTCAATGTCGAGTAAGTTTACTTTGCTTGTAATTTGGACTTAAGCAAATTACATTTTTATTGCCGATATTGAGTTATTAATTTTCTACTTTATTACCTGTAGTGCTAAGCATTGGGAGTTATTAGTTATTGTCCCCAAGACATTCACCATCTATTATCTAGATCCTGCGGGGAGTGAATTGGATGTATTATATGGACATGCAATTAAAAGGCCATTATTCTCGTGAGAAATATTTTATGTTTTTATATATGTTAACATCTATTACTGCATTACTATTTAATTATGCAATTTAATGTGTTACATTAACATATATAGGGCTTTAGAAGAGTACAAAAAAGCTGGAGGAAAGGTCCCCAGGAAAAAAATCTGACACTTCTTTGGGAGAATGTGAAAGTAATTTCCTGACTCCAATGTATATATTATTTATGTGAACTGTGCTTATCTGTATTTTTGAATATTTTGTATGTTTCAATTTATAGTGTGCTACACAAGACAACGGCTGGGCATGTGCCTACTATGTGATGTAATTTATGGACCTAATCATCAAACATGTCGTATTAGAAATCGATAACATACAACAGGTATTATACATAGTCTTGTTAGATAATATGAAATATATGAATCTTATTATATATTATTATAATTATGTATGTACGTCATTCTCTTTGTAGGTCTTTAAAACTGAGGACTTCAACATAGGTGCAAAGCGTTTCGATGTACATGCTCCCTATACAAGAGATGAATTAGATGTTGTAAGAGAAGATTGGGCAAAAGCCCAGCAAAGAGTGGGAATTTTTCAATATGATTTTCCTGACAATGATGACAATGATGAATAAAGAATAACTTTGTTCTCATAATTAATTTTGTGTGAATGTGAATGAATTTTTATGAATTGTCATATGTGTGTGAAAATCATCAATACATGAATGTTTCTACATGTGTCTAAATGTGAAAAGAGATGAAATAAATGGAACTGCAGGTTGCTACTGGTTTCTACATACGTGTGATGAAAAAATAATATGAATGAAATGTTCTTATACATGAGTGTGAATCACATATATATAATATTGTCCATCATGTTAATTTTACAAGTTTGTGGCATGTTGTTGGCTGATATCAATGGATGTCGTAAAACCTGCAGTTCATAACTGAACTGCAGGTTTCTCATCCTGCAACCAGCCACATCAGGTCTGCAGACTTACAGAAAAAAAAATCAAAACATAGGCGTCAGTTATTTGAATAAAACTGACACCTATGTTATACAGCGGAGGTTTTCCACCTAAAACCGACGTCTATGTGACCAGGTACCACGGTCGTGCTGGGAAGCACGGCCGTGGTGGCAAATAGGGGATAGGGTGTCGGTTATTATCAAAAAACCGACATCGTTTCAGATGATGTGGTGTCAGTTTCTCTTAGAAAATCGACGCCTATAGTCCCTTTGCTGGCACATTTTCAGTGGTGAAAAACGTTTTGGTGTCAGTTGGGATCCGATGTCGAAGGTGTCCCCCTTTAGCGGCGCCCACTTGGGTGTCGCTTTGAAACCGACACTAAAGAGCTTAAATAACCGACGCTAAAAGGCTTTTATGTAGTAGTGATATGTCTACTTGAGATTGATTTCAGACATTAGGTACATGAAAAGGATCATTTCTATCAAGCCCTAGCTTGATCGATTTCAAGTAAAAATCAATGCAAATGCACTTTTTTGGAAACACCTTAAAACCCTTAACATTATTTTTGTAATCATTCGTATTGATGTTATGAATGGTAACTAAGATGAGAAAACATCAGGATACCTTAATTTGAATGTTTAATCACTCTAATAACATTTTCCAAAATTCATTACAGGTAGTTTTTCAATCGAGTTTTACCAGTGACAAACTCGACTGATCCCCTTGATGGATTTTGAGAAAATTTAGTTTCGGTCAAGTTTACGATTCACAAAACATGACCTATCCCTGAACTAAGAAAAACTGATTTTAGATGTTCGGTCGAGTTTCATAAAAGATAAACTTGACTGATGCATTAAATTAGATTTGTCTCATTGTGCAATCAATTGAGTTAACTTTATTAAAACTTGACCGAATGCACTATACGAAAAGTGCAAAAAAATTGATTCTAACTATTGGAGTGTTACAAAACTCAAAATTATATATGTTACTGTAACATCCCTAACCTAGGTTATGGCACAAACCTGGAAGTTTTTCTTAAGTAAGTTATTTATAAACTTGTTTTAATCTTTTGAAAAGTAATTAAGACTCAATTAAAGTTTAATTTTCAAGTTTGAGCTTATTTGCAAACTGTTTGTGCATTATATGATAATTTGGGTGTAATTTGCAATTTACCCAAAATGAGGGGTTATATTGCAATATGTCACATTTTGAACATTCTTAAAGTGATTTAGCATCATAATAGAGAGAATGATGCTAAGGGGTGGCTTGTGGAAAGCCTAAGTTCCAAGTTGGAGCTTGTTTGAATAATGTTTGTGCCTTGTGTACCAGTTTTAGAGCAATTTGCAATTTACCCAAAATGTAGGGTTGATATGCAAATTACCACCTATAGAGTGTCCCTACTCTCTCTTAGAATCATATATAGGAGAGATAAAGAAAGAGGCACCATCTTTGAATCATATTTGAGTGACGGTATTATTGGTGGTGAAAGACCAAGAAGAGTTGTATAGTTGAAACCCTAATATGAGTTGTATTGAGTTTTAGAGATTATATGGGAGTGCCTACCGGCAAAGGAGCCATAGAGGAGGTCCCATATCATTTTTTCAACTCTTTTCAATGGTCATGATGAGTTAAGAACCTCAAGAAGGTGATGGATATTGGTTTACAACTTTCCTTGGAAAAGTTGTATCGGTTTGAGAATAAAGTGATGTTGGGTTGAAATATCACGCTCAACAAGATAACTAATGGCCGAAATCTTATCCCTGGATTAACCCCAAGAGTTTTTGATGCCAAGATAAATATGTGTGCATGCATGGACACATGTCAACCATGCATGGACACGTGCCACCTAGTTGTATAAGGTGATGACACCTCTTATACACTCTCTCTCATGAGCCTCAATTATATATACCACTCCTTTCACCTACTAGTGAAACTTTACAAATCCTACAACATCTTTCTATTGGATATTGTGCATAGTATTTGAGGATCAAGGATGAGCTCGATCCATAAGCTTAAGGTGAAGCCATGGTCATCTTCGACCTTGGTTGAAGCATGAATCTCGGGTTGTGATTCTTCCTTTCTTTTCTTCTTCACCAAGTTCTTATCTATGGATTCTTTGCATATAGAGGAGTTGTAAACAAGTCTTGGATCTTTGATAAGTTCATCTTCAACCTTGGGAATGTGAATCTTTGGAGCTTGGAACTTTGAAGTTGTTCTTGAGGCAGGTTATATAACGTGAACCTAATCATGTTTTTATTCACCTTCAATCTTTCTATACTTGATGATCTACTTTCAATTTTGTGTTTTCTTGAATAATTGTTGAATCCATGAGTTATAATAGTTGCATTGGATTGTTGTACATGAACTAGGATAGTAAGGAATGAAATTCTATAGATTGATGATGATGACATCATCATGGAACAAACTGATATCAAGTTGAAACACCTCTTACCCAATATGGTAAGCAAGCACACACCTCTTTCCCGATATGGTAAGCAAGCATACACCTCTTGCCTGATATGCTAAGAAAGAATACACCTCTTTATCAATATGGTAAGCAATCATACATCTCTTTCCCGATATGGTAAGCAAGAATACAACTCTTGCCCGACATGGCAAGCAAGCATACAACTCTTGACTGATATTGTAAGCAAGCATACACCTCTTTCCTGATATGGTAAGTAGGAATACACCTCTTTCCTGATATGGCCGATATTGTAATCAAGAATACACCTCTTTCCTAATATGGTAAGCAGGCATACACCGATTTCCCGATATGGTAAGCAAGCATACACCTCTTTCCCGATATGGTAAGAAAGCATACACCTCTCACCCGATATGGTGAGCAAGCATACACCTCTTGCCCGATATGGTAAGCAAGAATACACCTCTTGCCCGATATGGTGAGAAAGCACACACCTCTGGCCCGATATGGAGGTAAGAACCTACAATCCAATATACTTGATTGAGTAACACATGAAGTGTGTTATGTCAAATGATAAATTAAGATGTAAAGAGTTTAATGCATTTTGATAAGTTTAGGCCAATTTACCTTGCGAAAAGGGTTGAGCCAACTTAATAAAGTATGATGTAATCTATATCCTAGTGAGGATGAGAGAGAAACTCATACTTTGTGTGATAATCATTTAATTAGCATACATTGATGCTCCTAATATGTGTGGAGCTATGAATCAGGGTTTTGATTCTTGATAATATGAACTTGCAACCCTAATCGGCTTGAAACCCTAATCGGTTTGGTAGGGAAACCCTAACCTAATAATGGGAAGGTTGTATTTCTCTTGCATTTCTTGATATTGTTTTTATCATGAAATACTAACCATGCAGGTATCATGAGATGATGAGCATAGCCAGGCATGAGCTATGATGTTTCATATGATACACATTAAATGGGTCTTGTAAGCCATGTGAAATACTTGTGCAATAAGTATAATGTATACCTGGTCTGGGGACCTAGAGGTAATAATTACCTGATAAGAGGTGACAATATTTAGTGATGAACTAAGGGTTTGAATACCATATTTAGCAATGATAATGATGATAATGTTAAGGGATGATAATCCCGAGTAATGTGATAGGGGTCTGAGATCCTGAGTGTGATGCATTCAATGTGTTCCAATGATTATGAAAGTACTTGATAAATGTATTACACCTTTTTTTTGTAGCATCAATTATAATTCATGCTTGTAACTTGGTTTATGCTAAAAGATATTGTAATGGACCTAATTAATCAAGTGAACCTTCTCATGTAGTTTCCCTGGCCATAGATCCATTTGAAGTCAGGATTTGTTGAATGGTGAAACGAGTTTAACTTGGAGTGCATATATTTGAATATGTGGGGGTGACTGATGAACATATTCTTATGTCCAGATAGGGATTTCTGTGTGATCTCCCTGAGGAATACCAAGGTTGTTGTGTGATCACCCTGATGAAAATGTACCGGGGCTGCTGTGTGATCTCCCAGAAGAGAGTGCATGTTGCGGATGTATCTCTATAGCAAAGATGTTGCTATACCCCAGCAAGCTAGTTGCAGTTTGACATGATGTCACTTCCAGTGGTCTCGTACTGACCGAGACGTGTGAGGTCTTGGCAGTCGGCTCTTCCATTGACCTTGTATGGTACCGATTTTGACTAAGAAATGGTCAGTTGGAGCATGACCGATATACCTCATCTCCTCTGGGCATAAGTGTGACTGTAAATATGTAATCAGCCGTGTAGCGTATCTTCTTAAGGATTGAATATAGAAACATTGGTTGATGTTACATTACTTTTATGCATCTTAAATAGATAGGTGTTATATGTGTTCTTTGTATTCCTTATAAAGTGAAAAGATGATTTAGTGCTCTATCTTAGATATCTTCAATGCTTTAAAAGATGATATTGCTCTGTTCTACTTTTAAACAGTGATTAATATTGATTATTAATATAAAAGATCTTCTACTTAGTTTTATACTATTTACTTTTGATAATAATATTGTTGGTGGAGAGTTATATCTTGCGCTAGGACTTTTGTCTCACCCTGTTGGTCCCAACATTTTTAGGTGGACGCAGACAAGGAGGTAGAGACCATATTGTAGAGGGAGGAGAACAACAAAAGGGACAGAAGTAACAACTCAGGTTGAGTGTGCTGTCTGTCGTGTCTTGTAGATAGAAGTTCTATGTGTCGTATCTGTATTCTCAGGTCCTTGGGAGTTAGTACATAATGGTTTTATAAATGATATGAGATTTTGGCTTGTATGCTTCAAGGTTTATGTTGCTTACGTATATGATTGGGCAAATTAATCGGTATATGATATCCTCGAGATGAGATGGTACCATGTATGTATGATGTGAACTATGATGTATATATTGCTTTGGTTCTTCCCTTAAGAGTTTCTTGGCAATGGATCTCTTTAAAAAATGGTTTTAATTTTTAGTGATTTTTTTTAATCCACTGCTAATGGTTATTCTACATAATTACTGGTGGAGATTTGGCTGTCGGTCTGATGGAGGATCGTTAGAAAAGTTTTGGTCTCATAGCCTAAGGTTTGCTGAGTCTATAGAGACATAGGATTAAAGTTGTTGACTAGTGTCCTCTAGTTTATCTTATAGTAACTTCTGCTCATATAGGAGAAGAAGTAAAGTTGAAAGATGGCTAGAGCACACAAAGTACATATTGTTGAGAGCAGTGTTGTTGCACCAAGGGGAGGTGTAAGGGATTAGGCTAGAGAGGAATCAATGCTTGAGAATCCCCATCTTGATCAAGCCATGCTAGACAACCCATCCTTTGATGCTCTTTTTCGGCAGTTCATGACCACACTGACGCATATGGCAGATCGAATGCCAGCACTAGCACCTAGGGCACTAGTTCCCAATGAGGGACATGGATCTGGTAAGACCATTAAGCGGTTATGCTAGGTAGGAGCCAAAAAATATGCCGATATAGTTGACCCAGCAGATGTAGATTTATGGCTCACTGAGCTGGAAAAAGCCTGTATATTCCTTAGTATCCCAGAAATTGATAAAGTTAGGCATGTTATGTACCTTTTAAAAGGAAGTGTTGTCCATTAGTGATACGTTGAAGAAGAGAAAAGACCTGGTGTTGAAGTCAGATGGAAGGAATTCCGACGTGAGTTTGTCTGTAGATACTTTCCCAAGACTTATTCAAATGAGAAAATCTCACAGTTTGAGCTGATTAAACAAGGACCGATGAAGATTAGTGAGTATGAAGCTAAGTTTAAAGAGCTTCTACGGTTTTGTCCACACATGACTACTACAGATGAGGAGAGAATTCAACATTTTGAGAAGGGTTTGAAAATTGAGTTAACCACACATGTAGCTGATCTAGAGAATAGAGAGAGGTTTTCCACCTTTGTGAAATCAGTTAGGAGGATAGAAAGGTATGTGATTCAGAATCATGAGGCGAACAGTCGGAAAGGACCTGCCCAGTTCTAGGGATAGAGGTCGGGAAGTTTCAAGAAACCAAGGTTTCCTGCACCATTAGCACCATAGAGGTTCAATGCACAAATGCAATGGACGTAAAGCAAGGGTAGAGGTCATAGTTTACTGCCAAGTGGAGCCCATAGTATGACATCAATGTCAGTCACAGGACCATCTAGACTACAACAGGACATAAACTGCTTCAAGTGTGGGCAGGCAAGACATATGATGAGAGAATGTTCAGTTAGAGACATGGAGGTAACCCAACCACTGAGGCAGAGTCAACAAGGCTCTTAGAGGCAACAGTTCCGTAGTGGCACATGAGGACGTGGCTAGGCATACCAAGCAGGTTCATCTACACTAAACAACAGAGCACGAAGTCAGCAACATACAACAACAAGATTCTATTCTATGAATCAGCCAGAGGCAGTAGTCAATCCATGAGTTATGATAGGTCAGATGGAATTGTTTTATTCTGATTTGCCTTCATCCTGCTTCCTATCTATTTTTATTGATCTCGGTGCTACACATTCCTTTATCACTCAAGAAGTGATTCATGACAGCAATATGATTGTCAGTCGTAGAGCAGATAATCTATTATTAGAAACTCCGTTAGTCAGATCTATAGTGTTGCAGGAGGTATGTTCTCCCTTTGTTCTTTCTTTTTTAGAACACATCATTCAGTTGGATCTTATACCACTTGAGATGCATGAGTTTGATGTAATTCTTGGTATGGATACCGTAGAAAAGTATAAGGTTGTCTTACATTGTGGTTCCAAGCAAGCTATGTTCGTAGATAATGATGAGGCATGGGTCTTTCAGGGGACAGAAAGATTCTTCCAACCTATCCAGTATCAGCAATGGTAGCTGAGAGATTGATGCGACAAGGATGTGAAGCATTCTTGGCACATGAGGTAGATACCAAAGCAGAGAGTCTTAGTCTTTCTAAAGTTCCTATTGTCAAGGAATACAGTTGATGTGTTTCCTAAAGAATTTCCAGATATTCCTCCACCTCGAGAGATTGATTTTGAGATTAATCTAATTCCGGGTACACAACCCATAGCCCAAACACCTTATAGGATGGCCCCTACTGAGATGGCAGAACTCAAGAAATAGTTATAGGAGTTTCTTGAGAAATGTTTCATTCGACCGAGTACTTCACCATGGGGTGCTCCAGTCCTTTTTGTTAAAAAGAAGGATGGGTCTATGAGGTTATGCATAGACTATAAACAACTTAACAAGGAGACTATAAAGAACAAATATCCTCTGCCAAGGATAGATGATATGTTTGACCAGTTGTGTGGTACAATAGTGTTCTCTAAGATAGATCTAAGGTCAAAATATCATCAGTTATGTATCAAGGAGAGTAATATACCTAAGTCAGTCTTTAGGACAAGGTATGGTCATTATGAGTTTGTAGTTATGTCGTTTGGACTAACTAATGCACCAGTTGCATTCATGGAGATGATGAATAGAATATTCCGACCATTCCTTGATCAGTTCATAGTGATCTTCATAGACGACATCCTGAAATATAGTAGAGATGGTCAACAACATGAACAACACCTTTATCAATCCTTGACTTTGTTGAGACAGCACAAGCTATATGCTAAGTATATCAAGTGTGAGTTTTGGTTGTCAGAAGTGTCTTTCCTAGGACACATTATATCTACTTCAGGTATTCATGTTGATCCTAAGAAAGTGGAGTTTGTTGTAGAGTGGGAACAACCCAAGACACCTATGATGACATGATATCAAATCAAGCCATCACCAGTAATAATTGTGGAATAACCATATGCAGCAGATTAATGAAAATAACTAAAAATTAAAACCATTTTTGCAAGGAGATCCATTATTGAGAAATTCTTAAAGGAGGAACCAAAACTTTATATACATCATGGTTCACGTTGTGCATACATTATACCATCTCATCTCGAGGATAACATATAATAGTTGTTTTGCCAAAACCTATATATAAGCAACATAAAACGCTCGAGGCAAGCAAGAAAAAATCTCAGATCGTTCATGAAACCATCACGTACTAAATCCAAAGACCGAAGAGTACAGAGAAGACACATAGGACTTATATCTACAAGACACGACAGACAGTACACTCAACCTAAGTTGTTACTGCTGCCCCTATTGTTGTTTCTCTCCCTCTGTAGTATGGTCTCTACCCCCTCGTGCACGTCCACCTAAAAAAATATGGATCCTATGGGGTGAGACCAAAAAAAATATGGATCCTACGGGGTGAGACAATTGTCCCAACGAGAGTTATAAGTCTCCCCCAACAATATTATCATAGGTAAATAGTGTAAAACTGAGCAGAGGTTCTTTTATATTAACAAGCAAGATTAATCACTGTTATAAGCATAACAAAGTAATCTCTTCTCTTGAAGTAATGTAGCTATCTATGATAGAGCAATAAATCATCTATTCAGTTTACAAGGAATATAAAGAAACATGTATAACATCTATCCAATTAAGATTTATAAAAGAAGTGTACACCGACCAATGTCTTCTATATTTGATCCTTAATCAAATACACTACACGACTGATTACATATTTACAATCACATTTATGCCCTGAGGAGATGAGGTATACCACTCATACTCCAACCGACCACTGCTTAGTCAAAATCGGTATCATACAAGTTCAACAGAAGAGCCAGCTTCCAAGACCTCACCCGTCTCGGTCAGTACGAGACCACTGATAGTCAAGTAACATGTCAAACTGCAACTAGCATGCCAGGGTATAGTGGCATCTTTTCTATAGAGCTACAGTCAAAGTTTGCACTCTCTTTAGGGAGATTTCAGTTATCAATCTCCAGATTATAAAATTATTGAGTCATGGCATATAGTCGTACTCTGAGCCACATGCCAGTAAACTTTGCTCATTACTGAGTCTAGGACTGCAGTTGCACTCGACTCAGGATATGGCTGATGCAGTGATTTTGAGTCACATTTATAGGCTGCTTTTATACTTGTTTTATGTAATTATTTGTCATTTTGTGACTATAATAGCATGATTCATTTCCTTGTGCCTATAAACATTTTATGCATCAAATTTATCTTATTTTATCTTATTCTATATAAATTATCAAATCTCTCGGATTTGATTTGTGTTCCTTTCTTTATTTTAGGTACTTTGTATTCATGGACCCATCAATACCATCGATGGTCCATCGATAGCATCGACAAGGTAACATCAACAAAGCCGAAACGAGAGTGAACCAGTCGATACCATCGACCCACTGTCGATGGTCTCGAAAGTGCATCAGTGTGTCAAAAATCATCTCATCATTACTATCGACGAGAACGGTCAAAATTGAAGCAAGTACCGGTACCCTATGGGGTCGATACCATCAACACCCTGTCGATGGTATCGATGCCTTCGGATGAGAGTTGCGCCTAGAATTTCCATTATCGAATGACAACGATCTTTTGGCGGTCGTAAGTCATTCCTATACCTAAGAAAAGATGGCCAGACCTAAGGCGATGTTCGATTTTCCATTGCACAAGTCCCAGAGGAGGGGAGAGCGAAGAACAGAGGCCACAACTACGCCCTGGACGTTTCCAGAGCAGTAGACAGATGATTCTTCCACCAGAAGGCTGCAGAACAGGCGTATTGCACCGAGGATCATCCAGATCTTCTCCATTTCAGGGGTTACGCCATTTTTTCATTTATTTGTCCATGTTTCCCTCTTTCTTCTCCATGTGTAATGTTGATATGAATATGCAGGGCTAATCCCCTCTATCCTTAGGACCGGGAGTAGCCTGGGGAATCCTTGTATGACAATGTTATATTGATTATCATAATTTGTCTCACTTTCCCGTGATATGTTATCGTGTTTCCATTGCAATTTACTATGCTTGATCACCATAGTCGATTTCTATACCGTTAATTACTTCTGACGGAGGATTAGTGGTTGAAAAGGCACGATTAACACATTAATCAATAAATTTCTTAGACAAGGTAATGTAAAATTAATGGTGGGTACTCAGAGAAATAATTAAAGCACCTAGATCTAGGGTATAAGTCACTACTGGCATGGAACTGACCTAGAACTAGGTAGTGAATTGTATCGCGGAAGCGAGCAATTCTGACAATGGGCCATAATCAGGGGAAGAGAACAAATTATGTTAATTGTGTAGATTTGCATGCAGTGAGACCTCACGGTGAAACCGCAATCCTAAGTATCCTCATTTAATTTGATTAAACTAAACATTTAATCATCGCTCACTTTTGCTTTCTTTTAGTTTTATTTTCTTTTTCAAAATCAAACTCATTTTTCCCATCGGTCTAGCTGATCACGACCAGTTAGTAGTAGTCTACTAAAATTTATGTTTCCCTAAATTCGACTCAGGCTTCACAAGGCCTATACTACATTGATATGTGTACTTGCGTTATACGCTCGATAAAATCGTGTCAAGTTTTTGGCACCGTTGCTGGGGTAACGATAAATTTTGGCACTACGAGAGCTGTAAGTGGCTACTCTAGACCACTTTTTATTTTTATTTGCAATTTTAATTATTGAGATCAATTTTCTATCTTTTAGATTCTTTATTCGATTATCATTGTACTTATTCAATTTTTCCACATTTCAGGTACTAGTGCATGGTGAAGACGCGTAGTACGGACTACGCACAGTCGATACCTGAGGTTCTGCCTTCGGGATCTGAAGACGAGCGGATAAATACACCACCCGGAGACTTTGAAGAAGAATTTGAGGTTTTCATAATGGCCGAGGAATAGACTATATGGGAGAAGATTAAGGCTTCTTCTTCTTCTGCATAGAAGGGGCCAATCAAGAAACAAGCTATCAACATACCCAGTTACAGAATTTACCCAGGGCTGATCCAGTTGGTCAAGTCACAGGCTTTCCATGGGCTTAAAAGTGAGGACCCAGTGGTCCACATCAGCACGTTTGTGGAGAACTGTGACATGGTGAAGGTGGATAGGTTTCCACATGAAGCCATTTACCTAAAACTGTTTCCATCATCTCTGGTAGGAAATGCAAGGGAGTGGCTATACAATTTGGACGAAGAATATCTTGAATCTTGGGACATGATGATAGAAGTGTTCTTTGAGAGGTATTTCCCACCCGAGAAGGCAAATGATCTTGTCAGAAGGATCCAATAACTTCAAACAATAGGCTAGCGAGACATACTCGGAGGCTTGGGAGTGATTCAATATCATGCTGCGAAGATGCCCACATCATGGGCTTGATCAAGAAACCCAAGTGAAGATTTTTTATTTTGCTCTTAATGAACATGATAGGAGTACTCTAGACTCAGCTGGAACATGGTTCTTTCTAAATAACAAAGGCTCTAAGTGTCGAGAAATTTTGAAGAATATGGCCAAGAAGCAGTCTCGGGGTGAAAGAGATGCACCAGAACATGTCAAAGTTGCAGGTGATGCAAAGGCCATTCAAGCATTAAATGAGAAGATGGACCTACTAGACAAGAAGCTCTTAGAGAAGGAGACCAGTGGGTCTGAGGAGGAAGAATATGTAAAATATATGCATCAACAGGGCTATAGGAGCAATGACTACTCTTGGAGAAAGGATAAGAAATTTTCATGGAAGGATCTAATTAATTTTCTGCAAGACTCGGAGAAAAAACCACAGCCGAGTGTAGAGGACAAGAGAAATGAGTTGCTCAATCAAGTAATAAAGAAAAACCAAGAGCTGAGGAATACATTCAGCAAGCAAATTTAGTCACAAGGAAGATTTCTAAACCAATTTGGTTAGACTCTATAGAGTCATGGTGCACAACTGAGGACTTTAGAGACAACCATGACCCAAATTGCGACTGAGGTGGCTGCGATGAAGCAAATCATTCAACAAAAACCTGCTGGGAATGCAGAGCCCGCTCAACCACATCAACAGGTTAAATGTATTTCAGACTGCAAAGCATTAGAGCTTCCTGTTGATGAGGTACATGAGCAGAGTATCTTGCGTATAGACTTAGAGGACAAACCCAAAGTTCCATACCCTCATAGCTTATATGGATTTCCAGGAGGATGTGGGACGCCATGCAGCTCACTCCAAGATTCCACCACTATTGTGCCCACATCTCAGATTTCTGAAGAGATTCCTAGTCCGAAAGAGCAAGTGCAAGCTTTACTTCGTAGTGGAGCAGCCACTAGTAATACAGAGAAGCAGCCACAAGTCATGCCATCCATGGATGATGTACCAAATCCTATCTTAGAAGGTGGCATTAAAGCAAGTTTAAGGGAGGAGATCCCTAAAGTTACATATATTCCACCGCACAAGCACATTAATGAGCCAAGCATGCCATTCCCAGATAGTTTGAAGACGAGGAAAGAGCAAAGGCACTTCAAGAAATTTCTTGAATCATCCGGAAGCTCCACATCAACATTCTGTTGGTGGAAGCTATAGAGAAAATTCCTTCATATGGAAGATTCATGAAAGACGTCATCAACAAGAAACGGCGGATCAAAGATACATATGTTGTATGTGTTGATGAAATAGTGAGTTCTATAATTCAAGGAAGGCAGCCAAAAAAGAGGAAAGATCCAAGATGTTTCTACATCCCATGTTCCATAGGTGGTCAACATTTTCCAAAGCCACAGTGTGACTCAGAAGCAGGCATTAATCTTATGCCACTTGTGACTTTTCAAAAACTGGGATTGAAGAAGCCAACAGAAACTTCCATGACAATCAAGTTGGCAGATGGATCCATTGCGAATCCACAAGGTATATGTGAGGATGTGCTAGTCAAAGTTGACAAATTCATCTTCCCTGTTGACTTTGTGGTAATGGACATGCATGAGCTAGAAGGATGTGATATGTTATTGGGAAGGTCGTTCCAAGCTACGCTGATGTAATCACTGCCATTGGGTGAGGCTACTTGATGCTGAGGATTGGTAAAGATAGAGTTGAATTTAAATTTCCAAGTGAATCATTAGAGAAATCCTTTGACAACCCAGGTTAAGGTATCTGTATCGTCTAGCCTAAGACGTTAAAGAAGGGTGCTTGTTGGGAGGCAACCCAACCTTGGTAGATTACATGCTCATTTGCTTTAGTTTTCATCTTCCTAAGTAGTTTTTATTATCGTTGTGGTTAGTTTGTAAAAATGATACCCCGATGTGCTTGTTAAGTGTGTAGGCCTGAGATTAAGTCGATACTATCGACACTTGTGTCGCTAGTATCGAGATTGTAACAGCAAAGTAGCTATTGAGATTTCATTCCGTCGATGGTATCGATGGCCTCGTTGATAGTATCGACATGGGAATAGTGAATGAGAGGATCGACACAGAAAAAGGTCAATAGTATCGACCGTATTGTCAATGGTCATGAGATGTCTGAAGATTTTCAAATCAATTTTTCTCAGTAATGTCGATACCATCGACACCCTGGTCGATGGTATCGACACACCATCAGAAAGAGAACTGCCAAACCCTCACGAGGATCAGAAGTATTCACAGGCATCGATACTATTGACACCCAGTTGGTGGTATCAAAGGACACACCAATGATCCGCACGTCTCCATCAACGGTCTACATCGACGATCTGAGGGGACCGTCAATGGTATCGACACCCCATCTCTACCATCTACACTTTGATGATTCGGGCCCCCCGTCATCCATCCATCGATAGCTGTCGATACTAGTGAGCGACAGATTCTACTACCCATCGATACTATCGACGGATCCATCGATGGTATCAACGTGCCAACAGTAGCGGCATCCGACCCTTATAAAAGGGAGTGAAATTCTTCAATCAAATCTCACACTCTCAAGCCATCTCTTCCACCTTCGAGCCCTAGCAGCCCCGAGCACCCAAAATCTTAAGAAATCTACACTGACGGTGTTCCACACACATCTCCATCGACATTGCAGATCTTCTTCTTCTTCGATCTTCACCGAAAAATCTTCTCTGATCTCTATTGCTAAACCTCTTTCTCTCTCACTCGTTGCCCGTGCAACAATGGTGAGATCGGGAGCTTCATCATCGAGGGTTTCCCCACCTGCCCTACCTGCACCGTCAGAAGGATTAGTCCCTTGCCTAAGGCTAGTCCACCCATCCCCAGAGGTTAAAAAGGTGTACGAGGAGCTATGGAAGAGCTCCATCGAGTCGACCCAGTTTGGAGACCGGCAGTTGATCAAGGATATGGGTTTTGAGGCCAATATGGCGTATGTGCTATAGGGACAATTGAGCAAGTCCCCTAGGTTGTGTCGTGACCACGCCGACGGTCATCCATTCTTCAACGGGTGGCCCATTTACAAGGAGATCGCCATCGAGTTCATGGCATCTCTAGACATTTGTGTCATTCCCAATGAATTAATAACTGGTGCGGACAGAGTGGAAAGAGGGAAGTGTTTCTTTCCATCTCTACAACAAGGACTATATGATGACCCATCGTGAGTTCAACGTGATTTATGGGTGGACCCATAGCGACCTCTTCCAGCCAGTGCACAATGCGGATTATGATGCCTTCATTGCAAATTTAGTTACTGTGCTGGTGGGGTACTCGATCAGCTGGTACAATGCCTCCATAGCTGATTTTGAGCATCCATTTGTCAAGATCTTGCACCAGATTCTCTCCAACACCTTCTTTGCAAGATCGAAGCTGTCTCGAAGAAAATTTTAGGAGACACACATGTTCTTCCTCTATAGTCTGTTGGAGAGGACACCCATCAATTTTGGAGCCTTCTTCTTCATGCGCGTAATGGTGGTTAAGAGGAACACTTCTCACAGGGCCCCCATTTATTTTGGGGGTATAATTACGCCGATTGCAATGTACCTGGGCCTGGATCTGTCCGGGCTACCCAAGCTGGAGTGCAAGAACATGCTCAATTTGAGCCATTTTGTGAATGTGGGCCTCATTGAAGCCCGTCATGGCACCGTCTACACCACGTGCCACGTGGAAGGAGTCTTTCAAAGGAGGGAACTGTCGGACCCTACTTTCAACATCGGGCCTGGCCAAAGCTACAGGTGGCCTATAATTGATGTTGATGAGGATGAGGAAGAACAAGCTGAAGAAGTGGAAATTCAAGATGGAAATGATGATGAAGAAGAGGAGGATGAAGCCACCATTCCTCTTTGACAAAGGGTTGCTATGTGAAACTATACACGACACTATGGAGCTTCCTCTTCTTCCCAGCCACCACCACCACAACCCTCTCAAGGTGGAGAAGATGTCTATTCAATGCAGGAGATGTATACAATGTTGCAGAAATTCAGCAGATGCAACACCAGCATATCGCCTCTTTTACGAGAATTCAAGAAACAACAAACTGGCTATTCGAGAATCAACAAGCAATCTATGAGAATGAGCGCCTCCTCTTCGCTAACCAAGAAACCATCCACAATAGGTTGCATAGGATGGAGATGCTACAACAACCATTTTATCACCACTATTGGAGCCAGAACTTTATTGGAGGATACCCACATCCACCATCGATGCCCCCATCTGATTTGTCTTTCCAGGGGCATTATCCTTCTTGGGATCCTAGCGCCACCAGTACCCGCCACACCCACCACTGGAGCAATAAAGGGGTATCACTGTTCCACCACTTAAGTTAGGATTTCGACTATGAGGCCATAGTCGAGTTCAAGCTTAGGGGGGTGCTGGAACATCATCTATCTAGTTTATTTTATTTTATTTGATCTTTTATTTGTTTTTGCAATTTTCATATTTCTTGTTAGATTTCTTAATTTCTAGATTTACTATTTTCTAGGATCCACTATCTATCTAGTGTAATTAGTGGAGTCTAATTTAATTGCATGTCATCTCATTTTCATGTGGGGGTTTGTGAGAAAATGAATTTGAATGAAAAATCCTTGAGAAATTGTAAGTTTGTCTTGTGAGAACTTGAGGACATTGCTTGTGAAACTCATTAAATAGGTCAACTTAAAAACATATGAACATGATTGTGTATCCTTATGGTTCATGATAAGAGGATTGATATGAATGTTGAGCCTAAACTGACCAAACATTAACGTGACTCTAATTTGAAGTGAGAGAGAGAAACCTCTTGATTAATTGGTACACATGTCAGTAAGGAGGGACATATAATTTTTTCTGAAGGTTCTGTCAATTAATCTTGTGATCTGATCCACCAAAATTTCATTCATACTCCACCATAAGAACTAGAGCACATTATTGTCGTTCACTCTTTGATTGCATTCCATGTAGATAGATCTTGTATTACATTTATTCTTGCATTTTATGCATGAAAAATGTAGAAAAAAAAGTATAGAGTAGTATACATGCACTTTTTCCTTAAGTGCATGTTATTTAGTTGCATAATTGTCATTTTGTAGTGCATTCACATCTATTGAGCATATAGTTTTACATCATGTGTATGTTATTCTAAAAACATTAAAGGTGTTGAACTTGTTCCATACCCTCCAAAAAGAATGCATCAAATGTACAAGTTATGTAAGAGGAAGGTGGCCCAACAAATATTCCATTCTTGTTTATGGAAATGGGTCTTGTTAAAAAAAAATTTGATTGAGAAGTAAGTATGAATGAGAGGGAGAAAGGAACATGTTCTCATCTGCATATTAAGAAGAATAAGCACATGGTGTAGATTTCTCAGATATCCCATCTCACTTTGAGACAGAATGATATTGCATGCATCATTTCACCAAAAATGTAGCATTAGGATATTTTCATTTGCATTCCCATCATGATAGGTCATTCATTTTTGGTTTTTGTATGATCGACTATATTGTGCTTCCTTTTCTTCCATAGCCACCCATTCCATCCACTCGTTGCTCTAAGTGGTAGGCCACCCATGATATTCTCCTCATTCAGGTATATCAGGAGATCTGCTTCCATTTAGATGGTAATTAGGAAATGAGCAATGTAGATAGGAGATCACAAGATGCACCAAGTTTGAACCTGAAGATCTTATTATGTTAACTGCCTTATTTGATAGTGTTCATTGATCTAAGGGTAGACATTTCTTATGAATGATTATTGTCGCCTAAAGGGTAATTAACGTTTCATGGTTGGTAAGGGCCAGTATGTGAAATGCAGGCGGGAATCATATTGAGATATTAATTTTGTGATTATGTTCTTTAGTTGACCCTCTCAATTAGATTTTAAAGTTTTGTTACTCATGGATGAGCAAGATTCAAGCTTAGGGGAGTTTGATGCAGTGATTTTGAGTCGCATTTAGAGGCTGTTTTTATACTTGTTTTGTGTAATTATTTGTCATTTTGTGACTATAATAGCATGATTCATTTCCTTATGCCTATAATCATTATATACATCAAATTTATCTTATTTTATCTTATTCTGTATAAATTATCAAATCTCTCGGATTTGATTTGTGTTCCTCTCTTTATTTTAGGTACTTTGTATTCCTAGACCTGTAGATACCATCGACGGTCAGTCGATAGCATTGACAAGGCAACAACAAAGCCGAAAGGAGAGTGAACCAGTCGATACCATTGACCTACTGTCGATGGTCTCGAAAGTGCATCAACGTGCCAAAAATCATCTCGTCGATACCATCGACAAGAACGGTCAATGGTATCGAGATGCCATCAGAACGGACTCCAGAAATTGAAGCAAGTGCCAGTACCCTAAGGGTTCGATACCATCGACACCCCGTCGATGGTATCAACGTCGTTAGATTAGAGTTGCGCCCAGAATTGCCATGATCGAACGAGTGTGATCTTTTGGCGGCCATAAGTCATGCCTATACCTATGAAATGATGGCCAGACCTAATGGGACGTTCTATTTTACATTGCACAAGTCTCAGAGGAGGGGAGAGTGAAGAACGGAGCCCAAAGCTACGCCCCGGACGTTTCTAGAGCCGTAGACAGACGATTCTTCCATCGAAAGGTTGCAGAACGTGCGTCTCGCACCAAGGATCATCCAGATCTTCTTTGTTTCAGGGGTTACACCATATTTTCATTCGTTTCTCCATGTTTCCCTCTTTCTTCTCCATGTGTAATGTTGATATGAAGATGTGGGGCTAATCCACTCTATCGTTAGGACCAGGAGTAGCCCGGGGAATCATTGTATGACAATGTTATATTGATTATCATAATTTGTCTCACTTTCCCTTGATATGTTATCATGTTTCCATTGCAATTTACAATGCTTGATCACCATAGTCAATTTCTAATACCGTTAATTACTTCTGACAGAGGATTAGTGGTTGAAAAGGCATGATTAACACATTAATCAATAAATTCCTTTGACAAGGTAATGTACGATTAATGGTGGGTACTCAGAGAAATAATTAAAGCACCTAGATCTAGGGTATAAGTTACTACTGGCATGGAACTGACCTAGAACTAGGTAGTGAATTGTATCACAGAAGTGAGCAATTCTGACTACGGGCCATAATCAGGGAAAGAGAACAAATTATGTTAATTGTATAGATTTGCATGTAGTGAGACCTCACGGTGAAATCACAATCCTAAGTATTCCCATTTAATTTGATTAAACTAAACATTTAATCATCGTTCGATTTTGCTTTCTTTTAGTTTTATTTTCTTTTTCAAAATTAAACTCATTTTCCCATCAGTCTAGTTGATTGCGACTAGTTAGTAGTAGTCTACTGAAATTTACATTTCCCTGAGTTTGACTCGGGCCTCACAAGGCCTATATTACATTGATACGTGCACTTGCGTTATACACATGGTAAAATTGTGTCAATGGAATATAACCAATCGTCAAGATTATGGATGTAAGGGGATCAACTCACATATTACCGTCCAAGCTCACACCCCCGCATATTCAAAAATATGCGCTCCAGGTAACCCCGTGGGAAAAACTCATTTCACCATTTCAGCAAATCCTGACGCTGAATGGATCTATGGTTAGGGAAACTACATTTTATGGTTCCAATGATATATTAAGTGCATTACAATATTCTTTTAGCATCAAACAAGTTATAATCATCAACCATAAACAATTGTTACAAAGAAAGGTGTAATACATCTATCAAGTACTCTTCTAATCTTTGGAACACATTTAGATACATAACACTCGGGATCTCAGTCCCTTATCATATTATTGGGGATTCTTATCCCTTAATCATTATCATGATCATGATTATATGATCTGGGTATTCAACTCTCAGTTCATCACTGAACAATGTCACCTCTTATCAGGTATCCATTACCTCTAGGTCCTCAGACCCATGTATATATCATACTTGTTTCACAAGTATTTGACATGGCTCACAAGGCCCATTTAAACATCTTGCCACCTCTTACTAGGAAATAACTATTCACATGGCTCACAAGGCCCATTAAACATCTTGTTACCTCTCACTAGGCAACAACTATTCACATGGCTCACAAGACCCATTAAACATCTTATCACCTCTCACTAGGGAACAATTATCTTTCAGGTCATCAAACCACATAAACATTATACTTATTATACAAGTATTTGACATGTCTCACAAGGCTTATGCAATAAGAGAAATACAACCTTCCCATTATTAGGGCTAGGGTTTCCTTTTATAGCCGAATAGGGTTTCAAGTTCATATTATCAATCCAAACCCTAATTCATTATTCCACACATCTAGGATCAACCATTGATATCATAAGTATTAAATCATACTTATTTATTCTCATTATTTATCATTAAATGATCATCAACACAAAGTATGAGTTTCTCTCTCATCCTCACTAGGATATTGATTACATCATATTTTATTAACTTGGCTTAACCCTTTCTCAAGGTATGTTAGCCTACACTTATCAAAGTGCATTAAACTCATTACATATTAATGTAAAAATTGACATGACACACTTCTTGTGTTAATCATACAAGTATATTGGATTTGAAGTGCACCAAGGTGTATCAATCTTGAGGTGTTGGATGTGATACTTATCATGCCTTGGTGTATCACTTCCCTCATCATTTTTAACTTACTTAAGTTCATCAACTTATCTTGTATTAGGGTATTTCCCATCCTAATACTTTATGCACTAACTCATCACATGTATCATGTAGTGTATTGGCCATAAGTCACACACTTGAATTACCCAACTATCATCAAGTGATATGGACTCATCTAAGGTTAAGGCATTGTTGATATAGGGTTGACCATTGTCAACCACTTTAGGTGTTTCACCTATCAAGGTATTAGCCACACCATTACTTGGTGTTACACTCATCACTCCCAAGAGTGTTTTTCCCTCACCTTTACAAGGTGTATCAAGTTTAATCATGTATGTCAAGTTGAACACATGTATTGGGTTAGGTGTATATCGAGCTAGGCATCATCATATCCCTCATACCCTTACCCATCAAGGTATCAACCTCACCAATCATATGGTGTATCACCTTCACCCTACATGGGTGTAACATCCTCACCTCACTTGAAGATATTGGCCACACCATACTTTAGTGTATTGGCCATCACATGTTCTAGGGTACTAACAACCTTACCACTTTTGTCATCTAGTGTATTGGGTTACCCATCGTATCATTTTAGAGGTGTGTGCTCAACACCATATCGTGCAAGAGGTGTATGCTTACTTACCATATCGGGAAAAGAGATGTGTGTATGCTTCACACCATATCAGGAAAAGAGGTGTGTATGCCTTACACCATATCGGGCAAAGAGGTGTGTGTGCTTTACACCATATCAGGCAAAGAGGTGTGTGCGTGCTACACACCATATCGGGCAAAGAGGTGTGTGTGTGCTTCACACCAAATCAGGCAAAGAGGTATGCATGTGCTTCATACCATATCGGGCAAAGAGGTGTGTGTGTTCTTCACACGATATCGGGCAAAGAGGTTTGTGTGTGCTTCACACCATATTGGGCAAATAGGTGTATGTGTGCTTCACACCATATAGGGCAAAGAGGTGTATGATTGCTACCCATGTCGCCCAAGAGGTGTATGTGTGTGTCATACATATCAGGTTGCTCAATTTAGGGTTTGCATATCGGGTTAGCCCCTTATGCTCATACCTTCTCAACTTTCAAAGTACTGACTTACCATGTGTTGAGTGATAGGTTAGACAACTGATTGAACTCTTTCAACCCAAGAGTACAAACTGATGGGGTGTGGGGTTCCAAGGTAAATCGAAATGCATTTCACCTTTTAGGGTTTCAACACCATATCGGTTTAAAAGTGTGTGTGTGCTTTACACCATATCATGCATAAGGTATATGCTTGACCTCATATCATGTAATGGGTTTATACCACATCACCATATCATGCATGAAGTGAATATTCATCACCATATCGTTCATGAAGTGTGTGTATCAAAGAGTAAGAGAGTGAATATTCATCACCATATCGTTCATGTAATGGCTTCACCTAAGGTTAATGGCTCGAGCTCCTCCTTTCTCCTTGCTTCTTAGAATGATATCAAAGAGTAAGAGAGTGATAGGGGTCAAAAAGATTCACTAGCTAGTAGGTGAAAGGAAGGGTATACATCCTTGAGGTTCATGGGAGAGAGTGTAAGAGGTGTCATCTTCTTACTACTACTAGGTGACACATGGCCATGCATGGATTGACACATGCAATTGCAAGCATTCCATCTTTATCTTGCCCTAAAAAATAAAAACTTGAGGATAATGCAAGGGATAAGGGTTGGCCCCTTTGGTTATCTTCTAGGGCAAGCCACTTCTACTCACATTATTATTATATTCAAAATTCAATACAACCATTCCAAAGGAAAGTTGCAAGACAATATCTATTGCTTTATTGAGGTGCTTAGCTCATTTTTGCAAAGGCAAAGAGCTAAAAAAATGATATGATTACATCATCAAGACACTAACCGATATTGCGTTGAAACACATCTTTCCCGATATGGTAAGAAAGCATACACCTCTTGCCTGATATGGTAACTAAGCATACACCTCTTTCCCTATATGGTAAGAAAGCATACACCTCTTTCCCGATATGGTAACCAAGCATACATTTCTTTCCTGATATGGTAAGTAAGCATACTCCTCTTACCCGATATGGTAAGCAGGCATACACCTCTTACTCGATATGGTAAGCAGGCATACACCTCTTGCCCGATATGGCGATATAGTAAGCAGGCATACACCTCTTGCCGGATATGGTAAGTAAGCATACACCTCTTGCCCAATAGGGTAAGCAAGAATACACCTCTTGCCTGATATGGTAAGCAAGCATACACCTCTTGCCCGATATGGAAAGCAAACATACACCTCTTGCCTGATATGGTAAGCAAGCATACACCTCTTGCCTGATATGGTAAGCAAGCATACACCTCTTGCCCGATATGGAGGTAAGCACCTACAATCCGATATACTTGATTGAGTAACAAATGAAGTGTGTTATGTCAAATGATACATTAAGTTGTAAACAGTTTAATGCATTTTAATAATTGTAGGCCAATGTACCTTGAGAAAAGGGTTGAGCCAACTAAATAAAGTATGATGTAATTAATATCATAGTGAGGATGAGAGAGAAACTCATAATTTATGTAATAATCATTTACTAATCATAAATTGATGCTCCTAATATGTGGGGAGATATGAATTAGGGTTTTGATTCTTAATAATATGAACTTGAAACCCTAATCTGTTTGGTAGGGAAACCCTAACCCTAATAATGGGAATGTCATATTTCTCTTGTATTACTTGATATTATTTTTATCATGAAATAATAACCATGAAGGTATCACTAGATGATGAGCATAGCCAGGTATGAGCTATGGTGTTTCATATGATACAGATTAAATGGGCCTTGTGAGCCATGTGAAATACTAGTGCAATAAGTATAATGTATACCTGGTATGAGGACATAGAGGTAATAATTAACTGGAAAGAGGTGACAATATTCAGTGATGAACTAAGGGTTTGAATACTATATCTAGCAATCATGATGGTGATAATGTTAAGGGATGAGAATTCCTAGTAATGTAATAAGGGACTGAGATCCTGAGTGTTATGCATTCAATGTGTTCCAAAGATTACGAAAGTACTTGATAATTGTATTACACATTTTCTTTTTAGCATCTGTTATAATTCATGCTTGTAACTTGGTTGATGCTAAAAGATACTGTAATGCACCTAATCAATCAAGAAAAACCTTATCATGTAGTTTCCCTGGCCATAGATCCATTCGGTGTCAGGATTTGCTTAATGGTGAAACGAGTTTAACTTGGAGTGCATATTTTTTAATATGTGGGGATGATGGACGAACATATCCTTACATCCAAAGAGAGATTTCTGTGTGATCTCCCCGAGGAATACCAATGTTGTTGTGTGATCACCCTGATGAAAATGTAACAGGGTTGTTGTGTAATCTCCCCGAAGAGAGTGCATGTTGCGGTTGTAGCTCTATAGCGAAGATGCCACTATACCCCAGCAAGCTAGTTGCAATTTGACATGATGTCACTACCAGTGGTCTCATACTGACCAAGATGGGTGAGGTCTTGGCAGAAGGCTCTTCCCTTGAAATTGTATGGTATCGATTTTGACTAAGCAGTGGTCGGTTGGAGCATGAGTGGTATACCTCATCTCATCTGGGCATAAGTGTGATTGTAAATATGTAATCATCAGTGTAGTGTATCTACTTAAGGACTGAATACAGAAACATTGGTTGATGTTACATTACTTTTATACATGTTAAATAGATAGATGTTGTATGTGTTCTTCATATTCCTTATAAAGTGAATAGCTGATTTATTTCTCTATCTTAGATAGTTGCAATGCTTTAAAAGATGATATTGCTCTAACCTGCTTTTAAACAATAATTAATATTGATTATTAATATAAAAGATCCTCTGATCATTTTTATATTGTTTACATGTGATAATAATATTGTTGGTGGAGAGTTGTATCTCTCGCTGGGACTTTTGTCTCACCCTATTGGTCCCAACATTTTAGGTGGACGCAGACGAGGAGGTAGAGACTATACTGTAGAGGGAGGAGAATAGAAACAACAGTAACAGCTCAGGTTGAGTGTGCTATCTGTCATGTCTTATAGATAGAAGTCCTATGTGTCGTCTCTATACTCTTAGGTACTTGGGAGTTAGTACGTAATAGTTTTATAAATGATCTAAGATTTTGGCATGTATGCCTTGAGGAATTATGTTTCTTATGTATATGTTTGGGAAAATCAACTGGTATATGATATCCTTGAGATGAGATGGTACAATGTATGTACGATGTGAACCATGATGTATATATTGCCTTGGTTCTTCCCTTAAGAGTTTCTTGGCAATGGGTCTCTTTGCAAAATGGTTTTAATTTTTAGTGATTTTTGTTAATCCGCTGCTAATGGTTATTCCGTGTAATTACTAGTGGTGATTTAGCTGTCGATTTGATGGTGGGTTGTCATAGTTGCAACACCCCAAACGGCTAGAAAACATTCCTTAGTGCTCCTACCCTCTAGTGGACACCCCCAACTATAAATATGACCTCTTAGAGTTCATTCAAATGTTTCTCCTTCAACGACATTCTTGATTTGGTTTCTGTGTCTCTTTGAAACCCAAAGAGTGATTTGTTACCTAGACCTAATGATCCACAAGAAAGGTGGCAGGATTCAAACCCCTTGTCAGTCCCCCCCGCCCTGCTAGTGCTAGGTTGGGTGGCCGTTTTTGCGCCCCTCGTCTCCCCTGTACCCAAAATAGATGCATTGTGTTACCCATTGTGTTTGGTTTCCAAAAACCTCTAGAGGTTGATTCTTTCGGGATTAGAGTCTGTAGATAGACAAGAGGTTGAGTTTGGGGCTTCCTTCTCCCATCAGAGAGTGCAATCCAGTCGTCAGGGATGGTGGCATTTACAATCCTTTTATACAACCACACGATATGCAAAACCAAGATCTTGATGAATCCCCATATTGGAACAGACCAACGAACATGGAAAGTCCTTACTGCAGCATCTGTTGGAGCCCCTATGACTAAAAAAAATAGACATGATTGTGATGGATGCAACTTCTCATGTATTGATTGAGGGCTTTGCATTTCACAGTGTCACCTCTCACCTATAAAGGTTCTTTTATTTATCTTGAGATGCTCGAAAGAAGTCTAATTGTTGCGATGAATATACTTTGGCACAGTCTTCAACCACTTGACTAAGACGGACAAGACAGGGTTGTGCACCCAACTCTTCTAGAGTGGATCAGACCTATGGTCCTTTGAAACTCATCAAGATCCTATTGTTGCTCGATTCTCATAACAACAAAGAGCATAACACACACGCTTGGTCCATAGGACACATGATGACCACTGTTCACTGTGGGATGCCCACCAACGATCTCCACCTTTGGCTTTCATCTAGGCAGGTGTCTCCTTCTATAATTTCCCAAAGGTACATTCATTCATTTCTTTCTACCTCTGCCCCATGGACAAAAACCACACAACTTTTCAAGACCCGAAAAGGAGAAGGGCCCGTGGTGGGCATTTGGGAAATTTTGGGCCGATCGGGTGTCTTCGCAAGGGTACGGAGGAAGAACGAACTGACATGAGAGGCCGAGAGGCTTTGGGGTGGGGGGGGGGGTACGGACATAGATGATATCATCACGACCTCTCTTTGTGTACCTCCCAGGATTCTTAACACCACTTCACCAACTGGGATTCCCCGTGCTTTTGTGTGTCTTAGTGTGGTCCACACTGGGTGTTTCTGAGAAGCAAGGCTGACACCCATTCACCTTCGTTCATCTAAAGTTCAAATAGATAGATTCATCCATTCCCATCCCTCATAAGGACAAATATTTTGATGCGTATGAGAGAGAGAGCATCTTTTTTAGATATCCCCCCACTATTAGAGATATTAGATGAGAAGAGACTTCGTTCCATGGAACATATTCAGGTCTACTAGAAATTTCCCGTGCATTTCAAAATCAGGTCATTTCATATAGATCAAGTTCACTATAGGGGAGAAAGTCTTGAAAAAGATAGGGTATGGCATTAGTAGTCAGAAAGGAAAGGTTTGACTAACTATTTACGGGTGTGGTGGAGTGGATGAGCTTAAGGCTTCAACATTCTATATTTTAGAAGTTTGAGAAAGGACGTCCCCTTTAGTCAACTAAGACTTTTTGCTCGATTCTAGACCAGGTAAGGATCACCTAACAACTTCAAGCAAAGTCTCCCACGAAGTTAGCTACACTTGTTGTGGTCTAGGTCCTCCTAGATTTCCTTCTCCTTGTCCAACACCTAGGGTTGGAAGCATACCCCACAAAAGGAAAAGAAAAGAGGATATCAACAAAAAGCTAGTATGAGCATGCTAAAAAGAAATTGAGGAATACAAATTTGGAAAGAGGTACATCAAGTATAGAAGGCTTCCCATGATAAAGGTAAAAACTACCTAAATAGGCATAAAAGGAAGGAATCACTAGAACATGATAAAAGGAATACTTGCCATTAAATCCACAAAAGCACTTATAATGTTTTTAGGGCACAAAACCCATAATGTTACAACCCCAGTTTTGGGTTCTTTTGGTGAGAAATGTAATTTCTCATATTAAAGATATTGAAACAAATAATGATATATTTTGTTTTGAATAAATGAGTTTTCATTTACAATAGCCTTGATGTTGTGTTGTGGTCTTTATTGGCTATTGGGCCCAATAACAAGGAAATTCAAATAATAAATGAATAATTGAATATTTGAGAAAAGAAAGGTGTGGAAACCTCAAAAAGGCAAAAGAATACAATCCAAAGTTGGATTTCGTGCCTCTTGGGTTCCTTAGGTCCCAAGGAGTCCAAATTTGCATAGAGAATGCAATAAGAGAAGAAAAGACCAATTGAGTATTTCCTTGTTAAGAAAGAAATTGAAAATAATGCTTAAATGTGGAAAATATGTGAAAAGAGGTATAATTGAGTTATCCTTAGTGGAATTTCGTATTCCAAGGATTTCTAATGATAAAAGTCATACCAATGAGGAAAATAAAAGAGAAATAAAGAGAAATCCTCAAAAAGAGATATTTTAATGAGAAATAAACAAGATAATGTGAAATAATGCATTTAGATGCATCTAGAAGGATAATGAGTATCCAATAAAAAGGATGTCAAAATAATAGAGTTTCTTGGGATCCAAGGAGTCCCAATAAAGAGGAAAGAAAGAGAAAATACTAAAATTGCAAAATAAGGAGTTGATGTCAGTATACAATTAATGTATTATGTGGTATTGCTAAAAAGAAAGTAATTGCTATTAAAAGGAAAACTTAATTTCGTGCCTAAGGGTTAAAAGTCAAGAAATAAAGAGAGTAGGTGAGAGGAATTTCAAATTCCTAATACCTAATGAAAAATATACATGAAGAGATAGAAAGATACTTCAAAAGTAAGGAAAATCCCTTTCCTATAAGGAGAAACCTAGTTTGCTCTGTGGGCAAGCGATCTGGAGCATGGATACTCCCCTATAAAAGGAGTAGACCCTTTGAGACGAGTTCCAGAGAAAATCTGCAAAGCTCTCTCTCTTCCTTCTTCGTATTCTTCATCTCCTTTGAGCAAACCCTAGCCATGAAGTGGGTGCTTTCCCTGGAGCAATGGAAAGCCAAGGAGCCATCTAGATGGGAGTCCAGAGTGCTGCGGTACTGAAGAGTATCTTCCCCATCAAAGTTGGGTCCTAGAACGTGTGCAACAGCAACCTCTAGGCCGCAACAAAGGCCACAAGAAATTGCCCTGTCGATCAAGTATTTGGCTGCGCTGGCTACAACCAGGTGGCGCCCCAAGTGCGTGCAGGGACGGAGGAAAGAGGGCAAGGACGGGTGGCAAGGTTCGAGGTCCAGGGAGGAGCAAAAAGCCCCACGTAGGGCTGCAAATCGTGGCCAAGTAGGGCAGATCAGAGGTAGAAGACCACAATGGAAGTTGTACTCTTCTACCCCTCGTGGGTATGTAGAACTGACAACTTACGTGGGGGGTATAAGGGTCTTTCTGTTATGTTTGGGGTGGCTGTGTGTTGCAAAGAAAGAGGCGACGTGGCGCATCCTCATTGGCCCGAAGTAAGTGTTTTGCTAAATTCATAACTAAATATTCGTAGCTCGGATGATTATGCATAAAATATTAAAATTTCTCAGAAAAATGAGAGAAATCCAATAAAAATATAATTGGAGCCTGATTAAGCTTGTAATTCAAAAAGTATATAGAGATGCTATCTTTCATAGTTTAATCAATGAAAAACCCTAACCTTTGCTGATTAATGAATTAGAAAGGGTTAGACGAGTGTTTAAAGTTGATATTAACCTGTTAATGATGAAAGGGCACATTAGGAACAAAAAGGATGAACTTTGCATGTAATTAGTTAATTTCGAGTTTAATGTGCATGAATAATACTTTAATGGGCGTTGAAATCCTAATGTTGGTAATTAGGACTATTAAAGGCTTTAATTATTCGATTTCATATATAGAACTGAGTTTTCATGGTTATAAGATATTTCGAGCGTTAAAGTTCCTAATTTGTGGATAAATACCCTAAATGTATTAATTAGGGTTTTCTCATGAATAAAAGGTGGAATTAATGGCAAATCAGGTTCATATGTGATTTGGACCATAATGAACTATGAATTAATGATAAATGTGTATAATGATATTGTCATGGATTAAAAGGATAAAAATAGTAGCTTAAATAAAAAGAGGCCTAATGAGCTTAATTAATGGTTAATTATGCCTTTAATCCAGAATTGAGGATTAGATGTGGAAATAATTAGGGTTTGTGATCAATTGTGTTAAATTACGGTTTAAAATAGTAAAAGATGAAGGGAAACCCTAATTGCAATGGAAACCCAAAAAGTGGACTAGAAACCCTAAGAAGCGAGCTAGATTTAATAGATCTTACTGACATGAGTAATAAAAGGAAATTGTATAATTGTTCCAGGATCTTATTGAATGCTTGCATGCTTATTGTTGTTTGGATTATTCCTGCACCTGAATCTACATGTACAGGTATGTGGTTAATTATGAATAACCGCCTTAGTTTCCCGAGGATTTTCTGGATGGTTAACCGCATTGAATGCAAATTATCAGTTTGGATGTTCATACTTGCAAACTATAAAGTCACTATGATTATCACATTAATAATAGAAGTATGTATTCTCACACCTACATGACACCCTGATGGATGATGCCAAAGGTCAGGCCCAGATGGGTAGACCAATGGACACCATGAGTGGTGACCCCAGGCACCAAGCTCGGGATTGAGAAAGTGGCCTTAAGTCATTAGCAAAGGAAACCCTAAGGTGGGTATGACAGGGTTAGGGCAAAAGCGGTGGAGAATGTTATACTGGAAAATATAAATTGGCTGGTTAATTAACTTGATTGTGATAATTAGATTTTTATCCATATGTGCAAACTTTTGGTTGTCCCCACATACCAATATATTTCGATATACTGACCGACGTTTTGTTTGTCGGCATTTTTGGTACAACCCTAAAATGAATAAACAGTAAGGTGACACATTGTGAAATTAAGAAATAAAGTGCAAGGAGGATTAGATAGTTTAATTCAAGCTCTGGATAGGTAGATTCCAAAGTTTTTCAAAGGTAAGTAATGTTTTAATTTTATACCCAATTCCAGTTTAGTTAGTATAGTTTCATAATTATTATTGATTATTTGTCGAACATTTGGTCCTGTTAATTGAATAACAGCTCTGACCTTCGGGTCTCCCTTAATTGGGAGTTACCGATAGGCGGGGTTGTTACAATTGGTATCAGATCCTAGGTTCCTCAATTAATATTTAATAATTATTAAATTTTACAAATTCTGTAGAAACCAAGGGAGTTATTAGAGGATTGTCTGAAAGACTGAGGTGTCTAGAAAAGGATCACGTCTGGGGGCTGGCAATATTTTCCTCCACACCACTAGTCGGAATATGAGGACTCCTGGATCTGTGTGACTTCCTGGCCAAAGTCTTAGGGTATGAATCAAAATAAGATACCTTTAGGACTCTGTCATCTTGTTCATTCCTTCGCAACTCAAATTCTGATAAGGACCTTAAGGATTAGGGTTTCCTCTCTTCTCCTCACCCTCTTGAGGTATGGTTAAGGTTGATAAGGATTAAAGAATCCTCCACCAAATTAATAAAAAGCATGTAAATAAGATGTCATGGACATAAGCTTAATAGAGTAAGCGTAAAGAAATAGATACATGCTTAGTTTGTATGACACGAGTTGTCAGTGCCCTCGGGAGAGACCTGAGGATAGACCTCCTTGGCAGGAGGAGTAGAGAGAGTTAGTCATGGAGGTAGAGATCTCCATTAAAACTAGAGACCTAGCACATCCTTTGAGGATGATGGTAACCCTAACCCTAAGTGAAGGTTAGAGGGAGAGATGACATGATGAGTTAGTTGTCTTGGTAGACCAGATGTTTGTATAGACATGCCCTAGATGTCATATGAGCCATGAGAGGTTAGATGGCCTAGAACCTTTGGCAACCCAACCCTGGGAGGGTCGTGCATGTTTGAGCGAAGGATAGATCCTTCATGGATGAAGTTAGAGAAGAACCTATAGAAACCCTATAAGCTTATGAAAGTAGTGTATAGTTTGCACCCAGAGTACATCAGTAATGTGAACGGTAGGTTAAAACGAAGGCTAGAAGGATATGATGGATGGCTTATAAGATAAGCATAACAATAATCTTCTGCAGGACCCCGAGTAGGGAAGTTGGAAGTCTAAAACCATGAGATTTGAGGAATAATGGGGAGTTGAGGATAATGCGACCTAAGTGGATGATAGTGGTTGCCTTATGCTTAACACCTGGAGGTTGATGATATATTGGTTGCCTTTAGAGGAGCCAAACCCTAGAAAGAGATGATGATGCTTCTAGTACCTAAGTGCCTATAGTATAAGTGGTTACTTGCTGAGATGAGACCAGGAGTGCCTTAGACCCTGAGGAGGGTAACCAGTTGTGAGGCTTTATACCTAGTTGGTTGTCCTGGAAGAGGACTCAACTCCGAAGTATTACGAGTAGAAGGATTATGGAAGTACATGACATACCTTGAACATGCTTGAATTGTGGTTAAGAGATGGAGCATATAGTCGGATACCCAAAGGTGAACCTAGGGTTCCTACGCCTAAGAGGGGAAGCAGTGTACCGGATGCTCATAATGAGATTTGAGCCTCTATAGATTCGAGCATGGTACTCCTCATGTGTATAGGTAAAGTAAATCCCTTAAGTTAAGGGTATGTTTGATGAACCCCTCACAACTAAGTTGATCTAGTGTAGAGGATGAGAACAAGGGTGACCTAGTATGGTCTAGTAGGTGGTCTTCTTATACCTTAGTAGCTTGCTAGGGTTGAGCATACTCATGTGAATGTAAACCCTAAGGACAGTTGTGACCTTGTTGATAAGAGTTGTAGTTTTCTCCCATCCTGGGAGAGGGACCCTTTGGTTGGGTGTTTACCAGTTTGGTTGGTTTTGAGGTAACCTATAGAGGTTTCATAGGATCTTGAGAAGCTAAGTGAAGAGTACATGGTATGAGAATGAACCTATAGTCCCATGGATAACCATCTCTATGTGCATATGGATGTGTTACCATGGAGGTAACCGTTATGGGGCCTGACCAAGGTAGGCAGGTCGCCATGATCCCTGAGAAAGGATGAAAGACAACCCAAGGATGCAACAATAGAGATGATGAAGGCTTGGGTAAGGTTCTAAGTTGAACATGTACTATAAGAAATCCTAAGTCTATCCTAGGGTCAGGAAGGGATAAGACCGATGGAAGTAGGAGTTTCCTAATTCCCTAGTTGCACATGACCATAGGGTCGGGAGGTAACAGCTATCATTGTATGAGGGTCATGGGTTAGGAGATTGATCACCTTCATGAACTCATGGGACCCAAAGGGCAGATGAGTAGGGAACTCTCTGATGCATGAGGGAAGAGGTATGACCCCAAAATGTGTTGGCACCCTATAGACCTAGAGGGGATGACTGAGGATTGTGTAGTAACCCAAGTAGAGACCAGGTTTCCATGGAAGCAACTTTGATATCATGATGTTGGTGATGTAGAGATAGGTGTGGCACATTTCAACTCAGCTTTAAAGGTGTAATGGCAAGGTGAGATGTACCATCTCTACTCTTGGAACAGGAAGAACTTTGTATTTGGACTGCATCCAAATGATTATTTCCTCTTGTTATGGGAGTGAGAGATAGGACAGTACGCATGCCATACACCAAGGATAAAAGATGATGTGAGTTGGAATGTTGCTACGAGGTATGAGGATAGAGATGATAACATACCCTAGTGGATCGAATGATACATGGATGGTTTACAAACACTAAGAGTATTAAGGAAATCATCTTGTGAGGATGTCTTATCTTGAACTAAGTGGATTTTTACAAGTGTTACAAGGAATCACAAGGTGGAGCCTGATAACTAAGAGGATGAGCTCAGAGTGTTCTTGATGAAGATAGACTTAGAGTTTGAGATGAGATGATAAGTAGAACACATGGAGGTGTATGTCTTCAACATTACCTAACACCTACGGATAAGAAGTGGTAATGAATGCTCTGGTTGAGATATAGCTGCCTAGTTAGCTGGAAGCTAGAAGAAGTTGAGGTTGTTCAACTAACCCTATGTTTGGAAAGAGGATGCATTTTAGCTAATACACATATGTAACAAGATTTATTGAACAAGATTAGTGGTTGTTTGGATATCCATAAGAATGGTTGTGGAACCCTGGACACACTTCTTTGGATAGGAAGGTAATAAAACCCTGTTGAGAGTGGTTTAGGGTTTTCGAGGAGTCGATCTTGAGGAATCATGACATACAGGAGATCATGGTTTTAAGTTCACAAAACACCGTGATACTACAAAGATAGTAAGTGATAGTAGCACGTTGGTTGCTTGATGTGAAGTTGCATGTAGCATGTGGTCATGCAAGCCAAGAGTGAAGGACGAACATCGGTAACCTAGTGCATGGATATAAAGTATAGAGAGTCCCCGAGAGAGAATGGGAGTTCATTACTATGGATGTTGTGGTAAGACTCCCCTAGACTAAGGAGGGTCGAGGTGCAATATGGGTTATGGTAGATCGTCTTACCTAGATGACATGAAAAAGGAAGAGTACTGTCACAGGACAGATTCAGTTACAAGAGAAAGATGGTTCAGTTACACCATGATGCAAGTTCAAAAGTTCTTGAGTATGACCTAAAGGTTCACTTCCATGAGGTGGGAGTAGATACATAAAGAACTCGATGATAGTATAGTTTATCACCCCTAGCTAATGATTTGTTTGATCTAGACTAGGGGGTCTGATGAGAGCAAGTGTGCTTGTTCAGAGTGATACAAAGAGACAGTTCATAAGAAATGATGTTAACCACCATAGCCTTTATTGGGATGCAGGAAGGAGGTTGTGTCGGTCACCGCTTCATTAAGATGATGTTGGTGAAGGAGGCCTCGTGAAGGTCAGAAAAGAACCACAATGTGTGCAGATGAAGTCACTTTGATTGTGCAAGGGCTGACATGAGTCACGAGCTGATGCAAAGCAGACTGACATGCAGTTCACTATGGGAGAATATGTGATGTGAAAATCCGACCCCTCTAAGCTACAGCTGAGAAAGCTGAGTCCCCGATATATGGGTCCATTTGAGATGGATTGGTGGAGATGGTTGTGTTTAGCCTTGCCCCTCAGGATAACATAATGTGTAATGTGTTCCATGAGTCCGATCTAGAGAACTATGTGAGGTATCCAATCCATGTGTTGAGCCCTGAACCTATTCAACTTTTGAGAGGCTAAAATGTCATGAGTCACATATAAGGGTATGATATACCAAGGTAAGAAAGAACTCAGATGGAAGAATATGAGATGATGAAGGTTCTTGGGAAGCACCATGGAAAGGGTGATGCCACATGGGAGACCTGATGGACGTATGAAAGGCTTATCCTGGACTATTTGTTTGCTTGATGGAATTTTGAGGGCCAAATTCTTATAAGAGGGGAAGGATGTTACAACCCCAGTTTTGGGTTCTTTTGGTGAGAAATGTAATTTCTCATATTAAAGATATTGGAACAAATAATGATATATTTTGTTTTGAATAAATGAGTTTTCATTTACAATAGCCTTGATGTTGTGTTGTGGGATTTATTGGCTATTGGGCCCAATAATAAGGAAATTTAATTAATAAATGAATAATTGAATATTCGAGAAAAGAAAGATGTGGAAACCTCCATAAGGCAAAAGAATACAATCCAAATTTGGATTTCATGCCTCTTGGGTTCCTTAGGTCCCAAGGAGTCCAAATTTGCATAGAGAATGCAATAAGAGAAGAAAAGACCAATTGAGTATTTCCTTGTTAAGAAAGAAATTGAAAATAATGGTAAAATGTGGAAAATATGTGAAAAGAGGTATAATTGAGTTATCCTTAGTGGAATTTCATATTCCAAGGATTTCTAATGATAAAAGGCATACCAATGAGGAAAAGGAAAGAGAAATAAAGAGAAATCCTCAAAAAGAGATATTTTAATGTGAAATAAACAAGATAAGGTGAAATAATGCATTTAGATGCATCTAGAAGGATAATGAGTATCCAATAAAAAGGATTCTGAAATAATAGAGTTTCTTGGGATCCAAGGAGTCCCAATAAAGAGGAAAGAAAGAGAAAATACTAAAATTGCAAAATAAGGAGTTGATGTCAGTATACAATTAATGTATTATGTGGTATTGCTAAAAAGAAAGTAATTCTATTAAAAGGAAAACTTAATTTTGTGCCTAAGGGTTAAAAGTCAAGCAATAAAGAGAGTAGATGAGAGGAATTTCGAATTCCTAATACCTAATACCTAATGAAAAATATACATGAAGAGAGAGAAAGATACTTCAAAAGTAATGAAAATCCCTTTCCTATAAGGAGAAACCTAGTTTGCTTTGTGGGCAAGCGACCTGGGGCATGGATACTCCCCTATAAAAGGAGTAGACCCTTTGGGATGAGTTCCAGAGAAAATCCGCAAAGCTCTCTCTCCTCCTTCTTTGTCTTCTTCATCTCCTTCGAGAAAACCCTAGCCATGAAGTGGGTGCTTTCCCTGGAGCAATGGAAAGCCGAGGAGCCATCTAGATTAGAGTCTGGAGTGTTGCGGTACTGAAGAGTAGCTTCCCCATCAAAGCTGGGTCCTAGAACGTGTGCAACAACAACCTCTAGGCTGCAGCAATGACCACAAGAAACTGCCCTGTCGATCAAGTATTTGGCCGCATTGGCCGCAACCAGGTGGCGCCCCAAGTGCGTGGAGGGACGGAGGACAAAGGGCAAGGACGGGTGGCGAGGTTCGAGGTCCAGGGAGGAGCAGAAAGCCCCATGTAGGGCTTTAAATCGTGGCCAAGTTGGGTAGATCGGAGGTAGAATACCACCACGGCAGTTGGACGCTTCTACCCCTCGTGGGTATGCAGAACTGACAACTTACGTGGGGGGTATAAGGGTCTTTCTGTTATGTTTGGGGCGGCTGTGTGTTGTAAAGAAAGAGGCGACGTGGCACGTCCTCATTGGAGTGAAGTAAGTATTTTTGCTAAATTCATAACTAATGATTCATAGCTCGGATGATTATGCATAAAATATGAAACTTGCTCAGAAAAATGACAGGAATCCAATAAAAATATAATTGGAGCCTGATTATGCTTGTAATTCAAAAAGTATATAGAGATGCTATCTTTAATAGTTTAATCAATGAAAAACCCTAACCTTTGGTGATTAATGAATTAGAAAGGGTTAGACGAGTGTTTAAAGTTGATATTAACCTGTTAATGATGAAAGGGCACATTAGGAACAAAAATGATGAACTTTGCATGTAATTAGTTAATTTCGAGTTTAATGTGCATGAATAATACTTTTATGGGCCTTGAAATCCTAATGTTGGTAATTAGGAATATTAAAGGCTTTAATTATTTGATTTCATATATAGAACTGAGTTTTCATGGTTATAAGCTATTTTGAGCATTAAAGTTCCTAATTTGTAGATAAATACCCTAAATGTAGTAATTAGGGTTTTCTCATGAATAAAAGGTGGAATTAATGGTAAATCGGGTTCATATGTGATTTGGACCAGAATGAACTATGAATTAATGATAAATGTGTATAATGATATTTTCATGGATTAAAAGGATAAAAATAGTAGCTTAAATAAAAAGAGGCTTAATGAGCTTAATTAATGGTTAATTATGCCTTTCATCCGGAATTCAAGATTAGATGTGGAAATAATTAGGGTTTGTGATCAATTGTGTGAATTTAGCGTTTAAAATAGTAAAAGATGAAGGGAAACCCTAATTGCAATGGAAACCCAAAAACTGTACTAGAAACCCTAAGAAGCGAGCTAGATTTAATAGATCTTAATGACATGAGTAATAAAAGGAAATTGTATAATTTTTTCAGGATCTTATTGAATGCTTGCATGCTCATTGTTGTTTGGATTATTCCTGCACCTGAATCTACATGTACAGGTATGTGGTTAATTATGAATAACCGCCTTAGTTTCCCGAGGGTTTTCCATATGGTTAACTGCATTGAATGCAAATTATCAGTTTGGATGTTCATACTTGCAAACTATAAAGTCACTATGATTGTCACATTAATAATAGAAGTATGCATTCTCGCACCTACATGCCACCCTGATGGATGATGCCAAAGGTTAGGCCCAGATGGGTAGACCAATGGACACCATGAGTGGTGATCCCAGGCACCAAGCTCGGGATTGAGAAGGTGGCCTTAAGTCATTAGCAAAGGAATCCCTAAGGTGGGTATGCGAGGGTTAGGGCAAAAGTGGTGGAGAATGTCATACTGGAAAATATAAATTGGCTGGTTAATTAACTTGATTGTGATAATTAGGTTGTTATCCATATGTGCAAACTTTTGGTTGTCCCCACATTCCGGTATATTTCGATATACTGACCGACATTTTGTTTGTCGGTGTTTTAGGTACAACCCTGAAATGAACAAACAGTAAGGTGACACATTGTGAAATTAAGAAATAAAGTGCAAGGAGGATTAGATAGTTTAATTCAAGCTCTGGATAGGTAGATTTCAAAGTTTTTCAAAGGTAAGTAATGTTTTAATTTTATACCCAATTCCAGTTTAGTTAGTAGAATTTCATAATTATTATTGATTATTTGTCGAACCTTTGATCCTGTTAATTGAATAACGGCTCTGACCTTCGGGTCTCCCTTAATTGGGAGTTACCGGGAGGTGGGGTTGTTACACATAATAACCTGTATGTAGGGGAGATAAACATAGAACTAGAACACCATAAATAACAAAGGCAGACAAGCCTCATAAACTTGAAACTTGATAGATATTGGCACATAACCAAACTCCCAATGTATATAATGTTGGGATAAACCTCACAAATTTGAAACCCGGTATGGGTCACAAAACCTCCATCCTAAAAGTAAATAGTAATAAGGGAACATAACCCAAAACCAATGCAAATTATATGCCTCTAGGGCTACTGAGTCACACAACATGCTTAATAGGGAGGCAAGTAAAAGGTATAGCCAGATTTTACAAATTAATCACCAAATAAGTGATCATCATTATCATCCACCTCAAAGTGGGAAAATAACAACAAATTGAGTTCCATAATTAACAAAGCCTAATAAAGATTTCAAAAGAATTTTAAAGAAGATATTATGATCACAAGATTAGTAATAAGTAGGGTACTTCACATGAAGCATAATTTCTAAAGAAAGAGACATGGTGTATAGGATATTGTCCATCGGACCAAGACTATAACCTGAAACAATGCTTCAACCAAGGTTGAAGATGACCAAAGCCTTACCTTAAGCTTGGTGCTCGAGCTCACCTTGATCCTTGAGCTACTATGCATGATATCTAAGAGGGTATGCATGATATCTCCAAGAAAGAGGGTTGTGAGGTTCGTAAACTTCCATTAGTAGGTGGAAGGAGTAGTATATATACTTGGGGATCATGAAAGAGAATGTATAAGAGGTGTCTTCACCATATGCTACTAGGTGACACGTGACCATGCATGATTCACACATGTCCATGCATGCACACATATACATATTGACATGCAAAAGTCTAGAGGATAATCTAGAGATGATATTTTGGCCATCCCTTATCTTTTTGGATAAGATATCTCATCTTTATCTCACAAATTATGCAAACCGATACACTTTTTGCAAGGAGCATCTAACTCATCATGGATTGCCTCCCTGAGGTGCTTTGGTCATCATGGCCTTTTCCAACAGTCCACAAAATGATATGGAATCCCCTTTATGGATCCTTGGTTGATAGGCATTCCCATTTCAAGTCTACAACTCGATACAACTCAAATAAGGGCTTCAAATTCAATCCTTTCTTAGTCTTTTCATCACCAAGAGCACCATTACTCAAAGATGGTTCAAACATGGTGTCTCCTTCTTTATCTCTCCTCTAAATGATACACAGAGGGAGTAGGGACACTTTAGAGGTGGCTATTTGCATATCAACCCTACATTTTGGGTAAATTACAATTTGTACCAAAATCGATACACAAGGCACTAGCATTATACAAACAATCTCAAACATGGAATTTAGGCTTTCCGCAAGCCACCACTTAGCATCATTCTTTCTCTTATGATATTAAAACACTTATAACACATTCAATGTGTGACATATTGTAATGTAAATCCTCATCTTGGGTTAATTGCACTTTGCACTCAGGCTATCAAATAATGCACAAATAGTTTGCAATTAAGCTCAAAATAAACTTCACAAAGAGTCTTGATTACTTTTCAAAAGATTAGAACAAGTTTGTAAATAACTTGCTTAAGCAAAACTTCTAGGGTTAAGCCATAACCCAGGTCAGGGATGTTATAATTAGAAACCCCTAATAAAGATTTCATCCCCAAAATCTCAGATGAAGGAAGACAATTGTTATTCATGCACCATATCATCAAGTATCCACATAACATCTCATTGTCATGAAGATGCCATAGAACATTGACCAGTACAAAGTCCATCCATCATAGAATCTATCATACAGGACCCATATTCAACTATCCTTTCTATTACTGACTGCAGAGTCAACTCTGTGTTAGGTAACACTTTCTAAGCTAAAAAAGTACTATTCATATTTCAAATAATTCATGTGTCAAACCTTATTGACTTATCCCCTCCTCAACTTACATCTTTAAGTGATAATTTTTTTTACCTTGGGAGTCTCCCATATTCCTTACTTAGTTTAGCATTTCACCTTTATGGAGAGACTAGAATTAAGTTATGTCACCCACTTGGAACTACAAGTCTTATCATGCATCTACTATGCCACTTTAATCTGCTGACACAGCACTAAAATTTCTTATGGCTTGTACCAACCATCCCATTAGCTATCTATTTCTTGTCATAAGGAGAGGCTACTTATCAAAGAAGAACTTATCTCAGAGGTATCTCTAGATGTTATGTATAACTGCCTCAACAGATCTAGATAGGGATATCCTAAGGAATTATTTTTAGCTTGATAAGCTTTTTCCTAAAATGATCCTACAATTTATCCTTCAATTGATACATCCTTAATGATGTTATGTTTATGTAGAGCATAAACCCCTAACATATGATATCCATACTATAGTTATATCAAAGTTGGCCCTTCTAGGTAACCAAACATGATTCATCTTATCAGGAGTCATGTTCATATTTTATTATACCATTTAAAGTTCTTGGATAGTAGGATTCATTTCCTTGGTATCCATTACATGTGCCAAAAACACATCATATCCTCATCATATTTGTCTCTTTGTTGTCATTACCAAAACCAACATATAAAGGATCTTTCTTTTATCTTGGGACATTACTTATTACACATATCTTTATCTTAGAACCAGAGTCCAAGACGAACTGATACTTTTCTGAGTATCCATCAAAAGAACACTTCTAACTCATGCAGATCAAGTGTCATCAAACTCACTTTGATTGCCATGTCCCTGAAAGGAAAGAACACAAAGAAACATATTCCTCTTATCACCCCATCATCACCCAAGGTTGTTTATCAAAGAGAAGAGATTACCATCTCCTCTGATCATTGCATGAACTTTCAACTATTCATGAGTCATTTTGTGACTCTATTTATTTCCATATCATAGGAAAGATCTTTATTATTCACACATTCTTTATGGAATAGGGATCATCTCCCTTGTTCCTTTTGTCTTATCATGAGGATTGTACGTTTTACTTCCTCATACACACAGACTAGTTTGAGATAAACTCGGTTTCTATTTCATTGCAGTTAGGATGGGATAGAAATATCCATGCCATATTTTCAGTTTCACTATGATCTTTAGATTGTCTCGAAATGATTACTTGATCATAGTAATCAGAAAGATAATAATCTAAGAGTCCCATACTTACCTTACCTTTAACAAATGGAGGAAGTCGGGCCCCGACTCCATCAAACTCAACGCCGACACTGCTGTCAAGAAGGGGGTGGCCACTGATGCAATGGTAGAAAGGAATAGCTCCAAGAAGTGGATTGGCAGTGCTGCTGACAAGATCCACACTAATGACGTTGCTGAGGAAGAACTCGAGGCCATCAGACTCGCGATTGAACTCACTACTAATAACTAGCTACCCAAAATCACGGTTCAGTCAAATTCCCTGAAGGCCGTTAGCATGATTCATCAAGCGCCAGAGACCAACCCTAGATATGCCAAGAAAATTCATCGCATCTAAAGGAAGATGAAACCTGACTGGGAGGTAGTGTATGAGGGGAGAGAGACTAATATGGAAGCTGACATGTTGGCCAAGTATTACCAAAAAACAACTAGGGGTACTCCGAGTATGGACAACCGCCCAACGAGATCCTTGATCTCTTACTTAATGATATGTGTAATGGTAGTAGTAGTTCCATGTTTAGTTATGCATGCTTAATTAGTGAGTGTAATTTGCTTAATTTGTCTCGCAAGGGGAGGGCGGGATGAATAAGATTGCCTCCCGACTTCTTTCAAATAGTTGAATACCTGGCCAGGGTATACACAACTGAGATTAGGTAGTATGCACCTTGTTTATATCATATGCCTTACTTTTCATATCATCCAAAACATAGGACTTAGCATCCCTAGATGTCTCCAGGCATCTCTTTTACACCTCATCCTCTCTTATACCGATAAAGGAAATTATAAAGCATTTTAAAGATTACTGAGCAGAATGTAAGTTCTCATCTTCCTTATGTCCTTATAGGACTAATCAAAGGAAGCACAACAACAAATACTTTCTCATACTTATCAAATAAAATCATGAAATGACATATCAGAATGACACAATTTCATCTGACCAGTCTCAATTCATGGATTGATTACTGTCTCAAGTTGATTGTTTGCATAGAATCTTGATGTTGTCTGATTCCAACGTCGTGCTCTATCATTTGGTGCAGATGGACCTACTTGGTACGCCTGTCCATGTCCTCATTTGACACTGCTAAACCATTGCCTTTGAGAGTCTTGTTGACTCTGCCTTAGCAGTTGGGTCATTCCCTTCCTTCTTTTCAGACAAAAGGATCTAATATGCCCAACATGTCTACATTTATGGCATATCTTATACGCATTTCCTGGTCTTGTCGGACTTGTTACCGATGTAGAAGCTACATCAAAAGTTCTAATTGGTGGATCATTAGGTACTTTTCCCTAGATTGGTAGCCACTGCACTGGTGCGTTAGATGTTTGTTGCATTGGTGGCACCAAAAACTTCCTTTTTTTAGAACTACTAGGCATCTATTCCTGGGTTTGGATAGATCTTTTCTTAATTCCTACCTCATTATCCTTTTCTGGACAATCCTTTATAAAATGTCCTGGTTTCCTACACCTGTAGCAAACTTTATTTTTGTGTCGTAACCTAATTCTTTTGACATTTTTCACTGCTCCAATATAACTATGTTGATCAGAAATCCTGTTAGAGCCCAAAATTTCATTATTAGGAACTGGTAATATGTTGTGTTGCTAGTATCTGATCCTTTATATGTGCTAATTCTGTCATAACCAGTCCAGTGAGAGCATTAAAAGTAGGGTTCTCTATCATGGTTGGATCAACTTGGGGATTCTCAGGCAGTCGTTCTTCTCTCGCCTGATCCCTTGCACCTTCTCTTGGTGCAACAACATTGCTTTCAACAATGTGTTCCTCGTGTTCTCCATACATATTTAAGCTTTACTCTATCTTCTGCATAAGCAGAAGTCACTATAAGATATACTGGAGGACACTAGAACAGACATAATACCTTAGTTCTATGTCTCTATAGACTCAGCGAACCTTAGGCTCTGATACCAAAACTTTGTGACGACCCGAAACAAATCAAGCCATCACCAGTAATAATTATGGAATAACCATAAACAACATATTAACAAAAATACTAAGAAATAAAACCATTTTGCAAGGAGATCCAATACCAGGAAACTCTCACTGAGAGATGCAAAACTTATGTGTATCATGATTCATATTGTACATACATTGTTTCATCTCATCTCGAGGACAACATATAACAATTTCTCTGTCAAAACATATACTGAAGCAACATAAAACCTCGAGGCATACAAGCCAAAATCTCAGATCATTCATGAAACCATTACGTACTGACTCCAAGGACCTGAGAGTACAGAGATGACACAGAGGACTTCTATCTACAAGGCACGACAGACAGTGTACTCAACCTGAGTTGTTACTATTGTCCCAGTTGTTGTTGTTCTCCCTATGCATAATGGTCTCTACCACCTCGTGCACGTCCACCTAAAAATTGTGGATCCCACGGGGTGAGACAATTGTCCCAGCAAGAGATATAACTCTCTGCCAACAATATTATTGTCAAAGGTAAGCAGTATAAAACAAAGCAGAGATTCATTTATATTAACAAGAAGGATTAATCATTGTTATAAGCAGAACAAAGTAATCTCTTCTCTTAAAATAATGTATCTATCTATGGTAAAGAAATAAATCATCTATTCACTTTACATGGAATATAAAAAAACATGTATAACATCTATCAACTAAGATGTATAAAAGAAGTGTACATCAACCAATATCTTCTGTATTTGATCCTTAAGGAAATATGCTACACGGCTGATTACATATTACAATCACACTTATTCGCGGAGGAGATGAATTATACCGTTCATGCTCCAACCGACCAAGATTACGTTAAGCATCGGTACCATACAAGGTCAATGGCAGAGCCAGCTGTGAAGACCTCACCCGTCTCAGTCAGTACGAGACAACTTAGCAGGACATCTCGTGTCAGCTGCTAGCAGGACATCTTGTGTCATCTGTAAATAGCATGTCGGGGTATAGCGACATCTTTGCTATAGAGTTACTGCCGTAGCATGTACTCTCTACGGGAGAAGACCACTCAACTTTCCCAGATTATAAGGATAAGGAATATTATGCATCAATTCCTCACCTAGTCAGGAGATTTTATACTTCAATCCCGATACCACTTAGAATGAAGAAGGATTTACACATCAATTTCACATTTGGTCAGGAGATTCACATCATCCCATGATAAATAAGGAAGGTGTGACATCGATTCTTCATTTGGACGTATGGATATATTTCATCCTTCACCCCCGCATATTCAAAAATATGCTCTCTGAGTTAAACTCATTTCACCATCAGCAATTTCTAACACTGAATGGATCTATGGTTAGGGAAACTACATGATGAGATTTCACTTAATTAATTAGGTATATTACATTATCTTTTAGCATCAATCAAGTTTCAAACATGAATTATAACAGATGATATAAAGAAAGGTGTAGTACTTTTAAGATCTTTCAAACACTTTGAATGTATAACACTTGGGATCTCAGTCCCTTATCACAATACTGAGAATTCTCATCCTTTCACATCATCATCATCATGATTACTGGATATGGGTATTCAAACTGTTAGATCATCACTGAGCATTGTTACCTCTGTAACAGGTAACTATTACCTCTAGGTCCTCAGACCAAGGTATTCAACACACTTTGTTGTACAAGTATTTCACATAGCTCACATGGTTCATTAAATATCTTGTCACCTCTTACTAGGAAACAACTATCTTTTAAGATATCAGACTGTATAATGGTTATACTTGTTGTACACATATTTAACATGGCTCACAAGGCTAATTTAAATATGAACCATCTAAAACATCATAGCTCATACCTAGATATGTTCATTATCTCATGATTCTTGAATAGTTTGCACTTCATTGTAAAAACTCTAGCAGTATATGACATCATTATGCAATTCAAGAGAAATACATCCTTCCTTTTATTAGGGTTAGGATTGCCTAATTTAGCCAAATAGGGTTTCAAATTCACATCATCACTATGTGATATATGAGAAATGCATCCTTCCCATTACTAGGGTTAGGATTTCTCAATCTAACCGATTAGGGTTGTAATTGCATACCATCACCCTTCATTAGGGTTAGGTTATTCCCTTATTAATAAAATTAAGGATTCAAGATCATGTTATCATGAATTAAACCCTAATTCATGCTCCACTCATTTTAGGAGTATCAATATATACATTACATGATTGTTATTCAAATATAAGTTTCTCTTTCATCCTTACTAAGATGTTGATTGCATTATACTTTTATTAAGTTAGCTCTATTCTCCACTTTAAGGTACATCAGATCACCATTATAAATTTTCACTAAACTCATTACCTTTTGATGTTACATTTAACATGTAACATATATCACTTAGTCAAATCTATTTGATTGAAGCATAACTACCATATCAGGCATCATGATGTATATATGTTATCATATTGTTTTTCAAGATACAACCTTTACATCATGTCGTGTATCCAAGTCATTCATGTGGTGAAACCACCTCATCATATCGTGCTTAGGGTGTATACCTTAACACCATATCATGAAACCATCTTGGGTTAGCTATCACTTAGTTCAAGTTATTCTTATATCATATATGAACTAGATGCTTGGCTTCATATCGGGTATAATGGTATACTTGTGCACAAGATGTGCACCATATCGGGCATAGACTGTATGCTTCATCATGTATCATTTAAGTGGTAATACCATGTCAATTTTCCATGTTGGATTGTCATATCGTGTTACTATATTGAGTATCATATCGGGTTACCAAGTTGGTTGACATATCAGGTTACCAAGTTGGGTAGTCCATTAAGCTCATAACCTTTTATGCCTTCAAAGGAATCATTCCCTTCATATATTTGAATGACAAGCTAGATATAAGGTTGGATACTTTCACAACAATCCTTTACACAAAAGATAGGATGTATTAGGTTTCATACTGTCACTTAGAGTTTCATCTCTATATCGGTTAGGATTTCAACTCTATATCGTTTAGAGTGTTCAACTAATACTATATCGTGCACGAGGTATGATCTTAACCATGTATCATGTATAAGTTGTAAGTAGGTGCTACTCCTATCATCCATGAGATATCACTCATATCGTTCATGTGGTATTACTCACCACTTTAACGGTTTACCCATTATCTTGGGTTTCATATCACTATCTAGGGTTTCAAACCATATCGGGTTAGGATATAAACCTAACACCATATTGTGCATAAGGTGAATATATGACCCCATATCATGCTCAAGGGGTGTATATGTATTACTCATATTTCCCATGAGATATACACTTCTCACTATATCATTTTTTGTGGTGGGTTCACATCAACATATCAGATTACTTATCCTCTAGGGTTTACTATATCGGGTTGGAGCATATGTTTGACTCCATGTTGTATATATGATATATACTTGACCTTATATTGTGCACATAGTGTATGCTTAACAACATATCGTGCACAAGGGTGCACTTCATGATAATAACATGCAAGAGGTACCTACTCATCACCATATTGGCTAATGGTGTATTCACTCCATCATATCAGGTTAGAGGGGTTTCAACCCAATATCGGGTTGGACCATGATGATGTCATCATCATCAACCTCTAGTTTCTTGTTCTTACTATTCTAGATCATGGAAAACAGTCCTAAGATACTTTTGAAACTCAAAGGAACATCAATTAATCAAAGGAATTCGAAATTTAAGGTAGATCAACAAGTTCAACAATATTAATGGTGAATAATAACATAGTTGGGTTCAAGTTATATAACCCGACTTATGAACAACTTCAAAGCTCCAAGATCCAAAGGTTCACGTTTATAAGGTTGAATATGAGCTTATCCAAGGTCCAAGGCTCGTTCACAACTCCTCCATATACAAGAAATAACCATAGTTAAGAACTTGGTGAAGAAGAAAAGAGAGGAATATCTATAACCCCAAACCATGCTTCAACCAAGGTTGAAGATGACCAAAGCCTTACCTTAAGCTTGGTGCTCGAGCTCCCCTTTCTCCTTGAGCTACTATGCATGATATATAAGAGGGTATGCACGATATCTCCAAGAAAGAAGGTTGTGGGGTTCGTAAACTTCCATTAGTAGGTGGAAGGAGAAGTATATATACTTGGAGATCATGAAAGAGAATGTATAAGAGGTGCCTTCACCATATGCTACTAGGTGACACATTGCCATGCAAGGTTGACACATGTCCATGCATGCACACATATACATCTTGACATTTAAAAGTCTAGAGGATAATCTAGAGATGATATTTCGGCCATCCCTTATCTTGTTGGATAAGCTATCTCATCTTTATCTCACAAATTATGCAAACAGATACACTTTTTGCAAGGAGCATCTAACTCATCTTGGATTACCTCCCTGAGGTGCTTTGGTCATCATGGCCTTTTACAAGAGTCCACAAACTGATATGGAATCCCCTTTATGGCTCCTTGGCCGATAGGCATTCCTATTTCAAGTCTACAACTCGATACAACTCAAATAAGGGCTTCAAATTCAATCCTTTCTTAGTCTTTTTATCACCAAGAGCACCATTACTCAAAGATGGTTTAAACATGGCATCTCCTTCTTTCTATCTCTTCTAAATGATACGTAGAGGGAGTAGGAACATTGTAGAGGTGGCAATTTTCATATCAACCCTATATTTTGGGTAAATTACAATATGTACCAAAATTGGTACACAAGGCACTAGCATTATACAAACAAGCTCAAACTTGGAAATTAGGCTTTCCACAAGCCACCACTTAGCATCGTTCTTTCTGTTATGATATTAAAACACTTAGAACACATTCAACATGTGACATATTGCAATGTAAACCCTCATCTTGGGTAAATTGCACTTTACACTCAGGTTATCAAATAATACACAAATAGTTTGCAATTAAGCTCACACTTGAAAAAAAACTTCACAAAGAGTCTTAACTACTTTTCAAAAGATTAGAACAAGTTTGTAAATAACTTTCTTAAGCAAAACTTCTAGGGTTAATCCATAACCGAGGTCAGGGATGTTGCAAGGTGTTTAAGGGCTCTAGGTGGGGTTTCACCATGGAAGACTAGGGTTCCAACCTGGAAGAAGGTGGAAGGAAGACTAACAACATGAAAATAGGGAAGGAAAGGAGAAAACTTACTATTTTTGGTTGAAATAACCTAGGAGGAGTTTTAGAAACCCTTAATAGAGAAAATATGGAACCCTAGGAGCCTTCTTCACCAAGGTAGGCACCGTCTTTTACCTTGGGATAGCAACTTTATGGCCAAACATAGTAGGAATGATTCTATAAGATGGAGGAAAGAAAGGAGAGAAATTTTTTTCAAATTGGCAGTTGGGAAGGGGTAGATATGGCTATATAAAGAAAGAGGTCAAGTATGAGGTGTCTATGAGACTTTCCTTATGTCATTAACCTAGGGCTTCATGACCATGCAAGAGGACAGCTCATAGAGACTTCTTGTATATCAAATGTCGGTCCTAAAATCCCATGGAGACTTCTAGGCCATCCCCACCATCATTTAAACAAACAAATAACCCCATTGGTTGATAGCTTTTAAAGATAAGCTCATTTACAAAGAGGGTAATCCCTATAATGCCCTTGGAGAGAAACACCTTCAAACCAAGGTGCAACTAGGTTCCCCATGGTTTAAAAACTAGAGAATGGTAAGGGAATATCTAAATATTATAATTCATGTGACAATTTACAAAGAAAACCTCTGAATTGGGTAAATTATATAAAATTCCAAAATGTGCATATAATTGCATAACTTGCACAAACAACATCTAAATTGGACCAAACTTGAAACTTAATCTTGTCTCATGATTTAAAAATACCTCACAAGGTTATATTAAGATTTAGAGTACTTAATTATGGTAGTTAAGCTTGTTCAATACATTAAGTAAGGTTTGGGGCCTTACACTTCTAACATGGATTTATTTACCATTGCTCCACTTAAGTGGTGATTTTACATTTTAGATCCTTAAATAGGATTTCTTTGAGGTATTTGTGCATAAACCCTTCCATTGGTATCATTATTGAACAAATGTTCACCAAACCACTAGAAATTCCACAATTTAAGCATCAAGGCCAAAAAGGATAGAAATGATAGGAAAATATTAGGAAAGGGCCAAAAAGAGAATATGTCAAAGTTTTAGTATGTTACATAACACCCCTCCAAGAACATATGTTTCAATGGAAGGAAACCCTATGTTGTCCATAACATGGGTCACTTGGCTCGAAGGAACAATACAAAACATGATATTCAATAGCAATAAGATAAATGAAACACCATGCATTAACTCAAAATATAGACTCAGACATTGTTCTTGAAAGGGTAAACATCAACTATCTCATTTTAATCTCAAACCTAATACATGTAGACTAACCAAATCTAAAACATAGACTGATAAACAATACTAAAGAATCTATTGAGTGGTAGATGACACCCCACCAAGCTAAAGTCTCCTTGATGTCAACTACACTTGAAGCTAGGGCTCGCTTCAATTCCCTCTTGCTCATTGATCTAGGGACATATCGTCCCACGACCATGCGAAACAAAGCAACAACGTAAGTATGCGGCACTACGCATGTTATAAGAATTGAAAAATAAGCATATATACTTGAACTAAAATAAACTTGACATGGCTTTATGTTAAGAGTTATCATTACACTTTATCTTTCATTACATCAATGAATTAAGAAACATTACTATATGTGTTCTCTCCATCACTACTTACATGGGGCACATCATGCTCGAAAAGCCCATCACTACTAGGAAGCCCATAACAGCCATAAAATTCCATCATTGCAAGAAACATATAATTAGTTACTTAATTCTCTTATCTTAAACATTAACATAATTGTTCTTATCTTTCCATCAATGTAAATTGTCCTCATCCAATAATTTCACCAAAGTGCTCATCAGGTCGGTTAAGGCTCATCTTAGTTGCACTAATGTGCTCATCAATGCCTTTAAGACAAAATGACATAAAGATGAACAATTCATAACTTATTTACATTATCTAGTCATCATGGGATTTCTCCCTCTTACTCTTGAAATTATCATTACATGATTTACATGAGTCTTTCTTCAATTTCTTAATCATTACATTAATATAACATAAACTAATGAGCATCAATGATAAGAATCAAACTTTATGATTATAGAAAACAACATGAAATAATATGATTTGAGGCATCATCATTATCTTAGTTTCATTCATTAACTTGTAATTTGAACCATAATCCTAAATCATACATAACATGCAATTCATCCAAAATAATTATGCATTGTGGCATGACCCGCTTACCTGGAGCAAGGTAGATCCTAACTTAGTCTACCGGATCATGATTAAAATCCTTTGTTCCTAAAATTACATGATTTCCTTTAATTATCATCCTTAATACATCCTAAACTCTAATTTGAGTATTTTAAGGAAACATGGTCAGAGATGATGGAATTAGGGTTTCAAAAAACTAAAATTAGTCTCCCTTTTGAAAAATCTTTTCAATGACTATCCTTGCATATTTTTCTGATTAGTAGATAACTTGTTATGATTTTTTGAATGTTGGACAATCAGAACTCAAGAAAAATCAATTAATCACATTATCGGGCAACAACCTGACTCATTGGCCTTTGCATACATGGCCTAATGGGACACCACCCTCTTGCATAGAGGCCATGCACGTCAACAAGGAAGGGCACATGAAAACCCTGATATGCCCATGGCAGTGTGATAAGAATAATAACGGCTCAGGGGAAAAACTTGAAATCCATGGCACTACAACTTCTTCTTTGATTAGCAGGAACAAGGAAGAAGTCAGCAAAAATTCTTGAATAAAACTTGAATTGATGTCCTTATCATGGAGAACAAAGGTGTTGGGCATCTTTTTCCTCCCTTTCCAGACTCAGAGACCCTAAATCGTGGTCTTAACAAGCCTATGGTGTAGTCGCAAGGTGGCTGGAAGAACATGTAGCAGCTTCTACCATGATAGGAAAAACCAAAGATCTTGAACTAGGGAACTTATGCCTATGGACAGGGGGAAACAAGTTGCACAAGTCTGTGACATAGCTGAAACTAAAGCAACAATCCAGGTGGTGAAAGGACCATCATGGTCCTCAAATAGGTCGTCTGAGCAATGAAATTGGGAACCACTCAAACTCTGGTATGACACCAAAATGAGGAAGAAAACGATGTATAAAGCTCGCAAAGCATTCAAGAGGTCATCACAAAGGGTAAACCATTGTTTTCATGGTGCCAAAGGTATTGGAAAACCATGTCAAGGACATTCAACGACGACCAAAAGGTGAGGTTACACGACCTGATGCCTAGGGACATAACAAGTCAAATGGGTTAATGGAAAAGGAAGGATAAGTGTCAAGGATGCTTACGAAGTAGTGAATTTGTATGGAGGCATTGCTAAGGGCAGGGATAAGCCTCGATCATTGGAAATGAAATTCGACTAGGCAATGATGGCCTAGGGCATGGGAGATTGAATTGGAAGGAGAGGTTGAATATATGGGGTTCGATGATCATTTCTGGACCCTTATATATAGATGTGGTGGACGATGGAGTCTTCTTTGACATTTGAGTGGGGAGAGGAGTCCAAGCCCTAAAGGGTGTTTCTCAGTTAGGGCAGGGAGTCCCACAAAAGTTGGGATGGTTGAGTTCATTGGGACACTGTAGCTTCATTGGGGAAGAAATTGCGACCAAAGGTGCACTGTGGGGGACGATTGGGGTCGGAGAAGGAACACGCGACATGGTTGTCTGTTCTCAGCCTCCTACTTGAGGTAGGAGACGAGTTCAGAGCCATGCGATGATATATCCAATGGATGGGAGCAAATTTACTTAAAACAGGCGTGTGTGACACTAACTTTAGGCAAAATCAACAAAATCATAGGCGTGACAATTAAATAATGTGGGATCTTAGGTTGAACCAGTATATATATGATTAATATTTAATCAAAATCATATGCTAGCTTCCCTAATTAATTTGAAGGGTCAAATGGAGCCCTATTGACTTCAATTTTGAATCACAAGTTAATTAGGACGTATAGAATCTCTCTATTCAATTAGATTTAGGTTTTCATTAACTTCTCTTCATGAAACTCATAAAGGTCATTTTTTTAATGGATATATTTTTAAAAGGTTAGATTAATGGTGTTACCTTTACTTAGTGACTTGGTTAACCTAAAATTTGAGATTAAGGGAATAATAGAATTATATTGGGATTTTAAAGGTCACACTATGTTCTATTTTATAGATGAAATTTTAGATTCATAAATTAGGGTTTTCCAGTAAGGATGCGTTGATAAGTTGAAATTTTGAGGATGTTACAGTGAGTGAGGTAAGCGAGGTAATCTTACATGATTTATCTAAGGAAACTCTCATCGATATGCTTAATGCTACTGGCTCTTCTTGTTCCAAGTGCAAATCTAAAATGAAGAGGTTAGGGAAGATCATACATGATTTGTTTGCTAAAATTGATATTCTTGATCAAAATGAGAAGTTGCATATTGATAGCATTGATTCCTTTCAAGGGAAGTTTCTTGATTTTGAGATCCAATACAATGGAGTTGAAGTAGAGAATGGAATCTACCTTAAAAACATCAATATTCTTAAAGAAGAAAACCAAGCCTGAGTAGATGAGCTTGCTTTACTTAGAAATGAAATGATGATCTTAAACTTGTTTGTGATGTTATTAAAATGAGAATAGGATTTATCTTGATGAGCTTATCATGCTTAAAACTATAAATGGTAGATTTCTTGCCCAAGTTAATGATCTGTATTATAGACCTTTATTGCCAAGTAATGAAGTTGCTAGTCTTACTATGGATAAAGATTATTATCTTACTAAATCCCTCCATTTGGAGGCTGATTTACTTCATGCACAAGATGATCCTGCTAGATTATCTTCTAATTTCATTACTCTTAGTGATGATAATCACAAACTAAGAGCTTCCTTGTAGAAATTCCTAAAAGGGAAAAAGTTCCTCAATGAAGTTCTAGATCACTCTACCCAGCATAGTGGTAAAATTGGTTTGGAATGTGAGGGAGCTCCACAGAGCAAGAGAAAGGGAAATGGTAAGAAAAAGAGTAAGGTACCTCCTATCTTCCATGGAGAGTCATCCGGTTCTAAGAACCCTATGGTTTGTGTGCATCGCAAGAGTGATTACCATTACTCTACTTATTGTCCTATAGAAAGAAGGGGACCGACCCAAAGATGAAATGGGTCCCTAAGCTAACACCCAATCCCAAGGTTTGAATTGGGAATTGACATCTTCCTTTCTTATAGGTAAAAGGAAAACGGATTGTTGATAATGGTTTCTCAAGGCATATAATATGTAAAATTAGCCACTTCAACCAATTCACAAAGAAGAAAAGAGGATCAGTGACATTTGGTAACAACAACAAAGGTAAAGTGATAGGTGAGGGTGATGTAGGTGATTCACTATGCATCAAGAATGTTATTCTTGTGGATGGCCTACATCACAATTTAATTAGTGTTATTCAGGTGTGAGATAATGGCTATCTTGTTCTTTTTACCTCACTTCAATGCTTGCTTCTAGATTCCCTATCCTACAATGTTATATATAAGGGAACTAGAAATGGTAATCTCTATGTTATTGTTCTATACTCTATTAAGCCTATTATTGGTAGATGTCTTATTTCCAATTCAAATGATATTTCTTTGTCATGTAAATATGCATCAATTGAGGAAGTTGAGCAAAAAGGAATTGATTAAGGGACTTTCCAAATTGCATTTCGAAAAGGATGAGGAATTCCAACCTTGCACACAAGGAAATCAAACCAAGTACTCCTTCAAATCCAAAGGAGTAATTAGTACCAAAATAGATCTTAAACTTCTTCACAATGATCTTTTTGGACCAATGCGTACACAATCACTTTGTGGTAGCAAGTATTGTCTTGTGATTGTTGATGACTTTTCCTGCTATAATTGGACCTTCTTTCTTGTTTCAAAAAGTGATACTCTTTCTATTTTCTTAAATGTTTGTAAATGAGTTGAAAATGAAGCTTCTTGCTGGATCATCTCTATCCGCGGTGACCATGTGGCAGAATTTGAAAATGACTTGTTTGAATGGTTTTGTGAGGAATTCAGGTATGCACATAACTTTTCTTCACCTCAAACACCTCAACAAAATGATGTTGTAGAGAGAAAGAATAGGTCACCACAATAAATAGCTTGGACTATGCTTCTAGAGTATGATACTCCAAAGAAGTTTTGGGTCGAAGCCGTAAGTACTTCATGTTTGTGCAAAATTGGGATTTCACTCATCCATCTTTGAATAAAACCCCCTATGAGCTATGACATAGTAAAAAGCCCCCCATCGATTTTTTTCATGTTTTTTGTTGTCCTTGTTTTGTTTTGAACACTAAGGATTCCCTCAACAAGTTTAATCCAAAATCTTACAAGGCTTTCTTTCTTGGCTATAGCACTATAGCAAGGCTTATAGAGTGTTTAACATTAAATTGCCTAAAGTAGAAGAACCTATCAATGTAAAAAAATTTGAGACTAACCCCTCGATTTCTAAGAATATTTTTAATGATGATGTTGTAGATGACGTGATCCCCCACTTAAAAGAAGTCAACATTGTTGATAAAGGAAAAGAGGTGTTAATTTATGAAGAAGAGAAAGAAGAAGAAAAGAAGGATCCAACTCCCTGGTTTGTAAAGATCATCCAAAAGACCTCATCATAGGTAATCCCTTTGAAAGGGTGGAGACACAGTCTACTTACTATAAAGAACAAGACAACAACACCTTCATCTTTCAACTTGATCCAACGAATGTAAAAGAATCTCTCAAGGATAATGAATGGATCCTAGCCATGAAAGAAGATTAAAACAGTTTGAAAAGAACAAAGTGTGGACCCTAGTGCCAAGATCAAGTGATAGAAAGATCATTAGCACCAAGTGGGTCTACCACAACAAGCTTGATGAAAGTGGAAATGTGATAAGGAACAAAGCAAGGTTAGTAGCTCAAGGTTACAACCAACATGAAGTATTAATATTGATGAAACTTATGCACATGTTTCTAGACTTGAACCCATTAGAATTCTACTTACTTTGCTAGTTATAAGAATTTCCTGCTCAAATGAATGTTAAAAGTGTATTTTTAAATGGTACAATTGAGTAGGAAGTCTATGTGGCTCAACCTCATGTCTTTGAACATGATAACTTTCCTAACCATGTTTATTTATTACAAAAATCTCTCTATAGAATCAAATAAGCCCCTAGAGCTTTGTATGAGAAATTAAAGAACTTTTTGCTAGACAATGGCAATATCATGGGCAAAGTCGATTCTACCTTGTTACTAAAACACACTTCTAGAAATTTTTTGATCATTCACATTTATGTTGATGACATTATTTTTGGAAGAACTGATCTTGATCTTTACAACGAGTTTAGTTCTCTTATGCAAAGTGAGTTCGAGATGAGCATGATGTGGGAGCTTAATTTCTTCCTCAGCTTTCAAATCAAGCAAACCAAGGAAGGTAACTTCATCAATCAAGGAAATACACCAGTGAACTACTAAAGTGCTTGGGGATCGAGAACACCAAGTCGATGGACAGCCCAATGTCAAACACTGCCAAGCTTGACAAATATGAAGAAGGCGAGCACGTGGATGAGAAGATCTATAGAGGTAGGATTGGAAGTTTACTTTATTTAACTACCTCTAGACCTGATATAATGTTTAGTGTTGGCTTGTGTGCAAGATTTCAATCAAGTATAAGAAAATCACATCTCATAGAGGTTAATAGGATTTTGAGGTATCTAGCCAAAACTATAAATTTTGGACTATGGTATCCCAAATCAAGGGACTTTACTCTTACTGCCTATAGTGATGTTGATTATGCATGTTGTTTGTTGATATAAAGTGCACAAGTGGCACTTGCTTCTTCTTAGTACCATGCTTGATTTCTTGGTTCTCTAAGAAACAAAGCACAATTGCCCTTTCAACTATTGAGGCTGAATACATTGCTGCCGGGAGTTGTTGTGCCCAAGTCCTATGGATGAAGCAAACGCTCTAAGACTTTAACATTCATTTTGATGCTTATCCTATCTACTATGATAATAATAGTTCAATAAAATATATCTTATAATACTATATTGCATAGTAGATCAAAATATATAAAGGTCTGTCATCATTTTCTTCATGACCACATCACCAAGAAGGATATCTATATCATGCATGAGGATACAGAGAATCAGCTTGCAGACATTTTCACTAAACCTCTAGCTTGAGAGAAATTTACTTTTATTAGTTAAAAAAATCTTATAATTTGTCTTGATGATGTTCACATGCAATCTAGCTAGATGTTCACATACCTATATGTCTTGCTCTAGTATTTCTCACCTTATGCTTGCTAAGTGATATAATTGACTTTTTTTCATGCCTTGTTTCACTTGTTCTCAGCAATTTTTCACAAATGCATATTTTACCACAAAATAGTAGTCAATGGTGAGTGAAATGTTCCTCAATATGTTTAAAATACATTATAGGATAGAAAAATAAATTTATACAACACTTTAGAAGCTTAGAATTAAATTTTCTATGTTTTGGACAGGCTAACCAATCGGTTGATTTTGACATGGTACTACTTCACCAATCCCTAGCCGAGGACACAACTGAAATACCCGATTGGTCGAGTTTCCTAATCTCAAAACTCGATCGACAAAGGAACTAGACCAAATGTATAAAAGGTATTTGCTAACTTTTCTCCCTCTCAAGTAGAGAAAATTTGACTGAAATCCCTTCTCCAAAGCCCATCCTCCAACCCTAGGCTAACCCATCCCCTCATGCACCCTTCCTAGCCCTACACCAGCCTTCCTTGCCTCTCTAACACAAGACCTTGGTGGTTTGATGATCTGCCTTGTGCGTTTCCTCTATTGTTAGGTGGTTATCTTCTCTATCTCCAACCTCATTGCCTCCAACCATAGGAAGGGATCCGCCCCAGCTGGAGGAACCTCCGCACCAACTGCTTCAAGGAATGTTTCCTTCAATGGTACCTCATTCATCTCAACTTAAGCCTTGAATGGGTATAAGGAACTCCTCCCTTAGACTCCCTTCCCATTTTGATCCTTGTTTGAACCTTGTTTTGCAACGAGTGAGGTGATTAAAGAGGTAGCTAGGGATGTTCAAAGCACATTGTCTAAGTGCTTTGTGTGTAGAGCATCTATGCTTCTCAAATACCATGTCAAGCATGAATGTTGTTCATGAATTCTATGCAAATTTGGCATGGAACTACACCACCCTAGTCCCATCACTTGATACCAAAGTTGTTTTGACTTCAATAATAATCGTTACAAAGATAACCATATCTGAGGATTCTTTGAATACATATTTCTCTAGTACTAATGTCATTGCTTCTTTGGGTGGTTTCATATCTGCAATTCCATGATCTTTTGGACCCTAAAGGTTTCTACAAGAGCTTTGATCATGTGCTTACCCTTCCTGACATCCATAAGTTCTTGAAGAAACCTAACATCTCATATAGGAAGAAGTCAAACCTACCCTCCTCTTCCCTTGATATCAAGACAAGATGAATCACTTTAGTGGTCAATTGCAATATCCATCTCAAGAGGAATCAAACAGAGATTATAGAGAACACAGTAGTGATCACTGATTATCTCCTAATGATATTGGATTTAAGTGGGCTCATTACATTCTACATCATATGACCCGCTTTGACTCCAGGAAGAACACCATGGACGCACATATCCCTTATCCAAACCTGATCCATTGCGTGTTTACTCACCATAATGAAAAATCCCTCATTCATGACCTTGGATACAAACCAAGTCGTAGAAGGATTTGCATTAGTGAGACAACCATCAAGATGACATGTCTACCTACCTCCTCTTCCACCACACCAAGTGATTCTACCTCCACTTAGGCCTCTCCAACACGATCACCACCCCGAGCTTGTTGGCTAAATTGACATTAGCATAATCCCTTTTGTTTTGATAATGACAAACATTTCATTCTTGTGGTTTTAACGTGCTATTTGAGTATTTCAGGAACAAGCATATAAGGTGGTGGATAACAAAGACTTGGAAGAAACAATTTGATAAAATCACTTTATTTTCATGATTGTAATCAAATGTAAATGCTTGTACAAGTATATAATGTACAAGTAATTAGATATCATGTAAAATCAAGCGTTTAGATCTTCCCTATCCACTCACAACACTTAGATAGGCCATTCCCCAAGATAGTATCACAATTGCACATTGATACACACACTTAGTAAATGAATACATTGAGTCAGTAATATTCTTGGTCGACAAATCGTCGATCGAGAAAATATCGGTCAACAAATCTTCGACCGAGAAACTCTCGGTCGACAAAATCTTCGATCGAGAATAGACCCTAGTAGCCGTTAGACCCAGCAGACAAAGTGGTTGGGAGTTGGAAATGAACGTTGTAAACACTTGCTCCAGGAGGTCCCTCGGTCGACAAATCTTCGACCGAGAAGGACTCTCGGTCAACAAATTGTCGATCGAGAAAAGTTCTGTCTGCACTTTTCAGGGTCAATTAACTAGCCGTTGCAAATGCAATTAGTGGACACATAATGGCTAGTTGAGCACTAAGAACCCCCTAGAAAGTGTCTAGAATGTCCTTAAGCACTTGTAGGTCATTCCTATAAATAGGACATGCCTTAGGACACCTAAACTCACCTAAGCTACACTTGTGCTATACTTGAGCTTGAATACACATTGGCAATACTGTTTTGAGCAATAGAGCAATTCCTAAATTTGCTATTCATTCTCATTGCTTCCATTTCGTGTCCTATAGGCTAGCATATCCTTACCACAGCACTTACACTTCTACACTCATTGGTTAGGAGATCGTTACGCTTGATATAGGCAAATCAAGCCTTGTGCTTCAAAGGATAAGTTGTAATTTCTATTTTCCTTCTTGTTCCTTTTATCCTTTGTATTCTCCTTGCTACTCCTAGGGTTGGAGGCTGCTGATTGGAGAAGGTTCTTCTCGGTGGAGAAGGTGGACTTCAAGCTACTTCAAGAAGGCTATCGCACGGGAAGCTACTTCAAGAAGGCTATTGCAACGGGAAGCTACTTCAGGAGGAAGGCTGCTTCAAAGTGGTGCAATTACTTCTAGGTGAAGGCTGCTTCAAGGTTGGGCGATTACTTCTAGGTGAAGGCTGCTTGAAGGGTTTAGGGAGAGAATTGTAATTTTATGTAAAGTCCTTGCGAGGTAATAAAATTAAATTCTTTCCAAATCCCGGTTGGGTAAGCAACCGGGTAGTGGACTGACAACTTTAGTATTTGCTAAAGTTGGAACCACTCTAAATCCTTGTCCCCTTGTCCAATATTTTGTGGTTGGTTGTTTGAGTTTCAATAATTGTTAAAATTATATTTAAAAACTCTATTCACCCCCCTCTAGTAGTTTTTCAGAGCTGACCGCTCCTCATTCTATGTATCCAATGAAGCCCTCATGGAATATATGATACATCAATAGGCATATAACATTCAGGTTCAAAATCATCTCCACCATGACCTTTGCCAGATCATGTCACATATGAGCATGTCCTGCAGCCAACCCTACCCACCCTACCAGGCTTACCTAGGAGTTGACTATGCCTATTATGCATACAATCAATTTATTATAGAGTGAGTTTTTACTTATATTATCTCTCTTTTGTAATTTGTTATTTTCAATAATACATTCAACCTTTTCCCCTGACTAAAAGTGATTATCAATTTCATAAAAATCCAAACCCTAATTTCACTGTAGGTGAAATACATGTATTAGGGTACATAGTCAATTCATATAACAAACATTCGAGTTTGACCCTCAATTTTATACCATGGTTGGATAATGACATCATGAAGCTCCACCTAAAATTTCATTACAATTGGATAAACCATTAAGGAGTTACAAGAAATTGAAATAAGATGCATATAATGCAATTTTTTTATCTAGCATCCTAAGTCTCTCGTGTTTAATTATTTAAATGTGTGACATTTCATGTCACGCACACCCCATCTAAATAAGGGGGTGGGTCATTTGATTCTCACATGCATCCTAGATGCTCAATCCCTTTGATCGCAGATCAAGTAGGAATCCAACGACCATGGGTTCGTCATCTACCTCTCGTAGATCACGACTTACTCCAACAACTCGAACCAAATCAACTCTAATACCTCGAGGACTATCTAGACCATATCCACTTGAGATTTAGAAGGATGATTTCCTGTCACCGAAACAAACTCAACCACCCCTCACGTGCATACTCTCACCCTCGGGTTAGGGCGAACAAGCTCCTGAGTCCTCGCCCCTCTCACCTAGTAGCAACAACATTTTTAGGGATTTTCCCTATACTCCTTCCCATGCTTATTTAAGCACCCATTTAGCACCACCAACCCTCCTTTAATCATCTCACACCATTAATTACACCGAGAGGTGTCCCCACCACCCCTAACTGATGTTCCCACACCTAGCTTGACTGGAGTGCTCCCCTCACTCCTGTGACCCCCTCCTTTCAACCAACGGTGACCCCCTCCTTTCAACCAACTGTGACCCATGCTCCAGGTACCTTGGCGATAAGAAGCGCACTGCCCGTTGAAGCCACAAAGGTCTAGAGGCCCAGGTCGATGAGCCTGTCACAGAACCGGGGTCCCAGTCCCATGAACCAAACGTATATCAAAGGCGATATGCGGAAGCGAGAGAAGGACTCTCGGTCAACAAATTGTCGATCGAGAAAAGTTCTGTCTGCACTTTTCAGGGTCAATTAACTAGCCGTTGCAAATGCAATTAGTGGACACATAACGGCTAGTTGAGCACTAAGAACCCCCTAGAAAGTGTCTAGAATGTCCTTAAGCACTTGTAGGTCATTCCTATAAATAGGACATGCCTTAGGACACCTAAACTCACCTAAGCTACACTTGTGCTATACTTGAGCTTGAATACACATTGGCAATACTGTTTTGAGCAATAGAGCAATTCCTACATTTGCTATTCATTCTCATTGCTTCCATTTCGTGTCCTATAGGCTAGCATCTCCTTACCACAACACTTACACTTCTACACTCATTGGTTAGGAGATCAATACGCTTGATATAGGCAAATCAAGCCTTGTGCTTCAAAGGATAAGTTGTAATTTCTATTTTCCTTCTTGTTCCTTTTATCCTTTGTATTCTCCTTGCTACTCCTAGGGTTGGAGGCTGCTGATTGGAGAAGGTTCTTCTCGGTGGAGAAGGTGGACTTCAAGCTACTTCAAGAAGGCTATCGCACGGGAAGCTACTTCAAGAAGGCTATTGCAACGGGAAGCTACTTCAGGAGGAAGGTTGCTTCAAAGTGGTGCAATTACTTCTAGGTGAAGGCTGCTTCAAGGTTGGGCGATTACTTCTAGGTGAAGGCTGCTTGAAGGGTTTAGGGAGAGAATTGTAATTTTATGTAAAGTCCTTGCGAGGTAATAAAATTAAATTCTTTCCAAATCCCGGTTGGGTAAGCAACCGGGTAGTGGACTGACAACTTTAGTATTTGCTAAAGTTGGAACCACTCTAAATCCTTGTCCCCTTGTCCAATATTTTGTGGTTGGTTGTTTGAGTTTCAATAATTGTTAAAATTATATTTAAAAACTCTATTCACCCCCCTCTAGTAGTTTTTCAATTGGTATCAGAGTAGGCTTCAAGGAACCCTAACCAGGTCTTGAAGAATGAAGGGTGGAGGTGACTACAACCGCAGGCAAAGGAGCAACTTGGACCAACCTTCAACAAGCTGCAATTGGTGTTTAGGAACAAACCATACAACAATCGGTTGTCCATGGAGAGAAAAGAAGAAAGAGGTCCACAAAAATTGTCTCATTGCTACAACCAATGAAGAAGAAGAAGAAGAAGAGGTAAGCCTTCTTGATTTATCAAAAGAAGAGCTAATTTCTAGTCTTGAAGAAACACACAATAAGTATATTGAGTGCAAGAAGAAATTAAAGAAATCTAGTAAAACAAACGATGAGTTAAATGCTAGACTTCTTGCTTTTACATCCGAAAATGAAGATTTATATGCTAAATTGAATAATCTTGGTTTTGAGAAAGATAGCATTGTTTCTGAAAATTGTACATTGAAATCATCTTTAAGTAGTAGTGATGTGAAGATTTTTACTCTAGAAACAAATTATGATCTTCTATATCAAGAAAAGGTTGGATTACTTGCAAAGGTAAATAATCTTCAAAAACAACCTGTTTTGTGTACACATCTAGATTATGATAATATAGTGAAAGAAAGGAATTCTTTATTATCTAATCTAGATCAAGCAAAACTAGATATTAAGAAAAGAATGGATGAGATTGCTAAGTTGCAACAAGAAGTTAGTAGGTTAAGAAACAATGGAATCCTTGATAGAATATTGGATGATTCCTATCATCAAATTGGGAGAAGAGGACTAGGTTATAAGCCCAAAGGGAAATCTCATCAACAACCTAGTTGGAGAAAGACACGAGCACATCAAGCTACATTTGTACCAAAGAACAACCTAGAACAAAACCATAGAAAAAGACTTGAGGTTGATTCTATATGTTGCCATTATTGCTCACGTCTTGGACATTACTCTTTTTCATGCCCATACAAGAAAAAGAATGTTGAGTTAGTATGGGTTCCAAAACCCCCAAACTAAATGGATAAAATTAAGTTGAGATATGACCAAAGACTCTAAGTTGTATATCTCTATGTCTATCTCAACTTAACACAATAGGACACCAAGTTACTCCAAGAAATTAAATTTCCAAATATACATCTTAAACTACTTGTTTAGTTTGGATTCACAAAATGTATATGATTAGTTGAGATTTAACCTAAATGTTGCTTTGATATTTAAATATCTCAACTAAATCAAGCTTTAACTTTCATACTTTTGCTTTTAATTATAAACAATATTTGAAAACAGGTTTGAAACAACACAGAACCTTTCTCGGTCGAGACACTGTCGACCGAGGGATCTGTCGGTCGAGAAATGGTCGACCGAGCAGGCTTCTGTTGTCAAGTCTGACATAAATCTTCTGAAATTGTTTTTTCAATCAACCTAGTTTGCTACCAAATTGTTATTGATGATTGAATTAACATGCAAATCAAGAATAAAATCTTGAAAGACAATTGTTGTAGCAAGACATATTGATCGTTTACAGTATAGAACATTATGAGTAGAAAATCCTTAAACATATTGCAAAAGTGCTGAAAGAAGACTAATCTTGAACAAACCTTATTCATTGTTTGAAAAGTTTCTTCGGCATGATCAGTTATAAAAGTTTGTCTTAAAATTGAAAACTTATATGAGACTATTTTGGTTTACTCTCAATGGTTGGATTTAAAACTGAAAAAATCATGATTAGCTTAACCAAGGAAATTACTGTTTACATGGTTTTCCTAAGTAATCCTTGGAATATCTATACATGAACCATGTATGTGTTGCAATTTAAATTATTGCACTATGGATATGCTTCTACCTCTCTATAGCATCATGATTATTATATTTCAATAACTATGTCTCTTTAGAACAAATTTTTTTTAATGTTTATCCATTTATTTGTTCTAAGAAATAAAAAGTAAGGATTCAAGGAAAAATGCTTCTAAAGTATATTATCTGAAAACAAGAGTAAATAGGATTTGACACTTATAACAGAACTTATACATAAAACATACAAATTGCTGAATGAAATTTGCAGAAACATTCCCGGTCGAGAAATACTTCGACCAAAAATATTTCAGTTGAGAAGAGTTCGACCGAATAAGTTTCTGGAAACCGACTAGCTCAGTCTTCTATAAATTTAATTGGAATTATGAATGAATCTTTAAGACAAATCACACATTGATATTTGCAACATGCCTTCACTTGAATCATATAGGTCCATTCTAAGTATTCCTTGATCTAGTTACATAAAAACCATGGGTTAAATTTCATGCTTCAATTGTTCTATCATTATGTTTCATTGGTTTAAAATAAGCTTTAATTCATATATAAAAACCATGAATGATCATTGTGATTCCGATAATTGCAAATGTCATTAGCATAAAAGCATCTTGAAATAATAGATAATGATTGTGGACACAGCTTGTGATGATGATGTTGCTATGACAAACGGTGCCTCTTAGAACAAAATATTAATGTTTTTATCTATTTGTTTGTTCTAAGAAATCAAAAGCAAAAATCTTGACTTTAAGATATTAATCTTGCTTTCAAAATATATGTCTCTAAAGAATCTTATGATTAATATGAAAATAAGGGTATAAGAAGAAATGTGATTTAATATGTACCCATAGCAAAGCTTATGAAAACATCATCACAATAAATGTAAAACATGCTTTCTAGAAAAAAAAAATCAAGGACAAAGACTTCGCTATGATGCCCATATTAAGTCTTCATAATAGGTATATCTTAATATGCTTCAAATAGATATTTATTTAAAGCTATCTGCAGAAATTATACTTCACATATGAATGTTTAAATTGGAAATCTGCAGAATTTGCCTCTTGGTTGAAATTAAAATTGACCAAGGGGCGCTATGGTCGTAGTCAAGGGCGACCTAAAATAAGCTTTGACAAAATGCTTATATTGACATCATTTTATTGTACTTAATCTTAGTATACGTTTGATAAAGGTCAAAATCAAAATTTAAAATCATTTGTGATCTTAGAAGCCTTAAATTGTAAGATTAAGGGGGAGCTCATAAAAACTAATTTGATTATTTGATTAAGAAGCGTACAAAAATATTGTAAACATCATTTGAAGCCTATTATGACCTTAGTATTTTTACTCTTGGTTATGAAGAAATCAACAAATTTCATAAAATGATATATCTTGTTCTTAAAGGAATTCTCTAGACAAATTAGGGGTTAACATTCCGTGCATTTGGCTAGAGAAATTTTTATGTACTTTAAGATTAAAGAATTCTCATTTCATATTTAGGGCTTAACATCCCTTGTAAAATGGATAAGAAATAAATTCACAAATGCCATGAACCTAAAAGGAACTCATATGATTTCAAGGCTTAACATACATTGCAAATGAGTGAGAAATAAATTATGGCTAAATTTAACAATCATTGCTTTGCTTTAATCCCTTGTTTTCTAATTGAATATCTCTTTAAGGGGGAGCATAGCATAAAATTAAGGAAGAGAAATAAAATCTATTATATTGGATATCTTTTTGAAATGACAAAGGGGGAGAAATAATATAAAATCAAAAACATAAAATAAAAATATGAGTTTCATAATATCTCGGCCAACATCCACTTGCAAAACAAGAATGGCTACAAAAGGTAATCTTTAGGTATGAAACTCACATGATTTATATTTCCTTATTTTATATTTAGGAAATGTTTGTCATCTTCAAAAAGGGGGAGATTGTTGGCTAAATTGACATTAGCATAATCCCTTTTGTTTTGATAATGACAAACATTTCATTCTTGTGGTTTTAACGTGCTATTTGAGTATTTCAGGAACAAGCATATAAGGTGGTGGATAACAAAGACTTGGAAGAAACAATTTGATAAAATCGCTTTATTTTCATGATTGTAATCAAATGTAAATGCTTGTACAAGTATATAATGTACAAGTAATTAGATATCATGTAAAATCAAGCGTTTAGATCTTCCCTATCCACTCACAACACTTAGATAGGCCATTCCCCAAGATAGTATCACAATTGCACATTGATACACACACTTAGTAAATGAATACATTGAGTCAGTAATATTCTCGGTCGACAAATCGTCGATCGAGAAAATATCGGTCGACAAATCTTCGACCGAGAAACTCTCGGTCGACAAAATCTTCGATCGAGAATAGACCCTAGTAGCCGTTAGACCCAGCAGACAAAGTGGTTGGGAGTTGGAAATGAACGTTGTAAACACTTGCTCCAGGAGGTCCCTCGGTCGACAAAACTTCGACCGAGAAGGACTCTCGGTCAACAAATTGTCGATCGAGAAAAGTTCTGTCTGCACTTTTCAGGGTCAATTAACTAGCCGTTGCAAATGCAATTAGTGGACACATAACGGCTAGTTGAGCACTAAGAACCCCCTAGAAAGTGTCTAGAATGTCCTTAAGCACTTGTAGGTCATTCCTATAAATAGGACATGCCTTAGGACACCTAAACTCACCTAAGCTACACTTGTGCTATACTTGAGCTTGAATACACATTGGCAATACTGTTTTGAGCAATAGAGCAATTCCTAAATTTGCTATTCATTCTCATTGCTTCCATTTCGTGTCCTATAGGCTAGCATATCCTTACCACAGCACTTACACTTCTACACTCATTGGTTAGGAGATCGATACGCTTGATATAGGCAAATCAAGCCTTGTGCTTCAAAGGATAAGTTGTAATTTCTATTTTCCTTCTTGTTCCTTTTATCCTTTGTATTCTCCTTGCTACTCCTAGGGTTGGAGGCTGCTGATTGGAGAAGGTTCTTCTCGGTGGAGAAGGTGGACTTCAAGCTACTTCAAGAAGGCTATCGCACGGGAAGCTACTTCAAGAAGGCTATTGCAACGGGAAGCTACTTCAGGAGGAAGGCTGCTTCAAAGTGGTGCAATTACTTCTAGGTGAAGGCTGCTTCAAGGTTGGGCGATTACTTCTAGGTGAAGGCTGCTTGAAGGGTTTAGGGAGAGAATTGTAATTTTATGTAAAGTCCTTGCGAGGTAATAAAATTAAATTCTTTCCAAATCCCGGTTGGGTAAGCAACCGGGTAGTGGACTGACAACTTTAGTATTTGCTAAAGTTGGAACCACTCTAAATCCTTGTCCCCTTGTCCAATATTTTGTGGTTGGTTGTTTGAGTTTCAATAATTGTTAAAATTATATTTAAAAACTCTATTCACCCCCCTCTAGTAGTTTTTCAGAGCTGACCGCTCCTCATTCTATGTATCCAATGAAGCCCTCATGGAATATATGATACATCAATAGGCATATAACATTCAGGTTCAAAATCATCTCCACCATGACCTTTGCCAGATCATGTCACATATGAGCATGTCCTGCAGCCAACCCTACCCACCCTACCAGGCTTACCTAGGAGTTGACTATGCCTATTATGCATACAATCAATTTCTTATAGAGTGAGTTTTTACTTATATTATCTCTCTTTTGTAATTTGTTATTTTCAATAATACATTCAACCTTTTCCCCTGACTAAAAGTGATTATCAATTTCATAAAAATCCAAACCCTAATTTCACTGTAGCTGAAATACATGTATTAGGGTACATAGTCAATTCATATAACAAACATTCGAGTTTGACCCTCAATTTTATACCATGGTTGGATAATGACATCATGAAGCTCCACCTAAAATTTCATTACAATTGGATAAACCATTAAGGAGTTACAAGAAATTGAAATAAGATGCATATAATGCAATTTTTTTATCTAGCATCCTAAGTCTCTCGTGTTTAATTATTTAAATGTGTGACATTTCATGTCACGCACACCCCATCTAAATAAGGGGGTGGGTCATTTGATTCTCACATGCATCCTAGATGCTCAATCCCTTTGATCGCAGATCAAGTAGGAATCCAACGACCATGGGTTCGTCATCTACCTCTCGTAGATCACGACTTACTCCAACAACTCGAACCAAATCAACTCTAATACCTCGAGGACTATCTAGACCATATCCACTTGAGATTTAGAAGGATGATTTCCTGTCACCGAAACAAACTCAACCACCCCTCACGTGCATACTCTCACCCTCGGGTTAGGGCGAACAAGCTCCTGAGTCCTCGCCCCTCTCACCTAGTAGCAACAACATTTTTAGGGATTTTCCCTATACTCCTTCCCATGCTTATTTAAGCACCCATTTAGCACCACCAACCCTCCTTTAATCATCTCACACCATTAATTACACCGAGAGGTGTCCCCACCACCCCTAACTGATGTTCCCACACCTAGCTTGACTGGAGTGCTCCCCTCACTCCTGTGACCCCCTCCTTTCAACCAACGGTGACCCCCTCCTTTCAACCAACTGTGACCCATGCTCCAGGTACCTTGGCGATAAGAAGCGCACTGCCCGTTGAAGCCACAAAGGTCTAGAGGCCCAGGTCGATGAGCCTATCACAGAACCGGGGTCCCAGTCCCATGAACCAAACGTATATCAAAGGCGATATGCGGAAGCGTAAAGCTTAGCACACATGAATAGATAACAAGATAAAGGCACCAACATAATCTCAACAATCAACAATATATATTAAGGAACATCATTATATTACATGATTTGAATTACATGTTCAAAAGTTACTTTGTACAAGTCTGCTCATGTATACTATATCTGGATCTTACAACAAGTACACCTAGCATAGATCACCAAGCCCATCATCTTTCTAGCCATCTCTGAACCTAAAAACAACATACGAGAAATGGGTCAACACACGAGGTGTTGAGTACGGGGCAGAAAGATACATATATATAAGCTTTGAATAATTTTGAAAAGATTTCAAGACTAAACGAACAAGAATAAACATGTTGATTTTTTAACAAATGCAAAACCATATTTTATGTCATTTCACTCCATTATACCAACAATATCAAACATGTTTAAGGCCTTTGACCAACTTCCCGTCGGAAGGGTCCGTAAGGGTGCTCAAGCTTAGCTAAACCTTTTTATACAAGAGGGACCTCAAGGACATCACCCAGAGTTAACCCTTTATCAACAATATTATAATGGAGTTTTGTACATATATGTGTTCAAGTTATAAAACTGACGAGGCAAACATCGAGTAAGACATAGCAATAGTACATGGCAATATTTGAGCAAATAGACAAACAGGCATACAATATATGTCTTTTCAAATAAGAAAAAGGTAGTCATATAACTAGATAAGGCCCATACCTGATTCAGAGATTTCATAACCTAATCATATCCTTCACCATCTAGCCACATGCCAAACCTGATTAACAACAAGATTGCATATATGAATTAGATTCTCATCATTAATCCTATTTAGATGCATTTTAGGGTTTTGGCCAAGGTGGGTTCCAAGTTGCTTAATAGTACATTAGATGATCTAATATTGATTTAGGGTCCATCAAAAGAGTGTGGTTCAAGTTTCATATCATTTTGATGTTTCAAGCGAACATTACGAGATTTAGGACACTTATGCTCAAAGTAGGTCACGACACTCATAATACAGTAATCAAGGTTAAAGATCATAAAAGAATAAGAGTCGAGCATAAGGGATGGTTTAGATCAGCAACATAAGATCATAAGAAACATATATCAAGATTAGGTAGGTGACCATTAGAAGCAGGATCAGCAATTTAGGGCAAGTTCAACATTATAGTCCAAAGGAGTCGCATGATGACATATGAATTAACCATAGATCAAAGATTCTTATTAGGATGTTCATTAGGCTCAAAAGTAACTCTAAGTTATTTCTATGATGATTAGTGGGTAAGACAAGCATCAAGGTCTCAAAATTCATCATAACATTGCATTAAATATGGTCATCATGGTCAAAATCACTTATTTTTGCAAAATAGTGGAATAGAAAGAAGATTTAGAGTCTAAAAATATATCCATGTTGTAGGTCTCGTCTAGAGGATCAATTTGATATATTGGATTATAATTTTTGGCCAAGGGAGATGGAAGTTATAGATTTTAGAACATTTGATTAGGAACTATACATAAAGGAGGACATACCCATGTCATCTATTGACAACCAGCCGTTGTTGGATCGTGGGACCTTGGTGGTCCTCCCTTCATCCAGTGATTAGTCTCCTACTAATCTGGGCTTCAAGTTTTGGGTCGATCTGCTTGCTGGGCCGCTCACCCACCACTTCCTCTCATCCCTTCCCGATTTCCTGGTCGTGTGGTCCTCTGTTTCCCGGATAGAAACAGGGGAGACCTGCAGGGCGGCACCCAGCCTTCCCAGGGGCCGCTGCGCCCATGGCAGATCGCGGAGAAGCAGGGCGGAGGTCGGTGGGGGCTCTGGATGGAACTTTGGCGCTGAGGTTTCGCGACTGACTACTGGCGTTTCCCCAAGGGGTTTCCGGGTGGAAGCAGTAAGAAGCACAAGAGGAAGAAGGAGAGCTGCCAGCGATCAAGGTAGCCCCCTACTGGAGTATCGCCGGCAAGAGGCATGGTGTTGTGGAGTCGCACAGAGCTCCTTCTCTTGCTTCCCTTAGCAACTGCGGAAGACCCCAGGTCAGAGCAAGTAGCAGAGCGGGTCGAGTATGGCCAAGCATGGGAAAGAAGAGAAGATGGTGGGGCAGCGGCGCAAGGAGAAAGAAGCAAGGGAGAAGTGGAACTAGGGTTTGACCAGGGGATTTTATAAAACATCATGGATGTTAGGGTTTAGGGTTGGGAGATCAATGCTCCTATCAGTTACCAAAACCGGATGGAGGCGGAGAAACTATCTTACTGTGCTTCGCTGGTTTCCTGAAGAGGAAGGAGAGGGAAAGGCAAACTGGGCCACGACGTTGATTTGGGCCTATGTAGGACAGCCCAATAGAGAAAAGGGCATATAAAAGGGCTAAAACAAAGTATAAATAGCAGAATATCGAGGTGTCATAACTTGGACTCCGAAGGTCCAATCGATGTGCTTTTTGATCTGCTGGATTCGTAATTGAATCGTCTACAACATAGTATACAAATGAGACCAGTATGATCATACTGATGGGGTTCAAAAAGGATTCAAGAGGATGATGTAATAAATGATAATACTAAGCTCAATACTAAGCTCAAAGTGTTGATTGATGTCATACATTGTGAAAATCATGCATATAGCGATCAAAATGGGTCATCAATAAGACAAGTCATGAAATTGAACTCATACTGAGTGATGTGAGTCACCAATAGAGAGAGGAATGGTATAATAAAGGAGAGAGAAAAATTGGGGTTGTCACATCCTTCCCTCCTTACAAGAAATTTCGTCCTCGAAATTTGTCCAAGATCATGAACAAGAGTTAAAGTCAAAAACTACTGAGTATAGATATCCCTCCATGGTTTCCAACACATTCTTTGCATGGGATACACACTAGGTTATCCTCATCAAGGGTGTACTCATCTCAATTATATACATATTACTTATTGTTCCATCATAATGTGACGTGATCATGGAATTAGGGTTTACCCATCCTTTAGTATCCATATATCCGGTTTTTTTTTAAAATCTAAAATTACACAATTTATTCATCATGTTCATCTAAGTTATGACTCCATGAGTATTGTCATATCAAGTTGATCATTTGAGTATGAGATTAGGCACGTTACCCCTGATTATCTAAGTTTTCATGACATCATCATATTATTTTCATGATTTCAAGGCTACATCTTTTATGTATAGTATGATTTCATACTAGTTCTAGCTTATGTGAGTGACTCATTGAATATATATCAAGTTTTAAACTAGGTGAGGTTATTTTCATGCATTGTGCATCATCCTGAGATGCAACATTAAAATCAACATCAAGCTTTCATAATTATCTCACTTGTATATCAAAGGAGCTCCAAAATCTCAAGCCACCCAAGCTAAGGCCTATCTATGCCCAAAAAGACATGCCACGACTATCTACCCATCACAAACTTCTCTATCCATCTTTCAAGAACCAAGGATAACCATTAGATTCCTTTATATGCAACTACTAACCTGAGTATGAGGCTCATCATAGATATCACACATCATATACATCATCTTAGGTCTTGGGACATCTCCCTCACCTATATATATCAAGCATCAAATGTTCAATTACCTCTTTTCTCTAGGGTTAGATATTCTCATAGGAAATCTAGGGTTCAACGTTTTCAAGGAAACCACACGTTAGGTCACTCAACTCATATACTTAGGAGTATTCTAGCTAGGGACTCATCATCAATTTTTTCATCATTCCTATTTTTTCAACATTTCAAATATTTTGGAGTTTAGGTACTCTAACCTTCTCCTGATATGGGTCAACTCATATCAACATGTCACTCTATTAATATGTCCCATGCTAGAGGTCTTCCTTTGTAAAGAGATTGAGGCATGTGTTGGTCTCGAACCATATATCATATCTCCACACATACAAGACTAAGTACCAGCAAGCATGTCCACCCACTAGCTATGTTTATCACATCAACCAAGTGGTTTGTATCATATAAGGTGCTAGGTTTAGCTAGGGTTGCATGGTCAAACTCATCTCATATCGTCAAACATATTTAACCTTCCACAAACATCTTGGGTCCTATAAAACATCAACATCATCATCAATATCATAATCATCATCTTAGGTTTCTAGGTTACTCACATGCCTAACCTATATCATGGCTCTAGACAACTATCACTATCATCTAAACTCTCTCATCTAGACTTGATGTTACATCTCTTTCTCCTAGGTTGCATGGAAACTCACTACCTTTCTGCGTGTGGTAACAGTTTTCATATGTACATATAATAATACTTGAAATATGTTTTCTCCAATGTTTAAACAGGCGATGAAAACCACCATACTCCATTCGAATAAAACCAAAACCAAAACCAAAACGAGTTACCACACCCATTAGGCAGTCCAGTATCATGACACCTAGAGAACTAGTAAGAACATGGTGCACACTTGTGTAGACATCCTAACAACATGTCACGAGTCATGTCTAGGGAGGTAACTTACACAAGTCTACACCTAGTTCTAGAACATCTAGGTTCTAACCTAGAGGCTAAGTCAACCTAATCCACAAGGATATCTCATTAAGTTTCTAGGGTTGAGATGTAAAGTGAGTTTAGTTTGTGTTTCATGTGAGCAATGTTTGGTGTAGTTATTGTTCATGCTCTGATACCATCTGTCACAGAACCGGAGTCCCAGTCCCATGAACCAAACGTATATCAAAGGCGATATGCAGAAGTGTAAAGCTTAGCACACATGAACAGATAACAAGATAAAGGCACCAACATAATCTCAACAATCAATAATATATATTAAGGAACATCATTATATTACATGATTTGAATTACATGTTCAAAAGTTACTTTGTACAAGTCTGCTCATGTATACTATATCTGGATCTTACAAAAAGTACACCTAGCATAGCTCACCAAGCCCATCATCTTTCTAGCCATCTCTGAACCTAAAAACAACATACGAGAAATGGGTCAACACACGAGGTGTTGAGTACGGGGCAGAAAGATACATATATATAAGCTTTGCAGAATTTTGAAAAAATTTCAAGACTAAACGAACAAGAATAAACATGTTAATTGTTTAACAAATGCAAAACCATATTTTATATCATTTCACTCCATTATACCAACAATATCAAACATGCTTAAGGCCTTTGACCAACTTCCCGTCGGAAGAGTCCGTAAGGGTGCTCAAGCTTAGCTAACCCTTTTTATACAATAGGGACCTCAAGGACATCACCAAGAGTTAACCCTTTATCAACAATATTATAATGGAGTTTTGTACATATATGTGTTCAAGTTATAAAACTGATGAGGCAAACATCGAGTAAGACATAGCAATAGTACATGGCAATATTTGAGCAAATAGATAAATAGGCATACAATATATGTCTTTTCAAACAAGAAAATGGTAGTCATATAACTAGATAAGGCCCATACCTGATTCAGAGATTTCATAACCTAATCATATCCTTCACCATCTAGCCACATGCCAAACCTGATTAACAACAAGATTACATATATGCATTAGATTCTCATCATTAATCCTATTTAGATGCATTTTAGGGTTTTGGCCAAGGTGGGTTCCAAGTTGCTTAATAGTACATTAGATGATCTCATATTGATTTAGGGTCCATCAAAAGAGTGTGGTTCAAGTTTCATATCATTTCGATGTTTCATGCGAACATTATGAGATTTAGGACACTTATGCTCAAAGTAGGTCACGAGACTCATAATACAGTAATCAAGGTTAAAGATCATAAAAGAATAAGAGTCGAGCATAAGGGATGGTTTAGATCAGCAACATAAGGTCATAAGAAACATATATCAAGATTAGGTAGGTGACCATTAGAAGCAGGATCAGCAATTTAGGGCAAGTTCAACATTATAGTCCAAAGGAGTTGCATGATGACATATGAATTAACCATAGATAAAAGATAACTATTAGGATGTTCATTAGGCTCAAAAGTAACTCTAAGTTATTGCTATGATGATTAGTGGGTAAGACAAGCATCAAGGTCTCAAAATTCATCATAACATTGCATTAAATATGGTCATCATGGTCAAAATCACTTATTTTTGCAAAATAGTGGAATAGAAAGAAGATTTAAAGTCTACAAATATATCCATGTTGTAGGTCTTGTCGAGAGGATCAATTTGATATATTGGATTACAATTTTTGGCCATGGGAGATGGAAGTTATAGATTTTAGAACATTTGATTAGGAACTATACATAAAGGAGGACATACCCATGTCATCTATTGACAACCAGCCGTTGTTGGATCGTGGGACCTTGGTGGTCCTCCCTTCATCCAGCGATTAGTCTCCTACTGATCTGTGCTTCAAGTTTTGGGTCGATCCGCTTGCTGGGCCGCTCACCCACCACTTCCTCTCGTCCCTTCCCGATTTCCTGGTCGCGTGGTCCTCTGTTTCCCGGACGGGAACGGGGGAGACCTGTAGGGCGGCGCCCAGCCTTCCCAGGGGCCGCTGCGCCCATGGCAGATCGCGGAGAAGCAGGGCGGAGGTCGGTGGGGGCTCTGGATGGAACTTTGGCGTTGAGGGTTCGCGACCGACTACTGGCGTTTCCCCAACGGGTTTCCGGGCGGAAGTAGTAAGAAGCACAAGAGGAAGAAGGAGAGCTACCATCGATCAAGGTAGCCCCCTACTAGAGTATCGCCGGCAAGCGGCATGGTACCGTGGAGTCGCACGGAGCTCCTTCTCTTGCTTCCCTTGGCAACTACGGAAGACCCCAGGTCGGAGCAAGTAGCAGAGCGGGTCGAGTATGGCCAAGCATGGGAAAGAAGAGAAGATGGTGGGGCAGCGGCGGAAGGAGAAAGAAGCAAGGGAGAAGTGGAACTAGGGTTTGACCAGAGGATTTTATAAAACATCATGGATGTTAGGGTTTAGGGTTGGGAGATCAATGCTCCCGTCAGTTACCAAAACCGGATGGAGGCGGAGAAACTCTCTCCCTGTCCTTCGTTGGTTTCCTGAAGACGAAGGAGAGGGAAAGGCAAACTGGGCCACGACGTTGATTTGGGCCTATGTAGGACAGCCCAACAGAGAAAAGGGCATATAAAAGGGCTAAAACAAAGTATAAATAGCAGAATATCAAGGTGTCATAACTTGGACTCCGAAGGTCCAATCAATGTGCTTTTTGTTCCGCTGGATTCGTAATTGAATCATCTACAACATAGTATACAAATGAGAGCAGTATGATCATATTGATGGGGTTCAAAAAGGATTCAAGAGGATGATGTAATAAATGATAAATACTAATCTCAATACTAAGCTCAAAGTGTTGATTGATGTCACACATTGTGAAAATCATGCATATAGCGATCAAAATGGGTCATCAATAAGACAAGTCATGAAATTGAACTCATACTGAGTGATGTGAGTCACCAATAGAGAGAGGAATGGTATAATAAAGGAGAGAGAAAAATTTGGCTTGTCACAGAGCCCCTACAACCAAGCTCCAGATCCCCATCGTTTCCAAGGTCAGGGACACCTTCGAGTTGCAGGAAGTGATCGTAGAGCATCACAAACCCCACAAAAAGATTTTTGACCCCTTACTCCAACCCTAGGGCAAGTAAGACTCTCAATTCCTTTTTTTGTCTTCTCCATCTATTTTGATCAAAGCACTATTTCTAGTTGACCTCTGACAACCTTTCTAGGCTAGTCAAACTCGACACAATCTAATGAGGTCAACTAAGCCCTCAACATGAACCCAATAGCCTCCTCCCCACATATAGCCATCACCCTTGTTCATCCATTGTGAGATGATGACATGGCACGATCAGCAAAACAATCAAGCCAATGAAACCCCTGATTTAACCATGTTCTATCACGCCTGGTTATTTTTGCACCATAGGAACTATAGTCTTTTAACCTTCTTGCTAGATCCTCTTAGCCAAAGAAAGCTCGTGGGTCCAGAAGAGGATCTACGGAGTCAAGTCCCTTCTCAGATCCATGAGGCCCAACTTATTTTTGTTTTTTTATTTTCTTTCTAAAAAAACTAACCACTTTTTGATTGGTTGATCTTGTAAAATCCATCATAAATGATTCTAGTATCCGAAAAATCCCCATAAAATACATGTGTTCTTAGAAAAACGAGGAGAACATGTATAAATTATTATATGTACCTAGATCCAATTCTAAAATCGATGTACCCTTTCATGTCTTTAATGTTCTTTTCATTATTTTAACATATGGAAAATGAATATTAAACTAGGGATCAATATTTATGAAAATCCCTGAGACATCAATCCAATCTTGTGACCTCTGACCAAAAACCCTAGGTTGTTGAATGATATTGGACTTATTTTCCCTAACACCACATGAATGGTATATTATTTTTCTCTCTCTTTTAGTGATGGCGATCAAGGAAAAATTAACCAACCTAAATATCTAAATCCAAACCCTAGTCCCTAACCTGAGATCCTCTCTATAATACTCTAATATAAACCCAATAACTTAAATGAAATCCCTAGTGAGACCAAAACCCTAATATGGGATGATGAGAACCCATAATGGCATTAGGTCTTTGTTTCCTTTCAAGGTGATCTATTTACTCTTCCTCTAGACTCTTGGATTTCATATTTAATTAAATTAGGTACATGGTCTTTGTTAAGTATAAGAATAGTTGTCCATGGTTGCATAATATATGATGACCTTGGGTGAACCCATTTGCTTATACTTTGTTGGATGATTACTAGTATTTTATGCTTTTCCAAAACTTAATGGAACATAAAGGAACTTTTGATGAATTGTAGCTACTAAGGTGAGATCAAATGGGAGATGGCCCAATATGGATGTACGATATGTTTCCTAGTATGGATGTATGATGAATTTCCCATGCTAGATGTACAATAAAATAGTTTTCCCATATTGGATGTACGATAAAGTGTTGAAAGAAATAGTTTTACAACCGCATCTAATGATATGTCTAAAAGAGGTGTTTACCTAATTTTTCACCTTAAACAATGGTTTCCTTTTCTTTCTTTTGTTTCTTCAAGTATATTGAAATATGCAATCATAGTAATGTACTTTTAACCATGTACCAACCTTGAGTTGATGATTTTTTTTTCATATTTTCTAGGTACTAGGAACAAATAATGCATCTCAAAGTACCGAAAGCTACTAAAAATTGTTCATGGAGGATAACTAGCTAGACTGCTTCTTCTTATCTCTATTTATTTTAGATAGTTATTTCTTTTCCCATTAGATGATGTATAAGAAGAATTATCTCCTATGTATTTTTCGTTCCTTAGAACTATTTATTTCCCTTTATTGAATAATATGTGTGACTTTTATCCTCAATGAATGGTGTTTTGTGTGGCTATTTAATGATGCTTGAAAACAACGATCTGGCTCCTTTTCATAATTTAGTTGACTATCACAATCTATTATATTTTCCCTTTTGACATCTTTATATATGAGTCCACGCATATCTGGGAATGTCAGTAAGGCAAGTGTATAGGAATTGGGGTTGTCACAGTTGGTATCTGAGCCAATGTTCACATCATGGTCACATGAAGTTCATTCACCCTATTGTGAGTCTAGGGTAGTCCTTGAGTTAGCGATATGAAGGGTGGAGGTGACTAGGATAGCATCTACCATGGGTCTGGCTAAAGTCTTCGAGCCACTTAGCTTGGCAATCACGAGGCTACCTATATTGCAATATAAGTCTAGCTGGATGATACCCTCAGTGTCCCCTACTTCTTGGGCATACCTTAATTAAGGACCTTTCTCATCTTTAGATATTCCTTCTCACCCCCTCTGTAGGAAAATTCCCCCTCATCTTTTTTTGTACATATCATTCCCTCTCATATCTATGATATAAGGTTAGGAAAATAGTCACTCTATTTTAGAAGTCCTAAGGACTGACTAATAATGATTTTAGGGTATCCTCCACAAATCATGTCATAAAAGATCATTAATAAAATAAAATTACAATATGACAAAAAGGATGATGATATATCTAATATATTACATCTAATTTCAGGATGCCTCTGAACAACCATAACTCCAAGGCTTCTGAAGAGTCATCATGTAAAAATAAGAAAGAACTTGAACCTCATGAAGAGCCTGAATCTAAGAAAATGTCCAGGGATAGGTGGGAAGAACAGAATAAAGTCCTCCTTGATTTCATGGAAACCATTTCCCTAAAAGGAACCCCCAAAACTAGCTCTTCTAGGAAAAAGGAGGTGATTGTGCTAGACTTCATAAAACTTAACCTTGACACCTTTTGGGGGGAAGACCAGCCTGAGGTGATGGATAAGGTAGAATCCTGGACATTGTCCTTGGAAAATTCCTTCCGTACCCTATAAGTACCCAATGAAAAGAAGGTCAAATATGCCACACATCTGCTTAAGGGAGGGGGAAAATCTTTTGGGAAAGCTATGGCGAGAATAGGGGGAGAGGTGGAGAACATGGAATGGTAAGCCTTAAAAGCTTTTTCACCGACCATTTCATTCCTATAGTGGAGAGGAAGAGGAAGGAGAGGATATATACTAAGCTTAAATAGGGTAGTCTCTTCGTGGCTGATTACACCTGGAAGTTTAGGCCATTGGAGCGGTACACACCCATTAAGATAGAAGACCGCCTTGTGGAACACTATGTTGACTTTCTATCCGCCCAATTGAAAATCCAAGTCATCACCTTCCGTCCCAGAAGCATGGATGAAGCCCTACATATGGACCCTAAGTAGGAAACGGAACAGGGTTTGCAGAAGCCTTCCAGTATGGGATACTTAGGGTTAACCAAAACGGAGGAGGATAAGTTTAGGAAGTTCCACCCTGGCCATAACAAATGATAGGTAAAGAAGTAGGTTCAGGGAAAGGAGGATAGCGGAATAATCAAAATCAACTGAAGACCTACCATGTCTTCTACAACTGTAAAAAGGAGGGTCATTTTATCACCAAGTGTCCTACTACGTCCATCCTAGGCTTCCCTCCAGTGGGTGATCCACCCCCTCAAGGACACCACAACGCCAGAGTATTTGCAATTACTACAGAGGAAGCCAAGGTAAATCCCAGCCAGCTTGTTGAAGGTAACCTAAATTCTTTTCATATATCTAATATCTTGCTCAATGCCTCCAAATTATACTTAATATAATTATCCTATGTAGGTATTGTATTCTTGAATAATCATCCTGGTAAAGCTTTATTCGATTCTAGATCAACAAACACATTCATCTCTTGAAATTTGGAATCTATGTTGCATCTGCATATAAAGGATTTGGGATATATTCTGAATGTGTCGACTCCTAGTGGAAAAATACCTACAACATTACAGAAAACTGATGTCCTACCTCTAAAATTCAAAAATCATGATATGCCCTTCGAATTCATTCTCTTAACTATTGAAGACTTTGATATTATATTGGGTAGGGATTGGTTATACAAGTATCATGCTAAAATTGACTGTAGAAACAAGATGGTAGTTCTCTCTCGACCTCATTCTTGTCCTGTGTTGATCCCTAGGGGAAGAGGATTCTGTAACAACATTATAATTTCCTCTCTTAAATATGAAAAGCTCATTTCTAAAGGATGTAAAGTATTCCTCGCATTAGTCTTATAGACCAGTCCTAATAACATGCATGTAGAAAGACTAGAGGTGGTAAGTGATTTTCTTGACGTATTTCTAGAGGAGCTTCCTAGGCTGCCTCCAAATAGAGACATTGAGTTCTCTGTAGACCTTCTTCCTAGAACCACTCTGATTTCTAGGGAACCGTATAGGATGGCTCCTACTGAACTTATGGAGTTGAAGAATAGCTACAAGAACTTCTTGAGAAAGGTTTTATACGTCCTAGTATTTCCCCTTGTGATGTGCATGTTCTCTTTGTCAAAAAGAAAGATGTTTCTATGCATATGTGTATTGACTACCGCATGTTGAACCAATCCACTATTAAAAACAAGTATCCACTTTCTTGCATTGATGTCCTCTTTGATCAGCTTCGCACTGCCAAAGTTTTCTCAAAAATTGATCTTTGTTCTGGATACCATCAACTTAAAGTCAAAGATTCTGATATATTAAAAATTGCTTTTCGAACTCATTATGGGCATTACAAATTTTTAGTGATGCCATTCGGGTTGACCAATGCACCTGGAGTATTCATAAATCTAATGAATAAAGTCTTCCAACCTTATCTTGATGATTTTTTGGTCATCTTTATTAATTATATTCTGATCTATTCTGACTCTATGGAGAAGCACTGTGAGCACTTAAAGGCAGTCCTTGAAATCCTTTGAGCTCAAAAACAAGATCTCTAAATGTGAGTGTTGGGTTGATAAAGTTATGTTTCTTGGCCATGTCATTTCTGGGAGTAATATATCTGCTGATCCCTCCAAGGTGTCTACTATTCTTTATTGGGAACCTCCTCAAAATCCTTCTGAAATCCGAAGCTTCTTGGGCTTGGTAGGATATTATCATCGCTTCATTCCCAATATCTCCAAAGTTGCACTTCCTCTAACTAAGATTACTCAGAAACACGAGCTCTTCATATGGTCGGCTGCTTGTGAATCCAATTTCAAGAATTAAAGAAGAAGTTGACGTTGGCTCCTGTTCTAGTTCTACCATCTAGCAATGAAGGGTTTCTTATCTCCACTGATTCTTCAAGATATGGGTTAGGGTGTATCCTGCAATAGCATGGAAAGGTGGTAGCCTTTGCATCCAGACAGCTAAACCCCAACGAACTTAATTACCCCACACATGATTTGGAATTAGCTGCAATCATTGATGCTCTCAAAATCTAGAGGCACTACCTATACGGGGTGACATTTGATATCTTCACTGACGATAAAAACATAAAGTACATCTTGACTCAGAAGGACCAAAATTTGCGTCAATGCTGATAGATTGAATATCTGAAAGACAATGATTTCACTATTGGCTATCATACTGGAAAGGTAAATGTAGTCGCAGGTACCCTTTGTAGGAAAAGGTCAGTATGCACATCCTTGTCTATTCCTGAATGGAGAAATATGGAGGATATAGTGGGTTGGAAGCCACAATTTTTGTCTGATCGTGTCCATGACAATAACATCTCTATCATATCTAACCTACATTCTAAACTTCTTGAGGCACAGAAGGCTAGTTCTGATCTTAATGAGATCTTCTCTCTCCTTTTGAAACCTCAAACACATCTGTCTATGGGTCTTAATGGTGGTCTTTGATGCAAGAACCATATGTGGGTTCTTGAGCAATCAGCTATGAAGACAAAAATTCTCAGTGAGGCACATGGGTCAAAGTACATAGTTCATCCTGGTAAAACTAAGATGTACAAAGACCTATAATGCCAATTATGGTGGAGGGGCATGAAGCATGATATTTTTTAATTCATGTCTAGATTTCTGACATGTCAGATAATGAAGGCATATCACTAGAGGCCAGGTTGTCTACTACAACCCTTGGAAATCCTAGAAGGGAAATGAGAACACATCACCATGGATTTCTTGGTGGGATTTCCCAGGACTAGATAGGGGTACAATGTTGCATGGATTATAGAGGATCCTCTCACCAAGTCATCTCACTTTCTCCCTGTGAAGACTACAACAAAACTTTCCAAACTTGTCGACCTCTATATACGAGAGATAGTACGTCTGCATGGAGTTCCAACATCTATTATCTCATATAGGGACCTGAAGTTCACCTCAAAGTTGTGTAAATAGGTTCAAGAAGAATTGGGCACCAAACTAAACTTCAGTATAGCCTACCATCCGTAGATAGACAGGCGGTCAGAGTGCATAGTGCAGATTTTGGAGGATCTTCTACAAGGTTGTTGTAATGACCCTGGCCTAGGTTATGAGTTAACCCAATTTGTTTTGGCTAAGTAATTTTCTTAGAACTTTAATATAATTCTCTAAAGTGTTTTTTATCATGTGACAAACTTACGTTTCAAGTTTTGGTCATGTTTTAATGATGTTTGAGCAATGTTCTCTTATTTTGGACCAAAATGCAATTTGACCCAAGATGAGGGGTTATATAACAATATGTCACATTTTTAATGTGCCTCAAGTTCTTTAGAATCATAAGATAGAGAATTATGCTAGGTGGTGCCTTGTGGAAAGCCTAAATTCCAAGTTTGAGCTTGTTTGAATAATGCTAGTACCTTGTGCACCAATTTTGGTACAAATTGTAATTTACCCAAAATGTAGGGTTGATATGCAAATTACCATCTCTAGAGTGTCCCTACTCCCTCCAAGTATAATTTAGAGGAGAGAGAAAGAATAAGACACCATGTTTGAATCATTTTTGAGTGGTAACATCCTTGGTGATGAAAAGACCAAGAAGGGTTGTGTAATGGAAACCCTAATTTGAGCTCGTATTGAGTGTATCGGGTTGTAGTGTTAAATGGGAAGTCCCTATCGGCCAAGGCTCCAAAGAGGAGGCTCCATATCTTTTTGTTATATCTTTTACTTTGCAAAAAAATGAGTTAAGTGCCGCAATAAAGCAATAGATATCAGCTTCCAACTTTCCTTAGAAGATAACCAAAGGAGCCGACCCTTATCCCTAGCATTATCCTCAAGTTTTTATTTTTCATGGCAAGATAAATATGGAATGCATGCAAGAACATGTGTCGATCCATGCATGGCCATGTGGCACCTACTAGTAGTAAGGTGATGACACCTCTTACACTCTCTCCCATAAACCTCAAGGATATATACCCTTCCTTTCACCTACTAGTGAAACTTTCTGACCCCTATCACTCTCTTCATCTTATATGTCATGCATAGTAGCTCAAGGAGCAAGGGGAGCTTGAGAACCAAGCTTAAGGTGAGGCCATGGTCATCTTCAACCTTGGTTCAAGCATGGATCTCAGTTGTGATTCTTTCCTTTATTTTCTTCTTCACCAAGTTCTTATCTATGGTGATTCTTTGCTTATAGAGGAGTTGTGAACGAGTCTTGAACCTGTGATAGTTCATCTTCTACCATGGGAACGTGGATCTTTGGAGCTTGGATCTTTGAAGTTGTTCTTGAGGTGGGTTATATAACTTAAACCCAATCATGTTATTATTCACCACCTATCTTGCTATACTAGATGGTTTACTTGCAATTCTGAGTTTTTCTTGAATATTGATGAATCTATGAGTTCTAATAGTTGCCTAGATCTGTTATTCATTACTATAATAGTTAGAACGAAGGTCTAGAGCTTGAAGAGGATGGTATCACTTTACAAAGTGATATTGGGTTCAAGCATGTAAGTAAACACCTCTAACCCGATATGGTCATGTACATACATCACTAGCACGATATGCTTATGAGTTTATACCTCTTTGCACGATATGGTGATGAAGTTCACATCTTGAACATGATATGGTGTGAACCATACACCTCTTGCACGATATGAGGTCAAGAAAAGACCCAATGCATGATATAATATCAAGTACACACCTCTAAATTGATATGCTAAACCCTAATTTTGAGCAACCAGATATGAGTGACACAAGCAAGAACCTCTTGCATGATATGGTGATGGAGGTATACCTCATGCACAATATGGTGATGTAATATACACCTTTTGCACGATATGAGGTCAAAAAACACCTTATACATGATATGGTGTCAAGCACATACACATATGTAACACGATATTGTGTTGAAGGATACACCTCTTGCACGATATTATGTTGAAATCCTAGATGGTGATGGTTACAAACCTCTAGAACGATATGGTGATGAGGATACACCTCATGCACAATATGGTGTTGAAGGAAACACCTCTTGCATGATATGGTGTTGAAAGATACACCTTATGCACGATATGGTGTTGAAGGATACCCCTCTTGCCCGATATAATGTTGAAACCCTAGACAGTGATGGCTATACACCTCTAGAATAATATGGCAATGAGCATAAACCTTATGCACGATATGGTGACACACACACACCTCATGAACGATATGGTGATCAAGGTACACCTTAAGGTCAATATGGAAGCACACATACACCTCTTGTCCGATATGGTAAGCACACATACACCTCAAGGTCAATATGGTACGCACACATACACCTCTAAGGTGATATGGAAGCAAGCATACACCTCCTGCATGATATGGTAAGCACACATGCACCTCTTGCTCAATATGGTAATCACACATACACCTCTAAGGTGATATGGAAGGAAGAATACACTTCTTGCCCGATATGGAAAGCACACATACACCTCTAAGGTGATATGGGTAGCAAGAATACACCTCTAAACCAATATTAGGTTAAGCATACACCTCTTGTATGATATGGTGTTGAGAACATATCCCTAAAATGATATGGTGGGTAACCCAATACACTAGATGACAAAAGTGGTAAGGTGGCTAATACCCTAGAACATGTGATGGCCAATACACTAAAGTATGGTGTGGCCAATATCTTCAAGTGAGGTGAATATGTTACACCCATGTAATGTGAAGGTGATACACCATATGATTGGTAAGGTTGATACCTTGATGGGTAAGGGTATGAGGGATATGATGATGCCTAGTCTGATATACACCTAACCCAATACATGTGTTCAACTTGACATACATGATTCAATTCGATACACCTTGTAAAGGTGAGGGAAAAACACTCTTATAAGTGATGAGTGTAACACCAAGTAATGGTGTGGCTAATACCTTGATAGGTGAAACACCTAAAGTGGTTGATAATGGTCAACCCTATATCAATAATGCCTTAACCCGAGATGAGTCCATATCACTTGATGATAGTTTAGTAATTCAATTGTGTGACTTATGGCCAATACACTATAGGATAAATGTGATGAGTTAGTGCATAAAGTACTAGGATGGGAAATACCCTAATACAAGATAAGTTAATGAATTTAAGTAAGTTAAAAGTGATGAGGGAAGTGATACACCAAGGCATGATAAATATCACATCCAACACCTCAAGGTTGATACACCTTGATGCACCTCAAATCCAATATACTTGGATAAGTAACACATGAAGTGTCATGTCAATTGTGACATTAAGATGTAATGAGTTTAATGCACTTTGATAAATGGAGGCTAACATACCTTGAGAAAGGGTTAAGCCAAGTTAAAACAGTGTTATGTAATCAATATCCTAGTGAGCATGAGAGAGAAACTCATACTTTGTGTTGATAATCATTTACTAATAAATGATGAGAATAAATAAGTATGATTGAATACTTATGATATCAATGAATGCTCCTAGATGTTTGGAGCAATGAATTAGGGTTTGGATTGATAATATGAACTTGAAACCCTATTCAGCTATAAAGGGAAACACTAACCCTAATAATGTGAAGGTTGTATTTCTCTTATTGCATAGGCCTTGTGAGACATGTTATATAATTGTATAACAAGTATAATGTTTATGTAGTCTGATGACTTAAAAGATATTTATTGCCTAATGAGAGGTGACAAAATGTTTAATGGTCCTTGTGAGTCATGTGATTAGTTGTTTCCTAGTGAGAGGTGACAATATGTTTAATGGTCCTTGTGAGCCATGTGATTAATTGTTTCCTAGTGAGAGGTGACAAGATGTTTAAATGGCCCTTGTGAGCCATGTGAATAGTTGTTTCCTAGTGAGGGTGACAAGATGTTTAAATGGGCCTTGTGAGCCATGTGAAATACTTATGCAACAAGTGTGATATATACATGGGTCTCAGGACCTGGAGGTAATGGTTACCTGATAAGAGGTGACATCGTTTAGTGATGAACTAAGAGTGGAATACCCAGATCATATAATCATGATGATGATAAGGATTAAGGGATAAGAATCCCCAGTAATATGATAATGGACTGAGATCCCGAGTGTTATGTATCTAAATGTGTTCCAAAGATTAGGAAAGTACTTGAGAGATGTATTACACCTTTCTTTGTAGCATTTGTTTATGATTGATGCTTATAACTTGTTTTCTACTAAAAGAATAATGTAATGCACTTAATATATCATTGGAACCATAAAATGTAGTTTCCCTGGCCATAGATCCATCAGTGTCAGGATTTGTTGAATGGTGAAATGGGTTTTTCCCATGGGATTACCTGGATTGCATATTTTTGAATATGCATGGTCGTGATCTTGAACATCCATATCTGAGTCAATCCCCTTACATCCACGATCTTGAGGATTGGCTATATTCCATATCCTGGCTCGAGTGCGACTTCAGTTGTAGACTCAAAGAAATGAGTACAGTGAACTGACCCGTGGCTCAGAGTATGGAAATATTCCATGACTCAATAATGTTATAATCTAGGGATGGATAACTAAAATCTCCCTGAAGAGAGTGCATGCTACGGATGTAGATCTATAGCAAAGATGTCACTATACTCTGGCATGCTAGTTGTAGTTTGACATGTGATGTCACAACCAGTGGTCTTGTACTAACCGAGACAGGTGAGGTCTTAGATTCCGGCTCTTGCATTGACCTCGTATGGTACTAATTTCGACTAAGAAGTGGTCGGTTGGAGTATGAGTGGTATACCTCATCTCCTCAAGGCATAAGTGTGATTGTAAATATGTAATACGTCGTGTAGCATATTTTCTTAAAGATCGTATACGAAATACATTGGTTGATGTACACTTTGTTTATACATCTTGATTGGATAGATGTTATACATGTTCTTTATATTCCTTGTAAAGTGAATAGATGATTTATTGCTCTATCATAGATAGATGCATTACTTTAAGAGAAGATATTACTTTGTTCTTCTTATAACAATGATTAATCTTACTTGTTAATATAAAAGAACCTCTTCTCAATTTTATATTGCTTACTTGTGATAATAATATTGTTGGCGGAGAGTTATATCTCTCGTTGGGACAATTGTCTCACCCCGTGGGATCCACATTTTTTTAGGTGGACATGCACGAGGGGGTAGAGACCGTACTGCAGAGGAAGAACAACAACAACATGGACATCAGTAATAGCTCAAGTTGAGTGTATTGTCTGTCGTGTCTTGTAGATAGAAGTCATATGTGTTGTCTTTGTACTCTCAGGTCCTTGGAGTCAGTACGTAAAGGTTTTATAAACAATATGATATTTTGGCTTGTATGCCTCGAGGTTTTATGTTGCTTCATTATATGCTTTAACAAAGCAACTATTATATGTTATCCACGAGATGAGACGGTACAATGTAGGTACAATGTGAACCCTGATGTATATAAAGTTTTGGTTCTTTCAGTAAGAGTTTCCTGGAAGAATATCTCTTTGCAAAATGGTTTTAATTTGTAGTGATTTTGTTAATCCGCTGCTTATGGTTATTCCGCAATTATTTACTGGTGATGGCTTGATTTGATATTGGGTCATCACAAAGTTTTGGTATCAAAGCTTAAGGTTCGCTGAGTCTACAGAGACATAGGACTAAGGTGTTGAGTTTGTTCTAGTGTCCTCCAGTATACAGTGACTTTTGCTTATACAGAATAAAGGGTGAAGTTTAAAAATGACTGGAGAGCATGAGGATCACGTTGTTGAGAGCAATGTTGTTGCACCAGGAGAGGGTGTAAGGGAGCAGGCAAGAGAAGAACAAGTGCTTGAGAATTCCCATCTTGACCTAATCAGGATAGAGAATCCTGCTTTTTATGCTCTTGTTGGGTAGGATAGAACGACAGTGAAGCATATAGTAGACTGGATACTAGCATTACAGCCTAGGTTACCAGTCCTCAATGCAAAAACTTTGGGTTCTGAAAAAGTTCCTAAATGACATAGTCATGATGGAACAGTGGGAAATGTGATGGCAAGAAAATAGACTCTGCCATAAGTATAGATAGATAGTACATCTATGATGGTAATGCCCAAGGATGGGAAATAAGCTGAGAAATTAAGGAAAGGTCTCTACAATTCTAGAGACATTTGCCTAGTTGTTCTAAAAAGCCAAAGTTTTTGGTGCCACCAGTGCAATAAATGCCTAGTGCACCATGGCAGTAGTCACTAAGTAAAGGCAAAAGTCCTAACTTTCCACATGTATGAACTCCTGGCTTAGCTTCTACATCGGTAATAAGACTGATAAGACCATGGTATGAGGGAAAGACATGTTATAGATATGGACATGTTGAGCATACTAAACTCTTTTGTTCAAAAAGGAGGGAGGAAATGACCCAACAACCGAAGTAGACTCGGCAGGGCTTATGAAAGTTACAACCCAATAGTGTAAAAAGGCAAAAACAACAACATGAAACATATAGAGTCTATGTTTTGAGTCAACCTGAAGTGGTAGATGACCGCGAGGGGTGACAGTCAGATATAGATTTTTCATTCTGATATGTCTTCTCTTGATTTTATCTGATAATCATAAGAAGGATCGTTGTTGTTGACTTCCTTTGGTTGTCCTATGGGAACATTGGGAGGAAATGATGCGAACTAGAATTTATATTATGTCCAGTATTCTTTTAAATGTTTTATAATTGCTTTTGTCCATATAAAAGAGGCAGAGATGTAAATGAGATGCCTGGAGAAATCCATGGATATTATGTTGTGTGACTTGGATGGTATGAAAAGTAAGGTATATGATGCAAACAAGGTGCATACTACCTAATCTCAGTACTTGTATACCCTGGCCAAGTATTCATATGTTGAAGGCAAGGTAAGTATGAGACTCTTAGATTGCTATATTTCTTATTACTCTGGTCAAGTAATCATTTGGAGACAATCTAAAGAGCATAATGAAATTGAAAATAGGGCATGAATGTTTCTATCACATCCTAAGCGCAATAAAATGGAATATGAGATTATCTCAGATCAACCTATGAGTATGAGAAAGTACAAAGTACAACTCTCATGATAAGTGAAAGGGAACAAGGAAGATGATCCATGTTCAAATAAAGAATATGTGAAGGATAATGATCTCTTCCATAATGTGAAAATGAGAAATGTGATAAAATCATAAAATGTTCATGAATATGTTAGACAATAACAAAGAAAGAAGTGATAACATGTAATCATCCTTATAATTCCTATGCTAATGGCAAGGAACCTAGGTTGAAACAAGAGTAAATGACTCATGAACAGTTGAAAGTTCATGCAATAATCAGAGGAGATGATAATCTCTTCTCTTTGATAAACAACCCTAGGTGATGATGGGGGAGATAAGAGGAATATGTTTCTTTATTCTCATTCCATTCAGGGACATGGCAATCAAGTGAGTCTTATGACACTTGATGTGCATAAGTCAGAAGTGTTCTATTGATGGATACTTGGAAAAGTATCAGTTCGTCTTGGATTTTGGTTCCAAGATAAATATATGTGTAATAAGTAATGTCCAAAGATGAAAGAAAGATCCTTTTGTATGTTTGGTTTTGGTAATAACAACAGAAGATGGAAATGGTGGGGGATGTGATGTGATTTCGACACATGTGACGGATACCAAGGTAAGGAATTCTAATATCCAAGAAGTGTACGGTAGTATGAGAAAATGAGAGCATGACTCCTGATAAGATGGTTAAAGTTTGGTTACCTAGAACGGCCAACTTTGAGATCAATCTAGTTAAATATTATTGTTTGGATACCATATGTTAGGGGTTTATGCTCTGCATAAACATAACATCGATAAGGATGTATTACTTGAAGGAACAATTGTAGAATCATTTTTGGGAAAATCTTATCAAGCTAAAAATAATTCCTTAGAATATCCCTATCTAGATCTATTGAAGCGTCTTATACATAACATCTAGAGATCCCTCTGAGATAGTTCTTCTTTAATAAGTAGCCTCTCCTTATGACAAGAAAATAGACAGCTAAAGGGATAGTTGGTACAAGTCATAAGAAATTTTAGTGTTGTGTCAGTGGATTAGAGTGGCACAATAGATGTATGATAAGACTTGTAGTCCCAAGTGGGTGACAGAACATAACTCTGGTCTTTCCTTGGAGGAGAAATGTTAAACTAAGTAAGGAGTATGGAAGACTCCCAAGGTTAAGAATCTTATCACATAAAATATGTAAGTTGAGAAGGTGACAAATCAGTGAGGTTTGACACCTGAGTTAAATAAGTTATGTATAATTCTTCTCTGACTAAGAAAAGTGTTACCTGATACAGAGTTGACACTGTAGTCAATAATGGGAAAGATAGTTGAGTATGTGTCATGTATGACAGATTCTATGATGACCATGAATGTAAGCACTTTGTGCTGGTCAAAGTTCTATGGCATCTCCATGACATCAAGATGTTATGTGGATACTTGATGGTATGATGCATGAATGACAATTGTCTTCCTTCATCTAGGATTTTTGGAACGAAACCCTTGTTAGGGGTTTATAACTTGTAATGACCCTGACCTGGTTATGAGTTAACCCTGTTTGTTTTGGCTATGTAAGTTGCTTAGAACTTTAATATAATTCTCTAAAGTGTTTTATTATCATGTGACAAACTTATGTTTCAAGTTTGGTCCTGTTTGAATGATGTTTGAGCAATGTTCTCTTATTTTGGACCAAAATGAAATTTACCCAAGATGAAGGGTTATATTGCAATATGTCACATGTTTAACGTGCCTAAAGTGATTTAGTACCATAAGAGATATAATGATTCTGGGTGGTGGCTTGTGGAAAGCCTAAATTCCAAGTTTGAGCTTGTTTCAATAATGTTAGTACCTTGTGCACCAATTTTGGTACAAATTATAATTTACCCAAAATGTAGGGTTGATATGCAAATTACCACCTCTAGAGTGTCCTTAAACCCTCCTAGTATCATTTATAAGAGAGAGAAATAAGGAGACACCATGTTTGAATCATTTTTGAGTGGTAACATCCTTGGTGATGAAAAGACCAAGAAGGGTTGTGTAATGGAAACCCTAATTTGAGCTCGTATTGAGTGTATCAGGTTGTAGTGTTAAATGGGAAGTCCCTATCAGCCAAGGATCCAAAGAGTAGGCCCCATATAGTTTTGTTAGTTCTTTTCCTTTGCAAAAAACGAGGTAAGCACCTCAATAAAGCAATAGATATCGGCTTGCAACTTTCCTTTGGAAAGGTTGTATTGAATTGTGAATATAATAATAATGTGAGAGGAAGTGTCTTTCCCTAGAAGATAACCAAAGGAGCCGACCCTTATCCCTAGCATTATACTCAAGTTTTTATTTTTCATGGAAAGATAAAGATGGAATGCATGCAAGAACATGTGTCGATCCATTCATGGCCATGTGGCACCTACTAGTAGTAAGGTGATGACACCTCTTACACTCTCTCCCATAAACCTCAAGGATATATACCCTTCCTTTCACCTACTAGTGAATCGTTTCGACCCCTATCACTCTCTTCCTCTTAGATATCGTGCATAGCATCTCAAGGAGCACTAGGAGCTCGAGAACAATGCTTAAGGTGAGGCCATGGTCACCTTTAACCTTGGTTCAAGCATGGATCTCAGTTGTGATTCTTTCCTTTATTTTCTTCTTCACTAAGTTCTTATCTATGGTGATTCTTTTCTTATAGAAGGGTTGTGAACGATTCTTAAACTTTTTATAGTTCATATTCTACCTTGGGAATGTGAAACTTTGGATCTTGGATCTTTGATGTTGTTCTTGAGGCGGGTTATATCACTTGAACCCAATCATGTGATTATTCACCACCTATCTTGCTATACTAGATGGTTTGCTTGCAATTCTGAGTTTTTCTTGAATACTTGATGAATCTATGAGGTCTAATAGTTTCCTAGATCTGTTATTCAAGTAATATAACAGTTATAACGAAGGTCTAGAGCTTGAAAAGGATGGTATCACTTTACAAAGTGATATCGGGTTCAAGCATATAAGCAAACACCTCTAACCCGATATGGTCATGTACATACATCACTAGCACATATTCTTATGAGTTTATACCTCTTTGCACAATATAGTGATGAAGCTCACATATTGAACATGATATGGTGTCAACCATACACCTCATGCATGATATGACGTCAATCAAAGACCCCATACACGATATAGTATCAAGTACACACCTCTAAATTGATATGCTAAACCGTAATTTTGAGCAACCAGATATAAGTGACACAAGCAAGAACGTCTTGCATGATATGGTGATGGATATATACCTCATTCACGATATGGTGATGTAGTATACACCTTTTTCACGATATGAGGTCAAATAAACACCTTATGCACGATATGGTGTCAAGCACATACACATCTGTAACCCGATATGGTGTTGAAGGATACACCTCTTGCACGATATGATGTTGAAATCCTAGATGGTGATGGTTATACACCTCTAGAATGATATGGTGATGAGGATACACCTCATGCACGAAATGGTGTTGAAGGATACACCTCGTGCATGATATGGTGTTGAAATATACACCTTATGTACGATATGGTGTTGAAGGATACCCCTCTTGCCTGATATAATGTTGAAACCCTAGACAATGATGGTTATACACCTCTAGAATAATATGGTGATGAGCATAAACCTTATGCATGATATGGTGACACACACACAGCCCTCATTAACGATATGGTGATCAAGATACACCTTAATGTCAATATGGAAGCACACATACACCTCTTTCCCGATATTGTAAGCACACATACACCTCTAAGGTGATATGGAAGTAAGCATACACCTCTTTCCCGAGATGGTAAGCACACATACACCTCTTTCTCAATATGGTAATCACACATACATCTCTAAGGTGATATGGAAGCAAGCATACACCTCTTACCTGATATGGTAAGCACACATACACCTCTAAGGTGATATGGGTAGCAAGCATACACCTCTAAACCAACATTGAGTTAAGCATACACCTCTTGGATGATATGGTGTTGAGAACACATCCCTAAAATGATATGGTGGGTAACCCAATACACTAGATGACAAATGTGGTAAGGTGGTTGATACCCTAGAACATGTGATGGCCAACACACTAAAGTATGGTGTGGCCAATATCTTCAAGTGAGGTGAAGATGTTACACCCATATATGGTGAAGGTGATACACCATATGATTGGTAAGGTTGATACCTTGATGGGTAAGGGTATGAGGGATATGATGAAGCCTAGTCTGATATACACCTAACCCAATACATGTGTTTCAACTTGACATACATGATTCAATTCAATACACCTTGTAAAGGTGAGGGCAAAACACTCTTAGAAGTGATGAGTGTAACACCAAGTAATGGTGTGGCTAATACCTTGATAGGTGAAACACCTAAAGTGGTTGATAATGGTCAACCCTATATCAACAATGCCTTAACCTGAGATGATTCCATATTACTTGATGATACTTGAGTAATTCAATTGTGTGACTAATGGCCAATACACTAGAGGATAAATGTGATGAGTTAGTGCATAAAGTACTAGGATGGGAAATACCCTAATACAAGATAAGTTGATGAATTTAAGTAAGTTAAAAGTGATGAGGGAAGTGATACACCAAGGCATGATAAATATCACATCCAGCACCTCAAGGTTGATACACCTTGATGCACAACAATATTTGTTGCATTAGAGTGCGACAATCATGATATTTAAGACCTATCAGCTTTAGATCTTTCATTGATACCAATCTACAGATGTTGGAAGAGTAACCCTATGATGCCTTAACATTAACCAACCACTCACAAAAAGCTTTCTTCTCCTTTCTAGAAAATGTGTAACAAGCAGGAGGTAAATATGCTCTCCGATTAGTACTAACTACTTCTATTAATTTTTTCCTTATTCCATTTCACATAGGTCCATTCTGGATTTGATCCCATCTTTAGTCTTACCTGGTATATTCAATAGAGTACAAATGATGCCATCACATACATTTTTCTCAACATGCATGACATTGATACAATGTGTAACTGCCAAAGAACTCCAATAAGGAAGATCCCAAAATATTGAATTCTTCTTGAAGAAAGATTTGTCACTTTGTGTGGGCATGGTACATTGTGATCTCTTACCAAATTCATTGACAAAGTCTTTTACTCTATAATAAATAACCTCTCTTGGTATAGGTTTAGGTGCACTCCGTTCCTCATTTCATCCATTCAACGCTTTGTGCAGCCTTCGGTACTGAAGTAATTTTGGAAGAAACCTTCAATGACCAAGATATATAGTCTTGTCACCATGTTTTTCTCGTATTGAATCCGTGTTCTCTTAACATATAAGATACACTTTAGATCCTTTTACACTGTATCCAAACAAATTCCCCTATGCTGGAAAGTCATTAATAGCGTAAAACAACATAGCAAGCAAATGAAATGTCTATCTACATGAAGCATCATAGGTCATCACACCTTCACCCCAGAGTTTCTTTAAGTCATCAATCAGAGGTTCAAGATAAATGTCGATATCGATTCCAGGTTGTTTAGGGCTCGATATCAACAACGAAAGCATAACATACTTGTTTTTCGTACACAACTAGGGAGGAAGATTGTGTATAACAAACATAACAGGCCAAGTGCTATGTTGGCTACTCAATGTCCCGTATGGATTCATCCCATCGGTAAAAAGCCCAAGTCTTAAATTCCTGAATTCTTCACCAAATTCAGGGTACAATAAATCAATCTTCTTCTACTATGGGGAATCAGACACATGTTGTAGGATCCCATCATTATTTTTCTTAACCTCTTCATACCACCTCAAATTCTTCACATCTATTAAATTGACAACAAGTATTGAAACCATGGTATTATAGGTAGCTACCACATCACCTTGGCAGGAGAACTAGTTTTGGACTTCCCCTTAGTCATCATTTTATGCCTTGAAGCCCAACATTTTGGACAATCTTTCACATCCACATAGTCCTTTTAAAATAATACACAATCATTCGGGCATGTGTGTATCTTCTTAGCCTCCATTCCCATTGGGCATGATAATTTCTTTAACTCGTATGTTGAGATTGGGAGCTCATTTCCTTCAGGAAGAATTTCTTTCTACAAAGACAACAATTACGTGAAGCTTTTGTCGCTCCATCTATTGTTTGCCTTCAGCTTATACAGTCTCAACATAGTGCTAAGCTTCATAAACTTAGTACAACCTGTGTATAATGGTCTCTCAGCATCATGCACAATGTACCTAAACATTGGAGGTGGATCAGTGAGATCTACCCCACAACTATCCCGCATCTCATCAATGATGTCTATTGGAACCAGTTCATTCACATCTACGTCATCAGAGGCAATTTATTCTTCCACACAAGCACTGCTATCGATTGATTTTAGATTTGAAATCTCTTCATGCTAGTACCATTCTGTATATCCTTATACAATCCTATTACATGACATGACTTTTGATTTCATCACCAGTGCTGACTTTCAAGTTGTTACCACAATGCCTGCATGGACAATAGAACCTAGCTCTAGGTTATTTCTTATGATCCTCGGCAAATCTAATAAACTTATCAAGATCAGATATAAACTCTGGGGTGCAACAATTTGGAATGGACATCCATGATCTATCCATTCTATGATCAAAGAGAAAACAAGTATATATTAGGGTTTAGCGTTAAAAGATTAAGGTTTGGGGTTAAAATATTAGGGAATTATATATAATAAATGTCTACCACCTATCCCATTCTTGAACACCTAATCTCTCTAGTAAGTGTATAATGTGCATTTGGTTTTCAAGAAAATTTTGATAGAATTTCCCCACAACTCTCCAAGTACATCAATGTACATGGGAAAATGCCCACCAACATATGTACTTAGAGAACAAACAGGGAAGTGCTGACGAAACATTATGAAAACAGAATATACATTATACAATTACATCCTAAGTGAGATTAAGTGTTCAAGAATAGTCCCAAACTAGGGACTATCCATGATTTATTCGTAATGAGCAAATCTTGGATGAGTTTCTAGTCCAACAAAATACATATATGTTGTCATTAATATACCTACAATCCTAGTTTCATTGTTCATATCCTAAGTTTCATGTAACATCATTTAATCTAGGTACCATATTCTATAACATTGATATGAACATCTCCAATGTCCCTGCATGTTCATAATCAAGATAATCATTACACATAAATTAGTCATGACCTAGTGAGGGAGAGATTCATAATTGATTTCAAAATTTCAAACTAGTGCATGCATTATTAACATCAATCTACATCATACAATATGGATTCATGTAGATGTTAGGGTGACACATCACTACAAAATCAGAGATCTAATATTAGGGTTTTAATATCTTAGATAGTTTGATCACAAGATTTGAGCAATATAATTAATACAAGATTAGGATGAAATGTGTACAAGATTAGGTCTCAAATATAGCAACATGCACATTAGGTCACATTTCATTGTTATCAAGTTAAGATATAGTTCAAATATTTGTCAAATTCAATTCATGGCTCAAACATGCATAAATATTTATTGCAAAACAGGGGGAGTTGTTTGGGGATATCAAACCTACCTAGCACAAGGGGAAGCAGAAGCTCAAGCGGCTGGTGAGCTCCAGCATCCTCACGCCAGGCCCTAGATCGGGTGACAGTGAGCATAGAGCTCCTCACTAGAGGCAGTATCCTCCCAGCAGAGCGACTCACCATGCAGCTGTGTCCTCCCAGTAGAGTGGATCACTGGTGGCAGCATCCTCCCAGTAGAGCTCCTCAACGGTGGCTCCTCAGCAGCATCAGCTCCACAATAGCTCCTCAGTGGCAGCAAGACAAAGGTGTGGTGGTGGCAGTGAGGAATCGACAAGCCAACGGTGTGGAGGAGGAAGACGATCAGTGACAGTGGAATCACCCTAATGAAATCACAATGAAACAGAGGAGAGGAAGAGCCTATTTTGCATGGGTGGTATTACGTTACCTTTGGTCATCGGTTGTTTGCCAAAACTGGCACCTAATACCAATAGGCATCAGTCACACGTGAAAAACTAACAACTACGTGCAATTTTAAACAAAAAAATTTGCACCTAGTTAGTGTTTTAGTTGTCAATTTTTAGGTATACAACTGATGTCTATTCACATACTATAACAAATTATTTTTTTACCATAGTTGTCAGTTACCTAACAACAATCGACGCCAAAGAGAAACTTGGGTGGGGATATTCTCATGGGGACAACGCGTGAAAAAACTTAGTTGTCGATTCTTTATCAAATTCCAATGACTAATGTGGGAGTAAATTTTATCTCATGAAGGGTGATTAGTCATCGCTTGTTGACAAAGAACTGATGACTAATAAGGGATAAAAAAATTTATGGGGCCATGGCGCGAAACTTGTGTCATCGATTTCTGTACAGCCGACGCCATATTGAAAATTTTGGAGGCAAATTTTTTTCTTGGAAAATTATATTTCACATGTAATTTTAGATGTCAGTTTTTTAGCAAATAATCTGACATTATAGAAAAGACAGTACTCGTGTCTTTTGTAAATTGGTTGGACTTCACTTATTGGTGACGGTTGTAGTATTTAGCCTACGTCGTTGGTTTATGGCATCAAATTTTTTTATGTTTATCTGACGCCATCAAATGTGATGTTATATATCATTTTTGTACTAGTGTTAGGTGATAAATAAGGCAACAGAAACAAAAAAATTAATGCCCGCTCCCTTAAATAAAAAAATCTCTTCAACAATAATGTATCTATGAAGGAGGGTAACAAAAGTTATACCTAATCCTAGAGTAAGTCTAGCGACAACTCTTGTTGCAGTAGCATGCTTCTTCTTCAAACAACGAATGATTCATTATCAACCATGACCTCCTGGTGCAACATCATGGATGGTGGTTGACAATGTCCCCCTAGCGGCATGCAACCACCTCCTCGCCTACAGAGTATCCCACCTAGACCACCAAAAACTCAACTTTTTGCTACTAGAGATGAACCTCTCTAATATAGGAGAGGCTAGGGTCAGGGTTTCCAGTAGGTTTGGGAGTCGAAGAGATGGAATTCACAATTGTTTTGGAACCTATGAATGTTGAACCGATCGGTTCAAGAGTCAACTGATTGGCTGGCATGTGAACCCATTAGTTCAACACTTAAACTAGTCATTTCATCATGTTTCCCAATCGCAATTGTATTGGAAATTCATATCCAATTAGTGCACAACATGATGTCAACATAAATCCTTGATCCAATTGAATTGATCATTGAATCAGACTATCCATATGATGAAACAAGTTTTTGAATCAATGAAATGGTCATTTCACTTCATGAAACAATCATTTCACTTTGAAATGGTCATTTCATATGTGAAATGGTCATTTCACATCTCTAGCTCATGCAAATATTCAACCAATTGTTGTTTCCAATTGACCTGACACTCCAACCGACCAGTTCAACACTTGACTTGGTCGGTTCTGAGTCTCGTCAATCAATTTTCAACTAGTTGTGTTTACATTGAATACCTAAATACTTTAGTAACCAATTTAAACAACATTCATGAATAAATAAATGTTCCATCTGCATCCTGTGGGTGTGACCCTATATGTACCAAATTATGTTGGTAGTGAATGTGCATAACCAAATCATGACATCACAAGAAGTGAGAGGTATCTAGTAACACATCATTGGTACCAAAGTATTTTAAAAAGTTGGAGAACAACTTCAACCAACAATCTATGATTAGTGTTACCATTATAATATAGTTCCTTTGTATCTGATATCTAGATTGAAATCGAGGCATGTAGTTGTCATACTCTTCAGCGTTCAATCCATGTTCCTTGAACTAGAAAAGACTATCTGAGATGTATGTGAGTTCACTTATGACATATTGAATCACCTGATTATAGCCATACATTTCTCAGTCTCGCTTATCAAGTGTCCTGGATTTCATTCTCCTATAGGAGGGAAAAATCCCATCTACATCATTCACACTCAGTCCCCATGTATCACATAGTACCCGAACATCACCGTTATAGAAACCCTTATCAAGGTCACGTCAGATGATGTCAAAGTACAACAAACGACATGTGATGAGTGTAGTGAATTTAGGTCCACTATCAATATGAGAGATGATTCTAACTACCATTCCATGGTCTCCATGTATCACTCTCAAGGTGGGTCTATCTGATACACTATTCTCTAACATGTACATGTGTGCTGGACTTGATATCACATATCATGACTAATGAGACTCTGTCATTAGTCAACACACTCTTGTCTTATATATTACTATTGTCTATTTTGCTTCCATAGTAATATTTGACTAGGGACACCATTAAGATTGTATGTACTCTTATCATACATATGACCTTATTGTTCTGGTCATCAACCTGAAGACAGATGTCATTGAGTAACATCATTCTTTAGACATATATTATATATGTATCACCATCTCATGATTAAGACAAACATAATAGACAAAATTAAATTTATAATTATCAAATCAGGTATCTAATGCCCCATTACAATCATCATATGATTGGCTCTCTGGGCATACATACCAATAGAAGGATCAATGGTAAAACTGGAGCAATCCCCAAGGAAAAATTAGAAAAGTTAATACTATGGAAAGGCATGACTTCTTTGGATGGCCACAAGTTCAATTCTTATTTAAAGTGCATGTTCAAAGTTCTGAAATTTCACAAAACTAGGTCTTTACTGGCGCATACAAGTTTGTGCAATTGATGATCAGACTCACTCACCTCCACTTCCTTTTTCATGTGATAGAATATGACAAGTTTCCTATATTTTCTTTGTCACTTGATCTTGTTCTTCGTCTTATCACCTAATACCACCTTTATGAGACACAAAATTTAGTGAAACCAATGATAGTCTCTACTTCCTCTGACAAATCCTTATTTTTCCATAAAGAGCCAATGTTAAATGATATATATGTGAGCTTCTTAGTTACTTTATTATTTGATCTATGTAAAGTTCTATCTTTTTAATGGTTTTTTTGTTTTTATCTATTCTAAAATAGGAAAGGGCTACAATCATACCTTATCAAAATGTAGAGATGGAACTTTATCTAGATATCTTGCTAGAAAAATGCCTCTTTTAACCCTAGTTCATCAAATGACTTCTAATAAAACACTAAAAACGTGTGTTTCTTCATTATTTTGTATGATTATAGATCCTTGTCATGCTTTCATGCTCGAGTAAAACCCCAATCCATGGCATGGTCTTATGTTTGTGTAGATAATATTTGGTATTCTATGTGATTATGTAATTGAGTCTCCTTGTTTTTTCATTTCTCACTATTGTTATAACTTTTTATATACATACTAGGACCTAGAAAAGACAATACGAATATGGTATAAGAAATTTCATTTGTTATGATTCCATGACTATCATGCCCTTGATATGTTTATTGTGATTTTCCATTGTTAGTAGGATTATTGTATGGTTATTGTGATTTTCATTCTCATACCCTTAATATGGTTATTGTGATTCCTATTATTTGTGTCTTGAAGTAACATAGCCTCAATGAGGACACATTGATTTGAAGTAAGGGAACAAGAAAAACGAATATGGAAAACTGAGTTCTCCCTTCCCAGTAATCCCTTTTCTACTTACAATTGATCTTGTTCCTTCCTTAGTAGGTATAGTCCACAAAGCCATATAGTACTAATTTTTTGTTTCCTCTGAACTAATTTTTGTTTTTCATATATTCAATAAAGAGGGTTTCGTACTCATTTTTTATTTTATGTTTTTGTAGATTATCTTGAACTTGCAAGAACTACTGATGAAATCTAAGCTAATTCAGGTAGACAGGCAAATCTTCACATGTTGTGCATTTCAGGAGAGATGATTCGACTAGTTGTACAACATCTTTGCAATGATGATGCTTGAAATAATATTACATTGGTGCATACTCAAGACCAGTCTCTCACACTTAATTGAAAAGGAAAATGTTAATCTTCATCTAGAAATAAAAGATATGGAACTTCAATTCAAGTTTGGATATTTTGTTGCCATATCTTATCCAATGGAGACATATCTAATTAAAATTTCATGTTCACTTATTTATTATCCCATGGATGCATATCTAGTCAAGGTGGAGACAGTTATGTTTGTCATGCTACCATAGAAGCAACTCAAAGCTAGTAGGTTACATGTGCTTTCATCTATTAGAAAGTACTTATTAAGGTAAGCTAGTGTAGATTCACATTTACAAAATGTAGGTTTATATTTTTATCTTAAAAATGGTCTTATGAGTGATATATTGTTTCCTTCTCATAGTCAGTATACTCCAGATATTCTTTCCCAATGGAAAAATAATATCTTATTCAATTTTTTGTGCAAGCAAGCAGAGGAAATCCATGTTGAAACAAGGCTTGCATGTATGGTACAAGGGATTTGAAGTGATGCATTAATATGATAGGGTGGCGTTCTATGTATTAGATGACATAATTCAATGAAATGTTTGTGTGATATATACCCATCATTGTTACAGTGCTATAGGTTTGTTATAACTATGCTAGGGGCATGGACCATGTCCTCCTCGTGTAATTCATGTTCAATTAAATAAAGTTTTCACCTTACAACTGATAGTATTTTTTACAATAAATCAACATGCTTACCATGTACAAATTACTTTTTGTTATTAGCTTCCAATCTAAAGTTGATGTGGCAACGGTTGTACACCACAATTATACTACAAAACCCTAAAATGACATATTTCCTACCATGACACCAAGCAAGTCTGTATACAAAGCCTTAATGTGATGGTATATAATTCCCTCCATGACACTAAATAACTCAGTGCCCTATGTTTATTGTACCTATACTGGCGTCATTTCAATGTCGATGTATAAGTTGTAAGTTGGTTAGTTTGGGTAACAACAATTCCTAGTTGTTACTGAATACTACTCTACCACACTTAAATATTTTGATAATGTGAGAAAGAGCATGATTATATCTCCTTTCATTATTGAGTAAGTTTTAGCCACTTTACTTATAATTTTGACTTAAGAATTAAATTTCATTTTGTATTTTGAGTTTTTTTTTGTTTGCCTTCCTTTTATTGAGGAATAATCATTGGATGTTGTTGATAATTGTCCCTGAGAAGCTAACTATGTAGTATGTAGATCCTAAGGGTGGCCATGGAGACATTGGGGTACATGAAATGAAAAAGGCACTATTCTCGTCAGTAACTTTTTATATTGGTTAATATATATAAATTTTTTAATCATTAATTACATGTCTATTTATTAATGCAATTCAATGTGTCATATTAACTTATAGGGGTATAAAAGAATTCAGAAAGGTGAGAGGAAAGGTTGATAAAAAAAAGCATTTTCTTCAAAGAATGTTGAAGTAGTTTTCTTGACTCTAATACATATTTATGCCAACTATGCTTACTTTTATTTAATAAGTTTTTGTATGGCTATAAATTTATAGTCTTGTACTTTATAGTCCCATGTACAAGATTATGGTTGGGCATGCATAAAGTACGTGATGCGGTATATGAACTTGATAGTCAGATAGGGGATACTAGACATCCATTGCATATAGAATGTAATATATATATAGTCTTGATCATCTTAAATAAATAGTCTCATTTGATAAAATGACAATATTAAATCAAATCTTTAATTATGTCATTCTCTTTGTAGTTGTTTGACATGATAGAACCATAAAAAAGAAGATCTAGACGAGATACAAGAAAAATGGACACACACCTTCATTAAATAAGTGAACTTTGAATTTTAATTTTATAAAATAGAGTTTTCTAAACTTTAATGTCATTAATTTTATATACATGTGGTGCTTATGACTTCTTGCAACTTCAAATTTGATGTAAGTGAATTGTTGATACATATGTGAATGATGAATATATACATGTGTGTGAATGAATGTGAAGATGAATGAATACAATGAGAATTACGTTTCTACATGTAACAAGAACAAAATTGGTCCATGTGAATGATGTATATATATGTGTGTGTGTCAATGGATGTGAAGGTGAATGAATAAAATGAGAATTGTATTTGTACATCTAAAGAGAATGAAATTGGATAGTGGATCTTGTATGTAGGTGGATTGTATGTTTGTTATTGAATTTTTCACAGGTGTGTTGGCATGTTGTTAAGATGAACATAGGATGGAATATGTGTTCTAATTAAATGTAGGTTTTGCATCCTAATGAACATTCAGATAGAAGGTCTGTAGACCTGTTATTTAGAAAAACATATATGTGTCATCAGTTGTTACCAAGAAACTGACATTATAGGTATTAAAAGTTGGTTTTGTATCAAAATAGACATTATTGGCCTATTCTAAAATGGCCTCACTGGATAGAAAGATCATGCTACCATCTGGCTTAAGGCATTGGTTGAGGTGCCTAACCAACGACACTGTTAGACTGTATCGTCTGCTTGGACATAAAAACCAACAAAACAAATGTACACAACGTTAGTTTATTTAAAAAATGATGCCACACAAACCTTTATCAATTAAAAATGAGACCTGGTGTAGTTGTACAATGTCAATTTTTACACCATAACCAATGACACAAATGCTTAACAATGTCAGTTTCTTCAATCATAGCAACCGAGGTTGGGTCTGCATCATTGGTTTACACATCCCCAAAAACCCGACGTTGTAGGAGCTTAACTGTAATGTCACCGACTTAGGTTTTGATACAAAACCAAAGTTAGAGGGCTATTTAATCAATGATGGAGGTGGTAAATGTACTAGTGAGTACCAAAGATATGGATATAAATTATCACAGTCTAAGGTTTGGATAACATAATTGTGTCTCAACACAATAATGTGGAAGTCACAATACAATGGAAATAGGGAGAAGGACCAAAGGGGCACAAATGTATCTTTTGATTATCACAGAGAACACATAATGAAGGATGCAAAACCCTAACCACCACACACAACAACGTTCATAGAAAACTCACATACTATTGCAAAAATCATAGTGTGCCAAAAATGTTGGGAGAACGACCAACAACGTTGCGGCACAGTAGGAGGAACGATGACCACGTCGTTGTTGCATCATGGGAGAGGAGGGGGGAAGAATGTTAGGGCGGTTGGGATTGAGAGGGCTATCTAGGGTGTTGGGATGAAGGGGATGGGGTTGAGTGTAAATTAGGTGAAAAATTACAAGTATTCCACCATGCAAGCTAGGTTATGATTTAATCCCAAATCTTGCTCAAATAGGGGATGACTTAAAGCCAAACGTGAGATTTTATAGTGATTAAGGAAGGGGTGTAATATTGATTCTAGCTGGTTTTCACCAAACTTGAAGTTTCCTAGATTGGAGTTCAAGCCATCCTTGTTGGCACAAACAAGATTCCTTAAGCTAGGATGAAAACTGTGCCAAACGCAGGCCTAAAGTTAAATTGAGTAGTTGTTATAACCTCAATTTTACTTGTATAGATTGAAATGCAATTTGCAAAGAAAAGGGATTTTGAATGGAAATTTGTATGTTTTTTTTCAAATAATGAATTCCTTTTCAAATTTCTCTTGAATTCATGATTTCGTGGTTTATACTATTTTGATAAATCTAATAATGATAAAAAAGTAAAAAGGATAAAAGAAATCCCATAATAAAGATAATTGTGTGCATATGTGAGATTTGTATAGAATTCTCTAGAAAGTGTTTGGATGACTTCCACTTCATTTCTAATAAGAAAAGAAATCAAAATAAATAAAATAGAAGAGAAAGAAAGAGAAAAGATGAATTTTAAATGCTTAATCTTGCATATAAAGAAAAGTCTCTTTTTTGTGTGTTCTGGTTCCAAACTTTGCACACAAGTAGTTTAATTCATTAAATACTTACCCTTAAAATTTGGGATTAAAAGGATGTGTGGTTTAAGAGATATATATTTTTGAACAATCCCAAAAGTGATAGAAATATCATTAAATACCACAATTTCGAATCAAATTAGAATTCCTTTATTTACCCTTTTTCCTGCCACACAAGATGTGGGACGTTGGATCTAAGATCCAATGGTTGAGAACCCATCCCCTACCTCCATTCGAGTAAGGAAATGGAGTATAGACCAGGTGGTTTTCAACTGTGATTTACTCATGATAGTGTGAACGATTATAACTGGAAATCATACCTTTGTCTTTGGGAGCATGAAATGAATGCACCTACCCCAGATTTCACCAGGTTTCATGGCTTCTAGGAGATTTGCCCAATCTCCCTCAACCATGTCGCCATAGTCAAGTATATATAAGGGCTTATACGCCCTCTACAACCCATCTAAGTGCTCATGAGGATTGCACTGCGCATCCCGAACTCATCTTTGCCTTCAATTTCTTGACCTTTCCCTTCCTACTCTCTGGTTTGCTCCTATTTTTAGGCCGAGAAAGTTCCCCATCCTCCCATCATCTCTGACCACCAACCAAGCAGTTGGATCTCTCTTTGAGTCCGTCAGAACTAGGAGAAGGCATAGGAACACCAAGTTGCTGAAAGGGAGGCATATTCTCCCAAGTCAACCCATCGTTTGATCGAGTAAGCCTTTGAGGAGAAGAGAGCCAAGGAAGAAGAAAGTCCCTGGTGAAAAGACTATCCTACCGTCACCTTCTTTTTAAAATAAGTTAGACCTCTTCATTTTTTCTGCTCTTCAATCGCAGTCTAGCGACCGTCTCTATGCTGGCGTGGGGGCTGAGTTGGACAAAGACCATTGGTTCGGCCCATTCACATTGGCGAGGCGGGTCCTAATGCTGGTCATTTAGTTGGTGGCGCATGATAGGCCCATAAGCTTTTATTTTTTAAAAATGATAGTAATTAATAGGATAATCAGATGGTGATAAATAATATATGGTTTTTGATAAGAAAAATCTGTAGAATCCAATAAAAACATTATCAGAGTCTAGTTTTGCTTCTAGTTCCAAAATTGCTTAAAGATGACATCTTTCGTGTGTTAAATGAACTAGAACCCTAATTTTTGAGAATTGATGATCTTGATATGTCCAATTGTTATTTTGATCAAATATTAATCTTTTTTGAATAAATAGTGTAACTCGATAGTTATCAAAATTAAGCAACCCATAATTTAATAAATTAGGGTTTCCTTAAAATAAAAGGTGTATTTAATGAAGAATTAGGGTTTGTATCCTAATGAATCATGAAAAGTGGAAACTAGGGTTTGGGAAGCCAAAACCCTAATGAAATCCTAATGGTGACCTCAATACCCTAACTTGAGAACCAAGTCAGTCTTAAGGATGATTTTGATAAAAAAATAATGCATGGATGTATTGCAATAACTTTTATGGTAACTTGCTTGGTTGATTGCTTGTTCTTGGTTTCCGAAGTTTTACTGATTGCTTGAAATTAAATGCTTGGATGAACTTTAATTCCTACAATCTATAAAGTGACTATGACTATCACATTATAATGTTTATAACTTTCTCAAACCCACATGTCAACTCTAGAAATTGTGAATGAAAAGATGAGTAAAGTCATGATCATGACTAGAGGACCAAGCCTCAGGTTGGGAAGGTCAGCCAAGCCCCAGGTTGGGAAGGTCATAAGTGGTCAAGACCTAGATTGGGAAGACCAAATGCACCTAGCTCTAGATTGAGAGGTGGCCAATAAGGTTCCTAGCTCTAGATTGAGAGGAAGCCTAAAGTCTATTGCAGGGACAAAATCCTAAGAGAGGCTGTACTAGAGGTTGGGTAAAAACAATTAAGAAGTTATGAAGAAACTATAAATTTTATTTTGTAACAAATACTCTGTGGTTATGTTGTTACAACTATATGCAAACTTTTTGTTCCCCCACATACCAGTATAATTCGTTATACTGATCGACATTTTATTTGTCATTGTTTTAGGATAATATGCCATCTGCAATTATGAAGAAACATGATATCTAGAAAGAAGGCACAAGATTAAGAAACATAATGAAAATATGTAGGTTTTAGTTATATTTTATTTTATGTTGAAAATTTAGATATCCCTTCAATTTTGTACTATCTTCCTTTTTTTAGTAAAATTTAGTAATTATTTCCAGTTAATTTCTAAACATGCGATCTTGTATTAGAGATAATGGCTCTTGCTCTCTCGGTCTACCTATATAGGGGATAAAAGGGGGAGGGGGTCATTACATTTGGTATCAGAGCAGGGTTTACTCTTTAACCTCTAATAATATTGAAATTTACAAAGTCTATAGAACCCAAAGGGAATTATTAGGGTGTTTTCTAAAGGCAATGGTGTCTAGAAAGGAACACGTTTAGGGGCTAGAAATATTGTCCTTTGTACCGCTAGTCGGCTTACAAGGACTCCCTAACACGTGCTTCCCACCTATCCAAAGTCTAAGGACTTTAATCAAAATAATGTACCTCTAGGATTTCTAATCTATCTTCGTCTTCTTCTCTACCCCCTTTCACTCACAAAACTGTAGATGCCTATAATTGTTCTTTGTATCTCGTTCTGAGTACTAGGGTTATTAGAATTAGGGGTTAAGGCAACCTCTGCAAAATAATAAAAAGCATGTAATCAAGATGTCATGGACATAAATTATCATGTTGTAATGCTCTAAAAACTTAGACTGAGTTTAATTGCATGCTTATGTGTAACAGCATGGCTCATACCAAGACCGTCGCCATCCCTATTGACACTCCTTAGGAGAACGTCGAGGTTAGTCTCTCTCTTAGGAAGAGAAGGTCTATAGAGAAGAGTAGGAAGGCTATGGAGAAAGGGGCCTACAAGAAAAGGAAGAGATCTAATTAATCCTATGAGGATGATTCAGACCCTAAACATGTTTCCTTCGATAACCTAAACATAAAGGATGACCAGAAGAGGGAGCTAATTGTAGAAGATGAGCCCATGTTCAACCCTACAACTAATTCTAGATCATTTGTAGTGGTCCATACTCCCAATGCCCTCTGGATGAAATAATAGAAGAAGTTGATTGAGGCCGTTAGTGCCTTGGCCCTGAAGGACATAGCCAGAGATGAGAATAGTGAGCCACTTCTAGTTCATCCATGACTTGGAGCCATCATTTTGGATTTTGTGAATATGAACATTGAGAAATTATGGGAAGAAGACAAGACCGAGGTGGTTGACAAAGATGATGCCTAGATTCTAGCAGTTAAAAATGGTTTTTGCATGCTAGAAGTGCCGCCAAACAAGAAGGTTCCTTTTTCTTTTCACCTCCTAGAAGGAGTAGCTATGATCTGATGGGAGATACACATCATGGGTCGAGACCTGCATGAAGACCCGATCGCTGGACTGAGTTCAAGATGATCTTCTCTGCCAGATTTGTGCCTGTCTCAGCCAAGAAAGAGAAAGGGAGGGAGTTCATCTTCCTAGTTCAAAGCAACCTCTTTGTGGAAGACTACGCCTGTAAGTTCATCCTTTTGGAGTGGTTTGGATACATGTTGATGGAGGAAAGAAGGGTGGATCACTTTGTGTAGCGTCTACATCCTACCATCAAGCCTCATGTGATGGCGAGGAAACCAACAAACTTCACTAATGCCTACAACACTACCTTGGACATGGAGAAGACGGTGATGCCTGCACCGAACCCACCGAAGGGGTACCTAGGGTTCACTAAAGATACCTCTACCCAAAGAACGACCATAAGAAAGGACAAGGACACACCCATGCCAAAGGAAGACATGGAGGCAAAGGGAAGCCCCACAACAAGAACTACCAGTCGAGGTGCCACAACTTTGGAAGGTCACACCCAGGAAAGTGTGGCTTTGAGAAGAAGGTGTGTTTCTATTTCCAGCAAGAGGTACACTTCCAAGCCAATTGTCCTCTACCTGACCCGAGAGGTCTGGGCCCTATAGCATCCCATCTAGTGGTAGCAACAACACCATTGGCTACAGATGCACCAACTACAGTCCCACTCAGAGGAGTGCTAAGGCAAGCCTGAGTTTTTTCCATTGACAATGAAGAGGCTCAAATTAGTGCAAATTGTTTGAAAGAGGGTAATAACCCTTAGTGTTTTCTTTCTTATTTTAAGCTAAGAATGTATTAGTCTAACATGTTATGAAAAACAATGTAAGAATGCTTGTGATCATGGGACACAATGTAAAAGATCTTTTTGAATCTAGTTCTACTAATACTTTCATTTCAAGAAATCTTGCAACTATGCTTTGTTTTGACATCAAGGATTTAGGATATGTTTTGGATGTCACACCCCTAAGTGGTCGGATCTTTATGTCTCTCTTGAAAACCCCAGTTATACCTATAAAATATCTAGATAACGAGCTCCTTATAGATTTTATCCTCCTTGACGTGAATGATTTTGATGTGAATATTTGTATGGATTGGCTCTATACTTATAGGGAAAAGACCCACTGTAGGGAAAAGAAAATAAGAATAGAGAGAGCATGTCATCCACTGTTCACCATTAGAGGCAGGAAGGATGCTACCACTAGCCTATATGTGTCAACCTTGAAGGTAGAATAAATGATACCCAATGGTTGTTAGGCATTCCTAACAGTAGTTACTGAGTCGGAGCCTAAGGTGCAACCCTTAGAGGAAATAGTGGTAGCATGACTATGCAAGTGTGTTCCCAGATGTTTTTCCTAGGATTCCTATTGAGAGAGAGGTAGACTTTTCGATTGAGTTAGCTATCGAGACAAACCCTATTTGCAGAGCACCTTACACGATGGCCCCCACTAAGTTGCTTGAGCTGAAAAAGCAACTGTAGGAATTGCTAGACAAAGGCTTTATCCAACTTAGAACATCATCATGGGGAGCACCATTCCTCTTTGTTAAGAAGAAGGATGGATCTCTTTGAATGTACATAGACTATAGAATGATCAACCATGCTATCATTAAGAATAAGTATACTTCATCTCGTATAGATGGTATGTTTGACCAACTCAAGTCAGCCTGAGTCTTTTCAAAGATTGACCTAAGGTATGGGTATCATCAGTTGTGAGTCAAGAGTGAGGACATCCTAAAAATCACCTTCCAAATTCGTTATGTCCACTATGAGTTTGTGGTTATGCCTTTTGGGTTGTCCAATGCCCCGAGTGTGTTTATGAATCTCATGAGTTGTGTGTTCCAACCTTTCCTAGACTCATTTGTCATTGTGATGCCCCGTGCCACACAAAGTGAGATTAATCAAAACAAAACCGCGGAAGAGAGATTAACAGACTTCATAATAGACAACACTAAAAATTAAAACCTTTTTCATAAAATAGCCATATAACAAGAACCTTTACACATGCGTCCTTTCATGCCTCAAAGCATTCACAAAGCATGCTATCAACCTGTAACAAAAGCACTATTCCAGAACATATATACATGATTCCATCATATCTAATATACAAAGGACACATAAAGATAGAACATCTGCAAAACATCTACAAAACATTCCCAAAGACCCGAGTGTACAGGGACGAACCTAGGACTCTATCAACAAAAGACATCTAGTAGCACCTCCAACCTTATCAGCTACTACTCCTATGGTTGCTGCTCAACCTCCTCGGCACGATCTCCACCTGCTTGTGCTTGTCCAACTAAAAAGGGTGTGGGAAACCCACGGGGTGAGATTCCATTTCTCAGCAGGAGATATAACTCACCACCAACTCTATTATTATCACAAATTAGATAAACTAAGCAACAATATAAATACAACTAAGATGAAGTAGGTAATGATTATTAACAGGAAGGAAAATCATTGTTAAATTATGAAACATCTTAATAATTAAAAAGGAATATGAAGAACATGTATATTTTCTATCAACAACCTTGTATAAAGATCAAGCAAGGCCTCAACCAATGTTTTCATATTTGATCCTATAAAATTATACTACATGGCTGATTATATATTCATTATGCCATGAGGATTTGAATCGTACCATCCAAATCCAACCGACCACTATATGTATATAGTCAAAATCAATGCCTTACAAAGTCTTATGGAAGATCTGGATTCCATGACCTCACCTTCCTCGCTCAGTAAGTGTAAATATTTAGTGATATCATGAGTCATCTTCTTCTAGATATATTTCAGTCTATCTATGTAGATTTAGCCCACCTTGGTACATGTTATGGCACTAGTGAAATTGATCTATGGCTTACATCAGTGCTCTTCCTAGATTTGACTTATAGTCAATCTCTTGATACAAATTCCAAGTATGACTTACAGTCAATCCTGTGATACAAATTCCAGGTTTGACTTACAACCAATCATGTGATACAAATTCCAGGTATGACTTACACTCAATCCTGTGATACAAATTCCAAGTATGACTTATAGTCAATCTAGTGATACAAATACATTAAGGATACAAGGTGGTATTCCAACTTGCACCCTGCATATTCAACAATATGCGCTCTGAGTTAAAATCATTTCTCCATTCATCAAGTGCTGACACTGAATGGATCTATGGCACAAGGCAAATACACTATTAGATTTCACTTGATTAATTAGATCAATATAACATCTTTAAGCATCAATAAAATTACAACGTATAACCTCTAAACCAGATCAACATAAATAGGTCATTAATCATCACCATAGCAAATTAAATCACATCATCACTTTGTGCCTGTTATTCATTATGTGTCCATCTCAAGGAACAATGTCCATCACAAGGACCAATGTCCATCTCAAGGACCAATGTCCATCACTAGGACCAATGTCCATCACAAGGACCAATATCCATCACTTCATAACCACCATAGCTCATACATGGCTATGTACATCAATCAGTATCACCTGCAAGGTTAGAAGCTGATAAGAATAAGGCAAAGCATCATCATCTCATAGAACTCATGCCATACATTTACTTCATGCATTTTACATCATAGAAATTAGGGTTTCACTTCTCCTGATTAGGGTTTACAAGGTTAGATCACCAACCACCCTTAGGTTATCACTTCCTTCATCATTATGAAGTATATTTATGAGATGTAGAAACATATTCCTATATTTATTATGAAACATGTAAAAAGGTCTATCTTTCAACATCTAACGCATGATTACACCATAGGGTATCACATCACACCATGTAACCCTAGCATCAATAAGATGCATCACTACACATCACATAGGGTATCAGTCAGGGTTTGGGTATCGGTTAACCCTAGGTATCGGGAAACCAACCTAGATAGGGTATCGACCTATCAACCTCAAGGTAAGTATTAGTTTATCATCAATTGGTATTAGTTACCACAAATGATATCAGTTTATCATCACTTTTATCGGTTACCACAAATGATGTCAGTTTATCATCACTTGGTATCAGGTACCACAAAAGATATTGGTTTGAAGGTACATGAGAAAGTGTATCAGCCATCCCTTTAGATATCGACCACCTTCAACATCATGGGATATCGGCCATACCAAGAAGTAGGGTATCAGCCTCAAAGATCACCAAGGGATATCGACCACTAGAGTTTAGAGTAGTATTGGTTGAACCTCAAGGGATATGTTTCCCTCTTCCAATCTAGGTGTACAGGATGCATGTGTGCCAGATTACATGTGTATCAGATTAGGGTTACCCATGTTGAATTCCATACTTAACTAAAAGCATGGAGAGTCAACGCACTTCCTCACTAGTCATCACTGGGTCATAAAAAAACCCATCATGGTAGGTATATCAGTTTAGCATATTAGATTGCATTGCATATTGGTTTAACACATCATATCGGTTTAGTCATCTTCTACCTCAAGATGACGATGTTAACAAGGCAAAAGAAAGGTGCATCTCATGGAAGTAACTTAGCAAGGTTCTATTCTTAAAAATAGAATGTAAGGTTACCAAGAATAGCTACTAACAAGCAAGGAATAATGAGCTACGGACAACTAGCAAGGTAACAAGTAGAAAGGTGATAATAACAAAGTAGGTTTAGAGTTATATAACTCACCTCAAGAACAACCATCAAGCTCCAAGCTCCAAGGTCAAGCTCCAAGCTCACAAAATCAAGGTAGAGGAAAAAGATCATCCAAGCACAACACCTACAAGAAGGAAAATAGAACCAAGGTTAAGAGAGAGCAAAAGAGAGGAATGAAGATACCAAGGTCCATTGTCAAGAAGAAGAAAGAAGGAGAGAAAAAAACCTAGAAAACCATGGCTTACCAAGGAAGAAGATGAAAGAGAGCTCCACAAGGTTTCGGCTCACCCACCAAGCTCCAAGGGAGAGTGATCTTCAAGCTCAAGGTCAGCCACCAAGGAGAGAAATCAAGGATCACTAAAAGGGTTCTCTTTCATGAGAAGAGAGGGGTATATATACATGGGCGATGAGAGAGAGAGAAAGGGGAAGGTGTCACCACCTTAGAACCCTAGAAGACACATGTCCAAGAAGAAAGGACACATGTAAAACCATGCAATAAGGTGATAGGGTCTATGTCTCACCCACTTGGTCACTAAGGAAGGTCAAGGTCGATACACACATCCATCCCCTTCACAAACTGATAAGGATGAATCCCTAGGTCACAAACTGACATGGTACTCCTCTAGAGTCACCACAACCCGATATGGTGATCCTCAAGTTGCCACAAAACTGATAGGATGTCCCTTAAGACACCCTCAACTAATACCAAGCCTCCTCAAGGCAACCACAAATTGATACAGGGTCTCACCAAGGCTCTCAAGCCCAAGACAACACTCTTATGAGAAAAGCACACCTCAAAAATGTGCCCCAAACATCACCAAGGATGTCACCACTCAACCAAGGCCAAAAAAAGGCACCCAACACTTCCTCTCTCCTCTAGATGAAGTCAAGAGAGAGAATAAATACTCTAGAGGTGGCAAACTTTGCACATAAACCCCTATTCTACGTGAATTGTAAGCTTGCACCAAACCTCTCCCTAAAATACAAGCATCAAGATCAAACAAGGAGCACAAATATCCAACATGCCCTAATTACATCTTAGATGATTAGAGTAAGGAGCTAAGAAACACACTTAAGCAAAACATATAGGGTCAGTCCAAAATGTGGGTCAGGGTCCTTACATGCCATATAACCCCTAAGAGAGATTTTGCCCCCAAAATTCTAAGAGAAAAGAGAAGGGTACTTCCTCCTCCTCTCCTCTTTGAGCTCCCATGTGGCTTCCTCAACACCACAATGATGCCAAAAAACCTTCACAAGCACAAGGTCCTTCCTCTTCATTTTCTTCACCCTCCAATCAAGGATCAAAACTGGACCCTCCACATAGGTCATATCTTCATCGAGCTCCACCTCCATAGGCTGTAACACAGACTCTATATTTGAAGGATACTTACTCAGCATACTAACATGAAACATTGGATATAACTTGTGCAACTCAGGTGGCAAGTCCAACTTGTAGGATACCTTCCCAACTCGTGCCACAATTGGGTAAGGTACCATAAACCTGGGAGCCAACTTACCCTTCTTCCCAAACCTCAAAACACCTTTCTAGGGAGATACATTTAGATATACTTCGTCTCCCACTTGAAACTCCAAGGGTCTGTGACGATTGTCTGCATATGACTTCTGTCTGTCCTGTACCACTTTCAACTATTGTTGTATCACTTTGATTTTCTCTGTCATCTGCTTTACAAGCTTAGGACCTAGATGTTGATACACCCCTGTCTCATACCAATACAACAGAGACCTACAACGTCTCCCATACAATGCCTCATATGGTGCCATGTCAATACTTCTTTAATAACTGTTATTGTAAGAAAACTCTATCAGACTGACGTGTATATCCCAACTTCCTATAAATTGAAGAACACAAGCCCACAACAGATCCTCCAAATATGAATGGTCCTTTCAAATTGACCATCTATCTACAGGTGGAAAGTAGTACTGAACTTCAACTGCATACCCAAAGCTGTATGCAGTCACTCCCATAAGTGGCTTGTAAGCTGAGGACCTATATCATATACGATAGTAGTTGGAACATCATGCAAACACACTATCTCATCAACATAGACTTGAGAAAGCTTCTCTTCCATGAGCATTGTGTTCATGGGAAGGAAATGCACTGACTTGGTCAACCTATCAATGATTACCCAAATGAAATCATAACCTTTGGCTTTCCTAGGTAGACCAACTACAAAGTCCATAGTCACATGATCCCATTTCCACTGAGGTATAGACAATGGTTGCAACATTCGTGCAGGCTTATGATGCCCAACTTTGCTTGTTGAAAAATTGTACACCTTGCGACGAACTCAATTACATCTTTCTTCAAGCTTGGCCACCAATACATATCCTTCAGATTGTGGAACATCTTAGTACTACTTGGGTGCATAGCATACATAGATGTATGAGCCTCTTCCAACACCATATTTCTTGGGTTATTTCCATCAAGAATTACTATCTTGTGATGATAACATATTATCCCATCTTTCATCTCATAAAAACAATCACACTTCTCACTGTCGAACTTTGATCTAATCTGATGTGTCAGAATATCTTTCTGTTGAGCTTCTTTGATCTGTTGTATCAACATAGGCTTTACTTGTAATTGTTCCAACAAACCAGCTAACAAGGAGACTTCCAACTTGACATTCATCTGACATAAGGAGACCAACGTGTATCACTTGTGACACATCAAAGAACTCAAGTAACCTTTATCCATATATGAAGACTTCCTGCTCAATGTGTCTGCTACAACATTCACCTTTCTTGGATGATAGTCAATTATGCAGTCGTAATCTTCGATCAACTCAATCCAACGATGCTGCCTCATGTTCAACTCTTTCTATGAAAAGATGTACCTCAAGTCCTTGTAATATGTGAAGACCTAACACTTTTCCCCATACAGGTAGTACCTCTAAATCTCCAAAGCATGTACTACTACAACTAACTCCAAGTCATGGGTTGGATATTTCTGCTTGTGTTTCTTAAGCTATCGAGTAGCTAAAGAAACTACTTGCTTGTCTTGCATCAACATGCATCCTGAACCATTCTTAGATGCATCACAAAAGACAATGTATCCTTCTCCTTTCCCAGGTAAAACCAAAACTGGTTCACTTGTCAGCTTCACCTTCAATGTCTAAAAAGCATGTTGACATCTGTTGTCCCAAATGAACGACACATCCTTCCTCGTCAACTTAGTTAGGGGTAGGATGATATCGCTCATGTAATATACTGAAATCCAGGGTCTTCCCTGCAATTTACCCACTTTTGAGCTTTTCTTTGCCTTCTAGTCCATTCGGACCTTTTTCATAAATTTCCCATCCTTTTGAAGCATTTTTGGACTTTATTTGCAATTTGAGCATTAATGATGGTGAAACTCCATTTTTGCCCCATTTATGATTATAAAGTGGTATTTGCACAAATAACCCACTTAAGGTAATAATAGAGGAATAATTATGCAAAATGGATTTTAATGAGAGATAATAAGTAGATAATGTTAATTTGGATCTTTTATATCTTTGGATAAGTAATGAGCGAAAAAATATGTAATAGAATTAAATTTGAGTATAATTAACCTAATTTCCTCCTCTCTCCTCGAAAATGGTAATAATATACCAAAATAGACTATAATGGTGAGATTTTTCTCTTAAAGTTAATAATGGATGGATGTCTCGAATTTTACTCACATAATCCATTAAAAGAAGTCTTTTCATATAATTCATTCATTTTAATGTATTAATATACACATTAATATACAAATGGTAATTAAGGGTCATATTATGTATAAAATGAGAACATAATTGCATAGCATTGTTCTAGACTTTAATGTGAGATAATGGTTCAAATTTGGTGGCTTTTGGAGTTGATTTGACCCCTCAAAACTATTTTATACGCTTTTAATATAGTGTAAATTAAAATGGTGAATAATAACCCACCTTCATACCTCACTCTTGTCATGGGCTAATTAAGCTTGAAAATGCATGTAATAAGTGAATGGAGGACTCTTGGACTCCATATCTCGGTTTTGGAAACCAAGGGTTGCATATAAAAGCTATATGTATTTATTTTCCCAAAAATCATATTAATATATGCTTTAATAAGAAACATAATTATTGGAGGCCAAAGGTTGGGTCAAACACAAATCTAATTATATAGCATGCAACTAGACATCATTAGCAACCTAGGGTTAAAATTTGAAGTCATTTGGAGCTCGTTTGACCTTCCAAATGCATTTAACAAGTTTTTAATAAAGTGTGACATAATAGCCATTGAAATAACGATTATTGGCATCATTTAAGCCAAAGTCCAGATATTAGGGAGTGTCACGCGCACCGGACCATGATGGTCCAGGATCGGACGGCTCCGCTTTGACCCGGACCACATCTAACGGTCGACGGATCATCTTCCACCTCCTGTTAACTAAAGCGGAACCAAGCAGCCGCCACTCGCTTTCTCTACTCCTTTCTCCCTCGTCCCTTCATCATTTCTAGAAATTTCTTCACCTACAGGTTTGTGGCGACCCCCCAATTCATTTGAGCCATCACTCATCCAGTGAGGAGCGGTGTAGACAAAATGCCAAGAGGCACCAGCCAAGGTCTCTCACGCCCACCATCTTCTCACATCCATAGACATCCCCACCTATAAATAACCCCCTACACGGCTACGTCGGCCCCCTAGAAACTTGCCTATCCCCTCGATTTTATCCAAAGATGCGTGGGTAGCGACTGGTGTGGAGCTTTCCCTTCTGTTCTTGTGGAACCTCTCCTTGGAGCTAGGAGGAACCAAAGTCCAAATTGATTGTTCCGGTGAGTTCGTCCTTCGATTCCCTACATTTCGAATACTTGTTCGTCTTGTTTGGTGGTGAAATGCAAAAATGCCCAATGTACCCAGCTACCACCTCGGCGCCATGGCGCGACAGAGCTTGAAGAAGCTCAGGTGCCTTTTTACCTTTTTTCCTCCGCACGCCCTCCATTCCTTGTTCTCTCACAAAGGGCAGTTTCGTCATCCGAAGCGTTACTTTTCGACCCATGTAGCAATTATCTAAATTATGATTGGTTTGTTTTGTTTAACTCATAGCAAATCACTCAGATATCAGAAAAATATAAATAAATACTCATTGGAAAGATAAAATTATGTAGAATCCGAATTTCCAAGTTTTGAGTCCTATTTTCCATCCCAACTCTGATAATTAATTCAAAACCCAATTTAAATGTATAAAGTGTTATAAAATGATAATTAAAGTGTTTTAACTCTGTTTTTCGTAAATAAATATGTTTTATCGATCAGAATAATATTAGGAATCACTTGGTCCTATTTCTAAATGCTTTTTCTAAGTTTATCTTAAAATATCATTATAATCACCTTAAATGATCTAAAATGTGTATTTAATTCATTTTAACTCCAAATTGGGAAATAAAGGATGTTTTAATTAATCAGGAGAATATGATTAATCGTTTGGTCTAGGTTTTGAGTCTTAAATCGTGGTTTTGAAAATAAGTTCCAAAATTAGGGTTTTCCTATGCTTTAAGCCTTATAATTACTAATACATGTGTAAAGTTGACAACTAGGGAAAATGGATATGGAACACTCTAATTGGTGAAATGGATGTTGAATACGAATCTTCTATAAGGTATGTGAAGCATGTTTTGTATGTGATACCTATTGGGGTATTTGGATCCTATTTTGGTATGTGATACTTATTTGTGTATATGATTCCTATTATATGTGTGGAATGCATGAATGTGAAATCTATGTGCAAACAATCCTAATCCTTCAGTTGGGTCTTATCCAACCCTACAAACATTTTGTGCTAGCCTTGATATCCTCCTAAATGCCTTTATTTGGATCTTTACTTATTTGATGCTTTTAATTCCATTGTGGCTCATTCATTTGAATTATGTGAATCTTGCTACCACTTATGTTGGCTCATTTACTTGGAAATATTGTATATTGTTGTTGCTTATGTTGGCTCCTTTATTTCATGGGTTTTATTCCCAAATGCTATGATGCAAATGTTACTTTTATATTTTTCACTACTGCCAAGTGAACTATTAAGCATGATGTATTTTAGGCCAAATGACAATGTAGAGTACATGTGTACAAACCACCCATAGGGAACTGAGGTTTTAGTCCTCCTGCCAGGCACTGGGGTTTTAGTCCCCCTGCCATTTTATATTAGGCGTTGGGGTTTTAGTCCCCATGCCACTTTATATAGGCACTGGGGTTTTAGTCCCCCTGACACTTGGTGAGGTCCGGTAGGTGCCTCACCCTACATTGATATGACTTTGTGTCTTAATATAGTCATGCTAAGTGATTAATTTAGTTGATTGATTATGGCAGTCTTCTCTCTCTTATTCATATAATTGCCTCATTCCTTTTGAAATCTCTTAGTGTAGAGAATCTTTATATTGCAATGCTCTATATTATTTAATTGTCCTATTTCTCTTAAATAACACATACACTTTTATCTTTCTCTTGCTGGATGACCCCTACCATCCAGGCTAGGATCAGAGTGCGCATGGAAGCTTGGTGAACCTGCCTAAGGCTAAGGAGATCTTGCACATCTAGATAGTTTGGATTAGTTGCATAAACTTTTGTTATGTTGTTTGTGGAGACAAGTTGTATTAGTCTAAGTTTCCTCTACCTAGATCCTTGTTCCTGTATAAAGTTGTACCCCATTTGGGAAAAAATTTGTATAGTACTCTTTATACATTTTGAAAAAAGTCAAGTTTTATTTCTTCCGCTGCCACACATTTGATGAATTTGTTTATCATGTTTAATAGTAGAGACATGGTCTTTACAACATGGTATCAGAGCATCAAGGTAGTCGGATTCTTGACTAATTCAAATTGTCTCCTAGATTGAACCCTTACCATATGTAGTTTCCTTTAGTAAGTTTTTCACCTTAGAGTTGACCTATGATGAAAGTTTGATTTAGGATCGTAATAATTTCATATTAGAGATAACATATGTCAACTTTGGGTGAATTGTCTATTGAGAAGCTACTAGAGCAATAAGTTGAAGTGATGGTGTCTAGAAAGGGTCAGAGCTTGGGGGCTGGCAAAATTTTCCTCCGCACCACTAGCTTGGTTTACGGGGACTCCCATGCTCATATGACCTGGATTGGCCTGATCTAATACATACAGCTCGAAATAGTCTATCTTTGGGCATGTTGCCTAATTGTTGAATAACTTCGGAAAGATATAAGTTATGATTTGATCTCTTACACAAAAATCATCCTTAAATACCTTATACTCCTATGTTTAGGGTTAGTGTACCCTATGCTATACCTTGACATTTGGAAGATAGTGATTAGTAAGACTTATAATGTTGGATCTTATACCCTTAAAATAGTTTGACTTAGTCAACCCTTTAAGTGGAATGGTAGTGTTAGTACCTTGATAGATTTTGGAGTTGTTGATTTCGAGGACGAAATCCTCTTTAAGGGGGGATGGAGTCCCTCAATGCCTTGAAATCAAGAAACCCTAACTCCTTAGACATGGAATTAGTAAGCTTATATGTTTAGAGTTGAACGAATGTAATATAATTGTAATTAATCTTATTTTTTATGAACAAATGGATAAGTCATCTAAGGAATAATTAATATGCTTGAACCTTAACATATTCTTGATGCAAATAATAATTAGTTATTCATTAATATTTGTGAATATACATAGTTTTGACTAAGCCACCTTAATGATCGATAAAGGCATAATATGTAATCATCATGTTGACCTAAACCCTAAGATGTAATCATCTAGCATTAACAATGTATATGCATCCTTAATGTTTTCATGATACACTAGTGACATTAGGTGTCATCACATAATGTATCTTGGTACATGTAAATGGATTATAATCACTTAATAATAATTGTGACCCAATTATCAACATAGGTAACGCATATCACTTTGTTCACTAAATACATCTCATTAATCATCTTGTCATAAATTGGTTTATGAATCAACTCAGATAATGACTAAAATGTATAAAATGACTCAAATATGATAATGAGTAATTTGATTCATATAATGTGATGTTAATTCATATTAATTAGTGTTATAAGAGAAACTTATTAATGGTGTCATGGATACGAGTATGAAAGATAGTGTGACAATATGTAACTTAGAGATAAGCCATTAATGTGACACATTTGGACATGTTATAGGTTTAATAATTTGCTAGATAATACTATATGGTTCTCACCAAAATAATCTGTGGTAATCCTACATGATGTAGCTAATGGAGAATTATATCAAGTTACTAAGGTTGTGATCAAATGCATTTATAAATGTTGAAATGGCTTAGTAAACCCTAATTGTGCTTAAAACCCTTGATGAGAGAAATACACATGATATAATGTTGACATGTAATTGTTTTGAATTAAATGTGGCACAAGTGATGGTATCATAAATATGATGCATCTTCATGATGAAGATTATGCTAATAAGACAAAATGTTGGTTATGTTGTGTTGGATAAAAGTCTATAGGTTTTGTGGAAACCTTAGTAAGACTTGGCTTATGTGTAGAGATTTTAATACCCACCTAATTGTTTAAGGTTGGGATGTTACACACTCACCCTATCTTCCCTCTTGTTGTGATTTCAGGGACGAAATCATCTTTAAGGGGTGGAGTGTTGTAACATACTGAAATCCAGGGTCTTTCCTGCAATTTACCCACTTTTGAGCTTTTCTTTGCCTTCTAGTCCATTTGGAACTTTTTCATAAATTTCCCATCCTTTTGAAGCATTTTTGGACTTTATTTGCAATTTGAGCATTAATGATGGTGAAACTCCATTTTTGCCCCATTTATGATTATAAAGGGGTATTTGCACAAATAACCCACTTAAGGTAATAATAGAGGAATAATTATGCAAAATGGAGTTTAATGAGAGATAATAAGTAGATAATGTTAATTTGGAGCTTTTATATCTTTGGATAAGTAATGAGCAAAAAAAATGTAATAGAATTAAATTTGAGTATAATTAACCTAATTTCCTCCTCTCTCCTCGAAAATGGTAATAATATATCAAAATAGACTATAATGGTGAGATTTTGCTCTTAAAGTTAATAATGGATGGATATCTCGAATTTTACTCATATAATCCATTAAAAGAAGTCTTTTCATATAATTCATTCATTTTAATGTATTAATATACACATTAATATCCAAATGGTAATTAAGGGCCATATTATGTATAAAATGAGAAATTAATTGCATAGCATTGTTCTAGACTTTAATGTGAGCTAATGGTTCATATTTGGTGGCTTTTGGAGTTGATTTGACCCCTCAAAACTATTTTATACGCTTTTAATATAGTGTTAATTAAAATGGTGAATAATAACCCACCTTCATACCTCACTCTTATCATGGGCTAATTAAGCTTGAAAATGCATGTAATAAGTGAATGGAGGACTCTTGGACTCCATATCTCGGTTTTGGAAACCAAGGGTTGCATATAAAAGCTATATGTATTTATTTGCCCAAAAATCATATTAATATATGCTTTAATAAGCAACATAATTATTGGAGGCCAAAGGTTGGGTGAAACGCAAATCTAGTTATATAGCATGAAACTAGACATCATTAGCAACCTAGGGTTAAAAATTGAAGTCATTTGGAGCTCGTTTGACCTTCCAAATGCATTTAACAAGTTTTTAATAAAGTGTGACATAATAGCCATCGAAATAATGATTATTGGCATCCTTTAAGCCAAAGTCCATATATTAGGGAGTGTCACACGCACCGGACCATGATGGTATAGGATCGGACAACTCAGCTTTGACCCGGACCACATCCAACGGTCGACGGATCATCTTCCACCTCCAGTTAACTGAAGTGGAACCAAGCAGTCACCGCTCACTTCCTCTACTCCTTTCTCCCTCGTCCCTTCATGATTTCTAGAAATTTCTTCACCTACATGTTTGTGGCGACCCCCCAATTCATTTGAGCCATCACTCATCCAGTGAGGAGCGGTGTAGCCAAAATGCCAAGAGGCACCGACTAAGGTCTCTCATGCCCACCATCGTCTCACATCCACAAACATCCCCACCTATAAATAATCCCCTACATGGCTACATCATCCCCCTAGCAACTTGCCTATCCCCTCGATTTTATCCAAGGATGCATGGGTAGCGACCGACGTGGAGCTTTCCCTTATGTGCTTGCGGCACCTCTCCTCGGAGCTAAGAGGAACCAGCATCCAAATTGATTGTTCTGGTGAGTTCATCCTTCGATTCCCTACATTTCGAGTACTTGTTTGTCCTATTTGGTGGTGAAATGCAAAAATGCCCAATGTACCCAGCTACCACCTCGGCGCCATGGCACGATAGAGCTTGAAGAAGCTCGGGTGCCTTTTTACCTTTTTGCCCCCGCGCACCCTCCTTACCTTGTGCTCTCGCAAAGGGTAGTTTCATCATCTGAATCTTTACTTTTCGACCCATGTAGCAATTATCTAAATTCTAATTGGTCCGTTTTGTTTAATTCATAGAAAATTGCTGTAGTAGCCTGCCAAACCTAGAAAATGTATACTTCTGTTGGCATATTCGGCTGCTCCCATTTTGTCACAGACTCTACCTTCTTAGGGTCCATGTGTACTCCTTCTATAGATATAATGTGTCCCAAGAAAGCTACATCCCTCAACCAAAATTCACACTTGCTGAACTTAGCATAGAGCTGATGGTGTCTCAAAACTGTCAACGCCTGACGCAGATGTTATTCATGTTGCTGACTATCTCGACTATGTATCAAAATGTCATCTATGAAGACAATCACAAACTGATCAAGGAATGGTTAGAACACCATATTCATCAAATCCATGAACGTTATTGGTGCATTGGTCAGCCCAAACGGCGTAACCACGAACTTGTAGTGACCATACCTCATCCTAAAAGCTAACTTTGGTATGTCATCCTCCTTGATCCTCAACTGATGATAGCTTGACCGCAAATCTATCTTTGAGAACACCGTCACACCACACAACTGATCAAATAGATCATATATCCTCGGCAAATGATACTTATTCTTTATCGTGACCTTGTTCAACTGTCTGTAATCTATGCACAACCTCATAGACCCATCCTTCTTCTTCACAAACAACACTGGGGAACCCCACAGTAATGTACTCATCCTAATGAAACCTTTGACAAGCAATTCTCACAACTGTCTCTTCAAGACTACCATCTCTGTTGGTGCCATCCTATATGGTGTCTGAGCTATGGGTTGCATACCAGGAACCAGATTGATCTCAAAACCAATCTCACGGGGTGGGGGAACACCTAGAAATTCTTTAGGAAACACATCCTCAAACTCCTTAACCATCGACACTTCCTATATACTAAGACTCCTCACCTCTATATCCACCACGTGTGCCAAAAATGCCTCACAACCTTGTATGAGAAGCTTCCTCGCTACCATAGATGATACAAGACATGTCAGGAGAATCTTCCTATCTCCTTGGAAGATCCATGTCTCACTACCATTCACAAACGTCGCTTGCTTGGAACTACAATCCAAGACCACTCTATACTTATCCAGGGTATCCATTCCAAGGATCACATCGAATCAATGCATGTCAAGTGGTATAAGATCCACTTGAATGATGTGTCCCAAAAAAGAGAGAACACAGGAAGGACACACATCCTGCAACATTACATAACCGACCAATGGTGTTTCTAGAAACAAGTTATTCTTCTTACAAATAATAGGTAAAGAACAACTACTAAGCACTTCCTGTGCGATGAAAGAGTGTGTAGCACCTGGGTCAAACAAAACATATATAAAGTAAGAAGAAGACAAATCAGAATGAAATAACTCCATCTAACCTATCACCACTCACGGGTTGACCACCGCCTCCGGATGACTCATGGCATAGAATCTAGCCATTGTATGTTGTCATCCCTATCTACTTCTTCCCTAAGTAGATGATCCAACTTGGGACGCTTGGCCATGTCCTCGTCTTCCTATGCCACTGTTGCTTTGTTGTCTCTGTGAGCCCTACTAACTCTGCCTCAGTGAGTGGGTCATATCATCACCTCTCATTAGACATTATTTCCTCATATGTCCTATCTGCCCACACTTGTGGCAAGCCCAGTTCCCATATTGTGGCCTTGATGGACCTGTTACTAACATTGAAGTTGTACTCTGGGCTCCCACAGGTGGAAAACTACAACCTATGCCCTTACTTGGTGACCACTGTGTCGAAGCACATATTCCTATCATTATTATGAAACATGTAAAGAGGTCTATCTTTCAACATCATACACATGATTAAACCATAGGGTATCACATCACACCATGTAACTCTGGCATCAACAAGATGCATTACTACACATCACATAGAGTATCAGTTAGGATTAGGGTATCAGTTAACCCTAGGTATCAGGCAACCAACCTAGATAGGGTATTGACCTACCAAACTCAAGGTAAGTTTCAATTTATCATCAATTAGTATCAGTTACCACAAATGATATCAGTTTATCAACACTTGTATCAGTTACCACAAATGATGTCAGTTTACACTTGGTATCGGGCACCACAAAAGATACTGGTTTGAAGGTACATGAGAAAGTGTATCGGCCATACAATCTCATAGGTTATCGACCTAAATATCCCTTTAGATATCGACCATCTTCACCATCATGGGATATCGGCCATAGCAACAACTAGGGTATCGGCCTCAAAGATCACTAAGGGATATTGGCTACTAGGGCTTAGAGTAGTATATGTTGAACCTCAAGGGAGATGTTTCCCTCTTCCACTCTAGGTGTATTGTGTTGCATGTGTGTCAGATTACATGTCTATCAGATTAGGGTTACCTTTGTTGACTCCCATACTCAACTAAAGGCATGGAGATTCACAAATCTTCCTCACTAGTCATCACTGGATTATAACAAACCCCATCGGGGTAGGTATATCGGTTTAGCATGCTGGATTGCATTGCATATCGAATTAGCACATCATATTGGTTTAGTCATCTTCTACCTCAAGATGACAATACTAACAATGCAAAAGAAAGGTTCATCTCTTGGAAGCAACTTAGCAACGTTCTATTCTCAAAAATAGAATTTAAGGATGCCAAGAATATCTACTAACAAGCAAGGAACAACGAGCTAAGGACAACTAGCAAGGTAACAAGTAGAAAGGTGATAATAACAAAGTAGGTTTAGAGTTATATAACCCGACTCATGAACAACCACCAAGCTCCAAGATCCAAGGTCAAGCTCCAAGATCATGAACTCAAGGTAGGGGAAGAAGATCCTCCAAGAACAACAACTCCAAGAAGGAAGATAAAACTGAGTTTAAGAGAGAGAAAAAGAGAGGAAATAATATACCAAGGTTCATGGCCGAGAAGAAGAAAGAAGGAGAGAAACAAAGCTAGAAAACCATGGCTTACCAAGGAAGAAGATTAAAGAGATATCCACAAGCTTTTGGGTCACTCACCAAGCTCCAAAGGAGAGTGCTCTTCAAGCTCAAGGTCAGTCACCAAGGAGAGAAAGCAAGGATCACTAAATGGGTTCTCTTACATGGGAAGAGAGGGGTATATATACATGGCCAGTGAGAGAGAGCAAGGAGAAGGTGTCACCACCTTAGAACCCTAGAAGACACATGTCCAAGAAGAAAGGACACATGTAACAACACCATTCAATAAGGTGATATAATCTATCTCTCACCCACTTGGTCACTAAGGAAGGTTAAGGTCCATACACTCATCCAACCCCTTCACAAACTGATAGGGATGAAACCCTAGGTCACAAACCGACATGGCACTCCTCTAAAGCCACCACAACATGATATGGTGACACTCAAGATGCCACCAAACTGATAGGATGTCCATCAAGACACACTCAACCAATACCAAGCCTCCTCAAGGCAACCACAAACCAATACATGGTCTCATCAAGGCTCTCAAGCCTGAGACAACAATCGTATGAGAAAAGCACACCATCAAACATGTGCCCAAAACATCACCAAGGATGTCACCACTCAACCAAGGCAAAAACAAGGTTCCCAACACTTCCTCTCTCCTCTAGATGATGCAAGATAAAGAATAAACACTTCAGAGGTGGAAAACTTCCACATCAATCCCTATTCTGGGTGAATTGCAAGTTTGCACCAAACCTCTCCACAAAACACCAACATCAAGCAAAAAGATCAAACATGGAGCACAAACCTCCAACATTCCCTAATTACATCTTAGATGATTAGAGAAAGGAGCTAAGAAACACACTTAAGTAAAATAAACATGGTTATTCCAAAACATGGGTCAGGGTCTTTACAGTCATAATGTTCATAGATGACACCTTGGTTTATTCTGATAACTTATATCAACACCATGACCACCTAGGTAGAGTCCTTGATATTCTGAGAATGCAAAAGTTTTATGGGAAATTCTCAAAGTGTGATTTTTATATAGACCATATCATGTTTCTTGGACACATCATATCTGGGGGACCATCTTAGTGGATCCTGCTAAAGTGTCATCCATGCGAGATTGGCCAACACCAAAGAACCATTCTGAGATTGTAGCTTCCAGGGATTGGTCAAATACTATCGACGCTACATAAAAGATTTCTCAAAGACTTCTTTTCCACTCACCAAGCTTACCCAGAAGGACGAGAAGTTTGTGTGGTTAGACTTGTGTGAAGCATGATTCCAGGAGTTGAAGGAAAAGTTGACCAAAACTCCAGTGTTGACTCTACCGTCAGGCAATGAAGGTTTAATGATCTTCACCAGTGCATCAAAGGTGGGGATTGGATGCATGCTAGAGAAAAATAGGCATGTTGTTTCTTATGCCTCCAGATAGCTCAAGCCCAATGATGTGAACTACTAGATACACGATTTAGAGCCGGTTGTGATTATACATGCCCTGAAGATTTGGCGACACTATCTTTATGGAGCCATTTTTGAAATCCTCATAGACCTCAAGAGCTTGAAGTACCTCCTGACTCAAAAGTACCTAAACCTAAGACAAAGACGATGTATGTAGTATATGAAAGACTGTGCTTTCACCATTTCCTATCACTCTAGAAAAGCTAATGTAGTAGTAGATGCTCTTAGTCAGAAATAGCTCAGGTGTGCAGCTGTCTTATATATGCAGTGGAGAGGATTGGAAGAGTTTTCTAGGTGGATTCTACAACCATTAGAAGATTGGATTTGTGTGGCTAACATTTAAATAAAATCTGACCTATTGACCGAGTTGGTAGCTGCCCAGTTAGCCAGCCCAGAGCTTGATAAGATGAAAGGTTTGTTGGAGAAACCTCAGAACATATCTCACTGGGAGTAGATGGTGGTATCCTCTATAAGAGTCATATTTGAGTTCTTGAAGATTCTCCCTTGAATTATCATATACTGCAAGAAGCTCATGGTTCTAAGTACACGGTACCCCCTGTCACTACCAAGATGTTTAAAGACTTGCAACAATACTTTTGGTTTCCTAGAATGTAGAGAGACATAGAGACATATGTGGCCAGTTGTCTCACGTTCTAGATGGTGAAGGATGAACACTAGCAACCCGGTGGAATACTACAGTCAATTGAAATTTTAGAGTGGAAATGGGAACATACCACCATGGACTTTGTGGTGGGTCTCCCCAAGACAAAAAAGGGTCATGATGCAATATATTTATGGTAGATCGCCTTACCAAGTCAGCAAGTTTCCTAGCTTTAAAAATCACTGCCAAGGTGATAGACCTAGCTGAACTATATATTAGAGAAATAGTTTGACTGCATGGTGTTCTGAGTTCAATTATATTTAATAGTGGTCCTAAGTTCACTTCGAAGTTTTGGAAGCAACTGCATCAAGAACTCAATACTAGATTGAAGTTTAGCACAACTTGTCACCCTAGTCTGATGAATACTCAGAATGGACGATCCAAACTTTAGAGGATTTGTTGAGAGAATGTTCCTTGATTGGGGTGGATCATGGGAGAAATGCATGCCCTTAGCTGATTTTACTTACATAATAACTACCAAGCCATTATCGGGATGCCTCCGTATGAATCTCTTTATGGGAGGTCATGTGGGTCACCGCTTCACTGGAATGATGTCAGTGAGAGGACATTGTTGAGGTCAGAGGAACTACAATTGTATGTTGATAAAGTCACTTTGATCAAGCAAAGACTGAAGTCGTATTTTGATACAAAACAGACTGACTTGCACTTGATTGTGGTTCAGTATGTGTTTCTAAAAATTTGACCCCTTTGGGCTATAGCTAAGAATAGAGGAAAGATGAGTCCTTAATATGTGGGTCTATTTGAGATTTTGCAATGGATTGGAGAAGCTTACTATCATTTAGCCCTACTCCCTCAGTATAGTATGTTGCATGATGTGTTCCATGTGTCCCATCTAAAGCACTATGTGAAGGACTTGAGCCATGTACTGAGCATTGAACCTATTGAACTCCAAGAGAAGTTGACATACCTTGAGTCACCTTCTAGGGTACTAGATACCAAGGTGAAAGAGCTAAGGAGTGAAAAGACATAGATGGTAAAGGTTCGTTGAAATGACCACAGAGAGTGTGAAGCCACATGGGAGATGGAAAAGTCTTACCTTGAGTTGTTTGCTTGATTAGTCAAATTTTGAGGGAAAAATTCCTACAAGAGGAGAAGGATGTTATAACCTCAATTTTTCTTATATATATTGAAACACAATTTTAAAAATAAAAGGGATTTTGAATGGAAATTTGTATGCTTTTTTTTCAAAGAATGGATTACTTCGCAAATTTCCCTTGGATGAATGATTTTGTGGTTTATACTATTTTGATAAATCCAATAATGATGAAAGAGGAGAAAGGATAAAAGAAATCCCATAATAAAGGTAATTGTGTGCATATGTGAGAATTGTGTAGAATTCTCTAGAATGTGGTATGGATGAATGCTATTGATTAGTTTTTGGTTCCACTTGGTTTATAATAAGAAAAGAAATAAAAAAAGAAAATATAAGAGAAAGAAAGAGACAAGATGAATTTTAAATGCATAATATATGCCTTACAAGTGGAAGACTTGCATATAAAGAAAAATGTAACGCCCCTCCAAGCACATATATAAGTAATCGGAAACAAACCCTATGTTGTCCATGGCATGGGTCAGTTAGCTCGGAGGAACATTAAAAACATGATATACATAGCAATAAGATAATGAAACACCATGTATTAACTTAAAAATAGATTCATACATTGTTCTATAAAAGGGAAAACATAAATGTCTCATCTTAAATTCAAACCTAATACATGAAATCTAAGCAAATCTAAAGCATGAACTGAAGCTAAACTAGATAATCTAAAGTGGTAGATGGCACCCGGTGTTACATGACCCAACCTCCCAGGACGGAGTGCCGGCGGTAGGGTTTAGCGGCGATCCCGAGGCGATTTTGCAGCGGTGGCACCGCCGTTTCCCAAATCACCGGTGTGGCACTCCGCCCCCGGTGGTCTACCATCTTCTATACCGTGGCACTGATTAGTGAGGAACCATCTGGGTGTGGGATCCAAGGGAGTCGGGGGAGGTGTAGGGCACGAGAGGGTGTCGCTGATAGGAGAGCGACCTTGGTGGCACAAGCAGTGTAGGTGGACGAGATTATTCCTGACACTAGGTTGTTGGTCCAACCGGAGTTGAGGGCTTTAGCGGTTGTCAGCATGGCGGAGCTTGGAGGAGGATCGGCTACCAGAGGAGCAGCGCATGATCAATCGTTGTTGATTGGGAACACAGAAGGACATCTGAATACGACTCCAAAAGCGGAGGTAAGGGAGCATATGGAAAACCAAACGGCTCACCATCATAGATTGGCATCAATCGTCTGTGTCCCACGCATGGAAGAGGATCGACACCACTATGGAAGGGGCGACATTTCTATGGTCAACAGAAGCGTGACAGCAAACCCTAATCGTCGGGTTGAAGAAGATCGGCCGAGCATGAGACGGGATTTCAATGATAATAGACGTGCACAGGTGTTTGGCGTTCCATGGGACACGTGCTATAGATGCTTGGAGAAGGGGCACTGGCAATTGCAGTGCAATCGGGAGAAGGTATGCTACAAGTGCCGCAGGCCGGGTCACCTTGCTATAAGATTTAATGTCAATATGAGCATCAGTCCTCCTTCACCATTGGATATCATGTCGAGGATTGTCTTTCCACCCCTAAACGTTGGCATTCCTTCCCGTGGTGCACCCCAGCATGTTCCGAAAAGAACAGTCGTTGACCTAGGGCCAGATGATGAGGAACGTAAAAGAAAGACTCAAGCTTTGTGCAGGGAGGTGGAGATACGCTGGCCACCCCAGGTATCTTGGACAGAGCTATCTCCTTTCCTGAAGAATGTGTGGACGCATGCCACAGATCTATACCGGTTTTCTAAGCGCAAGGTCGTCGTCTTTTTCGGTAGTGTGAAGGAAGCACAGGCTGCTGCCAGTGCCAAGGTGATGGGGTTCAAAGGTTTTGATATCAGTCTGCATGGCATGGAGGAAGGTGAGAGATGTGCTAGAAAGGAGGTGATTTGGTTCTGGATTGAAGACATGCCTATTGTATGTCGGGATGACAAGGCGATAGACGACATTGTGAATAGTTTTGGGAGATTGATAGTGGCCTCTGGATGGATGAGAGGACCCGATGACATTGCTGGTATTTTGGTGCTTGTTGAAGCGTTCAATGAAGATGTACTTCAGTACGTTACTCTGACGTATGGGGACAGAAGGTCAAGTGTGCACCTTCAGATGGTAGCTCGTGGTGAACCTGGTTCCAATCTCTTCTCATTGACGGAGGTTGGCTGTGACCTTGACATTCCAATGCATGCGCTGGCTATCAATCGGAAGGAATGTGAAGCGGAATCTACTAGTAATGGTGGATAGATGATGGAATTGCATGATGGAGGCGCTGGTGAGAAGGAGCAGCAGATGCTGCCACGAATAGAACCAAGTGTAGAGGAAGTCTATTATCCAGCACAGCCAGTAGCTCCACGCAGGATAGTCTTTGATGAAGATGGTACAAGGAAGATGCTGCATGATAGAAGCCTGCGTGATTATATACACCTAGGCAATGAGGAAGAGGGTGACAAATTCAGAAGGAAGAGTGGTAGATATTGTGGGGAATTTATCCGTGAAGAGCGTCTGGATCAGCATGGTCATATGGGTATACTACACAGAGCTACTCATAGAAGAAGTTTATCTGAAGGTGAGCTTCTGTTCGTTTATGATGATTGGGAGGACAGAGATAGGAATTTCTGATGGAGGAAGGTTTGTTGTCGCCTGGTCTTATGGTCTGTCCATGGACTCAAACTATCTATTCTGGAATATTAGGGGGGCGGCGAATAATAAGACGAGAAGGGTCTTGGGTCGGTTGTGCAGGAGGCATAAACCCAGGATTGTATGTATCTTCGAACCTTTTCTACATGCTCAGGTTGCTGAAGAACTTCTGGACATTGTTAATCTGGATTGGGCGACTGATAATTCAGCTGAAGGGGGAAAGATTTGGTGCTATGCGGATAGTACTCTCAAGCCGAAGGTTGTGAAATGTCATGGGCAGCATGTGACGATGAGATATACTGATAATAGTGGAAATATGTTCTTTGTTACTGCGGTTTACGCGAGCTGTAATTACATATGTAGACGGTCTCTTTGGGATGACGTTCTCGAGATGTCAGGCCTCATTGGCGATAGCAGTTGGCTTCTAGCAGGTGACTTCAATATCATTAGAATTGATCAGGAGAAGAGAGGGGGCAATAACAGAAGCTTTCAGGAAATCGTGGACTTCAACACTTTCATCTAGAACGGATATCTTAAGGAGACGCAGTTTGAGGGCAGCAGATTCACGTGGGTCAATAAACAGTACAATACGCCTACTATTTGGGAGAGACTTGATAGAATCCTGCTAAATGATACTTGGGCATCTCTGCGACCGAATTCCAGTACGATTCATCTTACACGCTATAGAGTTTCGGATCACTGCCCGATCTTGTACAAGTCTGGGAATCTGATTATTTCTAGAAAGAAGAGATTCTTTGCTTTTATGCAGACGTGGCTTCAACATGATGAGTGCTTAAAGATCATTGTTGATAATTGGGATGATTCCAGGGATGGGCACCCGTCGAATATCTTCTACTATAAGATTAGGAGGGTGAGAGAGGCTTTGAAGTCTTGGAGCAGGAAGACATTTGGGGACGTGACCCAAAAGATCCTAGATCTGGAGGACGTTGTTCACGTTACCCAAAATGCTTTTGATGAATACCCTTGCATGGACAATGAGACTGCCTTGAGGATTGCAGAGTTTGAGCTGCAAGAGGCTTTAGATGTGGAGGAGAAAGTGTGGAAAGAGAAGTCCCGGATCCAATGGCTAAACGACGGTGAACGCAACTCAAAGTTTTACCACGCTGTAGTGAAGTCCCGGAGAAAGAATAAGAGAGTTAGATGCATTACTTTACCATCTGGGGACAGGATGACTGACCCGAAGGAGATTGCTTCGTGTGCTGCTGAGTTTTATAGGAATGCATACAGCGAGATGGTACATCATGATGAGGATGTTCTGGAGGAGTTCTTAGCTAGTATACCGGAGGTTGTGTCTATAGATGATAATGTGTCTCTTACTGCTTTTCCTAGTGCAGCCGAGGTGTTCGATACTATGTGCCAAATGGACAAGTTTTCTGCTCCCGGTCCTGATGCGTTTACTATTCCTTTCTACATTGCTGCTTGGGAGTATATCAGAGATGATTTTATGAGGCTCCTTGAGGCGTTTTTCCTTAGACAGAATTGTCACCGTAGCTTGTTCTGTTTCCGTATTGTTCTTATTCCAAAGAATGACGATCCGACCCTCCTTGAGAAGGATTTCCGCCCAATATCTATAGAGAATGTAGCGTTGAGAATCCTTGTACAAGTTATCAGTAACAAGATGGTTTGCTTGATGTCGGTGTTGATTTCTGAGGAGCAAGCAGCGTTCATTAGAGGAAGGGAGATCACTCACCATGTCAGGTTGGTGAAGGAGTTGATGCATGACATATACTATGGGGGTGAGAGGCCGAACATCATGATTAAGCTTGATATGTCTAAGGCTTACGACCGGATAAAGTGGGACGTCCTGGAGCGGATCATGGCGAGGTTCGGTTTTATCAAGGAGTTCATCGAGTTATGTATTAGTTTCTTCTCAAACTCATGGGTGACAGTTACTATTGGGGACAAGTCTTCAGGTTTTTTCCCTTTGCTTAGAGGGTTAAAACAACGTAATGGGATATCTCCCTTTCTGTTCATTTTGTTTGAAGAGATTCTATGCAAACGAATTACGCATATGGGGGAGTTGCAAAGACTGGCGAGATTTTGTACTAGGGGGAATGGGACTCCTCCTCTTTTTCTGTATTATGCTGATGATATTATGGTCTGTTTGAATGCTACTCCTAACACGATGGATGAGATCCAGAAGTTACTCTCTATGTATGAGAAAGCGTCGGCCCAGCGGATTAACAGGTTGAAGTCTTCTTGTATTGTTGGCAGCAAAGACATGGTTACTAAGGTGGATATAGGCGCTACTATTTTGATGGATAATGTGGTTGATCATTTTGTTTATTTGGGAGTGCCGATTAGAGTTGGAAGGAATCTGTTATCTGACTTTGAATATCTTATTCAGAAGATTTCTCACAAGATTTCCTCGTGGAAGTCCAGGCTGTTATCTTTTGCGGGCAGGAAGCTTTTGATCGCACATGTTCTCGCTTCTACTATGGTGTACACAACAACTTCTATTGGAATTCCGGATGGTATTACTAATCGCATTGATTCTATGTTATCTAAGTTCCTTTGGGCAGATCGCGCCAATTGCCACAGGAAGGCATGGGTTAGTTGGGACAGAGTGGCGGTCTCAATGGAACAAGGTGGTCTTGGTTTGTCGAATACTTGCCGCATTAACGACGCTTTTGTGGCCAAAGCATGTTGGGAGCTGATTGTTGGTGACACTTTATGGGCCAAGTTTTGCAGCGATAAGTATGCTAGTAGAGTGTTTAGTCATTCAGCTTTATATCCCAAACATCTGAAGTATAGATCGAATGCATCTCCTTATTGGAAGAGAGTATGGAATATGTTCTCGGGCATCTATCCTCGTTTTCGCTGGATTGTTGGGAGGGGTAACATTCCTTTTTGGGATTTCTTGTGGTGTGATGAGAGGTTGTTTGATCACGCACGTTATATCAGTGATCGCAACCATCCATTTTTGGTGCATGATTTTTGGATCCATGATATTGGATGGGATTGGCCATCTTTAAAGCAGGTCCTCGATGAGCATGGTGTGGAGCTTATTAAGAAGGCAGGTCAATAGGTATTAGATACGGATGATTATCCCATATGGATACCGGATACGAGGGGGCAGTTCTCCATTCGCTCTGTCAAGACGATCTTGGGGAGTACGAGTTATGATGGACCGCATGGGCTTCACCAACTTTGGCACGTCCAGTCGCCTAAGGCGTGTGCGTTCATTTGGAAGATGATGAAGAATGTTATCCCAACTGATGAGAACATTTCCAGTTGTTGTATTGCCTTAGCGTCCCGGTGTGACTGTTGTGATGAGCCAAGTGTGGAAAATATAGACCATCTTATGTTCCATAGTCAGATTGCCACCTCCTTCTGGACCAGATTCACTGAGATTACTGATTATCCTGCTCCCACGGATCGGATTTCTTTGCTTGATACTTGCTCTTTTGGTAGTTCTGATGATTTGCAGCTGTGGCTTGTGGCTTGCATGGCCACCATTATTCCTTATTGCATATGGCGAATGAGATGTGCGGCTAGGTATGATAGCAGAAGAATTCTCTGGAACAGGGAGGTGGATTGGTTGATGTATCAGATTAACACTTTGATGAAACAGAAAAGCTTCACCCGCATAGCTGACTCTTCTTTTCATAACAGAATTAAGGCCTATGGTGTGGAGGATCCAAAGTACATTCTGAAGGAGATTAGTTTGGTGAGGTGGATGAATCCTGACATTTATAATCTGAAGATGAACATTGCAGTTGGACAGAACCGTGATCTTTATGGGCATAATAGATGGTGGATGTCTGGGATTGTTAGGAACCATCATGCTGCAGTATGTCAGATTACCAGAGCTTGGTTGACGGCTGATAGCTACCAGATGGCGCTTGTCCAAGCTTGCGCAGTTGGTGTCAAGTTTGCGGAAGACCAGTTTTTACACATTTCTAGTGTGGAGATTGATGATAGTTCGGTTTATGGTATGTTGTGGGGAGAGGATGTTGCCCCTTGGAAGATCGTTAACTTGATTAAGGAGGTGAAGGAGATCATTGCGGAGAAGGACATTGCTGGGTCGTTAGTGCATAAAGCTATCAACTCGATTCCAAAGGAGATACGGAGATGGGGTATAAGCTTGACTGAATCGCTTGTTGTTTCTAATATGAGGGATGTCCCAACTAGGATTAGGGGCATGGTATTCCTTGAGAAACACAAGACGCCTTATATTATGTTGCGGAGAGGTAAGAGGGGATATGGGTAGCTTGTGCGGTTTAGTGTCTTTGGTGTTTTTTGGTGATGTATGTGGGATATGACCTGCTTTTTTAGCAGGAGTTGTATGTTTCTTTTTTTCCTTGATTGTGCCCATACGAGGGGAGTGGGGTGAATAGATGGTCCCCTGGCTTATCCAAAAAAAAAAGAGTGGTAGATGGCACCCCACCAAGCTAAAGTCTCCTTGATGTCAGCTACACTTGAAGGCTCGCTTCAATTCCCTCTTGCTCCTTGATCTAGGGACATCTCATCCCACGACCATGCAAAACAAATCAACAACGTAAGTAAGCAACACGATGCATGTTATAAGAATTGAAAAGTAAGCATATATACTTGAACTAAAATAAACTTGACATGGCTTAACATTATGAATTACCATTACACTTTATCTTTCATTACATAATGAATTAAGAAACATTACTATACGTGTTCTCTCCATCACTGCTCACATGGGGCACATCACGCTCAGAAAGCCCATCATTGCTAGGAAGCCCATAACAACCATAAAGGTCCATCATTGCGAGAAACATATAATAAGTTACTTAATTCTCTTAACTTAATCATTAACATCATTGTTCTTATCTTTCCATCAATGTAAATTTTCCTCATCCAATAATTGCACCAAAGTGCTCATCAAGTCGGTTAAGGCTCATCTTAGTTGCACAAAAGTGCTCATCAATGCCATAAAGACAAAATAACATAAAGAGGAACAATTTAAAACTTAAGTACATTATCATAATCATCATGGGATTTCTACCTCTTAATCTTGACATTAATATTACATGGTTTACATGATTCTTTGTTCAATTTCTTAACCATCACATGATCATAGTATTAAACTAATGAGCATCAGTGATAAGCATAGAACTTTATGATTATAGAAACCAACAAGCAATAATATAATCTGAGGCATCATCATTATCTTAATTTCATTAACTTGAAATTTTAAAGCATAAATCCTAAAACATACATAATCATGCAATTCATTCAAAGTACTTATGCATAGTGGCATGACCCACTTATCTGGAGCAAGGTAGATCCGAACTTAGTATCCCTGATCTTGATTGAATCCTATGTTCCAGAAATTAACATGGTTTATATTAATTATCACCTTAAGTATATCCTAAACCCTAATCTGGGTACTTTAGGGAAACATGGCCAGAGACGACTAAATTAGGGTTTGAAAACCTAAAAATTGACTTTTGTATCGAAAAGCTTTCCAACGAGTATTTTTGGGTATTTTTTTATCATCCTATGATTTAATATAAATTATCAAATCATCGAACAATTAGAAATCATAGAAAATCCAAGTAGGCCTGGGACCTGTATCTAGCTAGCCCAATTAGGGCCGACCCCACAAGCAATGGGGCCTCACTGGGGAAGACTAGCAGTCAAATAAGAAAAAGATGAAAACCCCAAAACACCCTTGCAATGTAAATCAAGTGATTGAATTTCCAAGGATGAAACAGTAAACTTCACGTCTGGTATCCTCCTCCTTGCGCCATGGCATCGAGCATCATTCTGTTGATATGAAACTAGGATCTGAAGATGAAAAGTGTGATCAAACAAATTGAAATCAAAACCATAGAGAGCATCGCCACACAAGGACAAACTCAGAGAGCGAAGTCTCAGGCTTCAGTGTGTGGTGGAGCTCCAACTCCAGCCCACCGCCATGGCTCAGTAGATCAAGAATAGAGGAAAAGGGCTTGGGGCATCAAAACTATTGATTCAAGGTGAAAAAATATGCAAAAAGCTTCACAAATCAATCGTCGTGGAGAGGCGAAGACATAGAACGAGTCTCCATGACCGGAGAAGCCTCAAATTGATGAGATATTGGACTACCAATGAGGATCAAAAGAATGTTATAAGATGGCATAACTGGGATGACCGTAGGGTAAACAATAAAAAGGGGAAGATCGAAAGGAGTCCATAGATTCTTACTTAGATACCAATTTCACCAAAGAAGGTGTAGGCGTCTACGGTGTAGCAGTGGCCACCTGAGAAGCAACCTAGATCGATGACATTGACTTAGGGCTCAGGAGATCAAATTGATCAAGGAGGGGAATATAGTAGGGTTTGGCGGTCGTGTTGTGACCCTTAAATATGTGTTTGGTTGGCTGCAAAGTTCTCTGTAAAATGATGGTGGCGAGAGGAGTTCTAGCCCTATTGGGCATTTTGTCGATTAGGCACGAAGTCCCCACAAACTTGTACTTGTTAAGATCATGTGACAATAATGATTCAATCAGTGAAGGAACAAAAAAAAGGTCACTGTAGGAGCCGAACGGGGTCGGAGAAGGAATACCTGATGTGGTTGCCTATTCTCAGTCTCCTACTCAAGGTAGGAGATGAGTCTAGAGCCGTACGACGAGATATCTGACTGTTGGGAGAGGCTCCACTTAATATAGGTGCACATGCACCCAAACTTAGTGAAAATCAAATAAATCATATGCATGACAATCAAATAATGCGAAATCTTTGGTCCAATATTCAAATATTCGATGAATGTACTACAAAAACATATGTGAACTTCTCTAATTGATTTGAAGGGTCAAATGAAGCCCTATTGACTCCAAATTTGAACCACAAGCTAATTAGGACCTCTAGAATCTCCTTATACAATTAGATTTAGGTTTTCATTAACTTTTGTTCATCAACCTCATATAGGTCGCTATTTTATGCATATATTATTAAAAGGTGACATTAATGAAATTATCCTTTCTTTAATGAGTTGTTTGAGCCAAAATTTGAGGTTGGAGAATATTTCATTATATTTGGGACTTAGAGGTCACATTGCATCCTATTTATTAGATGAAATCATAAATTTGCAAATTAGGGTTTCGGGTTAAGGATCATTGATAGGTTTAAGATTTTGAGGATGTTACAATTCTAACCACCTTAACTAAATTCCATCCTCAAATTTTTCTTAGACCACTACCCACATTAGGGTTTTCCATATTCCCATAACATCATAACTTATTGTTCAAAAACTCAAGACTATACACATATATGGTCTAAGGATAAATTCAAAATCTAAAAGTGATGATCTAAACCATACCTTGGTCATTTTCCTCCTCCATGTCCATAGCAAAGACACTTGCCTATCTCTTAGGAGTTGGGTTCTCGTTCTTGGCTTCCTTCCTCTGTATATTAGGGAAATCTGGCTTTATGTGTCTAGGCTCTCCACAACAATAGCATAATCCAGTACAAAACCTACACGACCCTCTATGGACCCTCTTACAAGTTGGGCACTATGTTTTCTCTTAGGCAATAGGGGCTTCTACCTCAGGAGTCTTCCTCTTGTTGTTGGGAGGCTGATGTTGAAGCTGGTTGTTCTTTTGGGTAGCTTCCTTCATGTAGGACCTTTCACAGTGGTCTTCAAGCTCTAGGGCGGCATCTAACATAGCATGAAGGGTTCTGTGGCCTCTTTCTGACAGGGCAAAGTTTAGGCCAGGCTTGAGTCCTCAGATGAACTTTTTTGTCATGCGTCGCTCATCATAATCATAATCGTACTTCTACATGATCCTGAACTTCATGGCTTACTGGATCACTTTCATGTCACCCACCTGAGCTAGATTGGCAAACTCTAGCTCCTTCTTCTCTATCATGGCTTCAGACACATGGTGCTCCATGAAGGCTTCAACAAATCCTTCCCATGTAAGTGCAGGTGCATCAGCTTCTCTTGAGTTGAGGAAGTTCTCCCACCATATACGAGCTGCTCCCTTCAGCGTGTGGGTGGCAAAGGGAACCCTAGACTGTTGAGGGCATTCCAAGTCACGAAAACAATGCTCCATGCTCATAATCCATTCTTCTCCCTTAGTGACAACATCATCCTCTCCTTCTCTAGAAAAGGAGTTGGGCATGATCTTCAAGAAGTCCACCAAGGTTAGCTTATGGTGTCTAGGCTGACATTGTCCTTGTCCTAGGGCATTGGTGAGCATTTGTACTAAGTCTTCCAAGGTTGCCTTACGGTTCCTTCTTGATCCACTTCCCTCACTAGAAGAGCTAGCACCATGTTCCCTATCCTTTCCTTTGTCTGACTTCTTAGGAGCCATCTATAGAAACAAGGTATAAATAGGGTTAGATCATGTGAATCTTTAGCTTAGTGGCCATCTACTCATTGCTCTGATACCATATTGTAATGCCCCTCCAAGAACATATATAAGTCAGTGGAAGTAAACCCTATGTTGTCCATAACATGGGTCACTTGGCTCGGAGGAACATTAGAAACATGATATGCATAGCAATAAGATAATGAAACACCATGCATTAACTTAAAAATAGATTCATACATTTTTCTATAAAAGGGAAAACATAAATGTCTCATCTTAAAGTCAAACCTAATACATGAAATATAAGAAAATCTAAAGCATGAACTGAAACTAAACTAGATAATCTATGGAGTGGTAGATGGCACCCAACCAAGCTAAAGTCTCCTTGATGTCAGCTACACTTGAAGGCTCGCTTCAATTCCCTCTTTCTCCTTGATCTAGGGACATCTCATCCCACAACCATGTGAAACAAAGCAACAACATAAGTAAGGGACACTATGCATGTTATAAGAATTGAAAAGTAAGCATATGTACTTGAACTGAAATAAACTTGACATGTCTTAACATTATGAATTAGCAAAACACTTTATCTTTCATTAAATCAATAAATTAAGAAACATTGCTATATGCGTTCTCTCCATCACTACTCACATGGGGCACATCATGCTCAAAAATCCCATCATTGCTAGGAAGCCCATAATGACCATAAAGGTCCGTAATACATCTAGAAACAGTAGAGTAATCCACTCTCTTCAAATACTCCAGAGTAGGAAGCTTGTTGAGAAAGAACTTCCATAAGAAGCAAGAACATCTTCTAGGGACTTTTCCCTTCCAAACCCACTCACCCCATACAGGGATAGGATGTTTAGGTCTGATTAAATTCCAGGCATCCTTCATCCTAAAAGAAGTCGAGTTACCAAACATCAAAGAGTCAACACTATCTGAAGGATTGGGAAGCTTTGTAAGGAAATCCAGTAACTTTTTAGAACCTCTACAGTTAGGAACATACCATGAGCCATTCATGATACAACAACATATTCTACCATTGATCTCATTTCCCATATGAATCATGACTTGTTTATCTATCATTTCCATCAAGGTTTTACCCTTAGGAAGCCATGAGTCTCTCCAAAGAAAGGTATCTTCACCATTGACAATACAAAAATTCAACTAAGGGATCATCATGTATCTAAGCTTGAGGAGTTGTCACAGAACTGGAATCCCAGTCCCATGAACCAAACGTATACCAAAGGCAACATGCAGAAGCGTAAAGCTTAGCACACATGAACAAATAACAAGATAAAGGCACCAACACAGTTTCAACATTCAACAAGTATACAAAATGCATTATATTCATGAATTCAGTTACATATTTCCAGAGTCAAGGTACAAGTCATTCATGTGCACTAAAACCAGATCTTACAACACGTACACCTAGCATAGCTCACTGAGCACATCAACCTTCTAGCCATCTCTAAACCTAAAGACAAAATACAAGAAATGGGTCAACACACGAGGCATTGAGTATGGGGAAGAAAGATACATATATGTATAAGCTTTGCATAATTTGAAACGATTTCAAGACTAAACGAACAAGAATAAACATGTTAACTATTTAACAAATGCGAAACCATATTTTATGTCATTTCACTCCATTATACCAACAATATCAAGCATGTTTAAGGCCTTTGATCATCTTCCCGTCGGAAGGGTCCGTAAGGGTGCTCAAGATTAGCTAACCCTTTTATACGAGAGGGACCTCAAGGCCTTAGCCAAGAGCTAACCCTTTATCAATCAATATTATAATGGAGTTCTATATATACGTGTGTTCAAGTTATAAAACCAACGAGGTAAACATCGAGTAAGACATAGCAATACTACATGTCAATATTTGAGCAAGTAAACAATCAAGCATACAATACATGTCTTTTCAAGAAAGAAAGTGATATTCATATAACTAGATATGGCCCATACCTGATTCATAGATTTCATAACCTAACATATCCTTCACCATCTAGCCACATGCCAAACCTGATTAAGAACAAGATTGCACATACACATTAGATTCTTATCATTAACCCTAATTAGATGCATTTTAGGGTTTTGACCAAGGTGGGTTCCAAGTTTCTTATTCATTCATTTTATGACCCTATACTGATTTAAAGTCCATCATGTATGTGTGGTTCAAGTGTCATGCCACTATGACGTTCCATGTACTTTCTATGATCATATCAAGGTTTAAGGCATTTACATGCATTCTAGGGTCAAAAGACTCACAATAGGCCACCCTAGAGCTTGATTCATTGAGTCAAGAGGTATAGATCTAAAAGATGATTTAGATCATAAATATTCACTCATCAGGATCACATAACAAGATTAGGTGGGTGTCCATTAGAAGCAAGATTAGCAATCTAGGGCAAAGTTCAACATTAAAGTCCAAAGTGGGAACATATGTACAGAATGAGTCATTTATGAGCAATAGGGAGCGTATGACCTTCTTTAGGGATAAAAAGGCATTCAATTTATTGATTTGATGGTTACAGATGTAAGAGTACATAAAAGAATTCAACTTTATCATGGTTGTGCATGTAACATGGTCAACGAGGTTAAAATTCATATTTTAGCCAATCAATAGAATTATAGTAGGAAACAGGGTCTGGAAATATTCCCATTTTGTAGATCTTCTTGAAAGGATCAATTTGGTATAAAATTTCGTATATTCTGGCCAAGGGAATTGGGAGATATCGATTTTAGAAGATTATAAGTCAAACTATAGAGAAACCAAGCAGCATACCCTTGAATATTTCCCTTGGGACACAGATCCTTGGATCAGGGATCGGCGACCACAGACAGGGATGCTCGTCACTGTGCACCCCCTTCAGATCTGGGCCTACTTGCACCCGCTGCTCACCACTACCGAGCTGTTGAGGGCAGCTCGCGGTCGCCAGGAGTCGCCACCCCGCACGATCACCATCCCTCGTTCACCACCCGTCTGTCTTCCGCTGTGCCTGCTACAAGATTCCTCTGTTCTGCGTTCAGAACAGAGCACTTGTGGCTCCCACCCTTGAGCATCGTCGAGCCCACAACAAGACTTGAATGGGTTGTGTCCGAGCGACGGTGGGTCTAAGGTACCCCGACCGCCCATCCAAACCTTGATGCTCGGCGTGATGGGGCAAGGCTACTATTGTCTATCCTAGCCGCCTACTTAGCAGACTAGCTGGTTTAGAGAAACCAAAGTGAAGGGTGAACTAGGTAACAAAGAGGATGGAGAATGTAAGGAAGGAGACGGACCAGGGTTAGATGGGGGCGGGTTATATATATTGAGTAAGTGCTAGGGTTAGATCCAACCATCCTGCGCCTCCCTCGTTGCCCGATTTGTCTATAGGGGGAGATAGAGCTTCCAACCCTATGTTTCTTCGCCAAAGAGGAAAGGCAAAAGGAATCCAACTGATGGGCCGAGATTTAAGACTTTGGGCCCAACAAGCAAGAAAAGGGATATTCAAGGCTAGAACAAGGGTATATCTTAGAGAATTCATATAAAATAGTAGCAATGTCCAAATGATCTCAAATTTGGATCATAGCTTCATAATAGGGTCAAGAACAACTTTGCAAAATATAAAATCAAAATAAGCATGTATGGTAAAGAATTTAATCAAAGGGTTCAAGGGTATAACAACACTAACATTTCATGCATATATGTGTATCATATTGACTCAAAATGTGGAATCCTTGACTTTGGTGGACATTATAGAGTTATGAAGTCAAAGGAGACATAAATAGTGAGGACTTAAAGTAACAAGAGTAATTATGCACAAATAGGAGAAAATCCACTTTGTCACATCCTTCCCTCCTTAAAAGAAATTTCGTCCCCGAAATTCATCCAAGATCATAGTTAAGAGTCCAAGTCAAAGACGTCAGGTCTAGGTATTGAACCATGGTTATCATGACATTTAGTATAGTGGGATGCACACTTAGGTTATCATCAACAAGTGCGTACTCATATCGATTATATACCTATAACTTAGTGTTTTACCATATCATGATATCATCATGATATTAGGGTTTTCCCATCCCTTAGTGTCCACACATTAGGGTTTTTGTTCATATCTTTATATGAGACCAAGGGGTATCATCAAAATCTATTTTATCAATTCTGAAATGAATATATTCATGGTCATGTCTTCAAGCGAGACTATCTATCAGTGTGTATCTCATTTTTACAGTAGATTTCATGCAAGTTTTTGCCTTCCTCAAAATTTCTACCAAATCTAATCAGTTATGTTCTTTTTTTTTCATTTCGAATCTAAAATTAAACAATTTATTCATCATTTTTATTCAAGTTATGACTCCAAGATCATTGACATATCGAGTTAATCATTTTTTTTCATTTGGGGTATGAGATTAGGCATGTTACCCCTAACTATTCAAGCTAAGATCTCTAGGCATCACCATATCAAGTTCATGATTTCAAAACTACTTCTTCATGTAGGGTTTGATTTCATACTAGGTCTAGCTTATAAGTGTGACTTATTGGGCATATATCAAGTTTAAACGTAATTGAGATTATTTCATGCATCAAGCATCATATGAGGGACACCAATATCATCAATATCGAGGGTTTGTAACTTTCTCACTTATATCTAGAAAGAGCTTCAAGCCACTGAAGCTAGGACATATATGTGTCCAACAAGATATGTTAACCACAACCTTCTACATGTAACAAAATTTCTACCCATCTTTTGGGAAACAAGGATAACCACTAGATTCCTTTATATAGTGCTACTAACCTGAGTGTGAGGCTCGTCATGGATATCACACATCGTATTCATCATCTTAGGGTCTTGGGACATCTCCCTCACCTATATAGCTAGCATCAAATTTTCAATTGCCTCTTTCTCTAGGGTTAGATATTTTCATAGGACATCTAGGGTTCAACATTTTCAAGGAAACCACACACTAGGTCACTCAACTCATATACTTAGAAGTATTCTAGTTAGGGACTCGTCATCAAGTATTTCATCATTCATATTTTTCAACATTTCAAATATTTTGGAGTTTAGGTACTCTAACCTTCTCTTGAGGCGGGTTGACTCATATCACAAGGTCACCCTATTCATATGTCCCATGCTAGAGGTCCTCCTTTGTAAAGAGATTGAAGCCCATGTTAGTCTCAAACCATATATCACATATCATATCTCAACCCATACAAGACTATGTGCAAGCAAGCATGTCAACCCACTAGCTATATTTAGCACATCGCCAAAGTCATGTGTATCATACAAGGTGATAGGTTTAGCTAGGGTTGCATGGTCAAACACATCTCATATCATCAAACATACTTGACCTTCCTCAAGCAACTTGGGTCTTATCAACATCAATATCATCATCAACATCGAGATCGACATTACATCATTATCATTATCACCATCTTAGATTATCTATGCTACTCACTATCCTAGCCTTTATCATGGCTCTAGACAACTCTAGATACTACAACTATCATCTAAACTCTCATCAAGACTTGATGTTGCATCTCTTTCTCTTAGGTTACATAGCTACTCACTGCCTTTCTGGGTGTGGTAACATTTTTCATAGGTACATATACTAGTACTTAAAATAGATTTTCTCCAACATTGAAACATTTGATGAAAACCACCATACTCCATTCAAATAAAACTAAAACCAAAACGAGTTACCACACTCATTAGGCAATCTAGTATCATGATACCTAGAGAACTAGCAAGAACATGGTGCACACTTGTGTAGACATCCTAAGAACATGTCGCGAATCATGTCTAGGGAGGTAATTTACACAAGTCTACACCTAGTTCTAGAACATCTAGGTTCTAACCTAGAGGCTAAGTCAACCTAGTCCATAAAGGACATCTTATTAACTTTTCTAGGGTTGAGATGTAAGGTGAGTTTAGTTTGTGTTTTATGTGAGCAATGTTTGGTGTAGTTATTGTTCATGCTCTGATACCATCTATCACGGAACTGGAATCTCAGTCCCATGAACCAAACGTATACCAAAGGCAACATGCGGAAGCGTAAAGCTTAACACACATGAACAGATAACAAGATAAAGGCACCAACACAGTCTCAACATTCAACAAGTATAAATTATACAAAATGCATTATATTCGTGAATTCAGTTACATATTTCCAGAGTCAAGGTACAAGTCATTCATGTGCACTAAAACTGGATCTTACAACAAGTACACCTAGCATAGCTCACCGATCCCATCAACCTTCTAGCCATCTCTGAACCTAAAAACAAAATATGAGAAATGGGCCAACACACGAGGTGTTGAGTATGGGGCAAAAAAATACATTTATGTATAAGCTTTGCATAATTTGAAAAGATTTCAAGACTAAACGAACAAGAATAAACATGTTAACTATTTAACAAATGAGAAACCATATTTTATGTCATTTCACTCCATTATACCAACAATATCAAGCATGTTTAAGGCCTTTGACCATCTTCCCGTCGGAAGGGTCTGTAAGGGTGCTCAAGATTAGCTAACCCTTTTATACAAGAGGGACATCAAGGCCGTATCCAAGATCTAACCCTTTATCAATCAATATTATAATGGAGTTCTATATATAGGTGTGTTCAAGTTATAAAACTGACGATGCAAACATCGAGTAAGACATAGCAATACTACATGGCAGTATTTGAGCAAGTAAACAATCAAGCATACAATACATGTCTTTTCAAGCAAGAAAGCGATATTCATATAACTAGATAAGGCCCATACCTTATTCATAGATTTCATAACCTAACATATCCTTCACCATCTAGCCACATGCCAAACCTGATTAAGAACAAGATTGTACATACACATTAGATTCTTATCATTAACCCTAATTAGATGCATTTTAGGGTTTTGACCAAGGTGGGTTCCAAGTTTCTTATTCGTTCATTTGATGACCCTATACTAATTTAAAGTCCATCATGTGTGCGTGGTTCAAGTGTCATGCCACTATGACGTTCCATGTACTTTCTATGATCATATCAAGGTTTAAGGTATTTACATGCATTCTAGGGTCAAAAGACTCACAATAGGACACCCTAGAGCTTAATTCATTGAGTCAAGAGGTCTAGATCTAAAAGATGATTTAGATCAGAAATATTAACTCATACATAACAAGATTAGGTGGGTGTCCATTAGAAGTAAGATTAGCAATCTAGGGCAAAGTTCAACATTAAAGTCCAAATTGGGCACATATGTACATAATGAGTTATTTATGAGAAATAAGGAGAGTAGGACCTTCTTTAGGGCTACAAAGGCATTCAAGTTATTGATTTGATGGTTACAGATGCAAGAGTACATAAAAGATTTCAACTTTATCATGGTTGTGCATGTAACATGGTCAACGAGGTTAAAATTCGTAATTTAGCCAATCAATATAATTAGAGTAGGAAACATGGTCTGGAAATATTCCCATGTTGTAGATCTTTTTGAAAGGACCAATTTGGTATAAAATTTTGTATATTTTGGCCAAGGGAATTGGGAGATATCTATTTTAGAAGATTATAAGTCAAACTATAGAGAAACCAAGCAGCATACCCTTGAATATTTCCCTTGGGACATGGATCCTTGGATCACGGATCGGCAGCCATGGACAGGGCCACTCATCACAATGCCCCCCTTCAGATCTGGGCCTACTTGCGCCCGCTGCTCACTGCTACCGAGCCGTTGATGGCGGCTCACGGTCGCCAGGAGTCGCCGCCCCGCACGATCACCATCCCTCGTTCACCGCCCGTCCGTCTTCCACTGCGCCCGCTACACGATTTCTCTATTTTATGTTCAGAACACAGCACTTGTAGCTCCCACCCTTGAGCATCGTCGAGCCCACAACAAGCCCTGAATGGGTTACGTCCGAGCGGTGGCAGGTCTAAGTTACCCCGACCGCCCATCCAAACCTTGATGCTCGGCGTGATGGGGCAAGGTCACTGTTGTTTGTCCTAGCCACCTTCTTAGTAGACTAGCAGGTTTGGAGAAACCAAAGCGAGGGGCGAACTAGGGAAAAAAGAGGATGGAGAAGGTAAGGAAGGAGACGGACCAGGGTTAGATGGGGGCGGGTTATATATATTGAGCAAGTGCTAGGGTTAGATCCAACCATCCTGCGCCTCCCTCGTTGCCCAATTTGGCTATAGGGGGAGACAGAGCTTCCAACTCTACATTTCTTCCCCAAAGAGGAAAGGCAAAAAGAAGCCAACTGATGGGCCAAGATTTAAGACTTTGGGCCCAACAAGTAAGAAAAGGGATATTCAAGGCTAGAAGAAGGGTATATTTTAGAGAATTCATATAAAATCGTAGCAATGTCCAAATGATCTCAAATTTGGACCATAGATTCATAATAGGGTCAAGAACAACTATGCAAAATATAAAATCAAAATAAGCACGTATGATCAAGAATGTAATCAAATGGTTCATGGGTATAACATCACTAACATTTCATGCATATATGTGTATCATATTGACTCAAAATGTGGAATCTTTGACTTTGGTGGACATTATACAGTTATGAATTCAAAGGAGACATAAATAGTGAGGACTTAAAGTAACAAGAGTAATTATGCACAAATAGGAGAAAATCCACTTTGTCACATGAGTCTTCTAAATAGCCATGGGAAACTTGGCTTGCTTCTCACAGACCAAATAGAATCAGACAAGAGGTATTTGCCATGAATCCATTTCACACAAAATGTTTTTTTATCAGTAGCAATGTTCCATAAGTTTTTGAGAATGCTAGCGTTGGACCAATCTTCAACATGTCTAATTCCCAAACCATCTTCCTTCTTAGGTTTACAAATGGTGTCCCAAGTAACTGTATGAAGGTGTCATTTGTCCTCACTATCACCCCAAATGAACTCCCTCATCATCTTCTCAATATGTAGAACAACAGACTTCGGGATAGGGAAGGATGAGGTCCAGAAGAGATGATACGAAGAAATGGTAGAGATGACTAATTCATTCCTCCCATCTTGAGAAAGAAGGTTTCTCTTCCAAAAGTTGAGTTTACTTCTCACTTTATCCAAGATAGGGTTACACATGGCTTTCATGAGCCTACCTATGAACAAGGGAAGGCCAAGGTATTTGATGGGAAATTCAAAATTTTGAATATTCAAACAGATCGAGACAACATTAGCTCTTTCAACACTGACACTTATGTGAGTAAACAACTGACTTTTTAAATTGTTCAGCTTCAGACCAGAGATTCTAAAAAACTCCTAGAACAATTCCGTGATAGTAAGTGCAGACTCATTATCAGCTCTAGTGAAAATAAGTAAATCATCAACAAACACAATGTGAGAAATATTAAGATCCATAGCATTTTGAACCTATTTCTTCTTTTATACATGTAGGCATTTATTAAAGAAGTAAATCCCTGCATAGCAACAAAGAATAGACATGGTGCTAGGGGGTCACCTTGTCTAACACCATTAGAAGTAGAGAAATGAGAAGAAGGGCTACCATTGATCATAATCTGATAGGAGGCAGTGGAGAAGCACACATTAATCCACTTAATTCTATTTGGAGGGAATCCCATACTATTCAGAATCCACTTGGGTTAAGTCTCATCTTAGTTGCACCAAAGTGCTCATCAATGACATAAAGACAAAATAACATAAAGAGGAACAATTTACAACTTAAGTACATTATCTTAATCATCATGGGATTTCTCCCTCTTAATATTGACATCAATATTACTTTATTTACACGATTCTTTGTTCAATTTCTTAACCATCACATGATCAGAGCATTAAACTAATGAGCATCAGTGATAAACATAAAACTTTATGATTATAGAAACCAACAATCAATAATATAATATGAGGCATCATCATTATCTTAATTTCATTAACTTGGAATTTTAAGGCATAAATCATAGAACATACATAAATATGCAATTCATTCAAAGTACTTATGCATAGTGGCATGACCCGCTTACCTGGAGTAAGGTAGATCATAACTTAGTATCCCTGATCTTGATCGAATCCTATGTTCCAGAAATTAACATGGTTTATATTAATTATCACCTTAAGTATATCCTAAACCCTAATTTGGGTACTTTAGGGAAACATGGTTAGATATGACTGAATTAGGGTTTGAAAACCTAAAAATAGACTTTTGTATCAAAAAAGATTTCCAACGAGTATTTTTGGGTATTGTTCTGATCATCTTATTATTTAATATGAATTATCAAATCATCGACCAATTAGAAATCATAGAAAATCCATGTAGGCCTGGGACCCATATCTAGCTGGTCCAATCAGGGACGGTCGTACAAGTAACATGGCCTCCCTGGGGCAGACCAGAAGTCAAATAAGAAAAAGATGAAAACCCTAAAACACCCTTACAAAAAAAATCAAGCGATTGAATTTCCAAGGCTAAAACGGTAAACATCACACCTGGCATCCTCCTCCTTGAGGAATGGCGTCGAGCATCATTTTGTTGATATGAAACTCAGATCTAAAGATGAAAATTGTGATCAAACAAATTGAAATAAAAACCACAAAGAGCATCGCCACACAAGGGCGAACTCAGAGAGCTAAGGCTCATGCTCTGGCATGTAGCAGAGATCCAACTCCAGCCCCCCACCATGGCTCAGTAGATCAAGAATAGGGGAAAAGGGCTTGGGGCATCAAAACGATTGATTCAAGGTGAAAAAATATGCACAAAGCTTTGCAAAGTAATCGTCTGGAGAGGCGAAGACAAAGTGCGAGACTTTGTGACTAGAGAAGCATCAAATTGATGAGATATTGGACTGTCGGTGAGCACCAAAAGAAGGTTATAGGATAGCACAACTGGGACGACCGCGGGGCAAACAAGAAAAAAGGGAAGTTTTATAGGAGTCCATAGATTCTTACTTGGATCCCAATTTCACCGAAGAAGGTGTAGGCGTCTGCGATGCGGCGGTGGCCATCGGAGAAGCAACCCAGATCGATGACGCTGACTTAGGGATTAGGAGATCAAATTGAGTGAGAAGGGGAATGTAGTAGGGTTTTGAGGTCATGTTGTGACCCTTAAATATGTGTTTGGTTGGCTGCGAAGTTCTCTGTAAAATGATGGCAGCGAGAGGAGTTCTAGCCCTATTGGGCGTTTCGTCGATTAGGCACGAAGTCCCCACAAACTCAGACTTGTTAAGATCAAATGATGATAATGATTCCATTAGTGAAGAAACAAAAAAAAAGGGTCACGGTGGGAGCCGAACGGGGTCAGAGAAGGAATACCTGATGTGGTTTCCTATTCTCTGTCTCCTACTCAAGGTAGGATACGAGTCCTGAGCCGTACAGTGATATATTCAATAGCTAGGAGAGGCTCCACTTAATACAGGTGCACTTGACACCCAAACTCAGTGAAAATCAAATAAATCATATCAGTGACAATCAAATAATGCACAATCTTAGGTTAAATCATCACATATTCGATTAATATACTACAAAACCATATGTTAACTTCCCTACTTGATTTGAAGGGTCAAATGAAGGCCTATTGAGTCTAAATTTGAATAGAAAGCTAATTAGGACCTCTAGAACCTCCCTATCCAATTAGATTTAGGTTTTCATTAAATTTTGTTCATCAACCTCATATAGGACGCTATTATAATGGATATATTATTAAAAGGTGACATTAATGAAATTATCCTTACTTTAATGAGTTGTTTGAGCCAAAATTTGAGGTTGGAGAATATTTCATTATATCTGGGACTTAGAGGTCACATTACATCCTATTTGTTAGATGAAATCATAAATTTGCAAATTAGGGTTTCAGATTAAGGATCATTGATAGGTTTAAGATTTTGAGGATGTTACAAAAGGTCTTTTTTTTAGGGTTGGTTTCCAAACTTTGCATACTAATATAATTCACTTTCCCTTGAAATATGGGATTAAAAGGGTGTGTGGTTTGAGAGATATGGATTTTTGAAAAATCTCTAAAGTGGTAGGACTATCATTAAATGCCACAATTCCAAATCAAAATAGAATTTCCTTTATTTACGCTTTTCCCTGATGTGTGAGATGTGGGTCGTTGGATCTGAGATCCAATGGTATAGAGCTTGTCCCCTACCTCCGGTCGAGTAAGGAAAAGGAGCACAGAACAGGTTGATTTCAAGTGAGATTTACTCGCGATAGTGGGAATGATTAGAACTGGAAATCATACCTTTTCCTTCGGGATCACAAAACAAACACACCTACCCCGGATTTCACCAGGTTTCATGGCTTCTAGGAGATTCACCCAATATTCCCCAACCCTGTCGCCATAGACAAATATATAGGGGCTTAGATCCCCTCTACAACCGATCTAAGTGCTCACAAGGATTGCATGGCACATCCGAAACTGATCTCGGCCTTCAATTGCTTGACCTCTCTATTCCTACTCTCTAGTCTACTCCTACTGTCAGGCCGAGAAAGCTCCCCATCATCGACCATCTCCGACCACTAATGAAGCAATCAAAGCCCTCTTTGAGTTCGTCTGAACTAAGCGAAGGTAGAGGAACAACAAGTTGTTGAAATAGAGGCATATGATACCAAGTCAACCCATTGTTTGATTGAGTAAGCCTGTGAGGTGAAGAGAGCTGAGGAAGAAGAAAGTCCCTGGTGAAAAGACTATCGTACCCTCACCTTCTCTTCAAAATAGGGAAGACCTTTTGGTCTTTTTCCCCACTTCAATCACGGTCTAGTGATCGTCGCCATGTGGGGTGGGAGACTGAGTTGGCCGAATACCATAGGCTCAACTCATCCGCGTTGGTGAGGTGGGTCTTGTGGTCGGTTCCTTAGTTGGCGGCCCATGATTGACCCATAAGATTTTATTTTGTAAAAATGTTAGTAATTAGTATGATAATCAGATGGTGACAAATAATATACAGTTTTTTATCAGAAAAAACCGTAGAATCCAATAAAAATGCTATCAGAGTCTAATTTTGCTTCTAGTTCAAAAATTGCTTGAAGATGGTATCTTTACTGTTTTAAATGAACTCGAACCCTAATTTTTGAGAATTGATGATCTTAATATGTCCAATTGTTATTGTGGATCCAAGATTAATATTTTATGAATAAAAAGAGAAACTTGAAAGTTATTCGAGTTTAGCAACCCATAATTTGATAAATTAGGGTTTCCTTAAAATAAAAGGTGTATCTAATGAAGGATTAGGGTTTGTAACCTAATGAAGCATGAAAAGTGGAAACTAGGGTTTGGGATGCCACAACCCAAATAAAACCATAATGTTGACCTTGAAACCCTAACTTGAGAACCAAGGCAGTCTTAAGGATGATTTGGATAAAATAATATTGTATGGGTGTATTGTATTAACTCACAAGGTAGTTTGCTCGATTGATTAGTTGATTTCTTGCTCTTGCTTGGACATCTAGACTCCTGATAAAGGTATGTGGTTATGCTTATGACTAATCTCTCTAGTTTCATCATGATTTATGAGGTTTTATCGATTTCTTAAAATTAAATGCTTGGATGAACTTTAATTCCTGCAATCTATAAAGTGACTATGACTATCACATTATAAAGTTTATAACTTGCTCGAACCCACATGTCAACTCTGGAAATTGTGAATGAAAAGATGAGTAAAGTCATGATAATGACTAGAGGACCAAGCCTCAGGTTGGGAATGTCAGACCAAGTCCCAAGTTGGGATGGTCATAAGTGGTCAAGCCCTAGATTGGGAAGACCAAATGGCACCTAGCTCTAGATTGATAGGTGGCCAATAAGGTACCTAGCTCCAGATGGATAGGTGGCCTAAAGTCTATTGCAGGGACAAAATCCTAAGAGGGGGTATACCAGAGGTTGAGTAAAAATGGTTGCGAAGTTATGAAGAAACTGTAAATTTTGTTTCGTAAAAAATATTTTTTGTGGTTATCTTGTTACAATTATATGCAAACTTTTGGTTCCCCCACATACCAGTATAATTCGTTATACTGATCGACGTTTTATTTGTCGACGTTTTAGGATAATCTTCCGTCTACAATTATGATGAATCCACATATTTAGAAAGAAGACACAAGATGAAGAAACATAATGAAAATATAGAGGTTATAGTAAAATTTTATTTTATGTTGAAAATTTAGGTATCGCTTAAGTTTTGTACTATCTTCCTTTTGTTAGTAAGATTTAGTAATTATTTCTAATTATTTTCTGAACCTGCAATTTTCTATTAGTGATAATGACTCTTGCCCTCTCGGTCCACCTATATAAGGGATAACAAGTCCACCTATATAAGGGATAACATGGAGAGGGGTCGTTACAGTAGCGTTGACCCATATCTAAAGACCGAACTATTTATCTTTTACTAAAATATGTAGTCGTGAATTTTCTTTTGAAAGTTATATAGACCAGCGCAGCTAAAAATTACTGGTGAGTCGCACACTGGTGAATCCGTTCACAAAAGAACAGAAAAGATACACGGACGAACCTGATTCCAAATTCAATTTTCACCTCATCGGACTAAACCATAAGCCATTGCTTGATTAAATAAGCGGCAAATTACAGAAACGGAAATGATTCTATATGTTAGCTGTTTACAAATGCTGTGCGGCTACAATGTTAAGAATGTGCACAGGTAAAAGCTGAAGATTCAAAAATCTCAAGAGGTGCCCAGCAAAAACAGAGGAGGATACACCCCAAATATGACTATGTGAGCATCCCATAGCAAAGATCAAGCCGCAATCAACATCCACCGGAGGAGGGCTGGATTCTACAAGGAAATCTAGAGCTATGTACAAGTCAGCAGACGTCATGTACTTATCAGGAGGTATGGTAACTGAGCCTCGAACAATTGACCCTGCAAGCGTGGCTGCCTATCTACGGCGTCGGGGCGATGAACAGTATTGGGACGTCGCAGCCATGGAGGCGACGGCCTTGGCCCATGCCACGAGCTCTTCCTTCATCCTCCGCTCGTCTCTCAACAGGGCTGGGTCGATCGGGCGGGTGTCCTTACAGTGGCCACCACTGTAGCCACTCGGGATTGCTGGGAGGAGGGCCGAGCCTGCTGCTGCGCGAGATGAGGCCGCCGCTGCAGTCTTGGGCGGGACGGCGACGGTGAGGTCAGGCATCGCTTGGTCGGTACTTGGGACTCGTTTTTTTTATCTGCGATATGCAGGATTACTGCTTGGATAGTTTATTCCTTGCAGTCTTGGCTATGGGCCGGGTAGAGTGCCTCCAGCTTTTTGCCGTCGAGGGTCGTCGGGTGACGCCGGTTTTATAGTTGAAACACGGAGGACACGAGGGACATGAGGTGGGCCGTGGGCGGCAGGGAGGAAGGTGCCCCGTTGGAAGATTGGCCGTGCACACTGGATTTAAGTGAGTTTAGGCATAAGACAAAGCTCACTGCTTAGTCCACGTCTCTCTCTCTCTCTGACTATAAAATTGCGTTTTTAATAAACAAAACGTGTTCTCATGTATTCCAGTGGCGTTGTTGACGCAAGCTAACGTGGCCATATCTTCCCTTACTACTTTTCATGGGTTGGGTGGCTCCAAACTTGAATAAAATTGTTCTAAAAGAAAGCATGTTATCTTCATATGATTAGTAATGGCCAAAAATGCTACACATAACTCCGTTTGAACCTAATCTGCTATCCTTTTCCCACTCTCAAATAAAGGGAGCCAATAACAATACACCATTTTCAGTGGTCTGTAGTAAACAATACAGAAAGGAGAGAAGAAGTGGAAGGAAAGTACAAGAGAATGGTTATAACTTTCAAAGGGCAGTAGATTTTTTAACGAACTAAAAACTATTGAATTTCTTAAAAAATATATATTTAAAAAATATAATCTAAAATATAAAAATGAGTATTATTATGTATTTATGATATTTCTATGCAGAAATGAGTATTATCTAAAAAACATTATACAATACTTACTTTTGTATAAATATTTTTTTTAATATATGTACAATCTCATTAAAAATAATGTTATTCTAAAATCAATAATGCATTCGAGATAATACTCATTTTAGAGTAACACACTAACTCAAAGATGAGTATTGTATTGTTTTTGGTATATTACTCATTTTTATGTCATTATTTTTTAAGATTTGTATTGTACATTATTTTATTGACACAATACTCATTTTAAAATATAAAGAATAAAAAATGATTACTATCAAAATTAGTACTTATTGTAATACTAATTTTAAAATAGAATGGTATAAAAAGGAGTACAATGCCAAAATGAGTACTATACAAAGAACAAGAACGGCATGCAATACTTGTTTTTGAATTAGTGTGTTATTCAGAAAATGAATATACTATCCTAATATAAAATACTCATTTTTATATTCCATATTAATTTGTCAAAAATATATCAATATTGGTCTTGTTAGATTGTATTTTTATAAGAATTCTAATAATTTTTAATTCATCAAAAAAAATTATTTTGATTTGAAATTTATAAACAACATATGTTTCTCTCTCCTATTTTTTCTTTTCTCTGTGCTTTTTTCCCCTCCTGATTTGGTTTTTCTATCCTATCACATGGTACCTCATCCCTATTTGTTGGAGATAGTAAAATACAGATATAATTAAAGTTTTGAAACCAGGTCTATATATCATTACTCAAGGGAGAAACAGTCCAATAACAAAACAATCCTTTCATCGAATTGATAGTTGCTCTATCTAAGGAAGCAGAACAGAATAACTAGCAAGCCATAGAGCGGTTCATCACCATTCATAACCGTTAAAGATCACCTTTCAAATTTTTATGATTCAATAATATTTTCTATTATAGTGTTCCCCATTTTTCACAGCATAAGCTTTTTATAATAAAATAAGTGTGTCCATCGTAATGTCATCACAAGCAATGTTTATTTTGCATGAGAAACCACAAATGCATATGATAATATTTGCCAGAAAGAGGAGAATTTCGATGGGAATCATTTTGAAGGCTCTTATAGTCATCATTGATGGCTCACAAAGCTACATGGGGAGAGAAACGATGTCTAGAAAATCGCATGTGCTACATGGCCAAGGGCATTACCTGTGACATCAACATACACTATGACATAGCACAACTATCTTAGTTGTGGTACCCGAGAGTCACCACCATGTTCACCATCTCAGTAACCGTTGCCACTGTATGCAGAATCACAATTCACTGGCTATTCCCATCCACCACTATCAAGGAGGCCAGTACAATGTGTCGTAACTGTTGCAATGTATGCAGACTCACACTTCACGGGCTATTCCCATTCACCACTAGATCAGGGAGGCCAAAACAACATGACGTAGAGTGACAATCTCCACTCCACGTTGAGTAGTAGGCTTGCATGGAGTTGAGAAACTTCTAAATCTATGGGTCGAGGGTGGCACACATATTTCTTGAACCCATCCATGCCTATGTAATTAAGTTGCAATTTAATTATTTGATTCTGGAGATGCATGTAGTTCATCATATCTTTGTCTAATTTTTTTCTAGCATTTCCTTACAATCCACTACCTAGCCATCTTAGGTCATATCTCACCATCTACATTATAGAAATTGTCGTTCAACCCTCACTTCAATTTGTACAAATAGCAAGATAATGAAAGATTTGAAAACATGACATTGTTTAGAAATCACTCATGATAGCCCATGACTATATGAATCACGATTCACAGAAAGGATATAAGGTTTAGTTGGAACTGATGGGGATGAAATTCGATCCTTTTAAAACCAAATAAATGGAACATATCTAGTAACTAACAGTTCCCTATGTTTATTAGTATCAAAGCGAAGTGAAGTCATGGGAAAAGAAAATTAATGAATCGACCAATTGAAGTTTGACATTGATCATCACCCTCTTTCACACTTCTTACATCGTCTTTTATCTTTCATCAAACAAAAAGTAGTAAAGAAAAAAAGTATACCAAACCCTAAGACTGTGTAGCATTCTTCCACCCCAATCTTTTGCTTCTTCCTTACACCTCAATGTATAGCAGGGGTGTATCATCAAAAAAGAAACAAAATCAAAAGATGTGGATGTCAGTTCCATACATAAAACATCAAAGAAAATTCTCAAAATAAAAAAAGTAGAAGAAAAAGAAAACTAAATGAAATGACAAAAGTACAAAATTCCCTACATATTTCACTTTCTTCCTCTTCCCACATGTGAGTTAATCCATACAAATACCCCTTTACATATCCTTTTTGCTAAAATCTGGAATTTAATAGTGTGCACTTCATTATTTTTGCTAGTACCTTGTTCTTTTAAATCCTAGCAATGGGTATTCTTGTGATATGTTGGCCAAGAACCTACTGTTCAGAAGTGGTCTTAGGGAAAGAGGACATGGCTAGTTGAGTTATGTAATTCCAAGATGTTTGATTGCTTGTTCATATAGGTGATCGGGAATCAACTATTATGTGAGCTGCGAGGCATATAATAGGATGAGATCGTCTCTTTAGATTTGTTTTAGGAGTTTTGAGTTACTTAAGGATGCGTGATATTCAATATCAAGGTTCTTTTTATTAACATCAATTCATCTACATTTGTTTTAATAAGATTCTTGGTTTTTACATACTTGTTATATAATGTTAAATTTGTAAATATGATGTTTTTAGTTAGATTACTTGGATCTGATATTCATCTCATGTTTTTAGCTACACAAATTGTGAGAATACTGCTAAGGTTTTGTCTGCACAAAGATGCCTTAAGTGCACTCCTAGGTGCCCCTATGTTTTCCCCATGCATCATCCATCATTTAACTAAGAATCAAGGCACCTAATGAACTCGAGAAGAAGAATTTAGGCTCCACATCCTATATGACTAGATATTTTTTTTTTGGAAAATTGGGTAAGTATATTCCAAAACCCCCAAGGGGACAAAATTACAAGCCACACCCTAACATGTGGCTACAAGCTCCTAGGAAATGGTTACAACAAATCCCAATTCCTAGCAATTATAGGAGGTACATCAATCATTGGTCTAAAAGAAAAGTACATTCTCTTGATTTCCAAAGCAAGATGATTGAAGATGATATCGAAGTCCGAGGAGCCTCCATTATGTAGTCTATTGTTGCGTTCAGTCCAAATAAGGTGAGCTGCACCGGTGATAGCCCAAAGCTCAATGATTCTAGCATGCTTGGATCTCCTGCCGAGCTCAGTAAGACATTCATGAAGAGAATAAGAAGTTCTAATGTTAAGTTTAAGTTGTGCTCGACCCCAAATATATCTCCAGTATTTGCAGCCATCAAACAAATGAGATGTCGAATCACTGTGTAAACCACACAATAAACATGCAGGGACGGGGGCACCTGACCAAAAGCAGATTTTTCCCATGTAGGAAGAACGTTGTTAAGAGCTCTAAAGCAAGTAAGGCTCCACCTAGGATAGTGCCTGGAAGACCAAAGATTATCAAAGATTTTATCAGAAGGTCGCCGTTGTCTGCAATTGTTCCAGAGATCATTGCCCGCCCACAAGGAGAAAGACGGCCAAAGGGCCACCATGCGCTTATGACAAGTAGAGCCGCAACTAGAAGGTACAGTCAAAGAATTGCCATATCTGCTAGACATCCATGTGCTCCATATGCTTTGTGTTTGAGTGAATCTTTTGATGCGTAGCAAAGTGTAGAAATCAGCAAGCTCATCAAGTCTTTTGAAGCCAAGGCCACCTTCAGAAAGAGGGTAGGCCAAGAGAGCCCAATAAGAAGGATGCGTGGAGCTGCCCCAAAGGAAATCCGAGAGAAGTAATTCCATCCTACGTAACACAGCAGGAGGAATATCCCCCATACGAAGCCAATAGCTAATCAAACCCATAGCACAATGTTTGATAAGGACTATGCAACCAGCCATAGAGATTTTAGAACCCGGCCATCTTTGTATCATATCTCTCAATTTGTCCAAACATTCATGATAGTGACGCCTTCTAAGATTACCACCTGCCATAGGGAATCCCAGATACTTAGATAGACTCATATGGTAGGACCATCCTTAACATGAGAATACTGATTCCAATTCCTAGATGATTAACTACGGTAGATATCTGATTGGCCATAAAAAATGTTCCACAACTGGACATTTTGGGTCAGCTAGCACTCGACCACTAGATTTCCTGATTCTCAAGCAACTTCATAGCTCATCCAGCTGCCTTGTTACAAATTCTCCTTGAAATCACATTTTTGAGTGACTTTATACTTCTTTATCACTCGTTAATTCAATCACTCTTTCAAAATCAAACAAAATTTTAACTACCTATATCTCTAAATGAGTAAATCTACTTCATACATAAAGACACAATCTTGTGGGTTCTGTCTTCAAGCTAAATTGTGATAAGATACATCTTCCTATTTATGTGTTTTTTTCTTCCTGTAGATGAAAATATGATTTACTTATAGTGAATTTGTGGTGTGGTAAAATGCAAATCACTAGAATGTGCAAAAAGCCAGTGTAAGTGTCTTGCTGCATCTGTACCTTAATAAGAGAGAATATGACTAATGCTCACTTTATTAAGTCACTTAGAGATGGTATTAATAAAAGATAAGTATACATGTAATGCTACCATACAATTGTGTCACCATTTGATATAGTTCATATGGATGGATGTGTACAATGTATCCCAATGATTCACCAAGTCATCTGTCATATTAGATCATGGACACATGTTCTTTGAGGATCCAAAAACCTTAATTAGTTCCTCAACATATATATTCAATATTTCTTAACTATTTCCAAAAGATATTTATTAATAACTATCCAAATGGTAAGATATTGAAAGACAATTACTTTTCCTTCAACTAGATATACCCTTCTAATATGAGACTAACATTCCACTATTTAGTTATATAACTAAATTCCTCAACTGGTTCATTTCTAAGATAAATAAAAAAAGGGGTATCAAAAAAGTTATGAAACATCTTAATACTTATTAGATATCTTTTAACCGCTTATTGGTATATATAGGTTCATTGTATCATTAAAAACAATGATAAACTTTGATTTAATTGAATGTATACTGATAATCACATATTTCTATAGGTGCCAAATATAATAGACTACTATTGTTCTATTGAAAATTAAACATTAATATCTTCCAACAAGGATATAGTAACGTATCCCATACAAAGAAAACATTGATTAGCATTATTCTATTTGGTAATAAACCTTAAAAACTAGAATATCACAAACAATGCAATATATAGAAATTGCATTGTTACCATGAATGATATAATCCTTATTTAATTTAATGATCTCACGATATGAATAAAAATTCCAATTCCAAGTTTCGTTATTAATATGTATGCACTTCAAATTATGTATAATATAATACTACATTTTGTAACTAAAAGCATAATATGAACAACATGTGTTAGTGGAAGGCAACATAAAGTTAAAGAAAAATTGGAAAAAAAACCTAATTCCATAATGTTTTCTCTTTCAATAATATAAAAGTAACCATAAAAGTGACAAAATAACCTCCATGCATGCATTAAATTTGAAAACATCCTAATCCTTCTCTTCTATATTCATTATTTAAAAGTTTTAGTAATGTAAAATTTGACATCACCATTTATCCTACAAAGCATAGGGTTAAGTAGGTTCTCAATTCTAAAGAGAAAATGTAGTGAGAGTTTCTATGTGGTTCTCACCCATGGAAGACCAAGATATATACTTGAAAAAAAACCTTGTAGAGTAAAAAAGATGATAATCTAATAGATACAAGTGAATTATGTACATGAAAAGACATTCACAAAATGAAGAATAGGAATACAAATTGAACATGCAAATATTGAGTTGCACTTGCTAATAGAGATCTTTGGACTAGTATAAAAATGATTGCAAAACGGACCTAATATAATAAATCCACATGAATAAAAATAAATATTCTATGTTGATTGTCTAAATTTCACTTGTAAAGTGAGTGCTCTTACAAATATAATATATTAAGATCACAAGTTGTGTATCGATTCCATGTGATAGTATAAGATTTATGTATCTAATAATTACAACTCTTGTGAGGTGATTGAATTTATACCCTATCAACCAAGTATGATACTAATATTGTGCTTATTAGTATACATCAATGAAAGTGAAGACTTCTAAAATGGTTCTTTGTCAAATTTCATGATTATAGATTTTCTTACAATGTCATAACCATCAACATATGACAATGTTTCCTTGTATGAAATACAAAACACATGTGAGTATAATTATTTATATACATTATCCAAGGCATTTGATTTTGGGTCATATGATGACTCCTAGAGTGGAAAAGAGTGAAGAACTATTATAGTGGAGGGTGAGGAAGTTATATTCATAATGAAAACCTTTCCTTTCTCCATCTTATTGTGGTGTTTGGTTTGAAATGGGAAGTTCATGAGAGAATAAGGATCAAAGTGAATAATACATGAAAAGGAGTGATGTAGGAATCTCTGACATCATTTTGCATTGACAAACACATATTCTTAGTGTATTTTTTGTGTGAACCAATTCCATTTTGGTTGTGCTAATGTTTTTAATCGTATATAATGCAACTTATCAGCCATTTAGTTTGCAATGTTAAAAACTAAAGTGTGGTAAAATGTTTCAAAAGCATTCATTTTTTTGTGATATGGTCCTAGTAAAAGTCAGCTTAATTGTTCTAATATCTTTCTATGCTCATGTACCCATGATGTGAATCATAACTTAAGTTTTGGTACTTATACATATTTTGATTAATTTCAAGTGGAGGAAAGATTGAAAAGGTAGTCTCTTAACTTTTATTTTGAAAATGGGTCTATATTCCGAGACTGGTCCACCATATATGTCATGTGGGATTCTGATAGATATGTCTCTCTTATACATATCCTATTTTACCCTTACTAAGGAGAAAACTTCTATTTGTCACTACTTCAATCGATCTTCTTCTTATTTCCTCTTCAACACAGTTGGCTAACCCCTTCTCTTGGTGTCTATACAACTTATCTTCCACAAAAACCCTACTTGACATGGTAAGCATGGTAACTGGCACTCCGGTCTCCACTTATCCCCTTGTATCATTCTTGATATTTTAATGTAGGTGCATCCTTTGTGTCTTAGAATGAAATGCATTCTTGTAAAAGTATACATCAGCCTTCCAAGAGACATTTAGGGCTTTAATAGATATAAAATGTGTGCATTCACTTTGTGCCTCTATTGTAAATGATATCACTATCTTTATGTCTATAAACCCAAAATACAAAGCTTGTCATCCACATCATCATGAAAATCCTAAAAAAAACCCTAGTCTCTCCATTTGCCCATGTCAAAACTACACCACCTGCCTGAAAACATAACCATCCATCATGTGTATCCTTCTCTCCACTGGCCACCAATGAAACCCTTCTCCATATCATCAAAATTTCTTCTTATGCCATGACTACTATTTGAAACCTTACCCATATCAAATGTTGACTTTGAACTCTCCCCATATATTTCCATATCCATGTGTCCAATGAAAAATGTTTCCCAGATACTAAAAACTTTCTATCTTTAATTCTTCAAAAAATGGTTGTTTCAATGAGTCCTCATATTTCCTCCTCACTAGAGATACATGTTTCCCCACCATTCTTTAAGAAGGATCTCCTTTTCCTATGGAAACATCAAATAAAAATTCCATATAAAACTTGGTGGTTCCATCTGCTTCACATGTGTCAACTGATGGGCCGATCTCATCATTGTTTTTGTCATAAGGAACATATCCTCCCTTACTCTATCTTGGATGGATAAAGACCACTTAAGTATTATAGTCCACAATGAAGTAGGTTCCACCATTGTCCCTCCAATATACCTCCAATACTTTGATCACATCATCTTTTCATCTAAATACTAGAAGAATGCATTGATACCTTAAATGATGAGATGATTAACCTTGGCGCCTACTGTGATTATGAACATGACTACCTCATCCATGATGAATGTATATTCATCATGAAATTCAATTACCATCTTAGGCTCATTCGGACTCAACACATCATATTTCACTCTTTGAATATTAAAATGTATCATAATGTGCAAAATTACTTGATTGATCTAATTATCATGATTTTAACTGAAATTATGTTGATTTGATGCATGTCTTGATAAAGCTGAACAATCAGCTAGGGCCCACCTTTACTCACCCTTGGTTCTGACCAATCGATCTCAAGACCGTTTGAGCCCATTCGGTCTCAAGACCGTTTGAGCACATTCGATCTCTATACCGTTTGAGCCCATTCGGTCTCAAGACTATTTGAGCCCATTCGGTCTCAAGACCATTTGAGCCCATTCGGTCTCAAGACCGTTTGAGCCCATTCGGTCTCAAGACCATTTGAGCCCATTCGGTCTCAAGACCGTTTGAGCCCATTCGATCTCAAGACCGCATGGACAGTTCCATTATAAGACCGTTTGGACGACCACACGAATTCAAGACCTTGAAGTAGATCCCCGACCACGACCATTTTGAACGACCACAGCCGTGGTCCACTGTCCTTGCCACGACCATGTGGTGAGGCCAAGACTGTGGTGAACCAACCCTAGTGCCTGTCCTTCCTCACCTACCATGCCCGTACAAGGCGGCACGACCGTGGGGCAGCAGCCCGACCACGACCGTATTGACATGCCACGGCCATGGCGTACCCACCATCAGAGCCCAAGTCTTCACCCACCACGCCCGTGTGAGGCAGCACGACCATGTGGTGGAAACCTCACCACGACTGTGTAGTATCATCATGGTCGTGGTGCATTGTCTTCTACCTCATGCCCCTCCGATTTTAGAACTCCACCATGGACATTGCGCCCACCGATCTGCTGCTTCAAGCATTCACGACCTCCAGCGTCATCCTCCTTACCACCAGTAGCGCCGACCACAATCTTTCCTACTCCTCACGGTCTTGTGATAGATTTGGGCATCCCTGACCGTTTGAGAAAAACTCACGGTCTCAAATCATTTACTGCAACCTGAAGACTGAATGAAGTAGAGTTGACCGTTTGATGAGGGACGACTGTTTGCCCAAACCGTTTGCTGCTGCTAAGGATTGAAAACTGTTGCTTGAGTCAATGCATGAAGATCATTTAATAGACAAACGGTCTGCAAGACCGTTCAGTCCCATACAGTCTGTGAGACCGTTCAGTCCCTAACGGTCTGTGAGATCGTTTAGTTCCTAACGGTCTACAAACTGTATGCCTCTCGCCCGAAGATCGTTTGAGTCAACTGAAGTGAAGACCGTTTGGGGGAATTGAAGACCATTTGGTTTCTAATAGTTTACAGACCGTTTGCCCAAGCTGTGCAAGACCGTTTAAGTACTAAGACCGTTTGGTAAATTTTTACCAGACCATTTGAGCAAAAAATATCTGATAAACCGTTTGGACTGGAAACACACCAAAAATGTGAAGACCAGCCGCGTGCCTATAAATAGGACCAGTAGGGTTCCCTTTTGGGGCATCGGTTCCGGGACACCGACAGGCTGCCTGTACACAGGTCCGGTCCAAATCCAGTGCTGTCCGCGCCAGTTTCATTCCACCTACTGCCTGTGTTGCAACCGAGGAGGCTGAGGAGAGAAGGAAGACGGAGCGAGGGAGACTGTCCGATTTGTCTTGGCAACTCCCGTTCGCGTCCAGATCTGCTCCGACATGGCGTAGAAGGTTGTATCTTCTTCACTGAGCTGCGACTACCTTCTGCACCGAGTTCATGGTGGATTTCTCTCTCTTTCTTATTCTTCTTGTTTCTTGCATCATGAGCGAGTAGTACCTTTTTGTTGGGGTGCGGGGACTAGCCCCGCTGCCCATGCAATCATGTTCTTTTGTTAAACTCTCCATGGAAATGTATATAACTTTCCATTTTGTTGTTAATTGGTACGTTCATAGTTGATTTTCTACTTGCTTTCATCTTGTTCTCTCCTATATTGCAAACTCTTATATATGTGGGATAGAATGGCGGTTTACGAAGTTCAACTCCTTGACAAAAACTTCTTATAGGATTCCTTGAGGTCGTAAGTGTTTGATCCGTGAGGAGACGAGACATCTAGCCTACGGTGACACTTCTGTGGTCTAAACATCCCTCCGGGAGGACCACAACCTTAGTTGGATTTTGTATCGTCTTTGTTTATCGTCGATGATAGTTTGTAGATCTATCATCTGCTTGCTTATCAATTAATGTGGTTGACTCCCAAACTAGAAATAGATTGAGATTTCTTCGAGGTCGTAAGTGTATGATCCGCGAGGGGATGAGTCATCTAACCTTCGGTGATGCTTCTGTGTGACTAACACCTATATAGGGGGCCCGCAACCTTCATGGGATTTCTGTATCTTCGGAGCCGTAAGTGAGTGATCCGGTTGGTGACGAGACATTTGATGCCTAAGGTGATGCTTACGCGAACCTAACACCCATATGGGGGGTTTTGCAACAGCTCTATTTGGATTGTTATATCTTTCCTGGATTGTTTGTGATTGATTGTGTTTGCATGCGTAGTGGTGGTGAAACCCAATACAATCCCAACAATTCCATATCATTGATCTAGATCCAACTTTAATTTCGTTCTTTACTTTCTTGCAATTAGTTAAATCAAACTCAAATCAACCTATTGTTTTAAATATTAGTCTTAACTTGAACTAGACTAGAATGACAAGATTCTTAAAAATGTTGTCCTTTGGGATTTGATCCTCAACTATACTGCAATAAGACCTGTCTGCTTGCGGGTGGTATTATTGAACATTGGTTTTGGTAAAAGATCGGGGATTTCAACCCCGAATGAATTTGTTAGTTCATTCAAAATACCACATCAAATTCTGGCGCCGTTGTCGGGGACAACGTAATCAGTTAGTCCAATCTAGTTCTTTTGAGGCTAATCTAGGATTTTAATTTTCTTTTGACACAATCGATCATCTACTTGAATTTGAATTTACTCCGTGGTTCTCACTTTCAAAATCTTTCTAATTCATGTACAATCCAAGGCATAGTGCATGCACCGATCAGATAGCCCCAGACTAACAGTGAGCTTTGATCCCGAGATAGACATAACTTTTCATCATCAGATCAGAGAAAATCAAGCAAGGATGGATCAGGAAGAGGGAGTAGCCCGAAGAGTGGCTCAAGCCATCAATTCATAGAGAGAAAGGCTCATGCAAGAAGTCAGAGCTGTAGTACAACAAGAAATCCTAGCAGCGCAATCAGCTGAACAACAAAAGGATCTTAGAGAGTTCTCAATCCCAAAAGCTACGAATGTGCATCATCCAGTAAAACCTCCCCACATCAGTGCTGCCAATTTTGAGATACGAGCACATTGGATCACCTTGCTTCAAAACAACCCTTTCTATGGAAAACAAGGTGAAGATAGTCAAGAACATCTTTTAAGGTTTATTAATCTTTGTGCTATGACAAAGCAAAATGGAGTGTCTGATGATGCCATTAGACTCCACCTCTTCAAGTATTCCCTTGTTGATAGAGCCATAAGTTGGTACAATTCGTTGCAAAGTGAAATACCCATCACCACCTAGGAACAACTACAAAATATGTTTCTAGAAAAATTTTATCCTCCATCTCTCACATACGAAATCAGAGGGTGAATAACAAATTTCACTCAAGTTCCTGGAGAAACCCTTGCTGAAGCCTGGGATAGATACAAAGAGCTTCTATGCAAGTGTCCACACCACAGAATTCCCAAGAACCAACTCATTGAGATTTTCTATAGGGGTATGGATGACAATATTAAGAGATTCCTAGATTCCTCGTCTAGAGGAAACTTCATGCATCAAAGTTATGACAGGGCATGGAGAGTCGTCACCCTGGGAGCAGAAAATCAAGCCAATTGGGAAAGATCTGCAGGTAAAGGAGTTTTGAAAGTAGTTATGGCTGAAGCTACTCCCAAGTACAAATCCATCGCTGAAACCTTGAAACTCTTAGTTGCCAAGCAAGACCATATTGAATCATCTCTTGCTGCAATTGGAAGAGGACGTTCGCCCACTCGACAACCAAAACAAGTCAAGTCTTCTTCCTTGTTCCGTGAAGCATGTAAAGGGACTGATCATTCCACCTTATCATGCAATGTTCTTTACGATGTTGTTCTGAGCAATGTATGTGGCCAAGGAGATAACGGTCAAATGGAAAATCTTAACGCTGTTAATACCATCCCTGGTCAAAGTTACTACAATCCGAATTAGAATAGGAATCATCCAGGATTTCAATATGGAAACCCCTCTGGAGTAGTAAACTCACATCAATTTGGTTCGAACAACCAACCACGAGGGCCACCAGGATTCTAGTAAAATCAACAATAGAGTTTTGGAAATCAAGGAAATTTCAAGGGAAACTTTCAGAATAGAAACTTCAATAACTATCAGAACAACTCCCAGTACCAGAGTCTTAACCAAGTTCCTTATTAACAACAAGGACAACAGGCAGGTTCAGTTTCTCCTGATGACAAACTATTAACCATTGAAAAGGTGTTGCAAACTCAGCAAACTATGATAGCTAACCAACAAGCTCAGCAGAAGGCTATTGAATCTCAACTAGCTCAACTTGCAGCCAGCATTAAGCCGCCTACTGGGGCCTTTGCTGGCCAACCCGAGAATAATCCTAAGCATCCCGAACAATTGAAGGATGTCACCACCAGGTCGGGAAAAGACTATTCTGATCCTTCTATCAAGACACCTATGGTTGTTACTAATGAGGATGAGCATGTGATCATTCAAGACTCAACAACACCAGAGTCTCAACCAGAAGAACCAACAATTGTTGACAAGACAGATAATGAAAGTCTTGAGAAACCTATTGACGAAGAAGCTAAAACATTAGAACCTGATATTCCTGTATACAAGCCTCGTATACTGTTTCCTGCTCGTTTAAGGCAAACCAAGTTGGATACTCAGTTCAATAAGTTTAAAGAAGCTATGAAGAAACTTCATGTTGATATACCCTTTTTGGATGTGCTTGTTGAGATACCAGCTTGGACAAAATACTTAAAGTCACTCCTCACCAGGAAATATATAACTGAAGAATATGAGACAGTCAAGTTTGCTAAAACCACTTCGGATATCATCCAAAGTAAGATGCCAAAGAAATAGAAAGACCCAATATCTTTTGGGATTTCCTGCCATATCGGCGATTCTTCATGCAAGAAAGGACTAGAAGATCTTGGTGCTAGCATCTCCATCATTCCACTCAGCCTTTGCAAAAGGCTAGGGTTTGCTGAACTTCTTCCAACTGGCATGACCATACAACTCGCAGACAATTTGATAAAATACCCATTAGGAATTATTGAGGATGTACTTGTCAAGGTAGGGAAAGATTCTTATGTTCCGTGTCACTTTGTTATCATGGACATAAAAGAGGATGCTAGATATCCTCTCATCTTTGGGCGTCCGTTCCTCACCACTACAAGAGTTCTAATTGATGTTGAAGTAGGAACTTTGCTTCTCAGACTTGGCAAAGAAACTCTCGAATTCAAGGTTTTTGAAAGTATGAGAAGACCAAGTATGCAAGAAGAAGTCTATCTGATTGACTGCATTGAGAAAATGTCACTTTTAACTCAAGAGCATCATGAATCAGACGACCCTTTAGAAGTTGCTCTAACGAACCCATCAGTTGATGCACCAATTGATGAACAAGTGAAAGATTGCATCAAATCCCTCGACTCTGCTAATGAAGATGTTGAAGCCACTAGTGAAGAACTCAAAGCTATGGAAACTACAGAAGAAACATGCAAAAACCAGAGGCTCCTGAAATGAATCCCCTGCCCAAAGGACTGAAGTATGTGTTTTTAGATGATCTCAAAGTTTGCCCAATTATTATAAATTCCGATCTAATAGCTAAACAAGAAGATAAACTCCTGAAGGAATTAAGGGAAAGAAAGAAAGCCATCGGTTATAAGATGAGTGACCTCACTGGGGTCGGTCAAGCGTTGTGTATGCATAAGATCCCTATGATGGAAGATCACAAGCCTACTATTGAGCATCAACGGAAATTGAATCCAAATATGAAGGAAGTGGTCCGTTGTGAGGTCATTAAACTGCTCACAGCTGGAATAATCTATCTGATATCAGATTCTCCATGGGTGAGTCCAGTGCATGTAGTCCCGAAGAAAGGTGGAACAACTATTATACGAAATGAAAACAATGAACTCATCCCCACTCGAATAGTCACAGGGTGGAGGATGTGCATAGATTATAGAAAATTAAACAAGGCAACTCGAAAAGATCATTTTCCAATTCCTTTACTTGATCAAGTCTTAGAAAGGTTGGCTCACCAAGAATATTTATGTTATCTTAAGGGTTAATCTGGATTCTATCAAATACCCATACATCCAGATGACCAAGAGAAAACTACTTTTACCTGCCCATTCAGAACGTACGCATTTAAAAGAATGTCGTTTGGTCTATGTAATGCACCCGCAACTTTCCAACATTGCATGGTTGCCATATTCACTGGTCTTACTGAAACAATTATGGAGGTTTTCATGGATGATTTTTCTGTATACGGAGATTCATTCGATTCATGTCTAAAGCACCTCTCCCTAGTCCTCAAATGATGTGAAGAAGCATATCTTGTGCTGAATTGGGAAAAATGCCATTTTATGGTAAAGGAAGACATTGTCCTCGGCCATAGGGTTAGTAATAGAGGAATTGAAGTAGATAAAGCCAAGATTGAAGTGATTTCTAAACTGGCTATTCCAACAAATGTAAAAGAATTCCGTGCTTTCCTAGGTCATGTAGGATTTTATAGAAGATTCATAAAGGACTTTTCAAAGATAACCAAGCCAATGACAAATTTGTTACTAAAAGATGTTGAATTCAATTTTGACGAAGAATGTGTCAAAAGCTTCAACACACTAAAGCAGGCTCTCACAACAACACCCATAATTAGAGCTCCCGATTGGGACCACCCTTTTGAAATTATGTGTGATGCCAGTGACTATACTGTGGGCACTGTTTTAGGGAAATATATAGAGAAGAAACATTATGTGATCTATTATGCATCGAAAACTCTCGATGAAACCCAGAGGAATTATGAAACTACCGAGAAAGAACTTCTAGCAGTCGTGTATGCCTTTGAGAAGTTCAGATCCTACCTAATCAGTTCGAAGGTCATTGTCTACATAGACCACACTGCCATTCGTTACCTTCTGGCAAAGAAAGATGCAAAACCCATGTAATTAGATGGATTCTCCTATTGCAAGAATTTGACTTAGAGATAAGAGATAAAAAGGGTACAGAAAATGTGGTAGTAGATCACCTCAGTCGTATCCACATTCTGGACACTAAGAAGATTCTGATTAATGATTCCCTTTTGGATGATCAACTAATGAAGGTCTCAGAATTTATACCGTGGTACACAGATATTGTGAACTACCTCGTTCCTGGTGTTATTCATCCTCAATGCACCAGAAATACACTGAAGAAATTTATGCATGATGTGAAACAGTACTACTGGGATGAGCCGTACCTTTTCAAACTATGTGTTGATGGTCTGTATAGACGATGTATCACCGAAGAAGAAGCTTAACCTATTTTAGAACAATGTCACTCAGGACCAGTGGGAGGACATATGAGCTCTAAAAAGACTGCCTTGAAGGTTTTGCAATGTGGATTCTTCTGGCCAACCATGTCAAAAGATTCCTATGAATTTGTCCTATCATGTGACAAATGTCAAAGATCAGGTAATATAACAAAGAGAGATGAGATGTCGCTGAATCTATGGCAAGAAGTAGAGATATTCGATGTTTGGGGGGTGGACTACATGGGTCCATTCCCATCTTCTCATGGATTTTCATACATCCTAGTGGAGGTGGAATACGTCTCAAAATGGGTTGAAGCCATACCAACCGTCACTAATGATTCCAAACCAGTCATCAAATTATTCAAGGATATTATTTTTCCCCGTTTTGGTGTCCCACGCACGGTGATATCTGATAGAGGTTCCCATTTTCTTGAAAGAAGCTTTGAAGCATTGCTAAGAAAGTATGGTGTTACTCACAAGGTAGCCTCACCTTACCATCCACAGACAAGTGGACATGTGGAGGTTTCTAATCATCAACTCAAGAGTATCTTAGAAAAGATAGTAGGCCGCAATCGGAAATATTGGTCGGTAAAAATCAACGACGCATTATAGGCCTATCAAACTGCTTATAAAACTCCCCTCGGGACTACACCTTTTCAATTAATATATGGAAAGGCTTTCCACCTTCCAGTCAAACTAGATCACAAGGCATGGTGGGCAATTAAACAACTAAACTTTGATATGAAAGAAGCAAGCCAAACCAGGATTCTTCAACTCCAAGAGTTGGATGAACTCAGGATGACAGCTTATGAGAATGCACGAATCTAGAAAGAACGCACAAAACTTTGGCACGATGGACATCTAAAAAGAAAAGACACACAAGTGGGAAACCACGTCCTTCTATTCAACTCAAGGTTGAAGTTATTCCCAGAAAAACTCTACTCACGCTGGTCTGGACCATACATCGTCAAGAGCATCTCCCCACATGGTGCCTTCTCATTATGGAGTGAAAAGTCAGGTGAATTTGTAACAAATGGTTACCGCTTAAAGAGATATTTTACCTCAACTGACATAGGAACTGAAGCAATGCTGGAACTCACCAATCCAAAGGATCCACCATGAACTTGAAGGATTCAGTCGAGCCATCGACATAAAACAAAGGTGCTTGTCGGGAGGCAACTTGATCAATAAATTTGTTTTACTTTTCTTTTGAAATTAGAATGTTTCTTCAATTTTGTTTTTACCTTCTAGTTAATTTTTCATTAAATAAAATTTGCATCGCAAGATGCTATTTTAAGATCTAATTTCTCTTTACCTTTGAGATTTTTAGATAAGAGGATGCACGCTGATTGGAACACAACCACATCTGGTGGTCATTCTTGGCATGAATTTCCCCCTCCATCTTGGATTTAGGATTTGCTCGGGACGAGCAAATATCTATGTTCAGAGTGGAGGGTGGGTGGTGCGTACCTCACTTTCCACCTACACCCATCCTTTTCATACTTAAGTTTTCTCTGTCACATTCTTGATAAAAATTTTAAATTTTCAAAATTTTTAAAGTTTTCCAAAGAAATTGAACAGATACTTGATGAATTTTTGAAACTTCTTGTTTCATTAAATGTCACCAACTAGTTTTCTATGCATTTTGAATCATTATACTCTCCTTATTCGAAGTAGATCCTCAAAAGGACCACTTTTTGAAACAAGCCTTTTGATTGATATCATCTTGTGAAGCTTATGATTCCTAACATCATGATACTTATGCAAAAATGATAAGTGTCTGTCGAACTGATAGGGATCAAACACGTCGTGCTTCCTAACTGACTAGTGGAACAATAACATGGAATCTCCACTGGATCCTCATCAAGTCATTATTTGAGCAGAGTACGATAAAGAGAACAACCCGATGCACTGAATTGTAAATCAAGTTGCATTCTGATCTAAACTCTCTTCTACACTTCTTCCATCATCTTCATACCCCTCCATCCATCAAAAAGAAACAAAAACAGCCAAAATAGTGCAAAACCCCAAGTTCGGGGTGGCACGCCACTTCCCTCTATATATCTGCTTCTTCCATACCCTCGAAAATTTATAGGGGCGTACTGTTGGGTTTTAGAGGAGGCAGAGAAGCAGTGGAAACAAAAATTTTCTCCCCAAAACCCAGATCAAAAGGAACCGCGTCAACGTCTATACAATAGGAAAGATGGTTTGCGAATTCATACCTTGTCCCGAGGCTTGCTCGACCACAGTACCTCACGCCTTGCGTGGTCTTCACCTCCGGTCTTGGACGGTGTCTGTGCAGCTCCTGGTCGCACTGGGACTGAAGACTCCTGGTCTCACCGGGACTGTCGGGATTGAGAGTTGTCCTCTGAGCGACAGAGGTCTCCCGCCTCTACAGTCGTCTACACAGACTTCCTGGAACTCCGATCACCTTGACCCATAAGGAATCGGAAGGAGTCACACCCTCCTGTTGGTGTACTAGTCACCAACACACTCTCCTGCCACCAGTCGCTTTCTGCAGTTGTCTTTCCCTTGCTGTGCCTCCCTTTTCGGGTAGAACTTGCTCGGGCTCTCTCTTGGTTACCAAAACTAGAGAGAACGACAACTTCACAGAGCAACTGGTTGCACTGGGTTGTGTTTTGAGAAGCCCCCAATACCCCTATATATAGGAGGGTCATGGGATAGGGTTCTCTATCCCGTGCAATGTGAGACTAAAGCAGGAGTAGAAGGGTTTGAGATTTTCCACAAAAACAACCAACTCGCAACCTAAACCAATCGTTTCACAACTGAAATGATCGGTTGGGGATCTGAGCTGGTCGGTTGACACCTCAACCGATCTGTTGGGACCCATGAACCGGTCGGTTCGTGGTCCTGATCAGTTCCCGATTGACTTTCCTTCTTTTGTTTCCAATTGGTATCGAATACCAATCCTTGTTCCAATCAAATTGGGCAAGTGAAACGAAAAGAAATTTCTCACCAATCATACTTTCCCAACTTGCCTGGTTGCAACAGTTGAACCGATCGTTTCAACACTTGAAGCAATCGTTCACCTTGTCCATGAGCCGATCGACTCACCAGTTGAGCGGATCGGTTCACCAAGCTCAACCGATCGGTTCATCACATGAGCCGATCGGTTGGGAGTACAGATTGTGCAGAATCAGTCAATTGCGGTTTCAATCAATCTGATACTCTAATCAATCAGTCCAACACCTTGAACACTATGATATTGAGCTATCGATTAATTGAGTGTTTAACTGAACTACTAAACTCCTTTAGTAATCAATCTAAACATTGTTTGTGGACAAACTCCTATTCCAGGTTAAATCCTATGTGTGTGACCCTGCAGGTCCATTTCACGTTGGCAGTGAAAGTCCAAAACATTTATGACTTCACAAGCAAAGAGCGGTGGCTAGTCACACATCAGTGCTACCCAAGTGAAATAGAAAGTTGGAGAACAACTTTCAATTCTACAATCCGTGAATGGTGTTACAGTGAATGCATAATTCCTTTGTCACTGATATCCTGAATGAACTCGAGGCATGGAACAATCATCCTATCAACATTCATTCATTTCCTTGATCTCAGAGCAGACTGGGTGAGATGTGTGTGACATCAATATCACATATTGATTCACATGTGCATGTGCATGCCTTTCTCAATCCTACTCATCAAGTGGCCAAGGATATCAAACTCCCTCAGGAGGGACAAATCCCATATCTATCACTCACCCCTCAAAAGCCCCATGTATCAAACCCACCCAATCATCACCTTTATAACAACCCATGTTTCAGGACTGTGTTTGATGATGTCAAAGTGTACCCAACAACATGTGTTGAGTGTAGTGATTTCAAGTCAAAGAATCACACTCACCACCATCACTGTGAGAGTTGACTGTGACTACCAAGTCAAGGTTCCATGTGTCACTCTCACGATGGGTCTGTCTGGTACCTTGTTCTATAACAAGTACCTATGTGCTTGGTTTGATATCACTATATCATGACTAATGAGATTCTGTCATCAACCAACACACAATCTAGTCTTCAGTGTAATTGATGTCTATGGTTATTTCCATGATAACAACCGACTAGGGACTAAACAAGAATGTATACTCTTAACATCCGTATGATCTCATCGTTTAGGTCCTAAACCCAAAAACATACGTCATTGAGTAAAACCATTCTTTAGACATCTATCATGTTACACCATCATCTCAGAAACAGTTTAAACATATAGATCGGAAATTGCCTTTATTATTATTCAAATCATTTACAAAGTATCCCATTACAATCATCATATGACTTGCTCTATGGGCATACATACCAACTGACTCCCACTTGCACTTAGAGCCAGTCACTAAGGAACCTCAGTCCTTGTGACATAGCATGACCATCATGACTCTGGTGAGAAAGGGCCTTAATCAGTTGATCATCTATGTTTTCTTCAGTTGGTACTTTGCAAATCTTCACATCTCCTCACTGTACGATCTCTCGTATGAGATGGAAGCGCCGCAGTATGTGCTTGGACTGCTGATGTGATATGGGTTCCTTAGCTTGTGCAATAGCTCCATTATTGTCACAATAAAGCTCAATTGCATCACAGCTACTGGGAACTACACCAAGTTCAGAAATGAACTTCTTGATCCACACAGCCTCCTTTGCTGCATGTGAAGAAGCAATATACTCGGCCTCTGTAGTAGAATCGGAAATTGTTTCTTTCTTGGAACTCTTCCAGCTCACAACTCCATTATTAAGGCAAAATACAAATCCTGACTGCGATCTGTAATCATCTTTATCGGTTTGGAAGCTTGCATCAGTGTAACCCTTTACAACCAGCTCTTCCTCACCGCCGTAAACAAGAAATTGATCCTTAGTCCTTCGCAAGTACTTGAAGATGTTCTTCACGGCTTTCTAGTGAGCATCCCCGGGATCTGACTGGTACCTTCTCATCATGCTGAGAGCATACCAGACATCTGGGCGTGTGTACAACATAGCGTACATGATGGATCTGATGGCTGATGCATATGGGATCCCATTCATACACTCCCTCTCTTCACAAGATTGGGGACATTGAGCTCTAGAGACAGTGCTCCATGTAGCAGGGGATGTTGCCTCTCTTTGAGTTCTCCATGCTGAACCGCTTCAGCACTTTGTCAATGTACGTGCTCTGACTTAGTCTGAGAAGCCTTCTAGATCTATCTCTATAGATCTTAATTCCTAGAATGTAGGATGCTTCTCCTAAGTCCTTCATTGAGAAAGTATTCCCAAGCCAAGTCTTTACCTTCTCTAAGGCTAAGACATCATTCCCCATTAAAAGTATGTCATCCGCATACAATATGAGGAATGTGGTCGAGCTCCCACTAACGTTCTTATACACACAAGGTTCATCTTCATTTTGAATAAAGCCAAACACTTTGACTTCCTCATCAAATCGAAGATTCCAGCTCCGAGATGCTTGATTCAATCCATAGATTGACCTTTGTAGCTTACAGAATTTATTGGCATTCTTTGGATCTACAAAAACTTCAGGCTGTGTCATGTACACATCCTCATTTATATTCCCATTAAGGAATGCAGTTTTAACATCCATCTACCAAATCTCATAGTCATAATAAGCTACAATAGCAAGCATGATCCTGATGGACTTAATCATGGCAACTGGAGAAAAGGTTTCGTCATAGTCAACACCTTGAACTTGTCGAAATCCCTTCGCAACCAATCTGCCTTCATAAGTTTGCACATTGCCATCCATGTCGGTCTTTTTATTGAAGACCCACTTGCACCCTATGGGTTTTACCCCTTTGGGTGTTTCTACCAAAGTCCATACTTTGTTGGAGTACATGGATTCCATCTCGGATCTCATGGCTTCAAGCCATTTCTCAGAATCTGGTCCCTCCATAGCCTCTACGTAGGTAGTTGGATCATCGTCTATGATCAACTCTCCACCTTCCTGAGTCATAAGGTATCCAAACCTCTCAGGTTCAAGGCGGGTCCTACTAGATCTACGAGGTCCTTGTGTTACCCAAGGAGACTGAGATTCCACAACACCTTGTGAATCTGTATTTTCCTCTGGTACATCTACCGGTTCAATGTTTTCTTGTTGGGCTTGAACCTCTTCAAGCTCTATATTCCTCCCACTGCTTCCTTTGGAAATAAATTCCCTCTCTAGGAACACAACATCCCTGGCAACAAACACTTTGTTGTCAGTAGGGTGGTATAAGTAATATCCCCTTGTTTCCTTGGGATATCCAACAAAATAACATTTATCGGATTTGGGTCCAAGCTTATCAGGAAATATTTTCTTGACGTAAGCCTCACAACCCCAAATCTTCATAAAAGACAAATTGGGACGCTTCCCATACCATATCTCATACGGTGTCTTTTGAACTCATTTAGATGGCACACAGTTAAGTGTAAACGCGGCGGTTTCAAGAGCATGACCCCAAAAGGAAATCGGAAGATCAACAAAACTCATCATTGATCGCACCATATCCAACAATGTGCGATTCCTTCTTTCAGACACACCGTTATGTTGTGGTGTTCCAGGCGGAGTCCATTGTGATGCAATACTATGGGCTCGCAGAAGGTCCTCAAACTCCTGTCTTAAGTATTCTCCACCTCGATCAGATCGAAGTGCCTTAATAATTTTACCAAGTTGGTTATGTAATTCATTCATGAAATCCTTGAACCTTTCAAGGGTTTCTAACTTATGCTTCATCAGGTACACATAGCCATACTTACTGAAATCATTAGTGAATGTAATGAAGTACTGACACCCATTTCTGGCATTAGTTCTAAAAGGCCCACATACATCAGTATGTATGAGTCCTAATAGATCACTAGCTCTCTCACCTTTACCTGAAAAGGGAGTCTTGGTCATCTTGCCCAATAAACAAGATTCACATGTCTCTATTGATTCATAATCAAAAGAGTCTAGATAACCATCTTTATGGAGTCTAGAAATGCGCTTCTCATTTATGTGCCCTAGATGACAATGCCAAAGATATGTTTTGTTTGAGTCGTTGAGTTTTTGCTTTTTGGTGTTTACGTTGTATACACTTGTCTCCAAGTCTATCAAGTATAGACCATAAAACATTGGGGCACTTCCATAAAAGATCCCATATTTAGAAATGGAACATTTTCCATTCTTAATAAGAAATTCAAATCCATCTTTGTCCAAACAAGAGACGGAAATGATATTCCTATTTATGGTAGGTACATAATAACAGTTCTTCAACTCTATTATTAGCCCACTTGGTAGAGTTAACTCATAGGTTCCTACGACACTGGCGGAAACTCTTGCCCTATTGGCAACACGTAGTTCAACCTCACCTTTCCCCAAAGGCCTACTTCTCTTAAGATCCTTCACATTCGAACAAATGTGAGATCCGCATCTGGTATCAAGTACCCATGACAAAAAAGTAGTAAAGTTAATCTCTATCACGTATACACCAGAAGTAGAGATCTCTATCTCTGACTTCTTCTTCCATCGTTCCTTCCATCCTCTCCATGTAGAAGAAATCAGTTTGGCGAGAGAATCCTTCTCTCCCTCACCTATCGTTCCATTGATCTCTATCGATGAACTTTCTTTCGTCTTCACCAATGCTTTAAGCGTACATAGAGTGGATTCAAAGGCTTCTGGTATATCTGGATTGTACAGAACACTTCTCACAGTCCTCAACTAGTTATGGAATTTATTCTCAATTAATTTGCCCATTTTAAAAGATGATTCCTTTGCCATTCTACAAGAGAAAATTGCATTTTGTCAAAACTCCTTTTGATTTGATTTGAATAAAATTTGATGATAGTTAATTAGGCCTTTAATTAATTACCGCTCCCACTATTTTGACTCAAATTGATAGCCCTCACCATCAATTCGAAAGATTGCAGCGTACAATCTTCTAGTGGGTCAAGATCCTGAAATCCTAAGAGCCATGGACCAGCTAGGGCTGTCACCCACAACTCAGATCTCCCAGGTAGGCAACTCTTGCCAATTGCATCATATGCAACTCTTGAAAGATGTCATATGCAACTCTTTGCCATGAACATCTCCATGCCTCAAGGTACTAGATCCCATCTAGATCACCTTGTTAAGTCCGACCCAAAGCCAACACGATGAATATGCACCCTGCTAAGGCAGACCCACACATTCATCCTTCACACTTCCACGAGATAGACGGTGCACCACTCTAGGGCATGCCCACACTTGGTCAATCAAGTTTTTCACGTGTGTCGCATTTGGAAGGCATCTAAAACTTAATATTTAATGAGGGATTTGGTTTTTATATACATATACATATCCAATCACCACTATATATAGTATGTATCATATACATGCTATATCCCACAGAAAACATGCAAAACGATAAAAGCAATGATTATGGCCATCCTATTGTGATTCCTTGAGCCAAGAGGAATCACGATCATCTAGGTCTACATCACATGCAACCTATACAAGATGAAATATGTGCCTGCCTTTCTGGGTTTGATCAGCTCATCTCCATGACTGATCGACTCACCATCAAGTTGGTTGTTCAGGTTCCACCATCCGATCGACTGGCACCTCCAGCCGATCAGTTCACCGGTCGTCATGCATCTCCTCAGGTCACCACCCGCTCGTCTCGCTCCTCGAACCGGTCGTCTGGAACACCAACCGATCGGTTCACGCCTTGAACCGATCGTCTCAGGTCGTCCGCCGTTCTTTGACATAACAAGAAATAAAATCTATCCTATTTACAATTGAATTGTGAAACCCCGAGTTACATTCAGGGGGAGCAAAGGTAGGAAAAGAAATCTCGAATTATTTCGAGTTACATCAGGAATAGGAGAAGGGAATCGGTGCGCAGACCGAGATGCAAGCAACCACATACAACCATACACAAATATAGGGTTTATAGGCCATAACCATGCTACACATGCACCACAAAACTCATTTAAGGGCGACGCGTATCGAGTGCATTAATATTACATATCATATATGTATATTTGGGATTTGTGGATTGGACATGCATAAAGCCAATTTTATTCGCATCGTATGCAATAAATAAAGGTGACAAACCAAAATCGATCATATCGATAATCCTAAAATATAGAACAGTTGATGTGGCTCTGATACCACTGTTGGGTTTTAGAGGAGGCAGAGAAGCAGCAGAAACAAAAATTTTCTCCCCAAAACCCAGATCAAAAGGAATTGTGTCAACGTCTATACAATAGGAAAGATGGTTTGTGAATTCATACCTTGTCCCGAGGCTTACTCGGCGACAGTACCTCGCGCCTTGTGTGGTCTTCACATCCAGTCTTGGACGGTGTCTGTGCAGCTCCTGGTCACACCGGGACTGAAGACTCCTGGTCTTACCGGGACTGTCAGGATTGACAGTTGTCCTCCGAGCGACAGAGGTCTCCCGCCTCTACAGTCGTCCACACGGACTTCCTGGAACTCCGATCTCCTTGTCCCACAAGGAATCGGAAGGAGTCGCACCCTCCTGTTGGCGTACTATTCGCCAACACACTCTCCTGCCACCAGTCGCTTTCTGTAGTTGTCATTCCCTTGTTGTGCCTCCCTTTTCGGGTAGCACTTGCTCACGCTCTCTCTTGGTTACCAAAACCAGAGAGAACGACACGGGTTGTGTTTTGAGAAGCCCCCAATACCCCTATATATAGGAGGGTCATGGGATAGGGTTCTCTATCCCGGGCAATGCGGGACTAAAGCAGGAGTAGAAGCGTTCAAGATTTTCCACAAAAACAACAACTCGCAACCTGAACCGATCGTTTCACAACTGAAACTATCGGTTGGGGATCTGAGCCGGTCGGTTGACACTTCAACCGATCAGTTGGGACCCATGAATCAGTCGGTTCACTTATGAACCGGTCGGTTCGTGGTCCTGATCAGTTCTCGATTGACTTTCCTTCTTTTGTTTCCAATTGGTATCGAATACCAATCCTTGTTCCAATCAAATTGGGCAAGTGAAATGAAAAGAAATTTCTCACCAATCTTACTTTCCCAACTTACCCAGTTGCAATAGTTGAATCGATCATTTCAACACTTGAAGTAATCGTTCACTCTGTCCATTAGTCGATCGACTCACCAGTTGAGTCGATCGGTTCACAAAGCTCAGCCAATCGGTTCATCACATGAGCCGATCGGTTGGGAGTACAGATTGTGTAGAATTAGTCAATTGCGGTTTCAATCAATCTGATACTCTAATCAATCAATCCAACACCTTGAACACTATGATATTGAGTTATCGATTAATTGAGTGTTTAATTGAACTACTAAACTCCTTTAGTAATCAATCTAAACATTGTTTGTGGACAAACTCCAATTCCAGTTTAAATCCTATGTGTGTGACCCTATAGGTCCATTTCACGTTGGCAGTGAAAGTCCATAACATTTATGACTTCACAAGCAAATAGCGGTGCCTAGTCACACATCAGTGCTACCCAAGTGAAATCTAAAGTTGGAGAACAACTTTCAATCCTACAATCCGTGAATGGTGTTATAGTGAATGTATAATTCCTTTATCACTGATATCCTGAATGAACTCAAGGCATGGAACAGTCATCCTGTCAACATTCATTCATTTCCTTGATCTCAGAGCAGACTGGGTGAGATGTGTGTGACATCAATATCACATATTGATTCACACGTGCATGCACATGCCTTTCTCAATCCTACTCATCAAGTGGCCAAGGATATCAAACTCCCTCAGGAGGGACAAATCCCATATCTATCACTCACCCCTCAAAAGCCCCATGTGTCAAAGCCACCCAATCATCACCTTTATAACAACCCATGTTTCAGGACTGCGTTTGATGATGTCAAAGTGTACCCAACGACATTTGTTGAGTGTAGTGATTTCAGGTCTAAGAATCACACTCACCACCATCACTGTGAGAGCTGACTGTGACTACCAAGTCAGGGTTCCATGTGTCACTCTCACGGTGGGTCTGTCTGGTACCTTGTTCTATAACAAGTACCTATGTGCTTGGTTTGATATCACTATATCATAACTAATGAGATTCTGTCATCAACCAACATACAATCTAGTCTTCAGTGTTATTGATGTCTATGGTTATTTCTACAATAACAACCGACTAGGGAATAAACAAGAATGTATACTCTTAACATCCGTATGATCTCATCGTTTAGGTCCTGAACCCAAAAACATATTTCATTGAGTAAAACCATTCTTTAGACATCTATCATGTTACACCATCATCTCAGAAATAGTTTAAACATATAGATCAGAAATTGCCTTTATTATTATTCAAATCATTTACAAAGTATCCCATTAAAATCATCATATGACTTGCTCTATGGGCATACATACCAACACGTACCACCAAAGATGCAATCTCGAGTCTAATAGAGGAGAGATTCGCAAACAAAAAGATACCAAAGTGCACACAAAAAGAAATGCAATCTCGAGTCGAATAGAAGAGAGATTCGCACACAAAAAAAATGCAATATATGAAATTGCACATCATAAAACAAAAATCTCCAGTCGAATAGAGGAGAAATTTACTTCTTCCTTCCATACTCTCTTTTCTACCTAATGGCACAATGATTGCCTACCCTATCCTGAAAAACACCAATGTTAGATTAAGTACACACTTGTCATTCTACGGGTGTCTCTGGACTCCTACAAAACTCTTCGACATGCTTGTTTTTGGAGAAAGTGAGGAGGAAGTGATTTTGGAAAACAAACTCGGGAACGAAGATATGGTAAGATGTGTTTAGTGGTCTCAGGAGGTTGAGATACTGAGTCATACTGAGCACAATGAAAACAATCATGATGTGAAGAGGAGGCAATCACACGAATTGAAAGTATTAATTTGGCGACTATTTCAGATTTTGTGTTACTCGAGGACGAGCAACATTTAAGTTTGGGGTATTTTGATGAATTTATATTCATCATGAAATTCAATTACCATATTGGGCTCATTCAGACTCAACACATCATATTTCACTCTTTGAATATTAAAATGTATCATAATGTGCAAAATTACTTGATTGATCCAATTATCATGATTTTAACTGAAATTATGTTGATTTGATGTAGGTCTTGATAAAGCTGAACAATCATCTAGGGTGCACCTTCACTCACCCTTGGTTCTGACCAATCAATCTCAAGACCGTTTGAGCCCATTCGGTCTCAAGACCATTTGAGCCCATTCGATCTCAAGACTGTTTGAGCCCATTCGGTCTCAAGACCGTTTGAGTCCATTTGATCTCAAGACCGCATGGACAGTTCCATTATAAGACCGTTTGGAAGACCGCACGAATTCAAGACCTTGAAGCAGAGCCCCGGCCACGACCATTTTGAATGACCACACCCGTAGTCCACTGTCCTCACCACGACCATGTGGTGAGGCCACGACCATAGTGAACCAACCCTAGTTTCTGTCCTTCCTCACCTACCACACCCGTGCAAGGCGGCACGGCCATGGGGCAGCAGCCCGGCCACAAACGTATTGACACGCCACGGCCGTGGCGCACCCACCATCAGAGCCCAAGTCTTCACCCGCCACGCCCGTGTGAGGCAGCACGACCGTAGGGTAGCAACCTCCCCACGACCGTGCAGTCTCACTACGACCGTGGCACTTCGTCTTCTATCTCGCGCCCCTCCGATTTCAGACCTCCGCCATGGACATTGCACCCACCGATTTGCTGCTTCAAGCATTCACGACCTCTAGCATCGTCCTCCTCACCACCACCAGCGCCGACTGCAATCGTTCCTGCTCCTCATGGTCTTATGATTGATTTGGGCATCCCTGACCATTTGAGAAAAGCTCACGGTCTCAAATCGTTTACTGCAACCTGAAGACCGAATGAAGTAGAGTTGACCGTTTGATGAGGGACGACCGTTTGCTGCTGCTGAGGATTGAAAACCGTTGCTTGAGTCAATGCATGAAGATCGTTTGACAGACAAATGGTCTGTGAGACAGTTTAGTCCCGTACAATCTCTGAGACCGTTCAGTCCCAAATGGTCTGTGAGATCATTTAGTCCCTAACGGTCTACAAACCGTATGCCTCTCGCCTGAAGATCGTTTGAGTCAACTGAAGCGAAGACCGTTTGGGGGAATCGAAGACCATTTGGTTTCTAACAGTTTACAGATCGTTTGCCCAAGCTGTGCAAGACCGTTTAAGCACTAAGACCATTTGGTAAATTTTTACAAGACCATTTGAGCAAAAAATATCTGCTAAACCGTTTGGACTGGAAACACACCAAAAACGTGAAGACCAGCCGCATGCCTATAAATAGGACCAGTAGGGTTCCCTTTTGGGGCATCCGTTCCAGGACGCCGACAAGCTACCTGTACACAGGTCCGGTCCAAATCCAGTGCTGTCTGCACCGGTTTCATTCCACCTATTGCCTGTGTTGCAACCAAGGAGGCTGAGGAGAGAAGGAAGACAGAGTGAGGGAGACTGTCCGGTCTGTCTTGGCAACCAGATCTACTCCAACACAATGTAGAAGGCCGCATCTTCTTCACTGAGATGTGACTACCTTATGCACCGAGTTCATGGTGGATTTCTCTCTCTTTCTTATTCTTCTTGTTTCTCGCATCATGAGCGAGTAGTACCTTTTCACTGGGGTGCGGGGACTAGCCCCGCTGCCCATGCAATCATGTTCTTTTATTAAACTCTCCATGGCAATGTATATAACTTTCCATTTCGTTGTTAATTGGAACATTCATAGTTGATTTTCTACTTGCTTTCATCTTGTTCTCTCCTATATTGTGAATCTTCTATATGTGGGATAGAATGGTGGTTTACAAAGTTCGACTCCTTGACAAGAACTTCTGATAGGATTCCTTGACGTCGTAAGTGTATGATCTGTGAGGGGATGAGACATCTAGCCTACGGTGATGCTTCTGTGGTCTAAACATCCCTCCAGGAGGACCACAACCTTAGTTGGATTTTGTATCATCTTTGTTTATCGTCGATGTTAGTTTGTAGATCTATCATCTTCTTGCTTATCGATTAATGCGGTTGACTCCCAAACTAGAAATAGAATGGGATTTCTTCGAGGTCGTAAGTGTATGATCCGCAAGGGGATGAGCCATCTAACCTTCGGTGATGCTTCTGTGTGCCTAAGGCCTATATAGGGGGCCCACAACCTTCATGGGATTTCTGTATCTTCAGAGCCGTAAGTGAGTGATCTGGTTGGTGACGAGACATCTGATACCTAAGGTGATGCTTATGCTAACCTAACGCCCGTATGGGGGGTTTTACAACAGCTCTATTTGGATTGTTATATTTTTCCTGGATTGTTTGCGATTGATTGTGTTTGCATGCGTAGTGGTGGTGAAACCCAATACCATCCCAGTTATTCCATATCATTGATCTAGATCCAACTTTAATTCCGTTCTTTACTTTCTTGCAATTAGTTAAATCAAACTCAAATCAACCTATTGTTTTAAATATTAGTCTTAACTTGAACTAGACTAGACTGACAAGATTCTTAAAAACGTTGTCCTTTAGGATTCGATCCTCAACTATACTGCAATAAGTCCCGTCCGCTTGCAGGTGGTATTATTGCACATTGGTTTTGGTAAAAGCTCAGGGATTTCAACCCCAAGTGAATTTGTTAGTGCATTCAAAATACCACATCAATCCCCAAACATCCTTCTTTTCTAGTGCATCTAGGATACAATCTTGTCATTATCACTAAGGTCCCTAGTTAAGATAACATAGAAAAAATCAAATCCATGTGTACATAAACTTGTATGATCAATATTACCAAAAGTATCTTGTATCAAAAGTTGAAAATGTCATGGTTTGATTTTTACATAGCTTTGCTTCCTACACCTCACCCTCCAATTTTCTATCACACTTGGAATATTTTTCATCCAAAATATTCTTAGAGGAGTTTTACAACATATAATTATTTTTATGTATATCATTATAATTACGCCAATCCATGGTTTAACAAATATGACTCTTTCCCTCATAAAACCCAATGCCTTGGCATTTATACATATGTGGTTTAATGGTCATAGATAAAAGGTTGATTACAAGGTTTTTCCCTTCTTCTAACACATGACCACTCCTTCAAAAAATTTCCTTTTTGTTTGAGTCACCCAAGCATTAATCATCATCATAAAAACACCAACCTTATACCAAGAACATAATTTGTTTTTCTAAACTATTCACCACCACACAAAATCTTGCAGTTTATATTTCCTTTACACCCCTTGCATCCTTAGTAACACACTTACCCTAGTACTAATATATATTCAAAAGCTCACTTATTCCAAAAGTGATCCATTTCACCGGATGATATTTTTCAGCCCATATAACTATTAAAAGCGATGTGAGATCTCTTTTTTATGACAAGCCAAGATATCAAACAACACATGCACCACTCCTTACATACAACCTTATTATCCATTACAAATTTTTTTTGCATGAGAACTCATGCAATAACCACCACACACACCCCTTTTCTTACCAAAACACTTTTCCAGAAAACCCTAAACACCAAAGTTATCTCTTTCCTTAGAAAGCATTTATAGCATGTTGCTTTCCCAAAAAACCAACATCCATCCTCTCTCCACTAGTCTCTTATCATATGTAAGAGAGGAAACCCCAACAACGCCCACCATCCCCAGTCACCCATCATCCATAAAAATCCCACTCAACTCAAAAGCTCACCCATTATAATCCTAACCAACCACCACATTCATAAATACCTCTTATGACAAGATGACTCCTCACATCTGTCCCACCAAGCTCCCCACCCACCCCTTACATTCTACCTACACAATTTAATTTCTCTAATTAACTGTTCGATGCCCCAACATCTTTCCTAAAGGAAGCAAACATTGACCTATGCCACAACTTATCCATAGATGGCCTTGGTCAATATGACATTCTCAAAAATAGAGGCATAGTTTCCATAGTCAAGAAAGGCTTTAGTATTCACTCCTTTTTGGTCATTAACATCATACAAAACATTATTGCCTTCATACCAAATACTAAAATATCTAAACTAAAACCATTGCCCAACTCTAAACTGCTATAAATCCACCACTAGGCATCATATGTTGACAAAGTTGAAGTTGCAATTTCTTATTTGATGATAACTACATAAGAGTAGGCCCATCATATTTGGACATGACACAACTTTGGTGTCAGTGTCACCACAAATGACCTAATGTATAGATTCCTCCTTTCCAACCTTTACCCCCATTCATGTCTCTATGAAATCTTCTAAAATATTATTCACACTCTGGGTGTATACCTCATTGATGTTCCTAAAGACATTGCATGCCCCTCTAAATTTAGACACACCAAGCTTGTTGCCATTGATGTTAAAGATTTTTCTTGCCCTTCTTTCTTAAAAATCATAATAAATTACAAAACCTATCGTGGTTTTTCATACATATAAGACTTATAATGATGTTGAGTTCATCTATGATAACCCACTCCACCATTGGTTTACTTGTGGTATCGCACTGTAACATCCCAAATTTTAAATTAAATAAGTCTAGAGCTTTCATTGAAAATTTTAACTTTCAATTTCAAAATGTTGAACACTTATGCAAGTTACCACAATTGTTAAATACTTTATATGAATATGATACAAAGAGAGAGAGAGAATGAAATATTTTCCTCCTTTTCTTTTCTTTATAATTAAATGAATTCAATACACATAAAAGGAGAAGTAACATAATTATATCACCTTTTCTCTCTCCCCTAAGGATCATTTCTCCAAGAAATAAAATATATCAAGTTTTTTCCTTAAGTGGATGATCATTCTCAATCTCAAATTGCTACAGTCAACTAAATCACTAAGGAAAGGATTAATTCATAATATCTCATATTTAGTTCATATACATTAAGATGGTGACACATAATTTTTTTTAAATAATAGATGGCCAAAACCTATATCTAATTAAATAGGAATGTTCTAAACTCCATAGTCTACCTCTAGTTCAAATTTTTGATCAATTTGACTTTATTTGAACAGTAAAACAAATTTGTAAAGTTTTTATGTAGTTTGAACCCTAAAATACTTAAAAATGAATTAATTGAGTTGATTTAGTAAGGCTTTTGTTTGATATAACTATCACATGCACTTCTGTCTTTTTCAGCCTGGATCAGACGGTCGCCATCAGTTTGTCGACTTATCCAGCGACTTAGGTTATCTCCCCTACCTAGTTCCCACTCCTTTTGGAACTCCAATAGTTCTCATATTCCCTTCTGATCTTGATCTCTATGCACAAAACATCCCATTTTTTTACTTCTCCCCCTACCTTGTTTCATCTCACGAGCTCATCCATCCCATATTCCTAGGGATTTTTCACTCGATCAGAGAAACACATTAGGCTTTGAACTCTCCTCACCCCAAAACGTCATAGAACCCCCCTTCCGGCCTTCTCATATATAAATAAGGGTGCCAAAACCACCCTTTGAAAGAGGGTGATGCTCCTCTTATTACAATTTGATCTCTAGATCCCTAAGACAACCCCACCCACTCAATTTACTCCTTCTGCGACCATGAATTTTCCCCAGCCATCCACGCCACTCCTCAAGCAAGTGGAACAAATGTGAGCATCCCAAACTCTCTTTCATGTTTTCCCTATCATTCCTTATTCATCCAGTTTGGTTTCTTGGATGATCCAGTTAGCATCCTTATGACATGTAATGTCCTCACCACTGTCATGGTCCAGGCATGTTGTAGCCAAATAAACACTACCAAAGGATTCTCATTTTATCCTCGAATGTTTACTTTGATATTTGTGGGTACTCACACACCCTATTGGAAAATCTTGAACTCAAAAGCCAATTATCTATTTCTCAAGATTCGAATCTAGGAACCTTGATGTTTTGGGCATCGAAGGTTCTGAGTCTGGGCTTGCTGACTCCTCTCGAAGGTGGTAATGACTATCACCCACTATTTTTCCATGAGACACTTTCACGACATAGATGGAGACTTGAGAAACAACAACATCTCACCATTTACAAGGTATTCTGCTTGAGGGGTAAATGTACTGATATACCCTAGATAAGTTGATATTTGGGTAATTCTTCATTAGGGTATTTTTGGGATTTGACATTCATATTATATTTCTTTCCTTAATTAGTTTTGAACAATTCAATGTCATCATTGCCATTGTTCTTTTGATTTAGATGTAACATGCACCTAAGTCTTTGCATCTTATCATCTTTAATATACATAAGTTATATTTTTATTTGTTTTAATTTTTACGTCTATAGTTTACTGAGATCTTATTGGTCAATATTATGAAATCCATAACTTATAACTTATTAATCAGAAAAATAATGCAAAACTACTCGTTGTAAACAAATTTTAAGGAGAAATCCATTTTAAGGTTTTCAAATCCTAATTCAATAAGTGAAGACCATGTATTCCTAATGCCCTAGGATTAGGGTTAAAATGTTGAATAATATGATAATTAATGCAAACCATGCTAATTTTTAGGAACTTAGGAGTTGATTCAAGATCAGAGAAACTAAATTAGGATTATGCATATGTACCTTGGATGAATTTTATGTTATACATTATTTAGGGTTATGCTTTAAGTTCCAAGTTAATGAATGAAACTAAGATGATGATGATGCAAGAGATTATATTATTTTATGTTTTTTATATTCAAAAAGTCCTGTGGTTATCATTGATTCTCAATAGTTAAATGGTACCATCATGTGACGATTAATGTATTGGAAAGAATCATGTAAATCATACATGTTAATTTCAAAATTCAGAGGGAGAAACCTCATGCTGATTAAGATAATGCATTTAAGTTGTGAATTGTTCCTCCTGATGTTATTTTGCTGTTATGGCATTGATAAGCACATTGGTGCAACTTAGATGAGCCATAACCGACATGATGAGCCCTTTGGTGCAAGTATTGGATGAGGGAAATTTACATTAAAGGAAAGATAATATGATTAAGTAAGTCCACCCTCCGCGGACACCACGGCCTTGACTCTGTTTGCTTTGCAGGTTCCCTCCGTCCGTGATGGCGGATGAGTTGAGTGTGAGATGCACGGGACTCTCGGTGGAGGAAGAAGAAGAGGATGAAGTGATCGACTTCAGGCGTACGCAGGTGCAAACAAACAGAGACCACATCGAGCTAGCCCTGGTGGGGCGACTGATGACAGAAAGGCCCTACAACTTCCCTGTGATGACCAGGACGCTCCTCAGAGCGTGGGGGCTTAGATGGGAGGCAACTTTCTGCCAAATCGCAAACAACATATTCGTAATCCAGTTTGTTCACTGGAAAGACCATGAGAAGGTAATGAAGGAAGGACCATGGAACTTTGACAATAGCCTGTTGGTGCTCAAGGAGATCTGCTCTGAAGATACGCCGGTGGAAGTCGAGTTAAAGATGTGCCCTTTCTGGGTTCAGTTGTATAACTTACTGCTAGGTTACAGATCCGAGGAGGTGGTGAGGTTGATCGCCATGAAGATAGGGGAGGTACAGGAGGTCGACCAATCCAACTGGGGTTGGGACTCCTACTGCCGGGTCCGAGTGCAGGTTGATGTAACGAAACCAATCCGACAATGGCAGAAAATAAGGAACAAAGACGACAAGATGATCCAAATAGTCATCAAATATGAGAGGCTGCCAACATACTACTTTTTATGTGGAATCATAGGTCATGCCGACCGAAATTGTACCAAAGAAGAAGAAGAACCGGACCAACCAAGGATATGGGGGCCATGGGTGAAGGCGTCACCGGTGAAGCGATGGATCAAACCAGTCGCGGAGGAACTAAGGGGGATGGTGGACCCCAAACGACCCATCGTCTTCGTGAAGAAGCCGGCGGAGAGAGTAGGGGCGGCGAGGCAAGTGGAGACCGAACAACGGAAACAAACAGCACCTAGAGATGGAGAAGAACTACGGGCGGCAACAAAACAGCAGGGAATCGACGAAGCACGTACGGGGGAGATCACAGACAGACCAGACGAGGCAGAGTCAACCGGAACCATTGCTGTGGATGGAGGGCGAACAGACAACAGGTCTGAGTTAGAGGAAGAAGCGTGGAGGGAATTCGTGGGGCCTGAATACATGAACAGGGTGAAAGGAAAAGAAAAGATGAAGGAAACACGGAGGGAGAACAAACAACAGCGGGCAATCCAACAGGTACAACTGATACCGGAGACACCACCGGAGATGGAACCACCGCCGACGACCAACAGTGAGGACCATGACAGTGGGAACTACACTGGATCACTATTCGAAGAAGACAACACAATAGAGAGGGGGAGTGAAACCATGACAGCAGAACCACAACACAAGGAAGATGAAGGCAGGCTCAGTAATGAGGCACATCAAGAACAATGCCAATAGGTGATTAGGACCCCTTTCCATGCGGGGGTGGGTCATGCGGAGAGAAGAGGACAGAGGCTTCGCCAGCGTAGAGAACAGCTATTGTGCAAAAGAAGATCGACGTCACAGAGGGGTGCTGAAGAAAGGAGTAGCCGATGGAGGTCAGGAGGCAAACGTAATAGGGAAGACACTCTGGGGGAGATGGAGGTAGACACAGAGGAATATTTGGGTGGCAAGAAAGGTAGAGGAGTCAGAGTTCCAACAGTGGAAGATGGTTTCCAAGTAGCAGGCCTCGGCGCAGACCGGGTCTGCGAAGATCAATGAAAATATTATGCTGGAATGTCCAGGGGCTGGGCACCCTTGGACTGGACTCGTATCGGAAACCATGACAAGAAGACAGGAACAAGAGAAACTGAGGAGGAGTTGTGGGTTTGAGAATGGGTTTGAAGTGGACATCGTAGGAAAAGCAGGTGGTCTGGGTCTGTGGTGGAGGGGGGACACGGTGAAGGTGGTTTCTTTCTCTGATCACCATATATATGCGGAGGTGGGAGGTGATGGGGATGCAAACAGTTTTTGTTTTATGGGTATCTATGGATGGGCAACAGTGCAGGAGAGACAGGCTACATGGAATCTTATGAGAAGCATTAGTGGTTCATCCCAGCTTCCAAAAATTCTAGGGGCAGACTTTAATGAAATAATAAAAGATGAGGAAAAGCAGGGCGGACAAAATAGAGCTGAATGGCAGATGAGGAACTTTAGAGAGGCCATAGAAGACTGTCAATTGAAGGATATGGGCTACCAAGGGAACATCTTCACGTGGCACTGGGGAAAAAGAAGGAAACAAGGATGAAGGCGCGTCTGGACAGATTTCTGGCTGATCAGCAATGGTGCAACATGTTCCAGGTCAGACGGGTACGTCACTTCCCGATACAGTTCTCTGATCATGCCCCCATACTTATCACGGCTACACAATCAAGGTAGGAGGAAAAATATGAGAAAAAATTCAGATTTGAAACTATGTGGCTTTCGGCTCCAGATTGCAGACAAGTGATTGAGAAAGCATGGAACAAGGTGTTGGGTTGTGACTTACACGAGAGGATGACATACTGTGGGGAGAAACTAGAAAAGTGGGCTGATGACAAATTCAATAATATTAAGAAAAGACTACAGAAAGCCGAAGAAAACCTTCAAGAAGCACAAAATAGGCCGCCCGATGATGTGATGTTAAGGGAATGTAAACGGTTATCTGATGAGGTGCATGAATTGCTTAGATTACAAGAAAGCTACTGGCACGCGAGAGCTAGAGCAAATGAGATGCGGGATGGGGACAAAAACACCAGCTACTTTCACCATAAAGCGAGTCAAAGGAGAAAAAGAAATCACATTGTAGGATTGGTGGATGCCCAAGGAATGTAGAGGCAAGAACCGGAAGAGGTAAAGAAGATTACAGTTGGTTTTTTCGAAGACCTGTTCAAGACGTCAAACCCAATGATAGATGATCACATCTTTGACGGGGTGGACAGCGTTCTCATAGTTGATGAAGCCTTGATGTTAGATAGCCTGCCGATGGAAGAGGAGATATGGGGTGCAATCCAACAAATGCATCCCAACAAGGCACCAGGGCCTGATGCAATGAAGGCGGTTTTCTACCAAAGTTTCTGGGACATTGTTAAAAGATCAGTCATTAATTTTGTCCAGGATTGGTGGAGGGGGAAAAAGAAGTTGAATGACATCAACAAGACAGACATAGTGCTCATCCCAAAAGTGCAACAACCAAAGAAAATTTCTGAGTTCTGCCCCATAATCCTTTACAATGTATCCTATAAAATTATTACTAAGGTGCTGGCTAACCGGATAAAACCTCTCCTCAATAAGATGATATCTGAAAACCAAAGTGCTTTTGTACAAGGGAGGTTGATCACCGACAATGCCTTGGTAGCCTATGAGATGTTCCACATGATGAAGAAGAAAAAGAAAGGTAAGGAGGGTATTATGGTGCTCAAGCTGGACATGAGCAAAGCATATGACAGAATTGAATGGGATTTTCTGGACAAGGCCATGAAGAAGATGGGTATTCCCTCCCTATGGAGGTCAAAAGTACAAGAATGCGTCTCAAGCGTCTCACACTCAATCGTCATTAACGGAACGAGGATGGGAATTGTAAAACTGACAAGAGGTCTACGCCAAGGTGATCCTATATCCCCATATCTCTTTCTATTTTGCGCTGGAATTTTCTCTCTTTCCCTTCTCAAAGCAAACAGGCATGGACGTTTACATGGAGCAAGAGCCAACAGAAATGGACCAAGAGTGTCACATCTTTTCTTTGCAGACGACAACATCCTGTTTACAAGGGTGACCCAAGAGGAGTGCTCTGTTCGAGCTGAAATTACCATCCAATATGAAAGAGCGTCAGGACAAAAGATCAACTACGAGAAATCAGAAGTCGCCTTTAGTGCTAATGTAAAGCAAGACAGGAGGGATTGCATCAAAAGGAGATTACAGGTGAAGGAATTATACCGCCATGCCAAGTACTTGGGACTACCAACGGCAATGGGGAGATCCAAGAAACAAGTCTTCAGTTCAATAAAGAATAGGATATGGAAGAAATTACAAGGCTGGAAAGAAAAGCTTCTATCAAAACTGGGAAAGGAGATTCTCATAAAAGCAGTCATCCAAGCCATACCGACCTACTACATGAGTGTGTTCAAAATTCCAGTCGGGTTACTAGATGAGATTTGCAGGATGATTGCGAGATTCTGGTGGGGTGTCAAAGAGGGGGAATGTAAGATACACTGGATCAGCTGGGAAGCACTTTGTGAGCCGAAAGGCAATGGGGGTTTGGGTTTACGTAATCTGAGAGCCTTCAACTTTGCTTTATTGGCTAAACAAGGGTGGAGACTAGCCACAAATCTAGAGTCTCTAGTTGGACGTGTCCTGAAATCCAAGTACTTCCCAAGAAAAGATATTCTGGACGCTGATATGGGGTATGGACCGAGCTACACATGGCGGAGCATCCAAGGGTCCATGCAACATATAAGGGAAGGATTCATGTGGCGCATCGGTAGGGGGACGAAAATCCACACCTTCAATGATAGATGGATTCCCGGTCATTATGGAAGGCTACATGCATGACAAACCGAGGAAGGGGAGGACCGACTTGACGAGGGACACCACGTCTAATTTTTCATCAAGCAAGCAGAAGGTTCATGGGACGAAGAGCGCATCTGAATGCTATTGCCGCCCACACTTCATGAGAGAATTCTAAGCATTCCACTCAGTGCATCAGAGGAAGAAGATCAGCTCGTATGGGAACCCGACTCGAGAGGAGAACTCACCACCCGGTCGGTTTACCAGTACATCACAAAGGGAAATGGCGGTGCACCGGTGACAGATGGGAACGAGTGGGATAAGCTGTGGAAAAAGAAGTGGCCACCAAAGCTTATACACTTTGTGTGGCGGCTATGCAAGAAAGCACTCCCAATGATGAGTAGGCTCCATAGAAGGCAGATCACGGAGACTAACATCTACCAACGATGCAAACAAGTTGAGGAAGATGAACTACACGCGGTTCTCCGATGCGACTACGCAAAATGTGTATGGGCTTGTGGCGGTGAGGAACTGCATGGCGTCACCGAGCTGGTGGCAAACACCGAGGACCTACTGCAGGTACTGACTAACCATGCAAAGGAGGAGGTGGTTGCGGAGCTGGCGACAATGCTATGGATAGCGTGGACGGCGAGGAACAAGGTCCTATTTGAAGATACACCACTCTACGAGACGACGCTGGTTGCTAGCTTCTCCAATCTGGTCCGTGACTACCAGAACCACCAGAGCAGGAAGTTGCATGCGGCGGGACAAAGGGCCACACTGCCAAGAGACACCCCGTGGAAGCCGCCGGGGGGTGGTGTTCTTAAACTTAACGTGGACGCATGTTGGCAGCAAGGTACAACAACAGTTGGAGGTGCAGTCATCCGTGATGGTCAAGGGAAGATCAGGGCCACATTTAAATTGCAGCTTGGACATGCTACCTCAGCTCTCATGGCGGAAGTCATGGCGATGAGAGGGGCACTGAAGGAAGCTCGCAGAATGGGATTCACAGATCTGTTGGTGGAAACTGATAGCCTGAACCTGGTACGAGCCATCAAGGTTGGCCACTATGGCCGAGGATATGAGGACCGTGTCGTCATGCAGATTGTAGAAGCCACTTTAGATTTTTATGCTATGAACCTTAATCATGTGTACCGTGAGGCAAATAGAGTCAGCCACCTGTTAGCCACTATGGCACGCATGTTAGAGTTCTCCCTTTCTCGAATAGATAACTTCGAAGATGAAGTCATTGTACTAGCACAAAAAGATTTGGGTTAATAAAATGACTTCGGTCCCACTTTCAAACAAAAAAATATGATTAAGTAACTTATTATATGATTATCACAGGGATGGACCTTTATGGTTGTTATGGGCTTCCTAGAAATATTGGGCATTCCAATCATGATGTGCCCCATGTGAACAACTATATAGATAATGTATATAGTAACATTTCTTCATTCATTGATGTAATGGAATCTAAAGTGTAATGATAATCCTTAATGTTAAGTCATGTGATTTTTTTAAGTTCAACTATATATTCTTATTTTTCAATTCTTATAAAATGCATAATGCTACTTATGTTGTTGTTTTTTAGCATGCCCGTGGGACTCGGTGTCGTCATATCAAGGAGAAAGGGGTGCCATCTACCACTCAAAGAAGACTTTAGCTTGGTGGGGTGCCATCTACCACTCAATAGATCATCTAGTCTTGTTGTTATTTCATGCTTTAGTTGTTCTTAGCCTACACATTACATTTGAGGTCAAGATTAGACAATTTATGTTTCCTCTTTCAGAATAATGAATGAATCTTTTTAAGAAATCTTATGGTGATTTATCTATTTACTTGCAATGAGTATCATGATCTGACATCCCCTTTGAAAGTGAAATTCTTCTGCTTAGTTATTATATGTATGCAAAATGGGGTGTTACATTAATGGTATTAGAGAAAATAAATAGATGGCCACCAGCAACAATCCAATTCGTATGTTCTAACCCTAGGTATATATGACCTTTTTCTAGATGGCCCCTAATACATCTGATAAGGGAAAGCATAAAGATGATGGTGCTAGCTCTTCTAGTGAGGGAAGTGGACTAGGAAGGGACCCTAAAGCAAAAGCAACCTTGGCAAACTTAGTCCAAGCAATCAACAATGCCCTAGGACATAGACAACATCAACCCAGACACCATAATCTGACTTTGGTGGACTTCTTGAAGATAAGGCTCGTCTCCTTTGCTAGAGAAGAAAAAGTTAATGTTGTTACCAAAGGAGAATAATAGATTCGAAGCATGGGGCATTGTTTATGTGAACTAGACAGCCCAACATTCTAGTTTTTGGTTCACGACTCATATGCTGAAGGGAGATACTCATACATGGTGGCAAAATTTCCTCAACTTAAGAGTGGTTGATGCACCTACACTCACATGGGAAGGTTTCTTTGAAGACTTCCAGGAGCACTATATGTCTGAAGTCACGATACAAAACAAGGAGCTGGAGTTTTGTCAATCTAATTCAGTTTGGCAACATGAGTGCGACCCAATATGCCATGAAGTTTTGGATCCTATAGAAGTATGGTTTTTATAATGATGAGCAACGCAAAATAAGAAGTTCATTCAGGGACTCAACTGAACCCAAGCTTTGCCCTGTCAATAAGAGGCCACAAGACCCTTCAAGAAGCCCTAGAAGCAACCCTAGAGCTAGAAGATCACCAAGGAAGGACGTGGAAGAAGGATAACCACACCCACATTAAATCCAACCACCATAATGACAACAAGAGGAAACCATATAATGTTGAAGCCCCTACTTCCCAATAGAATTCAAAGTGCCCAACTTGTAAGAGGGCCTATGGATGGTTGAGCGGGTTCGATACTGGATTATGCTATTATTGTGGAGATCCTGGACAAATGAAGTCAAATTTGTCCTAAGATATAGAGGAAGGAGGCCAAAAACTAGAATCCATCTCCTACGAGACAAGAAAGACTCTTTGTAATCAACATGTAGGAGGAAAGTAATAAGGTATGGTTTAAGATTGTCACTTTTAGATTATAACTTTATCTTGAGACCCTATATGTGAATAATCATGAACTTTTGAACAACAACTTATGATATTATAGGGATATGTAAAACCCTAAGTTGGTTAGTATCATGAAAATTCCAAGTATGAAGTATATTTAAGGTGCGTAGAATTGTAGCATCCCAAATATAAAATAAATAAGTCTGGGGTCTTTATTACAAATTTTCAACTTTTAATTTCAAAAGATTTCACATTTATGCAATTTATCCCAAACATTAACTACTTTATATGAATATGATACAATGGGATAGAAAAAAAATATGTTCCTCCCTTTTTTCTTTATGATTAAATGAATTTAATATACATAAAGGATAAATAACATTATTATTTCACTTTTTATCTCCCCCTAAGGATCATGTAACATCCCTGACCTGGGTTATGCTTTAACCCTAAGTGTTTTGTTTAAGAAAGATAATTATATGTTTGATATTATCTTTTAAAAAGTAATTAAAGCTCAAGAGGAACTTATATTTCAACTTTAGTCCTTTTTGAATAATGTTGAAAGTAATGTTTTACTTGTTTTGGACTAAAGTGCAAATTACCCAAGTTGAGGGTTTAAATTGCAAATGTTACATGATGAGATGTTACTCATATGTTGATGCATCATGAGAATGAAAATAATGTAGAGGTATGTCTAGTGAAAGCATGAGTACCAAGAAAGAGCTGATAAAGCAATGTTTGTGCATCAAAACCAAGTTTTGGTGTAATGTGCAATTTACGCAAAACCCAGGGTTCAATATGCAAATTATCACTTCAAAAAGGTCCCTAATGTTTCTTGGCATAATGTAGAGAAAATAAAATGAGAGGGGCATCTCATTTGTACCTCTTTGAAGGAGAGAGAATCTTGATATTAAAATAATCAAGATTTAAGCATAATTGAAACCTTAATTCGATTTAATGCAAAAATAAATAAAATAATTGAAGGGCCTTCAACCAAAAACGAGATGGTTGAGTTCATATATTTGTAGAAGTCCTTGTTCCTTCCAAAGGAAAAGGAAATATCTACGTGAGTGGAGAACCCACTCACATTAAGAAAATAAAAAGAAATATCCACTAACTTATGGATAATAATATTATAAGGGTTAAGGTGCTTAATTTATTTTCCCTTAATTCATGGATAATGGAAGGTAATTCGGAGGTGAGGAAGATATCTTTGCATTCAAGGAATTGAGGAGGAAGAGGTGGCACCAATTTTGGAATTAAAGGATTTTTATAAGGCATTTTCTCTCTCATTGATTTTCTTATAAAAACACCTTTTACAACTCAAACCAAAGGCTTTTTCGAATCCACTTCTTCTCTTTGTTTCCAAAAATGACCAAGGAAGCTAGGAGCAGTAGGAGGACGACCCCCAACCTGTTGGTAAGCTTCTTGACCTTCGTTCACCTTGATTTCATGGTGGAAATCACACATCAATGCATGATTTCTTCTTATCTCGATCCCATCTTCAATTCTAACCATTCCTTTTCACTCAAAAGCTTGAGGAACGAACCTTGTGGTGTGAAAAAGCTTATTAAACCATTATTAACGTGAAGATCCAAGATTTGAAGCTCAATTGGAGGCGGGTTATATAACTTGAACCCCTATTCATTGTTATTGAATTCAATTTCTCAATCAATTATGTTCAATTGCTCTTCTTACAATTCTTTTGATTAGTTGATGCAACTACCATGATAATGGCAGTAGTTTTTTATTGAATAAGGCTTGATGATGATGACATCATATTAGGCACACATTCCAACAAGTTCCTTTTGCAAACAGTTTTAAGACCTTGGTCCAAACGGTTTCACCAAATCGTTTGGAGACCAAACAGTTTGCAAACCGTTTGGAGGTTTGGATCCCAAACCGTTTAGAAGGGTTGACCATTTGGATGGGTTGACCATTTGAGGTCAGGAACCTAGTACATGTTGGATGATGATCTGATGGATCCAATTGATTGATTCAATATATAGACAATCCTCCAATTAGAAACCCTAATCGGGTTAAGTGCTAAAATTTCAATTGGTTAATTTAAAACTTTAGGTTGACTAACCCAAATGGTCTCAAGACCATTTGGAGGTCAACCAAGACCGTTTGGAGGTCTAGGGTTGAGTATGGTTGAGTAATTGAAGATCCAGAGATATCAAATTGAAATGCAATCAATAGCTAATTTGATGATCAATCCAATGATCTAAACCCTAATTGGATTTCACAAATTTTAATGATGGATGGGGAAAACGGTCTCAAGAATGTTTGAAGGTCAACCAAGACCGTTTGGAGGTCATCAAAACGACCTCAAGACCTTTTGAGGTCAGGTCATATCATAAGTTGATGATGATTCATTGATTTCAATTGATTTAGTTCTACAATGTTAACCATTGATGGTTCCTTGAATTCAAAACCCTAATTGATGGTTTCTTGATCATAAATCCTAGTTCAATTGGGTTCAAAACCCTAATTGATGGTCCAATTGAAGGATGATTCAATAGTTCAATTGATGAATGAATCAATGATTCAATTGATAGGCGGTTCATTGATTGAAACCTTGAATTGGTTGTGTTGAAAGACTTTTTGGTCCATTCGGTTTTGAGAGGGTTTGGACCAAATGGTCTCAAGACCATTTGGGTCCAAACGGTCTCCAGACCATTTGGGTCCGAACGTTCTCAATACCATTTGGGTCCAAACGGTCTCAAATTGTTTGGAGACCCAAGCCCATTCGGTTTCAATGCTTTTCTTGCTTAAATAGTTTCAAGGGCAACTTACCCAAACGCAAACCGTTTGAATTCTGAGAGACCAAGACCGTTTAGGGTCTAAGTAATCTAAACTATTTGAGGTTGAACATGGTTAATCCATTTGGATATCTAATGTAATTAAAGATTCAATTGGTTGATCCACTTGGACACCCAATGTAATTCAAGATTCAATTGATCAAATCTTTTGGACACCTAATGTATTTGGACGGCTGATACCCTTAGTGGGATTAATCATTGATGTATAATAATGAAATAATTAAATACATCATGTTAACCCTAAATGCATGTATTTGAATAAAGAATAGACTCAATCTAATCAAGAATTGAGTAATGGACATCCTAGAAGAGGATGAGAGAGAGGGATTCATACATGTAAGATAATCATGTTTAAATCAAGCCTAACACATTCAAAATAAGTGTGATATACAAATTAGGGTATGATCCTTGATGAAGAGATCATGAAATCCTAATTGAGTTAATTGATGAACTCAAACCCTAATTTAGGGCAATTCTCAGTGAAACCCTAATCTAGGAAGATAATGTGATATGAATTTAGGGTAATGACATGAGTAACCCTAATTCATGGTATTTTGATGATAAACCCTATATGGGGTGAATAGTAAACCTCTATTGGGGGTTATGAAATATAAACCCTAATCTAGGGTGATGTGATGTGAACAGTAAACCCTAATTCTAAATAGGGTGAAGGTGTGTGAAACCCTAATTCTGGGTTATACTATATAACATGAAACCCTAATCTTAGATAATGAAATGGTGAATCATTGGTCCTAACTGAACATAGGGAATGAGTAACCCTGATTGAAATGAAATGGGAAACCCTAACCCTAGTAAGGGAATAGTGGTGTTACCCTTGAATAGCATGGAACTGAAATATGATTGATATATCTGTTATCATGTGCGCTAACCATGCAGGTATCATGAGATGATGAATATAGCCAGGTATGAGCTATGATGTTTTATTTACTAAAATTAATTATTGGGTCGTGTGTGCCATAATATGCCTTGTTGCTTAGTAAATGGTAACAAGAGAGTTAATGAGCCTCAAGTGCCATAAGAGATGCTTGTGTAGAAAGTGTCATATTTACCTTAGTCAGATGACCTGAAGGTGATAATTACCTGAAAAAGTGGTAACAGTGCTCAGTGATGAGCTAAGGGTTTGAATACCTAGAGCCATATAATTATGGTATTGAGATTGTGAAGGGATGATAATTCCCAGTATTGAAATGAGGGACTGAGATCCCAATGTCTTATACAGACTGAGAAGTAACTGATGAAAACAATACATGTTTCTTTGTAGCATTTATCCTAATAAGTTATGTTTGAAAACTTGACTGATGCTAAAAGAATATGATAATGTACTTAATTAATCAAGTGAAATCTTTTCATGTAGTTCTATGACCATAGATCCATCATCGTCAAAAGCTGGTGATGGTGAAATAGATTTTCCTACGGGATCTCTAGGAGTTCGCATATTTTTTAATATGTGGGGGTCAATGGGCGAAAATATCCATACGTCCTAATGGGGGAATTGATGGAAGGTAAACATCAAACCTCTCAATCCTTCATTATGTGTTCCGGGATGGCTGTATCAAAAATCTCCCGATGTTGTTAATGCCGGATCGATGGAGGTAAACACGAAATCTCTCGATTGCGAAGAGAGTGCAGCTGCCGCTATAGCTCTATAGTGAAGATGCCACTATACCCTGGCAAGCTATGTAGCAGAGACATAAGTTGTCCTACATGTGATGTCGCACTGAACAATATGTGGGAAGTCATGGAAGCCGGCTATTCCATTGACTTTGTATGGTACCGATTTCAACTTCGCAATGGTCGGTTGGAGTATGAGCGGTATACCTCATCTCCTCAGAGCTTAATTATGTTTGTAAAAAGTAATCAGCCGTGTAGTGTATTTGCATAAGATTGAAATACGAGAACCACCGGTTGATGTTATCTTGCTTGGCATGCCCTTGATACATAAATGTTACTTATGTTCTTTAAATTCCATATTGAATAAGAGACATGCTACTTATCAAGTTATAGCTGAAATACTTGAATAGGATTGTTGCTCTAATCTACATAGATATCAAATTATCTTCTATTGAAATATATGATTCCACTGTCCAGTTTATTTCTTTTAAAATGCAATAATAATGTTTACGGTGGAGAGTTATATCTCTCGCTGGGGCAATTTACAAATTGTCTCACCCCCATGGGTTCCAACATTTTTAGGTAGACGTAGACAAAGAGGCAGAAACTCTGTAGTAGGAGAAGAACAACAACAACAATAGGGACAACAGTGATATCCCAGGTGGGGATATTGGTAGCCAAGCTTTGCATATAGAGTCCTATGTGTCGTCTCTGTACTCTCAGGTCCTAGGAGTCAGTAGATAGTTCTTTTATAATCGATCTGAGATTTTGGTTTGAATGCCTCAAAGATTTTATTACTTGTTCTTTTTAGTAAAGCAATGATGTATATATATTCCTCGAGAAGAGATGGTACATGGAATGTATAATGTGAACCAGTATGCAAATATTATACTATGGTTCTTGTTTAAAGAGTTTTCTTGAGAATGGATCTCTTTTTAAATGGTTTTATATTTTTGTGATTTTCATTAACTCACTGCTAGTAATCGCTTCTGCATTAGTTAATCTTGTTTCATTGGTTAAGATCGGTTTGTACGTCACATATCATTTCTTCAATAGATATAAAATATAACAAGTTTTGTCCATGAGTGGATAATCACTCTCACTCTCAAATTATTGGACTCAACTATCTCACTAAGGAAAGGATAATTCAATTTTTCTAACATTTTAATTCATATACATTAAGGTGGTGACACATATTTAAAAAAAAAATAAAAGATAGTCAAAATAGATATATAATCAAATATGAAATGTCTAGACTCCTTAATCTTCCTCCTTTCAAATTAGAGATCAATTTGACTTTGTTTGACCCCTACAACAATTTTCTGAAGTTTTTATAAAGTTTAAATCCTAAAATAATAAATAATTGAATTAATTGAGTCGATTTAGTAAGGTTTTGTTTGATATAATTGACATACACACACTTATTCTTGCTAGATCTGGATCGGATAGCCCTAGAGTTGTCCATCGGTTCATAGACTCATCCAATGACTCCAGGTTAATTCCCTCACTTGGTTCCTAGTCATTTTAAATTACAACAGTTCCCACATTCCCTTTTGATCTCCATCTCTATCTATAAAGCATCCCATTCATTTTTGACTTATCATGAACTCCGTCTCATCTCCCCAAGCTCATCCATCCCATATTCCTAGGGAATTATATCCCTAAAAGAGAAACACTCGTTAACTCTTGGACTCTCCTTGCCCCTAAAGTTTATAGAACCCCCTTCTAATCTTCTCATATATAATTAAGGGTGCCAAAACCACCCTTTGATTGGGAGAAACACTCCTCTTGTTCGAATTTGTTCTCCAGAGTCTTGAGCTAGTCTCACCTACTCAGTTTATTCCTCCGGTGACTTTCTCTTCCCCCCAACCATCCATGTCACTCCTCAAGTAGTTGAAACACACGTTAGCATCCATGCCTCTCTTTCATGCTTTTCCTATTGTTCCTTCACCGACTTGTTTGGTTTCTCAGAGGTTCCTATTAGCAGGTCGCAACCCGTGATCTCCTTCACCGATGTCATGATCCATGCATGCTCTAACCAAATAAACACTACCAAAGGCTTCTAATTTTATCCTCAAATGTTTTTTTTATCTTGGTAGGTACTCACACATCATGTTTGACGATAGTGAACCCAAGTGCCTATGCTCTATTTATCAAGATCTGAATCTAGGAACCCTAGTGTTTCAGGCACCACAGGTCCTGGGTTTGGGCTTGCCGACTCTACCTGAAGGTGTGAATGATGGTCACCTACTATTTTTTCATGAGATGCTTTAACATCGCAGATAGAAACTCTATAAGCAACAATGTCTCACCACTGACAACCTGTTGTGCTTCTCACAAGTGGAGCACAAGCTTGGGTATAAACATACTAATATACCCTAGCTATGGTAATATTTGGATAACACTTAGGTAGGGTATTTTTGAGATTTGGTGGTCATATTTTGTTTCTTGGTTGTGATTCATTTTGAATAGTCCAATAACATTTCCCCCTATTCTTCAGATTTAAATGTAAAACCAACATTAGTAAGTGTGTTATTTTTTCTATGATTTACATTAGTTTTATTTTTTATTTGATTTGAATGTCACACATATAGTTTATAGAATTCTAATTGGTAATTATTACAAAATCCATAACTAATAACTTACTAATCAGAAAAATATGCAAAAATACTTATTGGAAAGGATTTTTAATGGGGAATCCATTTTCAGGTTTTCAAACACTAATTGAATATTGGAAGACCATTTTTTATTAGTGACTTATGATTAGGGGTTAAGATGATAAATAATATGATAATTATGTACACCATGCTAATTTTAGGAACTTAGGAGTTGACTCAAGATTAGAGAAACTAAATTAAGATTTGCTTTGCTTCATGTAAGAGGGTCATGCCACTATGCATATGTACCTTAGATGAATTATATTCTACATATGATTTATCATTATTTTTTAAATTTCAAATTATAGAATAAAATTAACATTATGATGATACATGTTAATATATTGTCATGTTGTTTGTTATATTCATAAAGTCCTATGGTTACCAATACTGATCATTAGTTTAATTCTATGATCTGGTAATTATTTAAGACATTGAAGAAAGAATCATGTAAATCATGTAATTTTAATTTTAAGATTAAGAGGGACACATCCCATGATGATTAAGATAATGCAATTAAGTTGTAAATTGTTCCTCCTGATGTTATTTTGGCTCTATGAAATTGATGAGAACTTTGGAACAACTAGGATGAGCCTTAACCTGCTGATGAGAAATTTGGTGCAAGTATTGGATGAGGACAATTTACATTGATGGCAAGATAAGAACAATGATGTTAAGAAAGAGAATTATATAACTGGCATCAAAGGAGACTTTATATTGGTGGGGTGCCATCTAGAACTCAATAGATCCTCTAGTTTAGTTTTTATTTCATGCTTTATATTTGCTTATCCTACATGTATTAGCTTTGAGGTCATGATGAGATGGTTTATGTTTTTTCTTTCAAAACAATGTATGAATCTTTTTAAGACAACTTATGGTGATGCATGTATTTATTTGCAATTAGTATCATGATGTGACATCCCCTTTAAAAGTGAAATGCCTATTCGAAGTTGTTATATGTATGCAACATTATGGTGTTACACACACTCTACCACCAACATGGGCATTATTTACCTTTCTTCCACCAAGATGTACCAAACCATCTCCTAAATCATGATGAGATGGTTTATGTTTTTTCTTTCAAAACAATGTATGAATCTTTTTAAGACAACTTATGGTGATGTATGTATTTATTTGCAATTAGTATCATGATGTGACATCCCTTAAAAGTGAAATGCCTATTCTAAGTTGTTATATGCATGCAAAATTATGGTGTTACACACAATCTACCATCAACATGGGCAATATTTACCTTTCTTCCACCAAGATGTGCCAAACCTCCTAAATCATAGACTCCTCTTCTACCAAGAAGTACCTTAAACCTCATATATCTCCTCATGATGCCCCTCCATGACAAATGCACTTAGAAATTTTTAGGAAACCAAAATTGGAGAATAACTAAGATTCCCTTCACAACAACACCTATCCACCTAACAATATACTCTATCTCAAACAAAAATATCAATAAATTTTGTAGTATGTGCTTGAAAAAGTGATGACATGTGGCTCAAAGGAAGAACCCCAAAAATTCAGCCAACACTTTGGTCACCAAAAATGATCCATAACAACCTCCTACCCCTGCTTTAATGAATGGGACCCTAGAGGGGATCCACTAATCACTATTAAGAAAAAAAAACCATTACCTTCCAAACACAACAAGGCATATGAAGGAAGGCATGCATTTTTATTTCTGAAATGTATGATACCTAAAGCATATTGTGTACATACCAGCTGAATATAAACTATGACAACATCATTCCCATTAAATCATTGTTCGTTCCTCATTCATATGAATGATATTACCAAAAAGGAAGATGCAAGTCTAACTAGATATGAGGACCAGTTGTAGAGGGTAACCCATCTATTTCAATCCATCCCAAAAGTCTATGAGTGTGGACTATCTCCTCCCAATTTCCCTACTCTAAGGCATCAACACTTGGGTTGTTGGGAACAACACCGAGAATGGGAGAACAAATAGAGAAGCTTATCAGTACAAACTAGTATGTATTATAAAGTATAAGTTTGGGAAATAATGATTAAGGCCAAATAGCAAAGTTGTTCCCGCTTAAAAGAAGGAATGAAAGTGGAAGAAGTCATACAAGAGAATGTATAAGTTCAAGGGTGATGAGTCTTCATAAAGAAATAACATGTAATCACAATAGTAATTCTTGCCTGATATAATGCCAAAACACAAAGACTAAGTTCGCATGTAGATTATATCTGACCAGTCCAACAACACGCAGGGACAAGACACATCCACATCTCAAGCCTAGGAAAGAGGTGAGAGCTCCCCAATCCTCTATATAAAGTGTATAAAATAGGTGAGAGCAATTGAGTCTAGGTGAGAGCACCATCACCCATATACAGACAGTTGTACAGGGTAGGAACCCATAATGTACCACTATACTAGATACAACTAGTCAAATAAATCAACCATGCTTAATAAATAGAGAAGGAAATATCGTTCAACTCATCCATATCATGATTCAAGTACCATTGATAACATGGTACATCATATGATTAAAGATACAATTATGATCACTATAAAAGATTGGTATTGTTAATGTAAACTAAACTTAATGATATTTATTCAAGAGGATTCAAGAGGCATATATTCAATATCAAGAGATTATCCTCATCAATGGGAAAATAGGTTTATGGTCACAATATAATTTCCAAATTAATTTCCAAATTAAAACAAGGGTTTAGCAACATACCTGAATTGGTAACCCAAATTGTCATTCAAAAGTGTAATCCAGATTTTAGATTCTGAATGATGTATCAAAACATAATTGGTAGATTTTAGGATTAGTTATAATTCTTAAATGACACAACCCTAAATATTTATTTCTGCAAGCACTGATTCACCGTTGGAAAACCACACCAATCTATAGGTCTCATTTTTAGAAATTAAAAACATATTTCATATATTTGTTTAACCTATAGGTTAATTTGTATACATTTTCAAAGTTTAGTCAATTTATTGTAATTAGAAAAAGGAATATCAATGTTATATGACTGCAATGCAACCAAACTATATGTGTGACATAGGCAACATGCATCATACACACATGCATTTGTATCAATTAAAATATCTACAAAAAGACCTCTTTACTATGTCAACCCAAGAAAAAATTGAGATAGTAACATCGATCATCTTCTTCTTCACTATGCAATTTCACTAAGATTCAGATCACTCATAGTAGCTCAACGCTTCAATCCATCCCGTGAGATTCCACCCTGCATTTATTATGATTGCCTTGAGAACCAATCCTTAAGGCATTCCGATGATAGGGGACCATAAGAGAGGGCCAGGTAGTGGAGGGAGTTGTTAAACTACTCTTATCATTGCTACAAGATGAAACTCCACACGGGAGCATAACTGAGGAAACTGCCATCAAGGCTAGCAATTTAGAAAGATTTCATACATCATGGCCATCCCAAAATCACATAGAAATAATAGTCTCATCTTCAAAAACATGAAAACACTAGCTGAAGCACGTACTAATAGTTGAAGCTCAAAAAAGGGAAAAAAAGAATTGCCCTTCGATTGGAGAAATCAAAGGAAGAAGAAGCTTCCATGACACTCCTAGAACAAAACGAATCCTTTACAGAGAGATTCTATCTTCTAGACTGGCCAGATGATCTGTAAAACTTGTACTCAGGTCGATGGAGTCAGGAGATAGGTGATGGAACAACCAAGATAGGTTGGGATTGCTAGAACTATTTCTCTAGATGCGACAAAAGTTTTTAGGGAGTTATTTATAGGTATTGGGCACTACATTGGAGATATGTTTGGGTGGATAAGGTAATTGGAGGTGTTCAGTAGTCCATGCTCATCCGAACTCACCTCAGTGGTCAGTAGGGAAGAAAATGGGATCAAAATCCCTATTAGATGAGGAGTCTAGAGAGAGAGAGAGATTCGTGAGGGAGGTCAGGTGCATAATCCACATGAGTAGGGACTCTGTTCCAAGGAGGATGATGCACAATATGGCGTGGACCGTCAATTAAAGACCCACAATAAAGTCTGCATTAGATGAGACTCCTAAGACCACATGAATTTGATTATATTTATCCGATCCAAAACACAATTTAATTCATATAATCGTTAGCCCTACTTACATTCATTAAATATTTAGGTCTTATCTTCTTTTGTTAAATTGAGCCTTTAAAAATTATCTAAATCAACTGAAATTTGACACCCAACCTATTTTAACCATGTAGGATCCAATTATGATGTTTAATTTATAATTTGAAATTATCTCTCAAGACTTATAGATATTTAGAGTTTATTATTATTATTACTATTATTATTATCATTTAGGGCCTTCCAATTATCATTTATCCTTTCCCTCTCTAAAAATAACCCCACCACAAGTTACGAAAACTTATCTTAAATCTGAGGTACAAATATTGATTATCCACCATTTATTTACCCCAATCGCAAGCTACACCCTATTACACCCTAAATATGTGCATGTAAGGAGTATGTGCCATTTTTATACACTTTATTAACTCAAGCTACATATTAATACACATGAGGGTGTCAAATCCTTGGGGATCTATGTTAGGAATTTTCAACATCCAAATTCATCCCTTCAATAATCATTATATCAATTATGTACATTCTAAGGGCTGTGACATGCCAAAAGAGTGTGTAAGAATGCAAGTGCACGCGTCGAGTAAT